>JAILYA010000024.1:1835596-3035596 GCA_021437795.1 Rhodamnia rubescens
AATTTTGATTGGCCTGCTTTTCTTCCCATCATTCAGCGCGAAATGGTTGTTTGACGTGCATGCTGATAGGGATTCACAGTGATTGCTCTGTGAAGAGAGCTTGGATCTCGTTTTACAGAGTAACTTTTGCGCTTCCTATCGCGGAGAGTAAAACAAAGCAGCAACAAGAATATGATTAGGTTACTTCAGGGGAACCTAGGCCTCCTCCAATATTGGAACAAAGGTTTAATGAACACATCCCAAGTTCTGTTTACAAAGTTGTTGAATTAAATCGTGAATTTTCTCATCTTAGTCAGTCTTTCCATTGATACCAGTCCATTGGCATTTATAAATGGATTTTTGTTCCCGTGAAATCTAAATATTTATAAGGTGCGGTATGAGTGTTTTATGAAGAAGAATGAAGCGACTGCATAGAGAGAAATAGGACGCAACTTCGGATGAATCATGATATACAATTGCATTAAACTGCTATTTGAATTACATATTTGTTAACATTAGATAACTTTATAGCCTGAAGGAACAGAAAGTCCTGTACAAAAACAAATTCATTGCAGAAAGTTTATGGATGAAATTTGATGCTTTCCTTTTATTCCCATTTATGTTAATATACATTAGTTCACATAGTGTCTTTCCTAAGAACGAATCTCTTTTCCTTAAATATTTTCCTGAAGTCATCTATCGATTTTTTTAGGTAAAACGTGTCTGTTTGTTAAGAGGAAATGCCCGAGCAAATATTTTACGATACTTGTTTCCTTATGGATGATTATTCATAAATCTTCGTCATTTATTCCGGCGTGACGCACGGAGTTTCATCTCTGATCATCCTTGCAGGGTTGATGTTAATGGGAAAATGTATCTGAAGGATGGTCCTAACTAAGCACCGGACAGGTCATTTTATTTTTCGTGCAAAGGAGAAGAAATATAGAAAACCGCGCATCCGTAGTCTAAAATTACTTAATTCCTAATAAATCGGACAACAGCGAATGGTACATTCCTACGAACACATAGATGACAAGACTCGAGAGGATTGCTTTGATGGGCTCCATCCTTTGCTAGACAGTCCATTTAATTTCACTGTGCATCCGCAAAATTTTTCTTCTTGATTTTCACATAGATGACGAGATGATTCGTATTTGATTTTGATTTTATCTGAGACTACCCTTAATTTGTAAAAATTCATTTGGAAAACGAAAAGAGCATAAGGAATGTGCCCAGACGCCTTCCAAAATTGTGACCATAAATTCGATGAATGTTCTTATTTTGCACATGCATTGATGTCCCTCGCATTTTTCACTATTTAAGGCAATTCTCAATTATAGACTTACCAAATACATTTTGACCTAAAAAGAGGCGGCATCGCAAAAAATGTAATTTTGATTATTTAACGTAAATGTTGGAAAACAAAACCCATCATCACGTTCATATTGAAGTTTCACGTAAATGTTTACAATATCTAATGAGCTCGCCCGTTTCATCTTCCTCGAAATTGCCATTGGGACTTAAGAATCGGATGACTTACTAGCGTTCACTCTGTCGAGCTTTTTTCCTTTTTGGTTGGAAAAGAGAGATCCATTCATTTCTTTACTTCCCAGCTTGCGCGTACAAAGCAGAAACATCCGCACAAAGTAAACCCAACAGGTCTGGAGGGTAAAGGGACCAATTAGGGGCAGAGAATTTTTCTAAACGTAAGTTTGCGTTTTTGTGGTCAAAAAAATAGTTTGAGATAAATTTATCACAAGTATACAAGTTTGGGATTTTTCGTGGTATTAACTCTTTTTTTTAATCCAACTACGTCAACCTCTAAGATAATATATATATATATATATATATATATATATATATGAGTTTTCTTTTAGGATGAACCATTACAGTAAGCCTGCATTTGTCTTCCTTAACAATATTCGACAAAGATTTTAAAGAGCAGTTAGCTTTGTCAAAATATTATTCTAAATGTTTTTATGAATAGTAAAACTAAAGTGTTAATACAAAGAAAAATCTCAAACCGATAGACCCGTGACAAGTGTACCCCAAATTATTTTTTTGACCACAAAAAATCGTAAATCGGTACACTTGTGATAAATTTACCCTAAACGGTACACCCGTGACATATTTATCATCCGTTAGTTTCCGTTAGATTGAGTTAACACCACGAAAAATCTCAAATTGATACACATATGACAAACAAAGGGTAAAAACCCAAATGGATACACTGTCAACTACCACGTGTCATCTAATTTAGTAATTTGATGGTAAAATTTAACGGAAATTAAAGGAGAACAAATTTGTTACAAGTGTATCGGTTTGGGTAAATTTGTTACGTATATACCAGGTTGGGGTTTTTGGTGGTCACGAAAATAGTTTGGGGTAAATTTGTCACATGTGTACCAGTTTGAGGTTTTTGATGGTATTAACCCAAAACTAAAAGGCATTGGTAGTTTCTGTACCTTTTCAATTAGCCCATTTTGTTTTTATTCTTTTTCTTTGATCAATATAGTCACTCGGTTTTTCTTATTTTAGTATTGATCATTTCGTTATGCAAGTAAATGGAAATGCTAATCTAACCGTTAATTTATCCCGATTTGCTGATGTGTCATACTACATAGTTTTTAACTATTATTTGTAGACAATTTTTTCTAATAATTTTACAACACAATAAATATATTTAAGAATAAAGAATCCGTATTGACCCTTATTTCTCATTTTGACCAAACTAATTGAATCAATTTTATTCTTCGTATTTTTTTATCCAAATGCATTAGACTCTAACATAAAATATGTGAGTTTTCTTTTAGGGTGAACCATTTCCATAAGCCCGCATTTGTCTCCCTTAGCAAAAACTAAAATGAAATGGTAGTTTCTCCACCTTTTTATTTTGCTCACTTTTGTTGCTATTCTTTTTCTTTGATCAATGTAGTCCCTCAACTATATGTACTTTTTTCCTGTTTTGGGATTGATAATTCCATTACACAAGTAAATTGAAATGCTGAAATAACCATTAATTTGTCGTGTTTTGTTGACGCGTCATCCTACATAGCTTTTATTTTTTAAGTCATCGCAATATTTTCCTAATAAAATTAAAACATGATAAAAATATTCAAAACTAAAGAAAAGGAAAATAAAAAGTATTAAAATAAAAGAAAATACAAATAAAAGGTCATATACTTTTAACCATGTCGTGAAATGTTGAAGAAGAGCTTCCAAGCCAGGACAAAACCACTCACATAACATGAATAATGGGGTTTTATTCTTATTTAAGCTTCCAGCCCAAATGTTGTCTAATGGAGAATGAGGGAGGGATTTTTCACTATGCTTCAACTAAACATCAAATTATTTAATTGGTGTACATGCACCATGAAATGAAGTGGTGCCCACCAAGAAGAGCGAGAAGAAGAAGAAGAAGAAGACAGCTAAAGGAGACTGGGTGCAAAGCAAAAAGGAAGAATACATGATTTGGGGCTGAGGGATGATTGGGTTTTGGGAGGTGGGAGATGGTTCAGGTCTACATAACGTTAACAAACATGGATGACTAATATAGAGTGGGCGATCACTCCCGAAGCCTCCTCTATCCGGTGAAGGGGTCCTTCTCATTGACGATGATCTTTGCAAACATGAAGTCTTTTTCCCTTTCCTCAGTTTAGCGTGCACGGTGGGGGAAGTCTCAGTCGTTGGTCATGCTTGACTTACTTTTTCAAGTGTTCATTCAAATTGACGTGTCAAGGGAGTTTACAGTACGTGGGTTTAAGGTTCCGAGGCCTCTGTATTTTCCCAGAGTCGGTGACATTCTTTTTCCCAAATAATTTTTCTTTAGAAATCGACCAAAATTTTTGATTGTGGATGATTCTTCCATCTGACATCCGATTGACTCGGTAATATGACGTGCATGTGATAAAGATTCGAGTGATAAACTGGTACACCTATGATAAATTTACCTCAAATTATTTTTTTATCATAAAAAACCTACCCCAAATTGGTACCCTGATAAATTTCCGTTAGTTTTTAAATTCAATTGCTGAGTTAGATGACACGTGGCGGTTGACGGTATATCGGTTTGAGATTTTTACCCTTTGTTTGTCGTAGGTTTATCAATTTGGGATTTTTTGTGATATTAATTCAATTTAACGGAGGGTAAATTCGTCACGGGTGTACTAGTTTGGGGTATTTCGGGGTCAAAAGAATTAGTTTATGATAAATTTGTCACGTACATACTAGTTTAAGATTTTTGGTGGTCAAAAAAATAATTTGGGATAAATTTGTTACATATATACCAATTTAAGATTTTCCCGTGGTAAAAAAAATAGTTTGAGGTAAATTTATCATATGTGTATCAATTTAGAGTTTTTCTTTATATTAACCCTTTAGAAAACCTCCATTCTCAACCTTGTGGCTTGCCTCGTCACCGTCCAAATCTGATTCTATACCTCCGTTCTAGTTCTTGGTTTCCCGCTCTAGAATACGGTTTGCGCGTTTTCTTTTTCACCATCAAGACGAGAGAGTCGATGAGAAAATTTGCGACCACGGCAAATCCAGAAGCTATCATGGAAGGAAAGAAACTGATGCGAAAATGAGACGAGCTTAATTCCCGATTAAATTTGAATTTTTCTTTTTGTTTTTCCTTGCTGGCCAAAGAGTTAATTCAATTGGATTTGAGTTAACCCAAGCGAGGGGTGGTCAAACTGTAAATTAATCTACACGGCTTGATTGCATACGGTAAAATTCACTTGTCAAAAAAGGTTGGCTTGGTGAAGGTCGGGTTTGATTGGGCCAGCTAGGCTTCACCTAAGTTAACGTGCATTTTGATTGGCCGGCGAGGACAAATCTGAACGCAAGGTTACCATAATGAGATGGACTTTTTGCACTAGGAAAATGGTTGATTTCATTAGTAGATCCTCATCTACTCTACTCCATTGCTCTTTTGTGAGAAAGTACAAACATAATCCGTGCGAACTGTAATATAAAAAAAAAAGTACAATATAATATACACTATCAAAAACGCGCAAGATGCGTAAGATGAGATTTTTGAATCGAAACAAAGGCTCCGTTTAATTCACGAAAAATTAAAAATGATTTGGAACAGTATCTGTAAAGCTAAATGTTTCGCGTACTAACTTGGAATGTTTTTAATTTTTTACTTTGCTGCATAAGATGAGATATATGCATTTAAACTGCTACTTAGGTACATATTTGTTGGTGTAAATAACCTTATGGCCTGAAGGATCATAAAGTCCTATACGAAAAGTAAATTCATTACCGAAAGTGTTATGGATGAAGTTTGATACTTCCCTTCCCCATTTATAATTGAAATTTTCATTTAAAAAACAAAAACAGCACAAGGAATGTGCCCAGCAATGCCTTCAAAATTAGGACTATAGATTTGATGAATGTTCTCATCAAGTACATGCATTGATATGTCTCACTCTCCATTCAACTTCAAACATGTTTTCAACTAAAAAGACGCGGTAAGGCGAAATGTTAATTTGATAATTCACTGTCCAGTAGGCCTTACTTGCCAAACCTACTCTTGTTGGAAAAATCCCTAATACAGATAATATACAACCTCATTAAGTCCTAAAAGGATGTTACTTAACAGGTACAAATACAAGTTCATGGCACTCACTGGGTAGATAGTGAAGTCTATGTTGAATCCAAACCCACCATCGGTTCTTTACAATTCCTGAGGGCGACCAGGCTTCGGCTATTTCATCATCTTCGAAAATTGCCCTTGGCCTTCAAAACGTTTCTAGGATACTGCATCTTCTGCTCCGTCTATGTTAGCACCCACTTTTGCTATGAGAAGATGAGGAATTGGATGGCGGCTAGTGCTATGAGGAATTGGACGGCGGCTACTGCTCACTCCGCTGAGCTTCAGCAAGCAGCTCCTGTGGTGTTGAATAGTCGCACTCCCTGTGACGGCGGTGTTGAGCTCCGACAAGTGCCTCCCAAGGTGGAGGCTGTGGTGCGTTGAGGCGACAAAATTAGGGAGATCAACTGAGAGGACTGCGTGATTTGCTTCAGATCTTTCGAGAAAGAATATGAGTGTTGGGTTCTCAAAAACTGCAACCACACATACCATAACAAGTGCATCGAGAAATGGCTCCCCCGATATTTGAGTTGCCCGCTTTGCCGGGGCGTCATTCGGGAGTAGATTTTGCCAGCCAACTTGGGCTCCTATGTTTTTGGTTAGATCAAGGCCTGGTTCGTGTATGATCCGACCGATCATATAGGCTGAGATTTTCCATTGTGGTTTGGTTTCTATGTAATTCACCCCATTGATGTACTTGATAATGCACTTTTCATTTAGGCCAAACTGGTCGAATTGTTTATTCTTATAGTGATTTAATAAGAAAATGGAAGAGACAAAGAAAATAGAACATGACAAAGGTTCTATGTGGTTTGGTCGATCAAGGAAAAGTTCATTGGAAGGTTATTTTCATGGTAGAAATCCCCTTCGACTTAGCTTATTGGGAGAGATTCATTTTCTTTAAATAAAGAAGAGTCCAACGTATTGGCTAAACATAACATACAATTTTTATGGTAAATACAACTATTACACATTGAACCTTCATTTTCAAACATATCATCACTTGGCAAGTTTATCTCGCAAACACTTACTACGTCGGCCTCTGAAGTGACATATATGGGATTTTCTTTAGGCAAAACCACTTACATGCTATTACCGTACATAATTACTTATAACGTTGAAGGCGTCAATCTAGAATCTTGTATTCACCCAAGGAATTTTATTATGTCATAACTATCAAAAGAAGCTCGCATTTGTCTTTTTTTTTTAACAATTTTCAATGAAGTTTTTATTTCAATTGATCTTTTAAATAGTAGTTGAGCTTTGCCAAAATCTTATTCTGAATGTTCTGATTCCTGAACAACATAGGATAAAGGCACCGATAGTTTCCATACATTCTCAATTTGTTCTCTATTGTCCCTTTACTTTTTTCTGTAACACACACTGTGTGTGTATGTATATATCGCGATTCCCTCTTCTCTCTCTTTTCAGAGAATGATTGCAATCATAACCAAGTGATTGAATGAGTAGGGCTGGTCTCTTTCATATTGAGCCATGGAAGCTTCATGTTGGGCTACAATCGTGTTAGGATCGGCGCACAATCGCAATTAAGTAAAATGGGCAAGAAAGAGAAAATTGAGACATGAGATTTTATCATGGTTTACCCTTAAACTAGGAGTACATTCAGTAGATGATTTCACTAGAATTAGCACCTTGCACCTCTCGTTACATCACTCAATTACAAATGAAAAAGAGTATATATAGCAGTAGCTATTCATTAGCTCAAGCCCAAGCCCAAACTATTAATGAAAAAATTACCGACTTAAATCTTAAAAAGTCCTCCGGTGTCCGGGGAGGCGCTGCCCCCTTTAGACCCTCCCGCCTGCTTAGCGTAGAGCAAGACCCATATGCTTTCCTGTCGTAGGGAAATATGAACTAAACCCCAACATTCTCCCACTTGGTGAATACTTTCCATCCTTCTTTAGACCCAACTCAATTGTACACCATTCAAACTTTTATGTACTCACCGCCTTAGTAAAAAAATCCGCACTATTCACTTGCATGTCAACTTTTTCCAGCACTATAACTTTATGTTCTGCTTTCTTTTGGATGAAGTGATATTGTATGTTGATGTGTTTTGTTCTTGCTTGGAATGCAAGATTCTTAGCCAAAAATATAGCACTCTGGTTATCACACCCATTCTTCACTTATCCTTGTATAAAACCAAGCTCTTTACACAATCTACTCATCCAAATCACTACCTTAGAAGCATGAGTAAGAGTTATGTACTCCACCTCGTAATAGATAAAGTAACCGTGCTCTATCTCTTGCTCATCCAACTCATAGCTCGCTGAATAAGGAAATGATTTAACCACCGGGTCGACCTCTTGCTATCAATGCCACCTCCCCAATCGGCATCAACAAAACACTTCAATTCTAACGCTTGATATCCTTTTCACTTTTCATGCCTTCATAACATAACTTATAGTTAGATATATTGTGAAAATAACGAAGCATCCTCTTTGCAGCTACCCAATGCTCTTTCCCGGATTGGACATATATCGCTCAATACTCCCACCGCTTGAGCAATATCCGGATGAGTACACACCATGGCATACATCAAGCTCCCAACTCGCACTTGCATATGGAACCGCTGCCATCACTTCAACTTTCTCTTCAATCTTGGGACATTGGAGCACCGATAACTTGGAACTTATGGACATAGAGGTCTTCACTTGGTTTACAATTTATCATGTTGAACTTCTTCAACACACTTTCGACATATTTCTTCGACTTAACCACAACTTTCCATTCTCACACTCGCTTTTTATCCGCATGCCAAGATGAAGTTTGCCGGGCCTAGATCTTTAATCTCAAACTGTTTCACCAACAATCCGTTCACAGTGCTAATCATTCTCATATTATTCCCAACTAGCAACATATCATCAACATATAAGGTTAAAATAATAAAATTATCTTCTAACCTCTTCACATAGACACAATGATCAGTATCACAACGAACAAAACCAAGTTTCAAAGCATAAGAGTCAAACTTCGGTACTATATTCTTGGAGATTATTTCAGGCCATACAAAGACTTGTTCGGTTTGCAAATAAAATCTTCTTTTCCTTTGACCACAAACTCATCTCGGTTGCTTCGAATTATATGCTTCTCCAAGTCACCATGTAGAAAAGCTGTTTTTATATCGAGCTGCTCTACCTCCGGATTATATGCAACTACTATAGATAAAACAAGTCTTATGGAATTTAATTTAGCAACAGGAGAAAAAATCTCACCGTAATCGACTCCTCTATCTGCGAGTACCCCTTCGCAACCAAATGAGCTTTGTATCGTTCTATATCACCATCTCCGGACATCTTCTTCTTGAATACCCACTTACAACCAATTGCCTTCGATCTGCGAGTAGTTTTACCGGACTCCACGTTTTATTTTTATCTAATGAGTCCTTCTCATCTTTCATGTCCTTTTCATCTTTCATGGCTTTCTCCCACTACTTGGCATCTTCCGTGCTTCTAGCTTCCTTAATAGTATTTGGATCATCATCCGTAATAGTCAAAGAGCAATTTTCATTTCGGCAAATAAAGTATACCTCTCGGTTGGTCTTCTCCGCAGTATGGACCTCCTTAAGGTCGGTTCAAGTGGTGCTTCAACTTCAAACTCAGTATCATAATCTACAATATCATCCTCCACATCCAGCTCATCAACTTCAAAATCTGAATTTTCGTTTCGGTTTGTGTAGCCTCTGTCACTCCCCGCAAAACCAACATCTAACCGAACCGTATGTGGTTCTTCAAAAGCTTGTTAAACAATCGATTTATCATAGATTCTCCGAACACCACATCTCTACCGTAAATAATATGTTTACTATCAAGATTTCATCGCTTATACCCTTTAATACCATCATTGTACTCAATGAAGATGTACTTCTCGACTTACTCTCAAGTTTATTCCTCTTTTCTTTTGGCACATGCACATATGCTTCTCAACCAAACACTCTAATATGGGATATGTCCGGTTTTTTCTAAAGATTGTCTCAAACGGTGTCTCGATCTTTCAAAGCCGATGTAGGGGACCCGTTCTTTAGATAACACGTAGTAGCGACTACTTTTGCCCAAAATTCATATGCTAAGCCTCGCACCACTTAACATACTCCTCGCCTTCTTCATAAGAGGCCGATTAAAGCCTCTTTGCCTCCCCATTCTACCGAGGTGAATAAGGCGTTGTTTTCTCGCCTTGCAATACCATTGGTAGCACAGAATTGATCAAATTTCGTTGAACGGAATTCTCCTCCGTTGTCGGCCCAGTAAAACTTTGATTTTTCTATCAAAAGCGATTTTCCACCAAAGCTTTGAACTAACGAAGTTTTTCAAACACATCATCTTTTCTTTGCAATAAATATATCCACACATGCCTAGAAAAGTCCTCGTAAAAGAAACATAATACCTTGATTTTCCAAACAATGCTATAGGTATAGGACCGAAGACGTCATTGTGGATTAAATCCGGAATCCCTTTTGCTCTCCCTCCTATGGATTAAAAGATACTCGATTCTGTTTACCACATAGATAATGGTCACAAAATCCGAAACCCATAGAACAACTTCGGATTCCATCCACCATCTTCTTTGAATTAAGGGTCACCATCCTTTCTCATCGATATGACCCAATCTCCGATGCCATAGCATTGCGAGATGTTCTTCTACCTCCTCCTTGATATAACTCTCACCACCGATCATTGTACTTCCTAGTAATTTCCATAGTTTTCCTTCCCGCTCCCCTATGGCGATTACCATAGAACCACGGGTTAGCTTGCATAAGTACTTATCGCTGGTGAAAGTAATGCCGGCATCCGCCATAGTTCCCACGGAAATAAGATTCTTAGTAAGACCAGGAATATGCATCACATCTGGAAGATTCTTGAATGTCCCAACTTTCATCTTCAGCTTCACCTTTCGCAACCAACAATATCAAAAGTTGTATCATCTCCCTTCCGCACTATAGCTCCCTAATGTGGCTCATAATAGCAAAAGCAATCTCTATGAGGCGTTATATGGAAAGATGCTACAAGTATAAATTATCCATGCATCGCGGTCAACCCGAGATGAGTTGCAAACGAGATACATGTTTCCCGCTCTATTGTCATCATCCTTCTTTGTACTAGAGGATGGTGCCTCAACTCGATTTTCTGGGCCCACACTTTTATTTTTGCAATCCTTCTTCAAGTGTCCAGCTTTTCTACACTTCCAACACTTTATTTAGGATCGATCGTGGCTTTGAGATCTTCCTCCGAACTTATTCCCTGTCAACAAATTTGGATTCGGATCGTTCACTATTCCTTTCTCTTAAGAAAAGAGCCTCATTCATTGCATTATCGAACATGCTTTCCTCATC
The DNA here is from genome assembly GCA_021437795.1 of Rhodamnia rubescens. NCBI lineage: Eukaryota > Viridiplantae > Streptophyta > Magnoliopsida > Myrtales > Myrtaceae > Rhodamnia > Rhodamnia rubescens. The sequence goes on from JAILYA010000024.1 coordinate 1,846,525, forward strand.
TCCTCGGGCAATAAAGTAGATACAACATTCTCAAAGGATATCACACTAACACCAAGTGTCGATCGAAACAATTATATGTTCCCATGAGTTCGGCGGTGACTCAAGCAAAGTACATGCTTTATCTTCCTCATCCAGATTAACATCAATAGACGCAAGTTACCCACATATAGTATTAAACTCGTTTAAGTGTACAAAAAAAGAATCACCTTCACTCATCCGAAGATTGTACAGTCGCCTGCAGAAACAACCTATTCACGAGTGACTTGCTTTGATAAAGGCTTCCCAGCCTTAGTCCGAGAGATCCTTTGCCGTCTTCTCGAGAGGTCACATTCGCCAAGATATTATCGGCGATACATAGCCAAATCAGGCTTCGAGCCTTCCGATCGCTGCTGATCCACGCCTTCAATTGATTGGATGCGGACACAACCTCCTCCTCCTTCGCCTTCTCCTTGGTAATCAGCTCGGGTTTATCTTCTTCGATCACGTACCGGAGATCTCTATCCACGAGCAAAGCCTCCATCTTCAACTTTCATAACTCGAAACCCTTTCCTCCGAACTTCTCTACTTCAATCCGTGATTGACCAGCCGACATCTTCCCAAGATTTTATTTTTGGATCTCTCTTCACCAAGAAAAACCTAACCTCAAACCTCGCTCCGATACCAGGATGTTAGGATCGGCTACAATCGCATTGAAGTAAAACGAGCAAGAAAGAGAAAATTGAGACACAAGATTTTATCTTAATTCACGTACTTTCTTGCCACATGAAAATATAAACCACACCCCAATAAATCGGACAATTCCATCTATATGTATGAGACCAACCGAAGTGGGCCACGCTTCCCCAGGCGAGATCTTGCATGGAGTTATGCGATCCCATCTAAATCTGCCTCACCTGGGATGCACCAATATTAGTTTCATAAATTACTAGTTCTAAAAGAGAGGATCAAAATCAACACTAGGTTTCAGATTAATTCTTTTATGCAATAAAACAAAAGATTGTGCGATCCCATCGAAATCTACCTCACCTGGGATGCACCAATATTACTTTCATATGTTACTAATTCTAAATAAGAGGATCAAAATCAACACTAGGTTTCAGATTATTTCTTTTAGGGTTAACACCACGAAAAATCCCAAACTAGTACACCTATGACAAATTTATCCTAAACTATTTTTTTTACCACCAAAAACCGTAAACCTGGTACATCCGTGACAAACCCTAAACTATTTTTTTGACCTCCAAACTCTAAACTGGTATAACCGTGATAAATTTACCCCAAACTAATTTTTTACCATAAAAACTCTCAAATTGATACACGCGTAACAAATTTACCCTATGTTAGTTTCCGTTAAATTGAGCTAATACTACGAAAAACCCCAAATTGATACACATGTAACAAACATAGGGTAACGTGTACACCCGATAATTGCCACGTGTCATCCAACTTAGCAATTTAATGGTAAAATTTAACGAAAACTAACGGAAGGTAAATTTATCACAGGTGTACCGGTTGGGGTTTTTGATGGTCAAAAAAATAGTTTGGAATAAATTTGTCACAAATGTATCAGTTTGGAGTTTTTGATGGTATTAACCCTTTCTTTTAAGCAAAAAAACAAAAGGTTGAACCCGGGCAACGTATGAGAGTTCTGCTAGTGTTAAAGAAAATCTTCCAAATCAGGAAAAAACCACTCACTGAATATGAGCAATTGGTCTTATTCTTCAAGCTTTTCAATTAAATTGCGTGAAATAGAGAACGAGAGAGAGATTTTTTCCTATGCTTCGAAAGATAAGATCTAGGTTTAACGTGCAATATCGTTGCGAAACTTTTAATTGGCCCAATTAGATCATTCTAGTGGCAGAGTTTACAAAGTCATTATCCGTTCTTTCTTGGGACAAGAAACCTAAGATTGTTACTGAAGCGAGTCAACTGGATGATAGTGCGAGTTGAGAAAAGAAAAGATTGTCTGAGTGAATAGTGCCCATATTAAACGAGCTTCTATCATAGATTTACAATTTCTAAGTCAACATAACACACTAATCCACGTATTTTTCTCCAAAAAACACCAGCTTTGTTACATTGGTGTCCGTGCCATATTTCACTTGAATTGATTAATGAAATCATGACAATAAAATATGTTAATATATTTCGGTGATCTAACTGGGCCAATTAAAAGTTTCGGAACAGACATTGTACGCTGGTAAAAAATGATTCAATTGAACGAATTGAACATTCAAGTATGATACAAAGAAGGCAAGAGATGTTGATCCAATGCAAAAAGAAGGAACAATTGTGAGATGAGATCTTCCCAGTTGCCTTCTCGTCATTCTTTCTAGTGCCGCGACTTAAAACTATAATCACGGCACTGTTCCTGTCACCGATCAAAGAGAAGCTAGCTCTTCAATGAAAATGATAAACCGGGCGATTGGATTAGTGAGAACTAAGAAGATATTCAAAAGGTGATCATCTTCCTAATCAGAAACCAAACAGAATAACACATGAAAGAAAAACTTGAAAACTTAGCATCTCCTGCGAATGCTCCAAATTTTCTGACATTGAAATCGCGGAGTACCTTTAACCTGAATGCATGGATTGGCATTTCCAGGGGAATTTACACGCGAAGGTCACATGAGAGTTGTCCTATGGTAGGTTGAAGCCGCGGATCGCTTGCAAGCCTGCGAACCCTAGCTTGGCAATTGAGATGACGTCCTGGGCATCTTGAAGATGAAATCTAGAATTTGAGAGACGTTGATTATTATTATGATTACCATCATCCTCAACATTCAACTAACGCAAAAATAAGCGGGGAAGTTTGCCCGACCGCTAAAAAAAGTCAAACTCTACAAGATACAAACGTGGACAATGGAGCCCTTAATTTGTAATTTGATGATTTATTTCTATTGTGATCTGAAAGGATCACCGTCAATAAAAACAACGGAAGAGACAACAATCCAACTCATATCTGTTACCACAAATGGCAACCACCTTACATAGTCATTCCAAATCTACAGTCACACTCCAAAGAGTTCAAACTCCAGAGAAAAAAAAAAAAAAAGGAGCAAGGCCAAGACTTTTGAATGTTTTCCACATTAAACTAATGATATCCCATACACGATAAAGCATCGAGTAGTCAACTACGCAACAATATCATGTTTTATATGTAAATGAATCGTCGAATTTCTAACCATAATAAACCCAAGCAATTTGTACGCCTGATTATGTTGCTATGAAAAACAAAAGCTCAATGGTTCTCTATTTAGTACTTTTCTCTTGAGGACATGTCCACGAGAAGTCCTAAAGCTTGTCATGAAAGTGCAATTTAGTTTTTAAACTTGTTGACGCCTAAATTTTGACTAATTTATTTTTTGCATAAAAATTAGAACTAATTTTAGTTCTAAACAAAAATCATCTCACATATTCATTTAGCATTGGCATATAATTTGAGCTTAATTTAACAGGCATCCTGGACTAGGCATGGGGTGGAAAAATGCACCGAGAAGATTCGAGCTTGAAAGAAATATTTTCTCGGGGACCGTATTGTAAATACTCAGAACTTCCGGGGACCTGTATTGCAAATACTCAAAACTTCGGGGACTGTATTGCAAATACTTAAAACTTCAAGGAGTGTATTGCAGATACCAAGAGAAGAGGATGAAGAGAAGATGGAGAAAGGAAGATGATGAAGAGAAGATAATGAAGAGAAGGTGAAGAAAAGAAGATGAAAATGGAAGGTGGGGAAATGAAGATGAAGAAGAGAAGATAAAGATGAAGAAGAGAAGATGAAAATGGAAGGTGAGGAAATGAAGATGAAGAACTTTGCCTATAAAAGAAGAAGAGTTCTTGAAGAGAAGGAGGGGTTTTTGGGGGAAAAAGAGAAGAGAATTGAGAGAGTTTTTTGGAGTGGAAGAGAATTGAAAGAGTTTTTGAAGGAGGAGAATGGAGAGAGCTCTTGAGAAAAAATTTGGAGGAAAGAGTTTTGAGAGGGTATGAGAGTTTTGAAGCCCGATACTACTATTGCCAATTTTTGCACCGATCAACACAAGCTACTGGTCCATCCCCATCGTTCAAACTCGCTGCAGCAAAAAGAAAGCTAAGTGATTCTCTAACTTCCTTTAATTTCGAATACAAATTAGCCCGGATTTTCTACACTGATTTTTCTCTATGTTTTTATGTTAAATAACAATTGCATATCAACGATGAGACATCAATGGTACAAGAATAGAAGGAGAGCAAAAAGGGGAAAATATCAACGCCCAGATTGCGGTCTCATGAAATTCCCAGCGAGATGAGAAAGAAGCGTGAATGAGAGATAGGACCAAGAGATTTCTCGGTCTAACGAGTCACCAAATCGGTCCAATGATTAAGACAAGCCCGGAGCACAAGTTTGGTGCACGAGTTCAAATTGGGGAGTAATCTTGAACCTATTTCATCCTAATTCCATGTAATTTCTTTATTTCAAACAAATGTCAAGGGAAGAAAAACAAAAAAAAATTGATTCTTTGATCTTCAAGTAGAATTCATCAAATTTGCCAAATCCATTATTTGTTTCATGAATTTTAAGGTACCGAAAGGGCATTAGTTGTAATTAATGTAACCAAGTCCCCGGACTCTTAATCTCTGGTTCGCAAATAAGATAGTTTTCTCCCGCTATTTTATTTAGGTTTCTAATCGACCTACCGAAAATGATTAGTGGCGACTCCAAATTCAAATCACATTGCATGTTAATCATTCGAACCTTAAGTTGCGATTTGGTATGGACTTGGGAGAGTCCGAGTTAGGTTAGTTAATTAATTAACTCCGATAATCCATTAGCCCGGAAATAATAACTTGTTTATTATTTTTTAGGTCGCGACTACCTGGCGACTCACTGGGGACCCAAAGAGGACTTAAGCCAAATAAGTTCATGAAAAGGAAAATTACTTGATTTGGCAATCTTGGTTGAATTTTAATTCCTAGGTGTTAAATGGTTTTGCGGAGAAAGGGAGTTATAAGGGGAGGAGTCTCGTGGCTAACCTCTGTTTTGCGAGCTTGGTGATGAGAATTTTAATTTTTGAACTATCGGAGTGCCGATTGCCTTTAAAATGTCGTGCATGCCCCTAATATAATTGCACTACACCACCTTGACTTGTGACCGAACCCGGGTCACCCGATAGTTTCGAGGATGGTATTTATGTGGTTCTTTAACCTTGGGTAAGGCTTCGCTAAAGGTTATCCCACTTGGATCCCGAGTTCTTCAAAAAATGGCTCAAGGGTTGTTCTCATGTGCGTGAGGCTATGATGCATGAGAGTTGCCCTTGTCGACCGAACCAAGCCGAGATGATTGGACCCGACTAGTCATGACTATGTATGCGAGGCGGCAACTAGTCATGATGAACGTGCGCGAGGCCGCGACATGTCGTTCGTCTTTCATTTCATTTTTGCTAAAAGAACTAAAATCGAATCCACGTTTCATGCGCATGTCTTTGTGATTGACATTTTCTTCATATGAGCGGTAATTTCTTGTCTCTTACGCCCTGTTATCTCATTTTTATTTTGGGCTGGTCCATGATTTAGGTTGATTGTTTATGAATCTCATTGTCTTGTTTCCAATTTCACACTTTGCTTCCGTAATTTTTACAATTTCATCGGTTGTCCTCAATTCCCGATTTGGCTTGTTCCTGTTGTACGATTTTTACTAAATTCTACGATCGAGCTTTGAGTAAGTGGAAAACATGAAAGTTGTAGACCTATATTTCAACTAATATCTTACAAACTTTCAGAATTAAATTCATAGTTTAAGATGGCCTTTCGTTTTTTCAACTACTCGCGGTTATAACAGTTTTTTGAATGCGATTTTTCGAAAAGACACATTAAACTGATTTGATCCGCTCATTTCTAGTCCGATTGGCCAACATAAAAGTTGTTCATCATCTTCTCAACTATAAGCTCGTAAAATTTGGACGTATTGTGACCAACGTGCGAATTAATACGGATTTTTTCGTAAAAGCGGACAAACTGAAAATTACATGTTTCAATTCTTTGGTCATAATCACTTTGTTCGTTTGAGTCTAGAGGGATGCCATGGGCCGGCTCGCTATTCTCGCTCCCCGTACTCATTTTTGGTTTGATACTGTGTACAGGTAATTTATCACGGATCCTCCACATATTACTCGATCGGTCGCAAAGAGGATGGCCGACATTAACGCCACCGTCGTCGCTTGCCCTAGACGAGAAATTTGGCTCCTTGATTGAGCGCTTTGAAGAAATGATGTCCCGAAAGATGGAGGAAATGATGGCCCCCTTCTCCGCCAAACTTCAATCATCCACCTCCAGCCCGCCGCTAACCATTCCTGCTCTAATTCCTCCTACGGACAACTCCGGTAAAGCCCTGGAAACTGCTCTCTATCGACAATGCCGTTAGAAGATGTGATCTTCACGGGCGTGAGCTTCGAGCACGCCGCTTGTAGTCCCAATCTCCCAAACCAACCCGATGACGATAACCAACGACCAACGAGTTTGTCATCATGGGGGATACATGAGGAGGGAAACCTAGTGGATTCGAAGTATACGACCTAGATTAGTTCGATCAGATTATGAGGAAGTTCGTAAAGATTTCGAACGACATGAGGAGATCAAGCCCTTGACCGGTGAACAAATTATCTCGGTCAGCCTAGGCGATGCGGAAAACCCTAAAGAAGTTAATATCGGGGCAAGCCTTTCCTCAAAAATGTCCGAGCGCCCGATCGGACTCTTGAAGGATTACCGGGACGTTTCGCCCGGTCCTATGCAGATATGCCCGGTCTTGACCGTTCCATTGTCGAGCATTGTTTGCCGATCGATCCTTCGGCTAAGCCGCGCCGTGCAAAAGTCGAGGAGGGCCGGACCGAAATTAGTGCGAGAAGATCAAAGAGGAGGTCATGAAGCTTCTTGATGTAGGATTCATTGAGACTACAGAATATTCCGATTGGGTCGCTAACATAGTCCCCGTCATGAAGAAAGACGGCCGCATTCGGGTTTGTGTCGATTATCGAGACTTGAACAAAGGCTAGTCCTAAATATGATTTTCCCCTCCCGCATATCGACGTACTTGTTGACAATATCGCAGGGTTTGAATTGTTTTCATTCATGGATGGCTTCTCCGGGTACAATCGAGATCCCGATGAATGTCAATGACAAGTTGAAAACCACTTTCACCACACCATGGGGAATGTTCCATTACCGGTAATGCCGTTCGGTCTCGTAAACGCCTGGAGCCACTTACCAACGAGCCATGGTTGCTCTTTTCCATGACATGATGCATAATGAGATTGAGGTTTACGTCGATGACATGATAGCAAAAACAAGGCATAGAGAAGATCACGTCGAAATGCTGAAGAAATTATTCGACGGACTCCGAAAGTACAAGTTACGCCTCAACCCCGCCAAGTGTGTCTTTGGGACCAGCTCGGGCAAGCTACTCGGATTCGTGGTAAGTAGTAAGGGCATTGAAGTCGACCCTTCGAAAGTTAAGGCTATTCGTGAGCTTAAGCCGCCGACGACGGTTAAAGAAGTTCGAAGCTTGATGGGTAGGCCAAACTATATTGCTCGATTCATCTCTCGGTTATTAGAAACCGCTAAGCCATTCCTCAAGCTATTAAAGAAGAATGCGCTAGTCCAATGGGATAGCGAATGCGAAGAAGCTTTTGGAAAACTCAAGCAAAGATCTCATGAATCCACCCGTGCTTGTTCCTCCAACATCGGAGCAACCTTTAATCCTCTACCTCACAATCCTTAGTGAATCCTTGGGTGCTATGCTAGCCCAAGAGAAGAGGACGATGGAAAAGAACGAGCCATTTATTATCTAAGCAAGAAATTCACAATTTCGGAAATGAAGTACTCCGAAGTAGAGAAAACATGTGCGGCGTTAGTCTGGGTACTACACAGGCTTTCGCAATATACCTTGCATTACCAAGTACTCTGGTGACGTAATGCAATCCCATCAAATACTTGCTTAATCAACCCGCCTTGATTGGTAGACTTGCCAAATGGCAAATCTTCATCTCCGAGTTTGACGTTCAATATTTGTCCCAAAAGTCAATCAAGGGACGAGTTATAGCAGATGTCCTAGCTGAAAATCCGGGGCAAGATGATGATGCCTATCGTTCCGAGGATCGAATCATGTCGGTAGAGGATTACATCTGCACTATGTATTTTGACGGAGCTGTCAATTTATCGGGATCGTGCACGGGCGCGGTTCGATATCTCCAGGTGGTCAGCATTATCCTGTGGCAAAGCAAAATTGGTATTCCCTTGCACAAATAACATAGCAGAATATGAGGCATGCATCCTCGGTCCCGTGCGCTGCGATTGAAATGGGGATAACCCGACTTAAGGTGTTCGGAGATTCCGCTTTGATTATCCTTCAGATCGTTAGAAAGTGGAAGACGAGAGATGCTAAATTGCTACCCTACCATGAGTATCTGGATGAATTGGTGGAGGAATTTGAAGATATCTCATTTGAGTATCTCGTCCGGGACTCATAATCGATTCGACGATGCATTGGCTACATTGTCTTCAATGTTATAAGTCGCCAATGGACTTGAGGTTGACCCACCGAAGATCGAGGTACTAAAAAAGCCGGCATATTGTATGGCCGTGATCAATGAACCCGATGGTAAGCCATGGTACCATGACATCAAGACTTATATTCGAAGTAGGAGTTCTCTCAAAAAAGTACCGTATCTCGACCAAAAGTACATAAGGAAGATGGCCTCAAGTTCTTCTTGAATGGAGAGAATTTGTACAAGCGGTCATTCGATTCCCGTCCTACTAAGATGCATTGACTCAACCGAAGCGGTTCGTCTGATGATGGAAGTACATGAAGGGATTTGTGGTCCACACATGAACGGCCACTTGTTAGCTAAGAAGATTATGAGGTTGGGTTATTATTGGCTCACACTCGAAAGAGAATGTATTCAGCATGTCCGGAGCTGTCACAAATGTCAAATTCACGGTGACAAGATTAATGTCCCTCCAAATGAGTTGCATCAATTATCCGAACCAAGGCCGTTTTCTATGTGGGGCATTGATGTTATCGGTCCTATCAACCCTAAAGCATCCAATGGGCATCGATTCATCTTGGTGGCGATTGACTATTTCTCCAAATGGATCGAGGCCGCATCCTATTTAGCGGTTACGGCACGAAATATCGCGAAGTTTATCCGCCGGGATATCATTGCTCGACACGGTTCACCTGAAGCCATAATCACCGACAATGGCTCGAACTTAAACAACAAACTAATGGACGAATTGTTTAAGGAATTCAAGATCAAGCATTCGAACTCTTCCCCATATTGTCCTCAAATGAATGGAGCAAGAGAAGCCGCCAATAAGAACATTAAGATTTTTTTAGCGAAGACGGCTGAAAATTATCGCGATTGGCATGAGAGGTTGCCATTTGCACTTATGGCGTATCGGACCTCGATCCGGACATCTACCGGGGCAACCCCGTATTCTCTTGTATATGGAATGGAGGCCGTTTCTACCGGTTGAAGTGGAAATTCCTTCCTTACGCATACTTGTCTCAAGCTAAGCCGACGGAAGCCGAATGGATCCAAGCAGAGAGCAAGCCAATTGAATCTCGATCGACGAAAAAAAGACTTAAGGCTGTATGTCATGGCCAGTGTTATCACAGAGAGTTGCTAAATCATTTAACAAAAAAGTTCGGCCTCGATATTTTCGAATCAATGACCTGGTCTTGAGAAAATTATTGCCAATAGTCCCACTCCCGAAGGGAAATTCGCTCCAAACTATGGTGGTCCATATATAGTAAAGAAGGTGCTTCCTGGTGGTGCTTTGATTCCCGGCTGAGATGGATGGTCGTGTCTTTATCAATCCAGTCAATTCGACGTCGTAAAGAAATATTATGCTCGATTCACTCGATGTTTTCATAATCGAGTTATAATATTAATACAGCATTCACGAGTTGTTCACATTTGAATCTTGTTTCCTCGCTACTAATCTTTGTTGAGAGATTGTTTCGAATGGGGGAGCCTCTCGGCCCAATTGGATTGACCATCGGAGCGTGAGATTTACATATTCGCAGAGTAAAAGGGGTTATCTTGCGAAAAAAATATGACGACCAAGATGAAATGAGTAAAAACTTGCATTCATTTCATTCATCGGAAAGCTTTACAAATAGATCAACGGGGTGGGAACGTAAAGCCAAACCGAGCCCTAATGAGCATCACAAAGGAGTTTAACCGACTCTCCATACGGTTGATGCTCCGCCTACACCGATCGCTCCGAGAATCGAGATCCGCCAACTTAAAGAGGAGGAGCTCACATTTCTCTTTGAGGTTGGCTACCTTGTCCTCGTGATGCTCAAAGCAGCAGATTCCGTGTCATGGATCAAGCATTCTCCCGCCGGGCTATATCCAGGGTCGATCGTCCAGCCTTTCTTCCAGCCATGCGCATTGAAATTTTAAAACAATATTGAGCGGATCGCGCTCAAAGATGGTCCGGGACATGGCCAAACATCCCACCAAGTTTCCCTCTCACGAATCAGCAGGGAGACTTGTTCATTACCGTAGTCGAGGGCCTTCTTATAATTGTCGACTACAAGATCGCCAACACTAAGCTGTCCGACCGATCCCGATAGCGTGCCTTCACAAGGTGGGCCAAAGTAACATCTTGATGAGCAACATGGTAAGCCTCCGGGAAGTTAGTGAAGAGGGTGGGGAAGATCCCGTATTCCTCCTCTAACTTGGTACCTTCAATAGAAGCGGTGTCCATATCCCTAAACATAAGACGAATCTCGGTTTCGGCCTCCCGGATGGTTGGCTATATAAGAGTAGCCCTGGCCTAGGGAGATTATAAAGTTTCTCCCATTTGGCCAAAACTTCACCGAGAAGCGTGTGCGCAGGAAGGGAAGCCATTGTTGTTGAAGCGGCTAAAAAGAGTGGATGCAAAAGAGTGCTTAGAAGGTTGGAGATGAAGATATGAAAGCGATAATTGTCTCGGCGTTATATCCTAATTTAAAGGGCAGAAAAGCTATAGCAATTATTATTGTGGAGGCCGAGTTAATTATCCGGGCAAAACTACGGACGTTTTCCGTGAATCACTGGATCTACCATCTCAAGCCTCACAAATCCGAAAAAAGTTACGAAAAGATTTGAGAACCCCACCATGTGAAAACCGAGTGGGAGACAAGCATACTTTTCGAGAGAAAAAAACAGCAATTCTTGCAGAGCCACGTTAGTTACTCGGGTGAAACCAGGGCTTTCGTCCGTGAATCACGGATCTACCATCTCAAGCCTCACAAATCCGAAAAAGTTACGAAAAGATTTGAGGACTCCACCATGTTAAAAATCGAGTGGGAGACAAGCATACTTTCCGAGAGAAGAAACAAGCAATTCTTGCAGAGCCACGTTAGTTACTCGGGTAAAACTACATGCGTTTCGCTCGTTGGATCCCTGGATCTATCGTCAATCCGTGATCTCGAGCCTCACAAATCCGAAAAGTTACGAAAAGAGTTGAAGTCCCACCATGATTGAAAACCGAGTGGGAGACAAGCATGGTTATCAAGAAAAGAAAATCGGTGCGAGTGGATTCGGGTCCCATCACGTTGAAAAAATAAGACAAAGCGGGAAACACGAAATCTTGGGAAAAACGTCGGCTTAGTGATTTTCATCCGCGTTTAAAGGGAGGCTTTGGAACATACCCGATTACTCGAAAGAATTTGGAGAGAGTAAGCATACAATGGAGAATAGAGTGAACAAAAGGCGGTAAGAGGTATTTCAATCCAACATGTTTAGAGGCCATCAAGCATTTACTGGAGGCAACCAACCTAGACATCCCCGAAAGTGAACCGCTGGATTTCGAGACTCGGATCCAACGCCGAAGCCGTAAAACCCAACTCTCTTGGCAGTGAAATTCAAGATCTCGACAAAGAACAACAATGGCAGGCGGCAGCCGCAAATAACCCGTAAAAGAAAATATCAAATCAAAGTGCTCGAAGCTGCCTTCAAGGAGTGCTCTTACGTGAATAAGAGACGCAAAAATGAATTGAGCCGGATGATAGGAATGGAGCCCTTGAAGGTCAAGTTTTGGTTTCAAAACAAGCGGACCCGATTGAAGGTTAAAAATGAAAGTCATGAACTTACGTTTCGAGGGAAGAAAGTGAAAAGCTTCGAGCGAGAGAACAAGAGGTATAGGGATGCTATTAACACCGCTGTTTGCCATGTCCGTAGCGCCCCATCTCCTTTGGTGACATGTCCTCGATGAGCCACATCTCGAGCATTGAAAATGCTCATTCACCAGCTCATCCCCTGAGCAAGTTCTCGTACAATCCGATTTCGTTGGAGATACATCCTGAAAAGTCGGTCTTGCGCAGGCGTAACCGATACCCTTCGAGGGAAGAGACATGCATCACTACAATTGGAGTTTCCTTGATGTCACAACCAGCCAATTCAACGCCGATGGAACTCCGAATGTGTAGCCTACATGAAGCTTTAGTTTTTTATTATGGGCTCTCAAAATATCTCTTTTTGAGCATTACTAGCCAACTCTTACGAATCCTCAAGAGAAGTAGTGACATGTATGAATGAATGTACTGTTTGTTACAAAATCCCCATGTGAGACATTCTTCTTTTAATGCCTAGAGTTAATCCAGGGCAAAGAACAAGACTATCCACGAACATCATCATGCTTAAATGCGTGAATTCCTCGCCGTATTTGACTAAGCATTGAAAGCCTTCACGTAAGTAAATGCGAAAAAGATTTGAGGAGGGAAATAACCGCCTCGTAGGAGGAACGAAATTGATTAGGAGGAACCGAAAAGATTTGAGGAGGGAAATAACTGTCTCGTTCGTAGAGAAAGTGAAAAGATTTGAGGGCTCCTCCATGTCGAAAAGTAAAAAAGAACGACGGATTGAGCGAGAGGTAAGAGTTATTACGAAATGGATCCAAGGCACTAAGATCGAAAAGGAGAGAAAAGTCTGTCTGCGAGACCAACGGATCCGAAAAAGTTTATAAAGAACTTGAAGTCTCCATGCACCTCCGTAGAACTCGTCACGAAAGGCCATCATCGCTTTTGTGATTTTTCCTCGCAATTTATCTTTGCAAGTCCAAAGAACATCTAAAGCCCGGCCTCTAGTCGAAACACCCATTTTTCGGTCTACATATGGAAGGTTTTGAAAGGAAAATAAGTATGCGTACATTCCAGGCGGAAGTATGGGAAGCCTCATATCCCGAGGATCTGCGAGTCATGGCCATTGATGGCAACCCCGTTTCCCTCTCGATCCTCGTTGCCATGCCGAGAAAGTGCATGTACAGGATTTCACTTATGTGAAAGCAACGGAAGCCTTAGAGGAGCCGAGATAAAGACAAATATGATTTTGACATCGTCTGCCCATGGTAGGGATCGATATGGACGGCTCTCAGTCTCTTAAAGATCATTGATTCCGAGTTGGATATACCGGTCATCATAACATCAGCAAGTGATGATCGCCAGCTCATAACGGGCGCCATATTGCATGGTGCTCGGGACATCCTAAAGAAGCCGGTCTGCGTTCAAGTGCTCCAAAACATTTGGCAACATGTCTGTAAGGAAGCAATTACTCGAACAAAAGAACTATGGCCAAACTTACTACGACGATTTTGTCGGAAAGAAAAGGCCCCTTTGGTCCGCCGAGCTTCATTCTATATTCATCGAGGCAGCTCGACAGCCTAGGAATCAATTCAAGACGACCAATGGCCGTACTCAAAATGATGAATATAGACGGACTCACCCTACGAAGTGTCACAAATCACCTTCACGCATTTAGAGATAAGTCAAGAAGCACGATGTAGCTTGGAACCAAGGCGACCGGAGCAAAGTTGACTGGAAGATTAATCCCTGTGAAAACCTACGGAGCAAAAAGTACCCGACCACTTCCCAATCAAGAATACCGGCCATACCGACCTTCCGCCGGTGGTTCTCTAAAATGGACGCTGATCATCCCTACGAGTTCCCGAGCGACGGGAGGCTCAAGCTCAAGGAGTCGACCGCTCACGGCAAAACAAAAAAGTGGAAAATCTGCAATGTTAGCAAGTAACAATGCCCAACCCGAGTATCAATTGCCCGAAAAATCAAAAGGTTACTTTGATGATGAGCTCACCGCCTGGTCGCCGGGCCCGAGCCGAAAGACCCCCGCAGTTGTGATCCAGGGGAAGTGATTATGGATCCTCAAACAACGATCGTTGGTGTATGATCCAAGACAAAATCAGCCAATCATGGAATAACCAAGAAAAGAGGTGGAACCAATCTCGCATGAATACTCCTTTAATTCCATGTATAGTTCCCCGCGTGGATACTTTTACTTTCTAGTTGTCTAGAATTTGCCTAGAGTTAAAGGGCGAATTTTTCTCCTCTCTTATCAAATGCGTAAGTTCCTTATTAAGCTAGGCCTCGTAGCAAATCAATTTGTGGACGACGCCCCGAACGCCCGTAAAGAGAGATTCCGAATAGCCTTACTTGGGAGAATGCAAGTAAAACACCAAGCGGGCTCAAAGATCGGTAACTCCGTATCGTCCCAATTGGCTCTCACGTTTCAAACTCTAAGTTAAGCTTATTTTATTCTCCACATGAGATCGCCAACCGCTTTGAGAACAATATAACAAAAGCGAACCACCCGTGGACGCCAACAACACCGCAAAGATAGTGGTTGGGGAATGACAATGGTCCGAGGCGTCCCGGGGTCGATCCCGGGATTTGGCATCAATGTACAAAGATTAATAAAAACTTTTTGCTTCGCAGATCGAAGCTCCCCTGCACGGTTATAGAACCCGGAGAGATAACATCCCGACATACAATCCGATCAAGATGAATCGATCTTTTCAATTCAAAGTTCGCGAGGAATACGTACATGGGTAAAGTGGTATCGCTTTCAACTCTTTTAGAACATGAGGACATACATTGATGCTTTCCTTTTGATTTTTACAGGGGTCACTACCCGTCCAAACAGAGAAGTATCCCTTCTCCCCGAAAAATTAATGAAATGAGAAATTCTTGGAGCCTTTGACAATCTCATGTCTCAAGCGCACAATGAAGTTTTGCAACGCATTTGCATGAACAGAGGCAACTCACGATCCACGCCCCTAAGAAATTTTTTATGTACTTGCGAACTTTGTCCGCCAAGATAAAAAGTTGCTGCATTTTATATGCTCGAAAACACTCATACACCGCATGGTTTGCACATGATTGTTCCTCATGTTTAATTTACCAACTCGAATAAGGAACATGAACTACATAAGATACATCGAATGTACGTATGGGGCATGACGAGATGATGAAAGGCAATCCTTTCCCAAACACGTCCAATTTTTTCAAAGGCGAGATGAACGGTGGCAAAATTCCGCATTCCCGAGGTAAAAGAGTTTTCTCGCGAAAGGTACGATAACCGAAGTGATGGAGGCATTCATTTCTCTACCCTAAACACCGCAAGTTATCCGTTGATCAACCCATTTGAGCGGAGATTTCACTTCCACAACCCCGTCAAGAACCACCCCACATTGGGGCAAACAGAGGTAATTCCATCAGCATCACGAGACAAATGGTTAGAAATCTTCTTGCTTGGACTAACATCAATCTTTCGGGTGGTTCTTTGCATTGGACTTGCGCTTTAATTCAAGTGCCTTAGGGTGACGAAGAGCATTTCTTTTCTATCCCACACATCTATATCCATTTGCACAATCCATTTGAGCCTCGCAAATTCGTTTCTAAAAGCCCTTATTGGTGATCATTGTTGTCCCAAAGCAAATATGGCCCATCTTTGAGTAGAAGGACCGAAAAAGCCGGATCAATAGAAAATCTCCCAATGAACTCATCAAGATGCAATAGTAAAAGAGAGTTGGGAGTAAAAAAAAAAAAGGGAGAAGAAAGAGGGAAAAGCCGATTCCACAAAAACTCCTGGGCATTTAAAAAGCAAAGTGCCTACCAAAAGCAAGGCCAATGCCCTTTCAATTCATTGTTCATTTGTAGAATATTTCGAACTTGAATGCACAATTTTCCCGTATATCCTAAAAGGGTTGAGAGAAAAATCTCCATGAAGTGTCAAATTGCAAATGCAATCTTCGGCTCATACCATCCTCGAGCAATGATGGTATCCTAGAAGGCCACGATCGGCGACAAGATTGTAATGATCACCAACATCAAGCCCCTTCTCAAACATCTTCGAGCCAAAACGAACCCTTTCGTTTCTCACCCCCCAAATCATTACCTCCATTACAACCCTTTAAAAGCCTTTTTCGACTAGGGCACTTGAATTAATGTGGAGTTCAATGATTTTAAGCATCACTCGAAGAAGTTCGAGCAAGATTACTTCTCTCTCATTTTTGCAAGTGGTTCTTGACTTGTAAACCCGCAGAGATGACGAAGGAATTCATTTCAAGAAATTTCGACTCAACTAGAGTCCCCTTTGTAAACCTTTGACCTAGCCCTCATTACGGTCCTAATCAAGACCTCCAGATCGGCCTCGGTCGTATCAATTGCGAGATTACTCGGATCCTTATCGAATGCGATGATGGAAAGATTGAGTGATTTCTTTTGAATCCTCGCAGACGTGATAAATAACTTTTCTTGAGAGTGAGAGAAAACCCTTTCGGATCGAAGTCCCCCATTCAGCTCACATTCGAGGTATTCATAATGTGAGAACATCCCTGGACAGGATTGGTAATGCAAACTTGATAGAATGGTTATGCATAAACCATGGTATGAGTGATTGCATTATATACATGTTTTTCTATCATTGCAAGCTCGGTAGGAAAGTTTTGCATGAACTCATTGTTGAATATGTTTGCGCATGTTACCTCTACCATTCTATGATGGGTAATACATTCCCGATGTTCGATGTCCCTCCCAAGGTCTCGAAATTCATCCAAGGATTATTGAATGAGCAAGTTCTCCTGGCAAATGCCTACCATGTACGATACGAGCGATCCGTTTCGCTCTTTGATTAATCGCTCGGAGAACCTGTAAGTTTTCTTCGAACCCATTTTCAAATTAACAACTCCTCCGATGATAGTTGTTACGATTCAATTCGTGCAATATGCCTCTCCCTGTCGTCGTAGACATACGCACCGGCGATCTTGACATCTTATCAAATCATGACGACGTAGCTCTTATGATTTCGGCCTCGCATCACGAAGACATATGCACCGGTGATCTTGACCTTTAGTCGGCTCATAATGACATAGCTCTTATGATTCTCGGCTCCTTTATCAAATCACGAAGACATAAGCACCCGTGATTTTGATCCAAACCAAATCATAACGACGTAGCTCTTAAGATTTTGGTTCCCCTTGTCGATCACGAAGACATATGCACCGGTGATCTTGACCTTTAATCGGCTCATAATGACATAGCTCTTATGATTCTCGGCTCCTTTATCAAATCACGAAGACATAAGCACCCGTGATTTTGATCCAAACCAAATCATAACGACGTAGCTCTTAAGATTTTGGTTCCCTTCGTCGAATCGTGAAGACATATGCACCGGCGATTTCGACATTTAATCAACTCACAACGACGTAGCTCTTGTGAACTTGATTCTACTTCTTTCGACTCACAACGACGTAGCTCTTGTGATCCGGAAGGATACACATATCTTGCGCCGTCTCGCATTAGGGAGAAGTCTCGATAACAGATAAGGCCAAATACCTTAAGGTCCTCGTGTTTGCAAGAAACTTGGAAATTAAGGGAATCACCAAACTTATGAGGTATTTGGTAAAACAGTATTCTCGTATGCGATCCATGCGCAGTGTTTCTCTAACATGGAAAAGAGAAATTATGACACATGTTATTTACAACCCCGCATATCATGCATCACTTCATTACATAAAAAAATGGGACTAAAACTCCCGCCAAAAAGTTCATCCATCATTTGCACTATCAAAATTTAGGGTTCAATTTTGTCTTTGAGCGGAACCTCTACGAGCCTCCACTCAAAGAGGGGCAAAATGCCGACGCCTAAATTTTGACTAATATATATTTTGCATAAAAATTAGAACTAATTTTAGTTCTAAACAAAAATCATCTCACATATTCATTTAGCATTGGCATATAATTTGAGCTTAATTTAACAGGGTCCTGACTAGGCATGCGGTGGAAAAATGCACCAAGAAGATTTGGGCTTGAAAGAAATATTTTCTCGGGGACCGTATTGCAAATACTCAGAACTTCGTGGATCAGATTGCAAATACTTAAAACTTCGGGGATCGGATTGCAAATACTAAAACCAAAAGAAGATGCAAATACCAAAAGAAGATGGGGAAAGAAGATGATGAAAGAAGAGAAGAAGAGAAGATGAAGAGAAGATAATGAAAGGAAGATGAAGAAAGAGAAGATGAAAATGGAAGATGGAGAAATGGAAGATGAAGAAAAGAGTTTAATTGAAATGGAAGATGAAGAAGGATGAAGATTTAAGAGAAAGATGAAAATGGAAGAAGAGAAGATGAAGATGAAGAAGAGAAATGAAGATGAAGAAAAGAAAATGAAGATGAAGAAAAGAAGATAAAAAAGAAAGGTGAGGAAATGAAGATGAAGAATGAAGGATGAAGAATTTTGCCTATAAAAGAAAGATGAGAGTTTTGGGGGGAAAGAAGAGAATGGAGAGAGTTTTTTGGAGGAAAGAGAATTGAGAGAGTTTTTGAGAGAATTTTTTAGAGAGAAAAAAGAGAATTCTTTGAGAAAAAATTTTGAAGAGAGTTTTGAGAGGGTATGAGTGTTTTGAAGCCAGTTCGATACTACCATTGCCAATTTTCGCACCCATCAACACAAGCCACAAGTTCATCACCATCGTTCAAGCTCGCCGCAAAGAAAAGAAAGTTAAGTGATTCCCTAACTTCCTTTAATTTCGAATACAAATTAGCCCAGATTTTCTACACTCGATTTTTTCTCTACGTTTTTATGTTAAATAACAATGCATATCAACGATGAGACATCAATGGTACAAGAATAGAAGGAGAGCAAAAGGGAAAAAATATCAACGCCTGTATTGCAGCCTCATGAAATTCTAGCGATATGAGAAAGAAGCGCAAGGAGAGATAGGACCAAGAGATTTCTGGTCTAACGAGTCACCAAATCGGTCCAATGGTCAAGACAAGCCCTCAAGCACAAGTTTGGTGCACGAGTTCAAATTGGGGAGTAATCTTGAACCTATTTCATCCTAATTTCATGTAATTTCTTTATTTTAAACCAAAAAAAAATGTCAAGGGAAGAAAAACCCAAAAAAATTGATTCTTTGATCTTCAAGTAGAATTCATCAAATTTGTCAAATCCATTATTTTTTTCATGAATTTTAAGGTACCGAAAGGGCATTAGTTGTAATTAATGTAACCAAGTCCCCTGACTCTTAATCTCCGGTTCGCAAATAAGATAGTTTTCTCCCGCTATTTTATTTAGGTTTCTAATCGACCTACCGAAAATGATTAGTGGCGACTCCAAATTCAAATCACATTGCATGTTAATCATTCGAACCTTAAGTTGCGATTTGGTATGGACTTGGGAGAGTCCGAGTTAGGTTAGTTAATTAATTAACCCGATAACTCAAATAGAGTCATGCGGATACTTCGTCGGAAACTATTGTTATGTCGAAACTTAACTAGATGCAAGTGAACCTCCTCCCACTTACCCTTAAAACCAATTAGACTGGCTCTTAGCATGTCCCACAAGGCCTGGTTGATTGAATTAGAATGCTGATTGGATTTGCATCTTCTTTTTTTTTTTCCAATAGAACGCTTTTTTGCACTCGATTGAAATCCACACCCCGGTTTTCAAATGTTTAATGTTTATCATCTTGAGATTTAGGCCACAACCCAAACACGACCGAGGCATATTATTGAAACACATCCATATGGATACCAACATATTTAATCCACTTTATGCTCTTTACAAGAATATGGTACCTGAATAGATTTTTGAAACAAATTTTAAAAATAGTTAACTAAATAAAACATGTTAGTAAGCAAAAGAAAAAAACATAAAAGCCTAAAACGTGTGTTATATGGCGAAACATACGGCTAAATTACCAAAACAAGTGACAAATATATTGTACTTGTGCCAATTCGTTTTTAAACTTTTCAATTTTTCCAATTTAATCCTAAATCTTTTAACAATTTATCAATGTAATCATTACAAACAATTTTGATTGGAAACCACGAGGATACGCCAACCATCCTACATAACACAACCGACACTAACGTTGGCCTTTTTTATAATTTAATAAAACACTAATTTGTTCATAATTTTTAATTATTTTCTTTTATTTTTCCATTTTCTTTCTTTCTTTTCCTTTTTTTTTTTCTAAGTCTCGACGCAGGGTCGCCAGTCATAGGCATGGGTCGGAGGACCCTCGCCTATAGTTGGGGAGGGTCGGGCGGCCCTCGCCCGTGATCTTCAAGGGTCGGCCGAACTTCATACATAAAAAATGAAAAGAAAGTAAAAGAAAAAGATTATAAAATTATAAAAATTCAGAAAAGTTGAAAATTCTTAAAAATTATAAAAATTGTCCTGACATCCCGTCACATTGGGCGCGTTATAAACTACTAGAAGATTGGTGAAAATGTTCTCAATTTTTCCATATGAGTTCTGAAATAGGTTAGTTCTCAAACTTTTTAAGACCTATTAAGTTATTAGGTAATCCATTTATGACCAAGTTAAAATATGTTTGTCAAACTCAGGGCAACCCATTTAGGACCCGCACCATTATATATGGGTTAAAATATGGATTATACACGCATTTTTGCCAACAATTGCGCAATGGTGAGAAAGTCCAGGGGTTCTAAGTAAATCTCTCCGTCCGATTTGAGTACAATCGTGGGCCTCTCTAACGTAAATGGGCCAAAGAAGGAGCCCAACTGGTTAAAATGCGAAATCCAACTTATGTTGGAACTTTCAACGGAACGTATCATATTTTCGGAGGACGAAATGTAAAAACCCACAATCAGCCGTCGCGTGAAAGCGTCTTGACTTTCTCTCTCTTTAGACTCCTACTTCAAAAGCGGCTCCAAGTCCCCCGATGCATGGCTTCCTCTTCTTCTTCCTGCGGCTTCGGCCTCCTCTCATTGCCTTCTCTCCTGCGATCCGCCGCGTTTCCGCTCTCGCGCTCCTTCGCTCTCCGTCTTGACCCCAAGCCCTCGCCCTCTTCTTCCCTCCGCAGCCCCCTCAAGGTGAAATCTTATCTCCTTGTGTGTGTGTGGGTGTGTGATCGCTCGTTCATCGACGGGGTACAATCGGGGGTTCTTATGTTGTGTCTCGCAGATCTCCTGCACCGGCACTGGGCGGCGGATGTATTTCACTGTGAACTCGCACATGGCGACGGAGCCCAAGCCCGCTTTTTCGGAGGACCAAATGCTTGTCAGTTCGCTGCTTTCTCTTACTCTTCGACGTTCTCTTGAGATGTAACGTTTTTCTCCGTGGGCTGTTTTGGCTGCTGTGCTGAATCGTGGCGTGAGTGGATTACTAGGATAGTATCTATGCCGGGATGAGCATCTCAATGTATCTTTGTTTTGTTGTTTGTGTATTTACTTATTTATTAATTTATTTTATTTTTATTTTTTTCTCGCGACCAAGTTGGCAACTTTCGTGTAGAACTAAGTTGTTGCTTCATGACGTGTCGTCAGTGACATCAATTTTGTCTTTTCTATTATCTGTGTGCTGTGTGCTCCGTTGTGAAGATGAAATTGCAGTTTAATTGCTGTGAATTAGAAAATGCACGTCAAGTGGCCTCACGTTTTTGTTTAATGTTGCTCTTGTCGGGTCACTCTTACCTTATGGCATGATGGGGATATTTGCTTCATTTTGTCGGTGAAATTTGTTTGTTGGGTTTCTTCAGGTATTTGTTCCTCCACATCCCTTAATCAAGCACTGGGTTTCAGTTCTGAGGAATGAACAGACCCCCTGTTCTATTTTCAGTAAGTTTTCTAGTCATTGTTTTAGCCCCTCGTGAGTTTATATATAACTCACGAGGCCACATCAATTTTGATGTGGATCAAGATATCTCCTTGAACTGAAATTTATCTTTCCTTTCTTTATAACTAGTGGAAAAAATGCCTTGCTTGCTCTACAAGACGAAATTCGGGGACTATACATGCTTTTCTGCCATGTTTTTTGCTTCTTGTATCTTATGAAAAAGAAACAAAATTGTGGAGTCCCTCCATTTTCCAATCTTTAGTCACCACCTGTGTATTGCTGTTAAGATGCTTGACTTGCATGCAGAATCAAGGTCAAAAATTTTGTCACCCAGGTCGTCATCATTGTTTCATTTAATGTAGTAGGTTTAGGATATGGCTATTGTGATGTTTTCCTTTGTGATATTGTCCACTCCCTACATTGAAGTACATCTTCTATCTCTTCGTTTACGGTTTGGGCAACAGAAATAGATGGGGACCAATAAATCTACCTATTTCTTTTTTCTGGCTTTCTGACAATTGTTTCTGCAGCATTGAATAATCTATCTCAATGTTGACTCTTCTGTATCTGCTTAATCTTCATGTCTTTGGTATGTTCTCTTTTGCTGATCCATGTCACCTGCTGTGTTGTTTATTCTTCTCCATTTGGCATAGATCAGTGCATGAAAGCATAAAGGTGAATTTATGGAAGTCTATATTCGAGATATAATCTCAATGTATTAATTTTGCATGTCCTTTTCCATTACTTGTAGAAAATGCAATGGCTGAGCTGGGGGGCTCCTACATGTATGAAGCTTCAAGAGATTGGTTGGTTAGTCATTCATTTGTACCTGTGTAGAAACTGTTTATATTGTTGTTTCCCTGAACTTGTGGAGTTGTGTTTTTGTGCTGCACAAACTTTACCTTCCTTATAAGGTTTTCTAGTAATATGTTCCATATTTTTCTTATAAGACATAGCTAAAGGTGCTACTTTTTAAAAAGAAACTTGAAGCCAAAATTTCTTCTAAAACCACATTTTCTTTGATGTTCCTTTGGCATGTTCACATTTACACTTGTGATGGTGAGGAGAAGAGCCAGGTTTAAGTTTAGTTTTTCCTGTGAGCTATGAAGTATGACCCAAGTCAATCTTCTGTTTTCTCATCTTCCATTCTGTACCAAGAAATCCTGTAAAATTTGGTTCTCTCTCTCTCTTTCTCTCTCTCTCTCCCTCTCTCTCTCTCTCTCTCTCTCTCTCTCACACACACACACACACACACACACACACACACACACACATATGTGGGCTCCCATGCGCACACACATATAAACAAATTTCCTGGGGCACATGTGCCACACTGGCTGCTCTACTCCATTTAGGTAAGTGAGGGAGTGACTATTTTTTAAGTGTTTATTGAAATTAAAAGATGGACCAACTGCAAATGGATGACTAAGCAGTCGATGCGCAAGTTTGGTACTTAAATTGGTATTGGCATTTGTCTCTCTTTATCTGACTGTTAAACATATGTTATTGTCTATATTGCGCTCTATGCCTGAGTGGACCAATTCTCTTCCATTTTTCCAAGGATTGCTTCACGATAATCATCCTCTTCTTCATATGTATTCAGTTTACTTGATTGCAAGCATCCTACCTGCTGTCTCAAGATTTGTGATAGATGCCCATTCACAACATGACGCTCCTGAATACTTCAGATTATTCCTATCTTCACTTGCAATAGTCTTAGGTGATGTTTAGGTCACTCAATGATATAATGGGCATATCAAAGTGACAATTCACATGTATCTCTGTCAAAACCTGGTGTTGATGGAGATTTTACTGTAGCTAATTTTTGTGTTTGGTCTGGTGGGACATGCTTTATCTTTTGCAGGGGAACAATTGTCGCTATCTCTTGAGGGAACCATTGAGATCGACAGCAAGCAAATCAAAGTGGTAAGTTTATGTTTTTCCGGTTCTTGGGTTAGATTCTGAGTCATTAGTCATATTTGCCGGTTGATGCATTTATGGACTGGTCGTGGAAGCAGATGTGTGCATTGTCATCAAAGCATATCAGATGATGCTGTTCATTGTTAGCTTTAGTTGGTGATGTATAAGAGCAGATTTTTATGGCTTTTCTTTAGAACAGGTTTTTTTTTGAAATTCTTTCTAATTGAAGCATAATTTTGCTCCATCTAAGTGTAAGATTCCCACAGATATACTCTGTGAATGCGCTGTATAGGACTTTGTTGATCTTTTAAGAAGAGTAAAATGTGCTTGATTGATAGTTGGAGTTTCTGTGTGTTTCATATCCAGCACCATAGGGTTGGTGCATTGATAAGTAGTTGTTAATCTAATGTACGGAGACAGGTGCACGTTTTTGTGCTTAAAGGACATGGATGATTGTTAGCCAAGAGCAGGAAAATGTGAATAACTAGTTCCCATGCAGATTTTGTGTTTCTAAAGGTGGTACAGAATCCGTTAGGTGATTTCAGCTGTTTTGTGTCATTCATTTAATAAAAGGATCGATTTATTTCTGTCCGAACTCTTTGTTATCTTCATGATATGGAGTAAATAGAACGTGACTTGGAAGCATGAAGAGCTCAAAACTGCAGTCGGATAGTGATACATCTATGGATCTTTCAACTTTACGTATTTTGGTAAAATTTTGGCTCGTGATTAGAGATGACTTCATCGTCTTCTGAACAATGGCAATTAGAAAACTAATTAGGAGATTATGTACTTGCAGATCTCAGCCGTTGCTGCTCCTCCAGCTCTCCAAAAGCTCAGTGAAAACTTCCCCGGGTAAAAGATGTCGCTTTTTGCTATCCGAAGCAGAAGTCTGTCTGTTTTACAGGCTTTTGTAAAACACAAGAATGACCAATCATGTGTGGCTTCTACAGGCTTCATGTTTACACTGGAATCATTGATCCAACAGTAAATGACAAGGGGTAAGAATCAGCTCCCTTTGTGACTTTCCACAATTTGGTAAGATAGTCTGATACAACAATATTTTATCGTATTTCAGGTTCATAATTCCTGGACTTGGAGATGCAGGCGATCGGAGCTTTGGTACTTAGATTCACATCTACTCATTGGTTTAGGTTCAATTGAGTTATTCCTATGAAATTTTGACATGGTGTGCAATTAGATCATTGATTGAGAAATTTTGCTTGTTGGATCAAATCATTGACTTGTACAAGAGGTGCCTAAACTATGAGGCAGATTATTGATTTCGGCAACACAAAGGTTGAAGTGTATATACCGTATGAATATGTATCAATTTGGTGTGGGAAAGGTTATCATTTTGAATCTTGAATAATCGTTTATAAACACAATACACTTGTTCGGGATCAAAGTGATATTGCTCGACTGCTGAATGAAAATCTCATTTACTCACGGTTATTGGTAAGGATGGGGTGTTCTACTGTGCCAATCATGAGGTTTGGAACGTCACCTGACAGCAGCTATAGTAGCACTAGTTTTTACCAACCAGGTGGTTTGGTCGAATGATCCAAGACTTGATCAGCAAACTAAAGGTCGCAGGTTTGATTCCCCCGATCTATCTTTGGTTTAGATGTATCTCCACTCTCAGGGTTCCCCGCTTGCATTTGGTGAGGCTGTGGTGATGAGCTCGCTTAATGGGCAGTTGATGCATTGTTAGCGCTTTGAGTCGAACATTCTAGCAGTGGGTAAGGTAGATCTCAATTCTGTCCAAGCACCTTTTTTTTTTGGTCGAAATGTCCAAGCACTTTGGCAAGCAGAAAACGAAGCACTAATATTTTTCTTTTTTCCACACATCTAACTCCTCCTCTGGCCTCACTTTCACTAGCTTTTTGCATCCGCCTTTCAGAAGCTTTGGGTATTGCCTTGATGGCTGCGGATGATTAGTGTGGTGTTTCTTTTCACTAGATCAAGTACTGGTCTCTAATGTTCCAAATATATGAGATTTTAAGCAAAAGATAGCGTTTGTGACCTATAACCGCTCGAGTGTTATTCTACCGACTTCTATTAGTCTTTTGTATTATTGGTAGATCCCACATCAGCCAATAAGATAAAATAGAGTTATTTCTGTAGCATATTCACAAAATCAAGTCTTCCATGGGATGAGGTTATTATGTAAGACATAGTTAAGGGTCAAGACCAAAATGGAACAATATCTTTTAAAAAGTTGCTTTGTTTGACGGTCTGACAAGACTTGTTATTTATTTTTTACCACACGACCTCCCAATCAATGAGTACCTTATGCAACACGTGGTGATAGTGTGTGGGTTTAAGGTTGAGATTATACCATCGTTTTGGAAGCATTTCCTTATCTTTTTATGGGAATAACACAAAATGGAATTAAGAGATTTAGATAAATTACGTAAGAGTCACTTTAAAGCAAATTCGCTCACCAGTGACCGCTATGTGCATGCTTGATTGTTTTATATACTTTACAATTGTAAATGCGCACTATGTTTTAATCATAAGCGAACCATGGTTGTGCTTGATCCCTCCCATTGAAAGTGTTCACTATGTGGATTTCAGACCAGACTGATTTACTTTCTTTCATTTGTGTCTACACTTGCTTTCAACTTGGTGCGCTGCTATTCAAGGACCAACCGTTTCGCCCCGCCCATGGATGGGAACACGGGAGGCCTCCGAAGTTTTTCAACTTGTGCAATTTTGTCCGCGGACTTCTTTATTTGTTGGAGGTCTTGAAGTAAGTTTACGGTAACCCACATGAGACTTCTGATCTCAATCTCTTATTAAAGATGATGTTTGTATGAACCGGGAGATTAAGCGCACGATCGAATGCTAATGATGCCACTCTTGTCAAGTATTCTTAAGTTCAAGCAAGACTTTGGTCGGCAGTCTGCTGGAATTCGCACCTTGAAGAGCCTTGAAAGGACAGTACCTTGGAACAGCAGCAGGACTCAACATCTAAAATCTGGCGGTTACGTCGCCTCACCAATATAGCTCGGCTGCCATTTCTCTTGAAGCCAGAAATCCGCCTAGTCTGAGTCAAACACAAGTCCATTTCTATTCCGCTCGGCTACTGGTTTTACTAGATGTGAAGAGGTTGATGCATTGGATGAAAACCCTAGAATTTCAACCATATCTTCACCTATTTTATGAAGTTTCCTAGTTTTCAAAGACGCTAGAAATGCTTTGCTTAATCTTAATGTCTAGTCCTTGCAAGTGCAAAACATGATTAGTTCTCCTTCTTTAACGTGTTCATCTCGTGTTCTTTACCCTTCTTTACTCGTGGATATTTTGATCGCATGCAATCGTTTTACGACCCGACAGCACTAGCATGGTATTTGTTCATTAATAAGGTCCAAGATCTGGTCGGTTACTGGCCGAAGGAGATCATGGGGGCGGCGGACACCGTGAGATGGGGCGGATATGTATTCGCTCTGCCAAGCGATGTGTCTACTCCTCCCATGGGAAGTGGCCATTTCGAAAACGGCATGTACCAAAGGACATGTTATGTGTCGCTGATCACCGTCGCCAACAGCACCTAAGATGTGCTTTTCCCCGACAACGCGTGCATCGTACAAGAAGAGTCATGCTGTCATCTAGAAGGCGATAACTAATTGAAATCGGATGAATATGAAACTTTGGGTACACGTGATCGGTTCCATTTGCCACACCATCCATCGCCGGAATGGATTTGATATTTTTCAAGAAACATGATCGGTTGGAATTACAAAACCGCGGAAACCGAAATGCGGAAGAAGTGGAGAATGAATGTTCCTATTTTCAATGAAGAAAGGAAAGCCAAAAGGGATGGTATTAGACACCGGCACAACCGCCGTCGCAGCTGTAGCTGGTGCTTCTGCCGCTGGCCCGGCTGGGCGGTGAGGTTTGGTGCCAAGACACCAGCACGTGAGGCCTGTTAAAGCGTATGTGTATGTATTCGTATAAGAGAGTTGATAGACAAACCAGAAATTAAATGTAGGTGAGTAATCATAATGCAGATGGATAATCCAAGCTCAAAGTATTCACGTTGTATCCTTAAGACAATTTGTCTCATCCATTGGTACCCAAGGTCCTTGGACAATTGCCTCTCAAGATGGAACGGATTGCCTTTCCTATGAGGCGGCACTACTCCAATAGGAAACTTTCGAACACAACTTTCAAGAATAGTAGCACAAAAATGATGACGATGAAGAAAGAATGAAAGAATGACAATAGTTGGAATGCGGAAGTCAATGTTTGTGTTTATAGGCAGTGGAGCGGTTAAGAACGAAGAGTCACGAACTAGGCAAAGAAGCGGTTAAGAACGAAGAGTCACGAACCACGAACGGATATCTTTCTCAAACGAACAAATTTGTTCAAAGAAAAATTTTTCAAACAAACATGCCTGTTCGGACAAGAAAAATTTTCCAGAATTTTCCACACAAACATGTCCATTCGG
Source organism: Rhodamnia rubescens (assembly GCA_021437795.1). Taxonomy (NCBI): domain Eukaryota; kingdom Viridiplantae; phylum Streptophyta; class Magnoliopsida; order Myrtales; family Myrtaceae; genus Rhodamnia; species Rhodamnia rubescens. The sequence continues at coordinate 1,874,808 of JAILYA010000024.1, forward strand.
ATTGTATACATTCGGTTTTAAAATAAATAAAAAATTGATGGGCTCCAAAAAAAGAATAGGAAGCGGCCCGGCCCGAACCCGAGCCGGCTTTATGCCGGCGGTGGGGACGCGCGCGTGGGTCAACCTTAGCAAAGCCTAAGTCCTCTCCCTTCCACAAAAAGTGGTGCCCTTGGGACCCAAACTATTTGTGAGATTCCTATATTTAAACAAATTTCTCACCTCCTCTTCTTTCCAATGTGGGATTTGCTCCATCCCTCACTTCTCATTCACCTTTTTATGGGATTTGGAGACCAAATTCCCAACAATCCCTCACATGAATGAGAAGTTCGGTTATCATGACTCTTTGTGAATGCATGAGATGCAATGTGCGATTCAATGAGAGACTATTGCATTGGGATAAGTAGTCCGAGTCTTTGAACTTTCCCTAGTAAGATCTATTGAACTTATTCGGTCAATCAGTAGACTTGATGTTCTTGAACCGTCTACCTTTGGTATAAGCCTAGATAATAGAAGTCACACAACTATCTCTCGAACAAAGTTCGTTCTCACCGTTGTGTTTGTTTTGACCATGAACACCACTTGATTTCATGAGTGCTTTAAAGAATCCGGTCTTTCAAATTCTCAAAGAAGCGGCCTTCACTCCACACTCACACGGGTGATTTTTGAATGTGCGGTATACTAAATACCCGATTCAGATTCATTAAAAGCTTATGCTTAACCTCCACATGTTAGTATTGTCTTAATACGGGAATGTGTGAGAATCGATGTATTCTATACCGCCAATGATAACTCGATTGTCCCTTTGAACTTAGATCTTGTGATCTCTAGTCAACTAGGTAGGATTTTCGCTACGATGACTTATTTTATGGGTCTTGAACCCATTCCCCACGATGTTTTTACAACCATCTCTCTAATTAGGTCTTTTGTTAGTAGATCCGCAATATTATTTTTTAACTTCACAAAGTCAATCGTGATTATTCTACTAGAGAGTAGTTGTCTTACGGTATCATGTCTTCGACGTATATGTCAAGACTTACCATTATACATGACATTCCCGTCCCTTTATTCTTTCTTGACTATCACAATGAATACGCACAGTGGTAGCGATTTAGGCCAATTAGGAATGTCCTCTAAGAAGTTTTGAAGCCATTTTGCTTCTTCATCGACCTTATCCAAAGCAATAAATTCTGCTTCCACATGAGACATCGCAATATAGGTTTGTTTGGATGATTTCAAGAGACGCTCCAGCTACCAAGTGTAAACACATATCCACTTGTAGATTTTGTGTCTCTTTGTCTTGGTTATCAAATTACATCACTATATCCTTTAAGAACGCTAGATACTACGTGTAATGCAAAGCATAATTTTGAGTATGCTTCAAATAGCCCAATACATGCTTCATAGCTCTCTAATGATTTTCATTTGGACTAATTGTAAATCGACTTAACTTGCTCACAACACAAGCTATGTCCGGCCTTGTGCAATTCATGACATACATTAAAGCGCCTAGTATACTAGCATACTCTTTCTGAGCCTTGCTTTCACCAATATTCTTTGAAAGATGTAAATTAACATCTATCGGGGTACAATGTCTAGATTCTTGCACTTTTCAAGAATCTTTTCAATGTAGTGAAGCTCGATAGTGCTAATCCTTGAGATGTTTTATGGATTTTAATTCCCAAATTAACATCTACGACCCCATGTCTTTCATAACAAATTTACTTATAAGCGTGCGTTTAGTTGCCTTGACAACCTCATTATTGCTGCCCATTATAAGTATAACATCTATATACAAGCACAAAATGACAAAGCTCTTATGAGTGTTCTCAACATATACACATTTATCACACTCATTAATTTTAAAACCATTCGATCACATGACTTGATCGAATTTTGCATGCCATTGTTTCGGTGCTTGTTTCAGCCGAAGAGAGACTTGATAAGTCGACATACTTTCTTCTCTTGTCTTGGAACAATGAACCCTTTAGGTTGTTCCAAATATATTTTTCTTCTAAATCCCTATTTAAGAAGGCTTTTTTACATCCATTTGATGAATTTCAAGCCTACACAATGCTGCTACGGCAATTAGTATCCTTATAACATCTTGTAACAGGTGAATAGGTACCAAAGTAATCAAGATCTTCTAGTTGCTTGTAGCCTTTTACTACAAGCCTAGCCTTATATTTATCAATAGTACCATCTACTTTCAATTTCTTCTTGAAAATCCACTTACATTGTAGTGATTTTATTGCTAGGAGGGAGGTCAACCAATTCCCAAGTGTGGTTTGACAAGATGAATTCAATTTCGCTATTGATAGCTTCTTTTTTAGAACGGGGCTTTTGGGGATGTCATAATCTCTTTATAGGTCCGAGGTTCATTTTCTAACAAATATGTTACACTACAAAAAAACAAGGATTTAGCCATGGAAAATTAGCGACGAAAAAAAATTCGTTGCTAATTTTGACGAAAAACAAAATTCGTCGCTATTTGCAACAAAAATAGGGACGAAAATAGCAACGAAACTATATTCGTTGCTAATTGGTGACGAAAATAGCGACGAAACCATATTCGTTGCTAAATTTGCGACGAAAAAAAATTCGTCGCCAAATTGGCGACGAAAATAGCGACGAAAAAAATTAGTCGCTAATTTGCGCGAAATTAGCGACGCACAACTTTTCTTCGCTAAATTAGCGACAAAAAGCGATTCGTTGGTAAACCAACTTCTGTAATTTAGCATCAAAAATTCATTTTGTCGTAGAATTTGCGACAAAAGGGATTTTCATCGCTAAATTACAGATTTTTCTTGTCATTAAAGTCCTCCAACATCTTTTCATCATTAATTTATACAATTAATGACGAAATTTGCAATTCTCATCGGATTAACCACGTTCTACTATAAATAATTCAAACAAATACTTGGGCAAGTGTTTTTGACATGGTTATTTTTTTCAATTTCAAAGTAATTGTCTTGTCATACGGAATTTAATTTTTAGAATTTTATGGTCTTAATTAAGAGTATTAAACATTAGATATGATATTTTTAATATTTTATAAATATTTAATTCGTATGCAAGCACAATGCAAAAAGATAGGGCTTGGATGTATAATAAGAACTTACTTAAACGTCGAGGATTGGCCGATGAGTTTAAATCTTGGGTTGAAATAGTTTACGGACTTTGCTCCCAATTACAAATCATTCTCAATTACATTCTTCTTTGTTGATCCTAATTACAAATCATTCTCTATTTCCAATTATCTTGTTCAATTTCTATGTTGTTGTATAATAAGATAGTGCTTGTGCTCATTTCTATTTCTATCTTTGATGGTCGGTGGCGATACATTTTAAAAAGTTTTAGATTGTGACATCTACTTTTGATGCATTTAGGAGGGGTCTTTGTTATTTCTATTCTTGGTTAGATGGAGCATGGATAATACGTTAGCGAATGAGATCTTTTTCCGAGGCAAGGATGAAGTCTTTTTCGACGAAGAATGTTTCGTCACTAATTTAGCGAATTCTTTTGAATTCTATAGGATAGAATTCGTTGCTAATTTTATGAAGCTTCAGATTGTTTCCATTTTTCGTTGCTCATTTAGCTGACGAAATTTCCAATAGGATAAATTCCAAAATTCAATTTATTTTAAATTCTATTTTTTTTTCAAAAATAAGAATATAAAGAACATATTTAATAATAAATAGAATAAATAAAAATTTAATAAATTAAGAAATTGAAAATATATGAAAATAGAATATGAATAAAAATAAAAAAAGAAAATATTCAAATTAGCAATGAATTCATTTTTTCGTCGCTAAATAAAAATTTTCGATCTAGATTGATCTTGAATCTAGGTTCGGATTTCGTGTTCTTCGCGTTTTCTTGATTTATACGGGTTAGATGGTTGAAAGGAAGGGTCTGCAGATCGTGTCTTTGTGGGTTTTGCGGATGCGGTCTTCGTCAAGACCCTCACCCGGGAAGACCATCACCCTCGAGGTGGAGAGCTCCAACACCATCGACAACGTCAAGGCCAAGATCCGGGAAAAGGAAGGGATCCCATTTGGACTAGCGGCGCCGATCTTAGCGAGCGGCTCGAGGACGGGCGGACCCTTGACGACTACGACATCCGGAAAGAGTCCACCCTCCACCTTGTCCTCCCCCTTGCGGCGGTGTCGAAGCGTAAGAAGAAGACCTTCATCCATTTGATTATATGTGATTTCTTCCTCATTTCTTTGGTAATGCCACGCATTCGAGTTTCTTCTTCGATGGGTTTTTCTTTTTGGGTTGCCTTTTGCCTGTTGACGTTTTTCTCGTCACTTCAAGAAAAAGGTTGCGGACTTAGTGATTTCCGGTCATGTGGCATTCCTTTTGTTAAAAGCCTAGTTTTACTTGACGTTCAAGTAGATTACGTCGCTTGATAAGAGGGAAATGCAATGAATTGTGGATGCATGATTGATTTTGCAAGCCGGATCCTATATAACTAGTATCTTTAGCCTCTAAAGATCAATTTCACCACTACACCATCTGCCTTTGATGTGGGCTTTACGTTTCTCTTGTTATGTAACTAAATGGAATGCTTGTATTTGTTGCGGGGACATTAGTGCTTTTCCGGTCGTATACGCGGTAGTCTTTTTTTATCTCCTTGTGTTAGCATTTGCCATGGCGGGTTTCGTCAGCTAGATATGTTATTTAGTGCTTTTGATTCCATATCACGAGTTATCGAGTGTTGAAGAGAGTCGAAGCAATTTGAGGGGAGGTAATATGGTCTTTCACAATTCTTGCTATGAATTTTCTAACGATGACTATTTTTCTATATTTCAATGGATACCTTAGTTCTCATTTTCATTGTAAATTTAATGCGAGTCGCCAACTATGACTATTGGGCCAAACTTAACATCGATGTCTCTTGACGATTGATGAAATTGGAGGGTGGGGACTATTGGGTTGCTAGATGTCGGATATTCATTAAAAATGTGTGTAGTTCTTTTAATTTAAAAACGGGACGTTTATATGGTTTAGATGCATTGCTTGATTTTGGTGGACAATGCTTAGTTTTCGATGGACGAGATCATGGTCTAATGCATGTTTTTTTTTTTATGGTTTTTATGGATGTATACTAGCAATAGCACTTACTTGCTTGCTTGTTTCCTCTAGAAGAAAGTAAAAAATGTACGGTAAGTTGATAGCATTTTTAAAGTTGGTTTGAACCCTTTCTTGTAGAAGCTGCGCAAATTTCTTGGATTGTTTGCAAGGTCTATTTTCATGATGTAGCGGTATGGCGACCTTATGGCCATGTGATGATCAAAGAAGTCAATATGCTGCGAAACCATATCGCATCCGGTTTGATGAAATAGGATGAATTGATGTACGGTTGAAGCTCGTCCTATTGTAAACATCTCACTCGGAATGTTATTAGAATTTTTCATTGAGTTCTTCAAGAAATTTTTAGATGCGGCAAAGAGATATATCTTCATGCTTTAGCTAACTATTTTTATGATTGTGTTTGAACAATTTCTAGTTGTTGCAACTGTTGATCCTTCTTGGTGTATTATTTGAATGAACAATTGGCTAGTACTCGGTAGCGGTTCGGTGGCTCGGTTGTTTGTTGTTGATTAAAAATTGAGTATGAAGGGCAAAACGGGACTAAAATGGACAATATTCTACGAGGGGCTTTATAATTTCGGGTGATTTTGAAGCTTCAATTAACAAAAAAAAAAAAGGGGGGCCGGCCGGCCAAGCACCTTGGATGTATATGATTCGGGCATCGGGTCGGCCGGGCAGTCAAGTTGGTGTTGTTAGGTTTAGGGCGGGGTTGGGCCAATATGAGACTCGGCCGACCCGCCCCATTGACATCCCTAATATTTTCTTTGCTAAAATCAACTATTCATCCCTAAATTTAGCGACGAAAATAACAAATTAGTCAGCTAATTTAGCAACGAAATACAGTCCCTAAATTTAGCCACAAAATAAAATATTAGTCGCTAAAATCAACTATTCATTGATGAAATTCGCTAAATTTTAGCGATGAAACAAATTTTTGTCGCTAAATTTTAGCAACGAAGCACTTTTGTCACAATTGTTTGTTGCCAAATTTAGCAATGAATTGTTTTCGTGGCAAATTAGCGACAAATTCAAATTTTTTCGCTAAATTTGCATTACGAATTGAATTTTCCAGCCGAAATTTGAGCCGAAAACAAAAGATTAGTCGCTAAATTTAGCGATGAAAATTCATATTCATCTCTAAAATTAGCGACGAAATCCTTTTTTGTCGCTAAGTTTAGCGAACATTATTTTTCGTCGCTAAAATTAGCTACGTAATTTGTATTCATCACTAAATTTAGCGACGAAAACACATTTTAGCCACGAATTATGTTTGTCGCAATTTAGCCACGAAATAAGATTTTCATCCCTAAATTTAGCAACGAATGCTGTTTGGCAAATTAGCTGAAGAAATTCAAATTTTTCGTTGCTAAATTTTTGACGCCATATTAGCCACGAATTTTTTTTCGTCACAAAATTCATGGCAAAAATCATTTAGCGGCAATTTTGCCGAAAATTTTGTGGGAATTTTTGTCGCAAAATTCGTGTTTTTTTGTAGTGTTAGGAAATCTGGTCCAAATGATGTAGAAGTCCTCTGTCTTTTACTACGTCGAGGTTCATCCTCTATAGGATCGCTTCTAGATGTAATATCCCGAGGTATCTTATTATTATCATTTGGCTCATATACCATGTTATACGAAAATATATTTTCAAAAAATGAAGCGTCCCTTGATTCAATGATCGTATTAACATGTATATATGGGACCTCGAGACTTATGAACAAGAAATCGATATGCATTACTATTAATAGCATAACCAATAAAAATACAATCAACGGTTTTTGGTCCTATCTTAACCTTTTTAGGTTTAGGAACGCAACCTTAGCCGTACACCCCCACATTTTAAGGTATTTCAAATTAGGCTTTCCTCCTTTTCACTTTTCGTAAAGTATTTATTGGGTCTTTTGTAGGGGTACTCAATTTAAAATATAATTGGCGGTTAAAACAGCTTCCCCCACATATTTTGTGGTCAATCAAAACTATTCAACAAGTACATTCATTGTTTCCTTTAAAGACCGATTTTTTCCTTTCCGCCACTCCATTAGATTGTAGCACAAAGGAGGGGTGACTTCGTGAATGATACCGGATTCGAATAAATTTCCTCAAAAGGAAATTCATATTCACCTCCTCCATCACTTCTTATCATTTTTATTTTCTTATTTAATTGAGTTTCAACTTCGAACTTACAAATTTTAAATGTATTCACGGCCTCATCTTTACTGCTAAGCAAGTAAACATAACAATATCTTGTACAAATCATCTATAAATGTGATAAAATACTTCTTACCACCCCTAGATGATATCGTTTTCATATCACATATGTTTGTTTGTATTATATCTAAAGGTTCCGTATTTCTATTATCTTCAAAATGAAATGGAGGCTTAGAAAATTTAGATTCAATACACACTTGACATTTTTCATTTGGACTGTCAAATTTAGCAATAACTCCATGTTCATCAATTTCTTTATTGACTTATAATTAACGTGTTCTAATCTAGCATGCCATAAATCGAAGACTTGAAGCATATAAGCGTAAATAACCTTATTATTATTAATATCATCCTTGGTTACAACTAATCATTACATTTTAATTTGAAAAGACCATTATTAAGATAGCCCTTTCCTACATACATCTCATTTTTGGAGAGTATAAACTTATCGATATAAACACCAACTTAAAGCCATTCATGCTTGGGAGAGATCCAGACACTAAGTTCTTGCGTATAACGGCACATGTAACACATTGGTTAGTGTCACTGTTTTTCCGAAGTTATCTTGAGCAACCTTTCCAACACCTTCAACCTTAGAGGTTGATAAATTACCCATGTAGAGTTTTTCATCACCCCTACAGGGTGTGTAAGATGAGAACAACGATTTGTTGGCACAAATGTGACGAATTGCTCTAGTGTCAACCCACCAATCTTTGGGGTTTCCCACCATGTTGCACTTGGATATAATAGCATGAAGGTTGATGTCATCGATACATTGGAAATCTCTTCCACCACATTTGCCTCGAGTCTTCTTCCTTTTCTTGGCTCTACAATCCTTGGCACGATGTCCAATTTTCCACAATTATAGCAATTGACTTTGACCTTTTTTTGGCCTTGGGTGGATCCCTCACGGGTGAGCAAATCGGACCGCCGGACAAGATCGAACCGGTAGTCCAGTTCCCGGTTCTAGAGGGAGCGGTCCGGTTCCGGATTCTAGGGTCCTCTAGGATCGAACGCTCGAACTGAGACCGATCGATTTTTTTTTAAAATTTTTTAAATTTTAAGTTTGGTGCTCTCTTTCTTCTCCACATGCAAATGAACAAGAAAGCTAAAACAAGTGTCCAAGAATGAGCAGGCGGCCGGATGGTTCGGTTGGAATGCACCTATTGCGATCTCTCGTGTCCTAGGCGCCGTTAATGGACCTTCGGTTGATGTTGGCCAATCCAACAATTATGTACTCGTCGTCAACTAAAATGGAACATGAATCGGTGCTCCGTCCGAAAATCCATCATAATCCAATCAAAGGTCATCGTTTACTCACCTATCATCATCTTCGCATGGACATAAATCATGAACCTTCTTGCTTCCTAGCTCCGAAATAGTGACTACCTGGCTCTCGGTTTCACTTCGTGCACTAGCTCACCACTCCTCCTTGCTTCCCTTGTTTCCAAGGCGGAAGAAGGCTAACTAATCTCTAGGATTACCATCAACCCCTTCTCTTCTTCGGAGGGCATTGGCAATGTCTCGTGTACATCATCTCCATCATCCTCCTTTGCCAATCCAAAATTGCCTTCACCGGAAGTTGCTCTCGATATGCCCTCGGGCCACATCGAGATCACGATATACACGGCAAACCTCTTCACGATAGGGATCGTGCTATACTCACCCAGATAGTCGGCCAAGCTCGTGTGCTCTATGTTAGGAATGATGCATATTTTTTTTGGCATGTGTCCGGTCAATGGAATCGCCCAAGAACAAGACCGAACCTGTAGTCCAGGTTCTGATTTCGAAAAATTGAGAATTGGGACCATCGGTCCGGCTCTCGGTTCTTGAGGGGAACCGGACCGGACAGGAACCGATCACCACTAGATCTCTCTCCATTCCTTTTCCTCTTCTTGTTAGGTTTTGATCCTTCTTCAACAACATTGGCCCTTGAGATTTCCGGTTTGCTTTGAACTTTCTTCTTAAAAAGCTTATTATCTTCGTCATCCTCAACCGTACTATTAGGTCTTCAAGTGATAACTCCTTTCTTTTGTGTTTGAGATCATTCTTGAAATCTTTCCCTGACAACGGTAACTTTTCAATAAAAGCAGCCACTTGAAATGATTCACTTACAATCATACCTTCAAAGCATGAAAGTCATGCATGATCACTTGAAGTTCTGAACTTGACTTAGGAAGGTTTTAGAATCTACTATCTTGAAGTCCGAAATTTGCCGGTGATGAATTTCTTTAGCCCAAGATCTTTTGTTTTCTACTTCTTGTCTAAACTTTCCCATAATTCTTTAACCATTTTAAGCGGACTACGAACATTGTAGAAGGAATTGTCCAAACCATTGAGAATGTAGTTGTGACACGGGAAGTCGGAATGCTTCACACATCTACTACAACAAACTTTTTCTTTGTCTACCTCTCCTTCATCCAACTTAGGAGCATCCTCGTGAGGAACCTTGCCATATTCAAAGTTGTAAGATAGAACAACATTTTCGTTGCGAACTTTTGAAATCAGCCCCATTGAACTTTTCGGCTTCTCTCCATAAGTCGGTACTGAAGCAATTAGTATCACCGATGTTGTAGCCATTTCTATTATGAAAATAGAAAATTTACAACTAAAAGCAACAATACGTACCAAACAAAAATCCAAACTTGTCTTAAGATTGTTAGAGCGTATGTGTATGTATTCGTATAAGAGAGTTGATAGACAAACCAGAAATTGAATGCGGGTGAGTAATCGGAATGCAGATGGATAATCCGAGCCCAAAAATTCACATCCTTAAGACAATATGTCCCCTCCACCGGTACCCAAGGTCCTTGGACAATTGCCTCCCAAGATAAAATGGATTGTCTTTCCTATGAAGCGGCACTACTCCAATAGGAAACTCTTGAACTCAACTTTCAAGAAAAATCACACAAAAATGATGACGATGAAGAAAGAATGAAAGAATGACAATAGTTTGAATGCGGAAGTCAATGTTTGTATTTATAGGCGGATGGAGCGATTAAGAATGAAAAGTCACGAATTAGGCAGTGAAGCGGTTAAGAACGAAGAGTCACGAACCTAAACGGGATATCTTTCAAACGAACAAGTTTGTTCAAACAGAAAATTTCCGAACAAACATGTACGTTCGGACAAGAAAAATTTCCATAATTTTCCGGGATAAATGTGTTCGTTCGGATTGTGTCTTTCGGTTTAAAAAATAAAAATAAAAACAAAAATTGATGGGCTCCAAAAAAGAATAGGAACTAGGCCGGCCCAAGCTCGAGCTCGAGGGCGGCCACGAGGGCAAGCGAGCGGCGGCGCGCACGCATGTGGGTCAACCTTGCAAAGCTTAGGTCCTCTCCCTTCCACAAAAGTGGGGTGCTCCTTGGGGCCTAAACCTATTTTTGAGATTCCTATATTTAAACCTATTTCTCACCTCCTTTTCCTTCCAATGTGGGATTTGCTCCATCCCTCACTTCTCATTCACCTTCTTATGAGATTTGGAGACCAAATTCCCAACAAGGCCAATCAGCAGCATGAATCCCCATGCAAAAGCTAGAGCTTGTAACTATTCCCTCATCTCCTTCCTTGCTCTACTTTACTTGAATTGATGTTGATCTCAAGTTTAGCTTTACGACTTTATATGCGTCTCTTCTTGGATGGGTTATCGGGTCCTAAGGTTTTTGCTTCTAATGGGTTAATGGCATTGATAACTCTATAAAAATAGAGTTATTTTATCTATTTTGGGCAACAAATAATGTGATATCTTATTTGGAAAAGATAAAGAAAAAATGAAGAAAATCAAGATGCCATCGGAAGAATCGTATTGCCTAGTTTTTAGGAACTCTTAATGTTATCCTTAGAGATTTAGTTGTGTTTAGGATATCTTATTGTTATCTCTAGGGATTTATTTTATTCTCGTGTCTTGAATCTTATTCTAAAAGAGGATAACATAATGAGCTGGAGAGACGTCTAGGTTTTGACTTTCGCATCGTTCTTTCACTGTTCTTCAAGTTTTTCAAGTATTTTGAAGAGAAGATAAAGTCACGACATAATTCTTGTTCTTTGATTCAAAATGTTTGATTTAATTTATATTTTCATTTCTTCTTCTATTATGTTCTAATTTTCTTTTATTAGGGCTACGATATAGCCTAACCATGATGATATGAATTTTATGATGTTTATGTTTTCGCAATTGATTTCATTCATGTGAGTTATATATTATTGTGCTTAACACTTTTGAGTGACTGGCCACCACTTAAATGATCTTATGTGCATGTTTGAGATTAAGAAGTGATAATATGCAATTTCTCCTTATAATATAAAACCATGAATTACAATATGGATAGAAATATACCATGTTATTTGTGTGGCTTTCGGTGATAAGGTGATCGAAAAGATCCATTGTAAACCAGGAATATTCACAGATTTTTAATGCACTTATGTTTATTTAAATTCACATAGAGATATAGTGGATTGATAAACTAAGTCACATGTTTGATATCGTTCTTGTATGAATAAAGATCTGAAATTCATGTCTAGTAGTTATGATGAAATCGAATGCTCTAATGTACTTATTTGATTGATTTTACTGTATCTAGTTCGAACTTTTGCCTTTAAGATTGTCAATTTTATTTTATCCTCAATTCCATTTTTACTTGTTAGGTAAATTTTAGAATTAGTCCATTGTTAGTATTTAATTAGTTTATTAATCATCAATCTCTATAGGACAATATCTTTTCTCATCATTATATTACTTGTTCGACATGTACACTTGCGTTGACAATTTTAAGAACAAGTTTTTGGCGTTGTTGCTTTGGGGATTGATTGTTTAATACTAATTATTATTAATACCAGATAATTCTAAGTTTAATCTAGTTTCTTTTTCTCTCGAGTGTAAATTGGTGTATGACACGTAGCCAACAAGAGAAACTTGCTTGAGTTTGATATAGAAATCAAACGTACATTCAAAATGTTACAAAGAGAACAGAGAAATCACCCCGAAAAGATGGGAGATGCTAAAGATCTACGTAGACTCTTGAGAGATTATGCTTTGCGCCAACAATTCACAGCACCACATCAAGCATCGGGAGACCTGCAATTCAAATAAACAACTTTGAGATCAAGCCATCACTTATTTAGATGCTTTAACAATTGGTGCAATTTAGTGGGCTATCAAGCGATACTCTAAATGCTCACATCGATCCTTTTCTTGAAATATGCAATACAATTAAATATACTTGAGTTATAGATGATGCTATTAGATTAAGATTATTTTCATTTTCACTTAGAGACAGCTAAGAGTTGGCTCTCTTCTCTTCTGCAGGATCAATTGCTACATGGAATGATATGGCCCAAAAATTTCTTGGTAAGTTCTTTCCACTGCAAAGTCTGCAAAAATTGCGTAAAGATATTACTAATTTTATACATATAGATAATGAATCATTGTATGAATCATGGGAAAGATTCAAGGAGTTTCTTAGGAGATGCCCACATCATGGACTCCCCATATAGATGTAGGTACAAACTTTTTATAATGGGTCTAGTGCGAATATTCGTTCTATGATTGATGCAAACGTAGGGGAAACTCCGAATAATAAAACACTAGAAGATGCCGACAACTTGTTAGAGGAAATGGCATCCAATAGTTATCAACGACCTACCGATAGGCTACTTGTGTGAAAATCTAACGGAGTTCATGAAGTGGATGTTGTGATTGCAATTGCTACACAACTTGAAGTACTCAACAAAAAGATAGATAACATGAGTGTTTCAATCGGGCAAATTCGAGAAAATGACATGCGACTTTTGTGATGGAGGACATGTGAGCGCAAAGTGTCAAGTAAGTAACACTTTTACACAACCTAGTGAAAATGCTAACTTCGTTGGGAATTTTAACAAATCGTAGAATAATCCATATTCCGACACATACAATCCGGGATGGCACAATCATCCAAATTTTTCATGGAGTAATCGAATATGACGAAATTGCCATTGGGATTTAAACCATCGGAAGGGACAAAGTCTAATATGGAAGATATAGTCACTAAACTTGCTCGCACCACTCATGACATCATCAAAAGCGCAGATGTGAGATTTCGGAACCAAGAGGCCTCAATTACAAATCCGGGAGATGTGAGTGGATTAGTTAGCAAACATGATGTCGGGAAGACAAAGCAAGGTTCTTTGCCTAGTAATACGGAGAAAAATCCAATTGAAGATGTAAAAGCTATAATCCCGAGAAGTAGTAAACAAGTGGGAGAAGAAGATGTTGATCAAGAGACTTCCAGAGGCAAAGAAGAGGAAGTCAATAAACAACCAATTAAGGCAAGCAAGAGCAAACTTTTTCGGATAATCCAAAGCCATATGTCCCGCTCGGTTCCATTTCTTCAGGGACTTCAAGCAAAGACAAAATAGATAAGCAATTCTCTAAATTTCTTGATGTATTTAAAAAATTACACAATAACATTCCTTTTGCATATGCCTTAGAGCAAATGCTTAGCTATACAAAAATTTTGAAGGAGATTTGGGCAAACAAAAGGAAATGAGAGGATTATGAAACCGTGAAGTTGAGTGAAGAGTGCTCAACCATCCCGCAAAACAAATTACCTCGAAGTTAAAAAGATCCAGGGAGTTTTACAATTTCTTGCACTATCGGGGATTCTCACTTTGAAAAAACATTGTGTGATTTAGGTGCAAGCATTAATTTGATGCCTTTTTCGGTTTCAGAAATTAGGATTGGGTGAAGTAAAAGCAACAATAGTATCGCTTTAACTCGGTTGATCGATCAATTAAATATTCGAGAGGTATGGTGGAAGATGTACTAGTAATGGTTGACAAGTTTATCTTTCCCGCAGATTTTATAGTTCTTGACATGAAGGAATATTTTGAGATACCGCTTATCTTAGGTCGACCTTTTCTAGCAACGTAAAGAGCTCTTATTGATGTACAACAAGGGAAGTTGATTCTTAGAGTTCAAGATGATGTTGTTACCTTTAATGTTTTTAAAGTCATGAAATACCCCTTTGATGATAATTCTTGTTTTAGAATTGAGACATTTAACAAGTTGGTGAACAAAGTTTTTCAAGGAAATATTTGTAAAGATGCATTTGAAGCATGTGTCGGTTCAACCAAGGGACAAAGAAATTAAGAATGAGGAGATAAAAGAGTACGCAAATTTCACGGAGGCCAATCCACCATATTCAAGGCAAAGGGCAAAAAAAATTTGAGAAGTTGGGACAACACACAACAAATCCTAAACCATCAATTGAGGAGCCTCCGATTCTTAAACTCAAACTCTTACCCACTTATTTAAAATATGCTTATTTAGATGGAGTTTCTTCTTTGCCAGTAATTATATCTTCTTCTTTGATGATTTGATGGAGGAGAAACTGCTAGAGTGCTGAGAGAGCATAAGGATGCAATTGGATGGAAAATAGCTGACATCAAAGGAATTAGCCCTTCACTTTCCATGCACAAATTTTTGATTGAGGAACAATATAAACCCACTATCCAACCTCGGAGGCATTTGAACCCATAAATGCAAGAAGTAGTGAAAACCGAGGTAATTAAGTTTCTTGATGTGGGGATCATCTATCCTATCTTCGATAGTTCCTAGGTAAGCTCAGTGCAAGTGGTGCCAAAGAAAGGAGGTATAACTATTTAGAAAAATGACAAAAATGAATTGATTCCAACTAGGACAATTACTTGGGTGGCGTGTAGGTATGGATTACATAAAATTGAATGACTATTGACACCTCAATTTTGATTTTTAGAAAATTATTTTTTTCGAGCATAGAAATGAGAATTAGTCATAGTTCTCATAAAAAATAAATCCCTCATGCATTGGGTATTTAATTTTTATCAGTCATGCATTATCATTGGCATTCATGTTAGAGGTAAGTCAATTGAGATTGAATTGAATAGGGGGTGAAAGCCAAACTTGGGAAGTAATTTTGATTCAAATCAAAGATTAGCAGAATGCTTCATCATGTGTATATTATATCAAAAACGTTTCTTCATGAAAGATGTTCATGACACTTTGATGATCATCATATATTTTTTGGGGATTTTTTGGATGATATTTACACAGTTAGATCATGGCTCATTATGGATGGTGATTCATAATTAGACTTCGGATTAGAATGACCTCTTGGCACAAAGCGACACATTGACCTATCATAAATGCATTTTCACGAAAATTGTTCTTCATGAACTTTGTTAGTGACATCTTGAGCTTTAAATTGACATAAAGATCACCAAAATTGAGCTAGAGTTGAGGGACATTTCGTTATTTCTTTGGCAAGTTTCATCTCAGTCAAATCTGAAATCTGATTCCAGCGTTTGACTGATTTTTCTTATTTTTGGTTGACTCAGAAAATGATGTCCTTTTTAAAAGCTTCAAAGAACAAAAAATGTTGCAGAGACTGTCTTCTAATTGCTTGAATTTTATCGAAATTTTTATGAGCTATTTAATATTTTTTCCATAATTTTTGGCAAAGTTGATAAGTCTGCATTATTTTGTTAATCCGAGATTGCGCCTCAAGCCCATGAGCAAGACCAAAATTCGGCCATCATCACGACCACACTCACTTGGCCGAATTTCATAGGAGTTTTTATTAAATTGGACTTTTCAATTTCTGTATTAATTAAGAGTTTAATCAAATTAGAACTCCTACTTCAATTAGAGTTTTGGTAGATGTGGGAACTCGTGATCCAATGGCGAATAAAAATTCCTACGCTAGCTAGGATTGCTCATCTAATGGCTCTCAAGAAATCATACTCCTAATAGGACTTGTGAATCGAAGCTCTATATATACGAGGCTTTGCTCTTTATATTTTAGGTCGGCATTTTTTGAGTCCCATACATTCGAAAATACATAAATTTTGTGAGAGAAAGAGAGAGGTGATCAGCTGAAGTTCCATCCCTTCGGCTGCCTGGAGCAGTTTCGCGCCAATTGACTATGCATCGCCGTCCATACTCCAATAGACTCGTGCCAGGCATCACGACGTTCAGTACTCGATGATCTATCACCCGCAACTGACAGTACATTGATCTGATGTCGAGAGCTTCCCTTCAAAGCCTTTGAAGTCACCACCCTGTTGCCCGATTCCAGCCTGCTGATCCGCCAAGTAGAGTTGCTGTTCAGCTCTGTTTAGGGCTGACTTTCGTTCTTTTTTTCTTGGGTTTTGACAGCTAACTTGCTTGCTACTTGTTGTTAAGATCCCTCGAAGTTTTGGAGCTCAAATCCAATCGAAAGGGGGTTGTTTCGTGCGATTTTCATCAAGTGTGCACTGCTGAAATTTTTCTTTGGAAAAGGTAACACTTTCAATCTTTTGATTGCAATTCATGCATTGTTGAATTGGCAACTTGTATATGCAACTTATGTTCACATGTCGACTTGCAATTAAAACTGAAATTTTTAACCTTTTCATCAAATTTGATCCTTTAAAAAATCGAGAATTGGACCTTGTGGCATGAAACTCTGATTTTTTCAAACAAGTTTAATTTGATCATTATACTGGTTGAACTCTTTGAATAATCTGAGAATTGATTGATTTTAATTGGAAAACATCTTTTCTTGAATAAAAATTGCTCATCATTGCGGTGATCTAAATTGGATTTAGACAGAGATTAGATTTTTGTTGAATCGAGAGATCAATTTTCGGCACTCATGCATTGCCTTGGCCGAATCTTAATATGCCTTAGTGATTATCTTCTGTTTTGAATTCATTGAATTACTTTGTCACGGATCATCCGTTGGTTATCTCACGTTATGGATAAAATTTGACCTCGCTGTCGATGAATTTCTGATTCCGATGATTATCTATAACATTTGAGTTTTTTGGGTGGATTATTTGACACATAACTTACTCAATCTCTTGCAAATTTTCCAAACATTCTCAATTTGAGGATAAGGTTTGATTGAGAGGATAATATTTGAAATTTTTTAGAATTATCTAAAATTAAATTTTCAAATCTTATAGATAATTTTCAAAATGAAATCAAATTTTGGATGAGGAAAGGTGGATCTCCAATCTCATATTTTCGGCCACCCATCTTGGATTTTCGAAATTTCAAAGTTCAATTGACTCATCTTTATTATTATTTTTTTGCTTTGCTTGTTTGTTTTTTTTTTTGTTATAAAATTTGCACAATTTTAAACAAATATGCCCATAATATATGCTCCCTATGTGCCTAGACCCTTCAAAAAAAATTAAATCACACGCTTTGTCCATAATCTTATGGAATGGGATGGTGATTAGTATAAAACTTCATGTTCTTTCCCTTTGGCAAAATGGACGTTATTGTTTTATACCCCTATTCGCATACTCGGCTCGAATCTTCGAGGATGTAGCGGATAAAAATTCTTCTCTAATCCGCATCTTTAGAGATGAGTGAATTTGAAAAAAATCCGAAATTAAAAGGTATATTATGGGCAGTTTCGTTTATTTTTGTTCAAGTTTTTTATTTCTTTTTTAGTGCTTTTTATTTTCGCTGAAAAAACCAAAATCAAACCATTTTCGCATAATACATGGTCATGTCACATTTTTCTAAATCAATCCATTCACATCGCTCATTCAAAAAGGATATTTCATGAAAATTGATATCGAAAGAGCATTAATTTTCTAAATTAATGTAACCAAGTCCCCGAACTCATTTTTCTATGGTTCATAGAAATAAAATAGTTCTCGAACTATTTTGTTAAGGTCTCTAATCAACCTTCCGTAAATGGTTAGTGGCGGCTCCAATTAAATATTTTTTTATGAATAAACCTAAGTTGCGATTTGGTAAGACTTGGGAGGGTCCAAATTAGGTTAGTTAACTTAATTAACCTGATAATCCGTTAGCTTGATTTTAGGTCGTGACATTGATGCCACTAGAAAAGATCACTTTCCTTTACCATTGCACTAGAAGATCAAGAGAAAACGACTTTCACTTGTCCTTATGGAACCTTTGCTTTTAGAAGAATGGCATTTGATCTTTGTAATGCACCAGCTACTTTTTCATATATGTATGATGGCCAATTGTTTTGATATGGTTGAAAAATATATTGAGATTTTCATGGATGGTTTTTCTTTTTTTGGCTCATGATTTGATTCTTGTTTAAATAATTTGGCTTTGTCCTTACAAAGATGTGAAGAGACTAACCTTGTTTTAAATTGGGAGAAATATCATTTTATGGTGTAGGAAGGAATAGTGCTTGGGCATAAGATCTCAAAAAATGGAATAGAAGTCGATCACGCCAAAGTGGAGGTTATTGCAAAATTTCCTCCACCAACATCTATGAAACTTGTCATAGGAATTTGGGGGCATGCAGGATTCTATAGGCGGTTTATAAAAGATGTTCAAAAATTGCTAAACCCTTGCCTAATCTTTTGATAAAAGATACACCATTCAACTTTTTTATGAATGTGTGTAGGCTTTTAAAACTTTAAAGGAAAAGTTAGTGTCGAGTACCAATCATGACAACACCGTAATGGGATTTACCTTTTGAATCGATATATGATGTTAGCGATTCACGGTGGGAGCTATCTTGGGACAAAGGAAGAATTGAGTTTTTCACACCATTTACTATGCAGCTTGAACCTTATCAAGTGCACAATTGAATTATTCAGCAATAGAAAAGGAACTTTTGGCGTAGTTTTTGCTTTTGATCAATTTCGTTGTTATTTAATTGGCTCAAAAGTTAGAGTTTATTTTGGCCACTCTGCTCTTAAATATCTCTTTGGAAAAGAAAGAATCGAAACCCCTGGTTCATCGGTGGATTTATTGCTGCAAGAATATGATTTGGAAATCAAAGACAATAAGGGGATTGAAAATCTAGTTGCGGATCACTTATCTAGAATCTCGAATTCAAAGGAAGAAGTAAGCCTAATTCGGAAGAGTTCCCGATGAGAAAATTTTTTCATCAAATCCAAAAACATTTCTTGGTACGTTGACTTTGTGAATTATTTGGTAAGTAAAGTTCTTCCTCATGAATTGTTATATCAACGTAAGAAAAAAATATTTTCTTATGTTAAAAATTATTTTTAGGAAGAGCCTTTCCTGTTTAAAATATGTACTAACCAAATCATAAGGAGATGTATTCCGAGATGAAGAGAGGGCAAGCATTTTACATCATTGTCATGACGGAGAGGCGGGTGCTCATTTTGGTGCCATCAAACTGCAGCTAAGTTTTTAAAATTTGAATTTTATTGGCCCACACTTTTAAAGATGCATACCCCTATGTTGCTTCATGTGATCGATGTCAAAGAATGGGAAATATTTCTATGAAAAATAAGATGCCTTTAAACAACATTATTTTGTGTGAATTATTTGATGTATGGGGTATTGATTTCATGGGACCTTTTACACCTTCTTATGGGAATCTAAACATTTTAGTGGATGTGGAGTACGTGTCTAAGTGGGTAGAAGGTAGCATTCAACAAATGATGCTGGAAGGTTGTTGTTTTAAATTCTTGAAGAAAATATTTTTACCCGATTTGACAACACCTAGGTTAATAGTGATAGGGGCCATTTTGCATAAAACAGTTTTGAAGTTTATTAGTAAGTACGGAGTATCCATAACGTTGCAACACCTCATCATCCTCGGATTAGTGGTAAGTAGAGGTTTCAATGGAAATCAAAGAATTTTAGAATATGTGTTCTATTGCTTTTGTAGGAAAGACTAGGTCATTGTTAAGTTTGGGGTTTGATAACTCTATAAAAATAGAGTTATTTTATCTATTTTGGGCAACAAATAATGTGATATCTTTGAAAACAATATTTGGATTTCCTCTATTTATTCAAATTTTCCTTGTTTGTGTAGGATAATGATATATGGAAAAGACAATAAAAAATGAAGAAAATCAAGATGCCACCAGCATAACTATTAGAAAATAGAGACCAAATCATTAGAAGATTGCCTTGTCTTTAGGAACTCTTAATGTTATCCTTAGAGATTTAGTTGTGTTTAGGCTATCATATTGTTATCTTTAGGGATTTATTTTATTCTTGAGTCTTGAATGTTATTCTAAAAAGAGGATAACATAAAGAGCTTGAGAGACATTTAGGTTTTGACTTTCGCATCGTTCTTTTATTGTTCTTTGAGTTTTTCAAGTATTTTGAAGAGAAGACAAAGTGGTGACAGAATTCTTGTTCTTTGATTCAAGATGTTTGATTTAATTTATATTTTCGTTTATTCTTCTATTATGTTCTAATTTTCTTTCATTAGGGCTACGATGTAGCCCGACTATGATGATATGAATTTCATAATGTTTATGTTCTGCAATTGATTTCATTCATGTGAGTTATATATTATTGTGTTTAACGCTTTTGAGTGATTGGCCACCACTTAAATGATAGCGAGAAGTGATAACATGCAATTTCTCCTTATAATATATTATGATGAATTACAATATGGATAGAAATATACCATGTTATTTGTGTGGCTTTCGGTGACAAGGTAATACAAAAGATTCATTGTAAACCGAAAATATTCAAAAATTTTAATGCACTTATGTTTATTTAAATTCACATAGAGATATAGTGGATTGATAAACTAAGTAGGTTTACTATACCTAAAGATATGATAGTAAATAGCAGAGGAAATTCCATTGTCACATGTTTGATATCGTTCTTGTATGAATAAAGATTTGAAATTTATGTCTAGTGGTTATGGTGAAATTGGGTGCTCTAACGTATTTATTTGATGGATTTTACCGCATCTAGTTCCCAATTTTTTTCCTTTAAAATTGTCGATTTTATTTTTGCTTGCAAGATAAATTTTAGAATTAGTCCATTTTTAGTATTTAATTAGTTTATTAATCATCAATCTTGGTGGGACAATATCTTTCTCTTCTCATCATTTTATTACTTATTCGACACGTACATTTGCATTGAAAATTTTAAAAACAAATTTTATCCTTTCTTTTGAAGAAGAGAATAATCCCACCCTAGAGAGAGATGTGTAGAATGGCAAAAGGTCACTACGAATAACTTTGATGTATAGAAGCTTCTTTTTTTTTTTTGTTAAAGGTAAAATTTGTATTGACTTTAACCAAAACGCGAGTTTACAAGAGCGAAGCCCTATACCAAGGGAGAGAACTTGCACTCATGGTGACACTAGTAGATGTCACTACGGGTGCAAAGGGTGTCGTGGATTCAAAATAAAGGGCTAGTATCCCTAAAAAAGAAAACATATGAGAAATAAGATGCCAAAACAAGTGGCCAAAATATAAACAAAACAAGCCTAGAAAGAACCTCATTTCAAATAAAGATCATCGGATTGATGCTCTACCTTGCTTGCATCCTCCGATTTCTAGAGGTGTCTTCCACATGTTTGAACGTCAAAGCCTTGTCTCTAACCAGCTTCTCAAGATGCTTTTTTTAGCGTCGGCATAAAATGAGTTTGGCTACGGAAAAGGATATGGTTCCTTTCCGTTCGGATAATGTGGCACAAGGCGCCAAAGGAGAACCATGCAATAGTTTGATGAAAGTGTCTTGCCTCGATTTGCTGCGTAGCCTAGTGGAGGTTGTCACTCAACAACAATTCGGCCAAGCCGATTGCACTTTGAAGGCAACGAGCAACGGCTCTAGTGATTCGGTAACAAAAAAATAGGTGGTCATTAGAGTCCGGCGACTATTACAAAACGCACAAGACCATCTAGAATTCTCGTGGTAGTTCAAAGAATATAACTTGAGTTGGTAGCCTGTTCTACGTGATAAGCTATAGGTGAAATGAATACTCGAGGAGCAATAGCACGATCCTAAATGAAAGAGTGCCACAACACATTCGACCTCTGC
The DNA here is from genome assembly GCA_021437795.1 of Rhodamnia rubescens. Classification (NCBI taxonomy): domain Eukaryota; kingdom Viridiplantae; phylum Streptophyta; class Magnoliopsida; order Myrtales; family Myrtaceae; genus Rhodamnia; species Rhodamnia rubescens. The sequence continues at coordinate 1,896,879 of JAILYA010000024.1, forward strand.
GTCGGATAAGTTTCTAGGCGACCCGTAGTAGAGAAGACTCGTGAAGGATCACTAAGCCATATAAAGCGGTCGTTACTCTCAAGGGCAAGAGATGGAAGTAGCTCGGTTCAAGATGTAATGGCCGCAAGTTACTTGAGAGAGGGTGGAAGGTTGTGGAGAGAAAATCAAACACAGTAGCCTTCCGAGGGATGCCCGACTTATACATGTACATATAAGAGAAAAGCTTGTAAAGAGGCCCTCTTTGATGCCAAGAGTCAAACCAAAAAGAGACAGGCGCAACCAATGCCTACCCGCCACCGAAAAAGATTCTTAAACTCCAAGTGAAGATCAAGGTTTTTTTTCCAAGCCCACGAACAAAAAAGTCGGTTTGGTGGCAATCCGTAAATTCTTGTTCTTTAGAAAAGTAGAGTAGATCCATTTGCACCAAAGAGATTCCTTATCGGTAAAAAGGATTTAAATATGCTTAAGCATAGCCGCCTGTTGCAATCAATGAGTCTGCGAATACCAAGACCCCCTTCCTCTTTAGAGAGGCATATGTCGTCCGAAGAAACTTTAGCATCACCTCCGCCAAGCTCTGGGCCTTTCCATAGAAACCGCCCGAGGATCGGCTCAATACGATATATAATAGATTTGGGTAGGACAAAAACACTAGCCCCATAAACCTATAGAGCATGTAGGACTGATTTGATGAGTTGTAGCCGACCAGCAAAGGCAAGGAATCGCCGAGACCAAGATTGGGCTCTAGCGGTGATAGAGTTCACCAAGGAATTACATTCCACCTTGCTTAGTCTAGATGCTATAATGGAGACACTCAAATACCTCATGGTAGCGTGCCTTGTTCGAAAGCAAGAGCATGGAGAATCCGGCCCCATAGTTCCTTTGAGCCTCCCGAGAAGAAGACCTCATTCTTATTTGTATTAGGCATCAAGCCGGACTAATTAGAAAATCTATCGAGTCCATCCTTCAATAGAATTATGGATGCTAGATTTGCCTTAGCACGTAAGAACATCGTCGGCAAAGAAAAGATGCGAGAGCTAAGTAGCCTTACACCTCGGCAAAAGTACACTTTTAGTGTCAAAAATTATGTACGGAGATCACTTTAGTATCAAATTTTCAAACGGATCACTTTAGTGCCAAGTCGAGAAAAAACGATCACTTTGGTGCCTCCAGCAAGAATGTCTAGTAAAAATAAAATACGTGGCTTTTTGAATTAAAAGTTATTGCCGACCTGTAAAATATTGAAGTCGCTTAATCCACGTGGACATTAAGAAGCAACGCCGTTTTGTCCGACGTGGCAAGACATATAAAAATGGCATCGTTTCATTCACGGATTATTAAAAAAAAAAAGTGAAGTTGAATCTCAAATGGCGTCGCTTCTCTAAGCCATCTTCTCCAACCCATCGCACGCACACTTCACAGTTCTCACCCACAAGGTTCCCTTTGATAGTTCTCCATTGCCAAGCCAACAATCACCGCCATCGGTGGCCGTCGATCGAAGACGCATGGCGTCGCTGTCTGTTACAATCCATCACGCTCCATCACCGGTATGTGGCTTCCCTCATTGCTCGTGATTTTCAATGAAAATTGGAATTTATGGCTCCAATTGAATTGAAAAATGAGGGCTTTCGAAGTGGAGCAAAATTAGGGCTCTATAGGGCTTTCTCCATCTCTGTGGTAGATTGAGAGCGAACGATTGGGCGCTAGGGAATTGCGCATAAAAGTAGGGCTCGGTGAGACCTCAATGCGAAAAAAAATAGGGCTCGGTGGTACTCCCAAGGTGTTGTACAGAGAAGACAGGGGTCGGTGGGGACCTCCATATAAATTTTATGGTATTTGTAACAAATTATTGTAAATGCTGTTGTTCGGTAGAGACTTCCACGTGAAAAAAAGTTGGCGTTTTTAGCATTTTGTCTCTATTTTCTATAAAATAAAATAAAAAGGCTCGGTGGTATACCCAACATGTTGCGAGAAGGCTCAATGGGGGCTTCGAGATTACTTTTTGTGGCTTTTTTCATAAACAATTAGGAATTTTTTGAATTTCTTTTCAGAAGTTGCTTAGTGGGGACCTCCATGTTATAATATGTTGTATGTGTTTGCTTTGTTGTCTAAACCTATTGCTCGTAAAAGTTGGGTTGTGGTCCCAACACGTAATAACTTTTTTATTCCTTTGTTGTCCCAAAGGAAGAGTGCTCCAAAAAAGAAAAAAGTCTGTTACAACTCCAAAACAGCCACCAACTACTAGAGCTCGTGCGAAGAAGGTGCATGGAACAATAACGGCGGTTGAAGTACCAGCTCCAGTTGAAGAACCTACACGTCACGATGACGAACCACCCGCAAGCCCAAGTGGAGAAACTCGACGATGGGTTAGAAAGAGTTCAAAGATCATGAATCAAGCCAAAAAGCCATCAAAAGGGAAAAAATCTGGGGTGGTGGTGGATGTTAACCGAGTTTCATGTTGTTATGTCTTTTTTTGTTGCTTTTTTGACATGTTTAGTGGGAAACGAATAATGAAAGATGGTAGAAAGCATTTTCGATGGATGTTTGTGAAGGATAATTTGGCATGATCGATGGAGGTTTTTGTTTTGTAATTATCGAGTTGAATGTCAATGGAAATGATATTTCCCTGGTATTATGTTGGGATGATGTTGCCAGAGTACTTGTCTGCATGCGGGATGGTTTATGCATTGTTGGTGAATGCGGAGCTTCGCGACCGTGCACCAGCAGCTAATAGTGCAAGCAGAAATAGGTGCGCACTGAAGTAGCACTTGAAGCCGCATGAACAGAGAAATAGCACTTGAGTTGCCACCACAGAGAGTAGCGGCTCTCGATGCAAGCTGGTGCGTGAACCAATGTACCATGCTAGTGCTGCATGTAGTGTAATTTTGCATTGGCAACAAAGAATCGCTGCTAGTCCACCAATGCTTGGTGTAGCGATTTGCACTAGCAGTAGCTGCATTTTATTTTCGAGTTGTTATTGCCGATGGCACTAAAACGGTCATAATCTAACCCTTACCGATACCGAAATGACCATTTTTACTTAAACTTAGCACTAAAGTGATCATTTTAACAAAAACTTGGCACTTAAGTGATTACTTCAAGAATAAGTTGGTACTCGAAGTATAAATTTTTAACCTCGATCGGCACTGAAGTTTTCACCTTGAGCAAACCACGATTCTTTCAATTCATTGCATTTGTAGAAAGAAAATTGCAGCAAACTCAATCATCAATTGCTAACATTTCATTTACAAACAAAGCAAATGAATTTGACAATGCACAACTACATCAAACGAACAAGACAACTACAAATTACCCAAACATTCATGGTAAATCGAGAAACCTATTCTCATTGATCCCTTTACATTTTCCCATGAAATAGGCTAAACAATAACACAATCAACGCTCAAGAACAAATTCTTTCAATTTTCATGCTTGAAACTTCCTTCTTCGGATGGTTGGCCAAAAATGCTAAAGCCTTATTTTCAGCTTGCATTGACTAAACATCAATGTCATCCAACTCGTCCACTAATGTTGGTAAAGGTTAATGCCGTCCTTCAAGAAGCTCCAATATCATCTCGGTCACTCATCCGGAGAATTTCGCATCGACCCACTTGAAATAATTGCACTTCAAGCCTTCTCTATACCGAGTGCATCCATTGAATCGTCTCCCCGGATTCAATCGAGTCCAAGATGTTCTTATTGGACTCGGTAACCCACAATAACAATAACACTCGTCTTCTTTGCTTCGGGAAGAATTGAGGTTAGGGTCGAGGCGCAGTTGAAACCTGTTGGTCTTTGTTCGTGAAACCCCCCATTTCCAAGTTTAACTTCTTCTTGGCCGTAAGCCTTTGAAATTGAGGATTTTCTTGAATTGGTTGATTTAGGGTTTGTGAACCGTTGAAGTCGCTCATGAAGCCCTCCATTTCCAAGTATGAGGCGTGATTTCTTCGGCCAAATCGAAATTGGGGTGCGATGCGAAATTGGGGGCTGGGGCTCGAAATTGGGGTTGGAGTTCGAAATTTGGAGATTTATTCTTCAATCGATCGATTTAGGGTCAAATAAATCTCCAAAACGACGTCGTTATGTTTATAGCTGCTAACCGGACTCTCTAGCGCACCACATTGACATCTTTATTCATAAAATAAGGCCACATCGCCTTTCCAGTGACCTAAATCGAACTTAGCACTAAACCGATCGTTTTTCAAAAAACGTGACACTAAAGTGATCCGTTTGAAACTTTTGGCCCTAAAGTGATCTCCGTACACAACTTTTGGCACTAAAAGTGTACTTTTGCCTTACACCTCCGGAAGAATTTGAAGGTCGGCCGAGTTTGCAACATTCAAAATGCCCGTGAATATCTCCATAACTAGTGCAAAAAGATAGGGTGACATAGGATCCCCTCGTCGGCCGGCGGCCGAGTTTGCAACATTCAAAATGCCCGTGAATAGCTCCCTAACAAGTGCGAAAAGATATGGTGACATAGGATCCCCTTGTCGGATGCCAATTTCACTAAAAAAGAAGCCATGTAGTTCGCCATTAATGGAGATAGAAAACTTGGGAGTGCAAATACATATCATAATGAGCTTGATCGGTGCATAGGGAATCTAAAAGCTTATAGAACCAACTCCAAAAAGTCCCGATCCACCGTATGATAGGCCTTTTGAAAGTCAACCTTGATAGCACACTTCAACAAATATGGCTCTTGGTGAAATCTACAAAAACGTTTCGAGCAAGGAGAATATTATCGCTAATACAAAGAACCTTTCACAAAAGCATCTCGAGGAAGGCTTACAAGAGTGGGTAAAACACACGCCAACCTATTGGCCATAATCTTAGTAATACACTTGTATATGGTGCTGCAATAGGCAATGGGTTTAAAGTTATTCATGGCAATAGCATTCATAACTTTAGGCACAAGGAAAAGAATTGTAGCATTAATCTCCCGTAGTAATCTACCAAACTCAAAGAAGTCCTTCACCACTAACATCACAGATACAAACCAACGATATCCCATGTGGTTTTGAAGAATTCCACATTGAATCCATCAAGCCCGGGGAATTGTCAAGTGCTAAAGAGAACAGGGTGTTGCGAATATCAATATCGGACATAGGCCGTGAAAGGAACCGTACCTAATCATCATCGAGGGAGTGCTCAATACAAGACCATAGCTCTTGGGCCGAAGGCCGAGCAAGTAGAGTTCGAAATAAGATACTATGTGTTGTCGGACCAATGCCGGATTAGTGATAAGATTCCAGAGTTGTCCACAATGGAAAGGATTCTATTTTGAAGTTGTCTATTGTTCACTTGAATGGTGAAAATACTTGGTGTTCGTGTCTCCTTCTTTCACAACCCGGATTCGAGATTTCGCTTATAAAACGCTTCCTCTTGAAGTCGAGATCCGAGAAAGTACGCACCGCCTCTCCCGATTAGCCAATAAGCGGTTAAGGGGATCCAAGACAAGAGAATCCTGATGGACATTAACACATCCCTAGCTTTAGCTGTACGTGCGAAATATCGGAGAAAGATTCCTTGTTGAGATGCTTAAGCCGACCATTAAGAACCTTGAGCTTTTGGCATAAGATGAACATAAGAGTCCCAAACATTTGGATATCCCACACCCGAGAGACCAAAGTCAAAAAGGAAGGGCGAAACATCCAAAAATTAAAAGAACTTGAATGGCCTTTTAGAGTTAACAGGAGCCATTATCTTGATGATCATACGGGTGTGGCCAAATATCCCCGGAGCCAAAAATGACGCCCTGGAATAGGAAAAGTCATTGCTTCATTAAGCATTAATGAGGACTTTGTCAATTTTCCCCTATTTATGTCTAACACCGAAGAGGTAGACCAAGTGAACATGTGGCCTACAAAGTCGAGATCCTCTAGGCCGCCTTGCGCAAGACACTAACCAAACTCATCACAAGAAGGGAGCCAATTATTGGAGGTGTCGAGTCTATCGGACAAGTCCTTGATAGCATTGAAATCCCCCGCGATAAGCCACGGAGTAGAAACTAAGGCAACACTAGTCCGAATAAGATCATCCCACAAAATCCGTATAGAAACAAAGGTGTGCTCCGCATATGTCACATATAAACAATGAGGCCTTGTTGATGGCCAAGAGTCGTATGTGTCCATGGATAACTTGAAAGGAAGAGGAAGAGACAATAAAGTTTGCAAGCAAGGGGTTCCATCCAACCCAAATTCTCCCATGGTGAGAATATTCATAATTCGGATCCACATCCATCTAGGCAACAGAGTAGACGAGATAGTTGAGAATAAAGATAGGGGTACCTTAGTCTCAAAAATGCCAATACAACAGAGATTATTGGCCCTAACCGGATTTCTAATCTTAGCTTGTTTCAAAAGGTTAACAAGACCCCTAATATTCCAAACACATATATACATATATACAACAAAGGACACGAGTTACCATTTTTTGTATCCACCCCGCATCTTTTTTCTATAGGTCGGTTTGGCCATTTTGGCATAGCTGTGGCTATCACCGAGCAGAAGAGCACTTGATGTCCATCCACCACATGGAGGGCACATACCGCTGATTGCTTATCGAGAGAAGTGACTCCTTGAGAATTAGCTGTTTCTTACGGGTGTTGGGAGGAGCTATGGGGGGGTCCTCATCTTCCTTGCTGACCTATATTGTTGGCCTCTTCTTCAATACCATCCTCTCGATCTCGAAGAAGCCACAAAATCAACCCAAGTTGCTAATATAGGTTTAGATACCAAAGCATTTAGAAGTGTAGGGTCCGGTATTGTGGGTGTAGCTGCAGCCACAAAGAATATTAGCATAAACAAAGGTACCGAGCTTAACTATTGATCGGCCCTATTTTTTGCATGTACTTTCCCAAACTTTAGTGGGTTGAGAAGGCAAAGTTGTATCAACAACGGGTGGACCAACCGTTGAGGCATCATTGTGATTTGAAGTGACAGGTTGGACATTTATGACCAAACGTGCCACAAGTAGAACATGAGACAGGTTTCCATTTATATTCGACTTTTATCAAGCGAGCATCACCATTCAAAGAATACCTCCACGGAACCACATTGTGGCCGCTTAGCATTGATCTCAACACACACGTGGGCATAGGAGATCATTTTCATACTCTCCGTTTGGAGATCCACTTAGAGAGGCCTACCAACAAGCACTAACCACCACATCGATTCCCGGAACCAACCACAAAGAGTATTGGATATTCCTCAACCGAACCCAAACAGTAGAGCTTCATGCTGCCCTCTTTTGAGGTTTATAAGAGGGTGACATTGTTGGAGAATAAGAGGCACTCTTGCAATGGTTAGAGGCCCATTAGAGGCCCATTATCTAGGGTCCTCCTACGAAACTCAGCATCCGGAATATGGAAAAAATAAAATCCATCATCATTGGCCATCACTTCAAACAAATGTGATCACCAAATGTGCCTAGCTACCGACTCAGTAAGTTTGAAGGGGAGCCTTTTTCCAACGAAATAACCAACCAAACATTCTTTCCATTTGGGATTAGTCGCCTCAAGGATCTTATCAAAAATATTAACCACAGTTCTAATACCGACAACGGATGGAGGAATATAAGTTAAGTCATACCCTTTCGCTACGGACTTTGCCATCGCTGCTCGGGAGCGCTGGGAGGGCGATTTGCTTCTTCGAAGCACACACAAGGGATTGAGGTGGCTTGGACAAAGCCCTTCCACGGCTTCGACCCCATCTACTAGGACGTGGGTCTTGCGGAACTTGTACCTTCGTAGAAGAAGTCCCAACAACATCCGGCCGCAGAGACACTTTCCCCTTCGCTAGGACAACAGGCTGTAAGGGAGCTCGGGTCACCTTTGATAGACACCAATCCGGGTCACCTTTGATAGACACCAATTGGACTCCGGAGGCTTGCCTAGGAGGCACGCGATTTTCAAAATTAGCCTTTACCCTAGATCCCAACGGTGAGAAGGGAGAGGGAGTTAGGGCGACCTTGGCACCAAAAATGAGGAGGAACCGACGGTGCGATCTCCGAGAATCACCGAGAGTCGAAAACGAGGAACAAGACAAAGGGGAAAGAGGCGAGAGAGAACTAATGTACAACAACTCTTTTTTTTTTTTTTTTGATAACAGAGGATCCGAGGCTGCGCTCTGCGTCAGTATCTCGGGGGAGCTAGCACATGGCCCACCAGCCATGACCCCCACTTAAGTCACAAAGTCGAGTTGGAAGTTTCGAACCAGGTGCTCGACGAGAGATAGCACGCCTCTCACCAACTCGACCATGCGTGGGTGGGTTAATGTAAAGCAACTCTTAATTGCTACTACTTTGAAGAATTTGTTTCCGAAAAAGAAGTCTCTTGTAAAGAAATCACGAAAGAGACGATGTATCGACATGAATTCACAGATCATGCATTCTCCTAATTAGATAAGAAACCAAATGGATTAAACACAGATCATGCATTCTCCTAATTAGATAAGAAACCAAATGGATTAAACACAAATTGACGCTCTGGGGATTGTCAAACAACCAGTTAGAAACTATTTCGAAAGAACCCGATAATGAATCGCGGAAAATCGTCAATGTTTATTTCAATACCTGTTCAACTTTCTTTAGACAGGCCCAGGTCAAATTAATTAAAAAGTGAAAAAGATAAAATTCCACCAAAACCTAAAGGCAAGAAGAAGAAGAAGCACGTATCTGGGTATCTGGGAATTTGTGAAAAGGGGTTGAAGGTGCCACCCATGGAATTCGAAAGGTGAAAAAGTGAGGAATCGGAAAAAGACATTGAATGATAGATCAATCAAAAGGAGAAACCCATGTCCTAAAGAGAAAAGGGCAAAAGAGTACTTTCAGTTCATCCGGAAGAACCTCACGTACACCCGGCAGATCCTCTCTCTCTCTTTTTATTTCTCATATGCGTACGTACGTTTCTCTGGCATATGCATCAGACATGCACTGCATTTCCGAACTGCCGGTTCGAGAACAGCTTCGATGGATTGATATCGTGATCGCAAACACCATGGTGTTGCGCCACCAAATTGTAAGTACACCCGGTCGACTGTTAAGAGTCAGTATGTAAATGATGAAAAAAGTTTCTCCAAGAATGTGAACTCACCCATCGCACGAGATGCTAATTGCTGCCACAATGCATCTATGCATGCGTTCAAGAATACACATATGCATGAGGAAACATGAAAGGTCCCGGCGACTTCTTAATCAGTGTTTATTCTGGTTGACGACAGTGTGCTGCAAAAAGAGAGTCAATAACCGAAGATGTGTATTATCCTGCTCGGTCCAAACATGCCCATAGCCATCTGAGATAAGCTGAGGGAGGATAGATCGTCCATGTTGTCCATGCCGTGATAACTAAATCAGAGTTAAGCTGAGATTCGGATTCTAAGAAAAGCATACATAAATCACGTGCTCCAGACACAACACAACATCCATACCGATCAGCAAAAAATTAACTTGAATTTAACAGCATTTTCCGCCTCTAGCTTCCTCCAACATACAGATGAGGGAAGTTGGAACCTTTGATCGTCAAACCTCATAAGCTGAACAGAAGAACCACATTCACATTTTCGTTTTCTTTTTTAATAGTGGGAGGGATCACAAATAAGCAGCCACCTCAAGCATAGTTCATGAACCAGGTTTCCATTACCATGTCAAATCTGCGACATCTCTAACAATGAATAGTGTTCATTATTGAATTCTCTGATAATTATGCTAGAGGACTAGTTTTCTTTACAGGACAAAGTTCTAACAATTTACATCCCTTCCATTATCAGCTAGCATCAACAGCCTTCACCTGACAATTCCAGACTCCAGCAACCTAAAGGTATCATAAGAGCAGTAGGTGCCATCTCAGCAGGTCACCAGCTTGGTGTAAAAACCGTTTACCAGACTGGCTTGGAGGAAGCTGTTAAAAACGACAGTAAAACAATGTTGATCAACTTTCAGCAACTCAAATTTGAGCTAACTATAAAAGCAACTTAAAATGAGAAGGTGAGCAGATTAAATCCATGGATGCCTTCAAAAAGTAGAAGAAATGTAAGTTACATAGTTATTGAATCAAGACCTCGTAAGACTGCAAAAGCGTAATAATAGAGTAACTAGTGACATACATACAGAAAAATCAGCAACCCATTTCCCAGTTACTCTGCTTCATTAAATGTCGCTGTAATTGCGCCAAACTGCACGAAACTCTTCACGAAATGTATTTAGGCGTGCTTTCAGATTTGGTGTTCTGAAACTTGCATGAAGAACAGTGGCTGAAAAAAAAAAAGGGAACACGACAAAAGCAAATTAGAATAAATAAAGAGAAGCTGATAGAGGCCAAATCCGTGCTAGAGGGGGTGAGAGAGAGACACACACCAAGGAGTCCAATGGTAAAAGCCCAGACGACAGTCAAGATTCCACAGGAAACATACCAAAGCATGAGACTCGCTAGGGAGAACAAGAAGTGAAAGGGATTAAAAAAGGAAAATGCTGTCACCATATTGCACAAATCCCAAAAACCAAAAAATAATTGATAAATAAAATGCTGATCATAGGTTAGCACCAACCAGAGGCAAATATCGAGACAAACACCCAGCGAGGCTGGCCACAGATATGGATTGATCTTTTCGCTGATGGACGTCCACGCATAACAGGTCTGCAGAAGAATGTACAGAGCTAAGTAAAGCTATGAAATTTTTTTGTTGGTACAATCAGAAAGCACTGAACTTACATAGGTGAGGGCCTCAATTTGGCAGCAAAATGTGGTGATAACTGCCTCACAGTCCTTGTTATCTTATCGCTGAAAGTGCCTGCAAAGCTGTACTTGAATCCTTAGCATCTAGATAATGCTGAAAGACATATTCCAAGTACAAGGAAACAAACAAACCCAGTATGACATTTTATTGACCATAAAAAAACTACCATAAAATATCCTACTATTTTTCCAGAGTTCATCAAATAACTCCCATCATAAGGCCCTCGAACCCAGTCCAAAAATAAACATTTTTTGGATAAAGTATGGGAAATACGGCAAGTACACGGAGCACCATCAATTTATTAACGAGACAAATATGCAGACAAGTAGAATCAAGTTGAAGAATAGATTTTAAGCAACAAGAGAGCAAATTAGTGGTACTCCTCTAACTATATAATTATATCCTTGCAATTTTCAACTGAGGGAAATAATGTTGCAGCCCGTAACATACTGTAGCTTCCTTTACAGGTACCACCAACATTATGACACAGCCACTTGGACTGTCAGCAATGCAATTTGTAATCACACTGTTACAACAGATAGTATTAGCCTTGGCACAAGCGGTTACTGTACCGTCACTGTCATGACCTGCGATAATTTAAATTATAACATTCAAGGAGCCACCAATTTGAAATGGACGCATTGTATGCCTGGGCATATAGGGAACAAATATATGAAGCTCTTTTCTTCTTCTTTTTCAGAATAAAAAGGTCAAAGCGCCATCAATGGCAGCCATCAAGTTCAGCATGTTAGAGGTTTGACCTACAAGACAAAGCAGTGGGTGATGCGTTTTCTAATAAGTCAGAGAAATATGGTATTGGGTGGGTGTTACCTATAGCTAACCCATAGCACTTAGAGCTCTTAAAAGGGGAATCCTGGATTTGCCTAGATATTTTGGCAAACAACTCTCACTTGGCGCACTGTCCTTGCTAAGGCACCTAATAGTAGCTTCTAGAAAGATGCTTTAGTCATCTTCAAGGTGCTTTAATGTCAAAGCTTATGTTCCCAATGCATGAAACATATCACTAGCAATGTTTTATGAGATCCTTTTATGTGACAAGTAGTTAGGGAGTTCAGCATAAACAAATCAACCAGCCAATAACATGACAAAAATCACATTTTAAGATATAAGAAAGTCTAACCCAAAAGCTTAATCAGATAGGTAGAGAGAGACCACATGAATATAAAGAGCATATAAAACCCGTTGTTGATGCGCAACAACAACTTCAACACCCTCTCTCATGTGCAAGCCGGATTACGAGCGGCACGTGAAATTTGACTAATGAGGGGTAGACGCACATTCGCGGATAACACTAGCTCCGATACTATGTTAGAAAGTCCAACCCAAAAGCTTAAACTCGATAGGTGGAGGGAGACTATAAATGAATGTAAAAAACATATAAGACCCGTTGTCGGGCGACGCGGACAACTTCAACATAAGGGATTGACCAGTTTAACCTGTTTGGATACGAATTGAGCCATTTAATCTAACCTGTTGCTTTTGAAGGACAACTCACACTTTCTGCATTGTATAGGGTTGGTTAAAAGACTACTTTATCAAAAATTAGTTGAATTAAATCACATATAGAAAGAAATAGGATGTTAAATTTAAACCCTCATTTATAATGCTCATTCTCAAATCCCAGTTAACAAACCAGTCCCTCCCCTCCCCTCCCCTCCCTAGCCAATCAAACTCCTCCGTCTCATTGTCATCCTCCCTCTAGCAAAAGCTCTCATTTATGTCGTCCTACTTCACATGACCCACATCGTTTCAATTTCTTCTTCAGCGTTACAAGAGAGGAGGGGGAGTTCTCAAAACTCAAAAAAAACTAAACTCTTCTCTAAATAAAACTCTTTGAAACAAAACTGCGACTTTGTGAGATACAAACTAATGGAGCCTTTAATATTCATTGGTGCAATACCTTTGGTCATACACTTGTATAGTGCAAAGCCATGTTGCCATGTTAACGTATACAAACACGTTTGATTTATAATACGTGCTTGTATACAAGTTAATTTGTGTCATGTAGTTGCATCCTTGTACCGTTTCCTATTAAAATTTGACATGGTCAGCGTTCATGGTGTTATGTTGTTACTAGTTAGCATGTCGACCATGCCACTCCGTGCGAAATGCTTCCTTACCCACGTTGAGTCCATGATGAAGAAGTTCCGCAGATTCAATAAACGTATCATGTTTAAGTTAAGAAAACCTAAGATACGCTCCCATACTAGCACATGATCATGGCAACACAACACCAATCGCCAGAATGGGACCTACTCTGCAATACATAATGCACTACAGACATATGATATTTTAGACTTCCACGAGTCATTCCATTCCACCTCTTAAAAAGGAAATAACTTAGCCAGCCTTAGTGATCCAACAATGCCAATTGGAAGGGCCAAAGGCAGATCTTCCCCAATGGGTCCTTTACGTAAGAGAGTCCCTTTTCAAAAGATTATCCATGTCTTTGTTTATGTCTCAAATGGGAACAAGTACTACAATTCGTCCCCTCCAATCAATTTTCACAACATTTACGAACAGAGGCCCTTACTTTTATAGTTGTCGTTCCTTAACTTAATTTTAATTGTTTTGATTTTTCACATGATTAATAATGTCTTTGTGAAATTATAACCACTCTAGTTATATTGGGAAAAAAATTGAAGTCAGGTTAGAATTGAAGCCTTCCCATACAAGTCCTCGTTACATATACCACAGTTAACAAACAAAAGTGTTGGCTAATGAGACAATTGGGGATAAGCTTCCCCATCGTCGAGAGGGAAAAAGCTCAGATCACCAGCTAAGGCCCCTAAACGGCCGCTCATTGATAAAGGAGTTAGGGGTGGAAGGCCATTTAATTTCGACAAAAGACCCACACCCAAGTTCCATAGCCTTGGGTCCCCTATCCCGATTGTGATTTTCCTACTCCCATACGGAAAGGTCCTTCCCTTAGATATGAAACACAACATCACATCAGCAGCAAAAGGACTCTGCACAATATGCATTGAATGGTCTCAATCCACTCTTTGAAGTCGACCACCAGCGGATAAATAAACCCACCCCCCAACCCCACCCTTCCTTTCTCTCACTCTCACTCAAATGGAAAAAAAGGGGAAAAAAGGATCATAAGCAGAGCATAGGGAGGAGAAAGGAGAGTAAGATGGAGAACCTGTCATTTAGACATGCAGTACTGAGAGCTGTTAAAAGAGCAGCAACTATGGCAAGAGGCCTCCTAAGAAATCCCAATCCTGTAGTTAAGAATCAAATTTGACAAAAGGAAGAATTAAATATAAAATGAACAGGTAGTTATGAACCATTGATTGCATGCATGCATACATGTGTGACGTGAAGAAAGAAACAGAACAATTAAGTTGTTACCTCCACTCACCTAGAATAACCATGATCATGATGAAGTAGTTGGTCCGATAGCTGCAAAAGGATAAAAGGACATTATGACCAAAAGGAAAAGAATCAGTACAGAGCTATAAATCACCTCATGTAAACACCATAGCACTGGTATAGTGGAAGCAAAAACATCTGGCGGAACATCCAGAGGAAAAGAAAAACTCTCTGATTTTCATTTCCTGTATGATCAATTACTGGAAGTATCTCTGGAGTCTAAACTCAAGCAGCTGACTCCAACATTTGCATCAAATTATATGGTCAGGATATCTCCAAGAACATGCAAAAGACCAACTATCCCACCAATAAATTGTCACCTAGAACTCACACATATGTTCCTATAAACATTTTGTCCAACACCCACGCCACTCCTCCCGTCTGCAAACAGGTGGCTTATCCACCATTGTTACTGTACCCAAAACATGTACCGCACAATCACAATTCATAAGGAGCATCAAACTGATTTCAACAGGACGCCGTCAAGCATGACAACGAAGAAAAAAAAAATGCTGCAAATGAATATATGCATACAATTCACGGAGCATTCACACAAACTCTGCAGGGACTTCGCGGAAATGGCATACAATCGCCCGCTCAAGTCACTTTTTTTTTTATCATTTTTGCTGATCAGAAAAGGTCAAATCTTATCATGCAGCGAAATATAGTTGCCAACATCCAACAAATCCTCGATGAGAAAAAATACAGAAGACCGTCGAGATTGAAGGAGTCAATTCAACTAAATCCAGTAACAATCGTCAAGTCCGGAAGCATTGACCAACGTCAAATCAAATGAAGAAGGAGGACGCCGAGAGGAAGATCGTACTAGTAGAGATTGCACTTGAGGCGGCTGCTCCACTTGGCGTACGATCTGGGGACGGTGAATCTGGAGAAGAATTCGGGGAGGGGGCGGGGCGGGGACGACCAGTCGACCTCGCGAAGCGCGTCCACCAGATCCTCCGCCGTCACCGTGCCCCAATCCATCAGCGCCCGCGGTGAGATCGCTCGATGGAAGCGGACGACGGTGGCTCGAGAGGTAGGAGATGGAAACCCTAGAAGAAGAAGAAGAAGAAGAAGAAGAGGGCAAAAGAAGGGCAGCGATCGAAAATGGAGAGCGTGACTGAATTTGCAAAGACCTGCAAAGCGTTCGATTGGGCAACAGATTCTTGAGCTTTTCCGTCGGTACCCGCTGGCAATGTTACCGTTTCTCCAAGTTCCTGCCTACCCTATTTCTCTTTTTGGGGTAAAACTTTTCTCATCTCATTCGCAAGAAAATTACATAAAATACAAATCAAACAAAATAAATAAATTTAAAAGATAAATTAATATGGTATAGCTTATAGAGACTTGCTCATTTCACAAACACGTAACAAAGTATAATCGGCGGTCGATTTCCAATCTCGTATCAACATCGGAGATAAGCACACTCCAAGATTTTCCTCTTCGGCTTTCAGTACTTGACTTTGCTCCGACATGCCCCGCAAATTTGATAACTTTGAGTTAATGGTGTCTGAAGTGGCATCCATTTCTCGAGATTTCTGTCAACTTGGGCTTTACTCTAAAACATCCAATGAACTTGATCATTTTAACCCAACGATCCCGAGCTCAAGCAAAATTGAAAATCATGGTTGGTAGATTATTGTGCGCTTGTCACACGCGCGTTTCGCCTCTTTTTCCGTGAGCATTTGAGATTGACAAATCGTACTTATATCATACCACTCATGTGCACATAAAATACGGTGAAGAAACCCAAAATTTGCCAATTCACCCTAAACTTTTTAATCAATTTAGTTATAAACTTTTTTGTTATTAAATTTATGGGGTATTTTGAAACAAAGTCAACTCCGAAAAGAACTTCGAGAAATGGGTCCTACCTTATGAAGTTGTTGGATCAAAGTTATTTTTCAAACTTTTTTTTCTAAAATCAATAAATTAAATATTGGGTGTGTCTAGATATGTTTTTCGATTTTAGAGTTAATACCGCGAATAACCTCAAACTAGTATACTTATAATAAATTTACCTCAAATAATTTTTTGGATGACCAAAAATTCTAAAAATGTACACATTTAATAATTTTGCCCTCAATTAATTTTTTAAGTCATCAAAAACTCTCAAACCGATACATGCGTGACACCCTTACCCCCAATTAGCTACTGTCAAATTTTTTAGTGGAATTGTTGAGTTAAATGACACGTGGCAATAACTCGGATGACCTAGCAAGTAGAAGAGTAAACCATTTATTTACATGTGCTTTTGTCAAAGGAAGGATGATGGTCTTCCAATCATTAGGCTATGTGAACAAAACTCCGCCACCAGCAAAAGGCCTACTCGGATATGTCCAGAAATTTATATGTTCATCTCCTAGATGTTCTCTTTTGGCCACCATATCGTCCTCTCTCACCATGAGAGCTTTTCCCTACCTTTGGATAGCAAACCCGAACCACAATCCCCTATCACCCAAACCATAATCCGTGGCCCTGCTGAGATATCACTCTCTATGAAGATTCCTCCCCCTTAACTCCTCCGCTGGGGTTTTTTCTCGGAGACTCTCAAAGCCCTACACCCTTCCTTGCTCATCCCCCTTTTTTCTTAGAACAGAATTTCTGCCTTTCCTGCAATTCTTGCCCCCAGTGTAGCTTCATCTTGGTGACTCCTAAACTTCAAGACCCAAACACAAGTAGGTTAATCGCTGCATGCCTAGTGCCATTAACCTGCCAATACAAGCAAAATGGATCAAGATCTACGGCTAAATGCCCTATGCAATCGTCTAGGTCATTTATGGACCGGAACTAAAAGAGCAATGGTAGATGATGTGGTTACCGAAACAAGTCTAAAAGAAGGTGAACGTATTGCATTTGGGCGACTCTATGGAAATCCCGAAGTCAACTTCTAGGCGTTTCAATCGACAATGAAGAGGGCTTGGAAAACCGAAAAGGTAGTATGTACGCACCTTGAGCTTGGACTCTTTTCCTTTGTTTTTGAATCAGTAGAAGAGAAGTGCAGAATCGGATGCGGGCCCCTAGTCTTTTTCCTGGCATCTCCCTGGTTCTAAAAGCATGGGAACCCATCTTTGTCCCCCAATGTTATTGCTTTGTTTCATGTGTTTTTTGGATTCATATTATCAGGCTGCCTGTGGAGGGAAGGAAAACGGAGGTCATTTCTAGTATAGCGAAAACAAGTCGAGAGAGTGGAGGAGGTTAAAATCGAAGCAAAAGGGTATGCAGGCATAGCAGTGTGCAAAGCAAAAGTTGTTCTCGACCTATTAGCTCCTTTGGAGCCGGGAATGATCTACAGTTATAAGGGGAAAGAACTATGGATCGACTTCCGCTACGAGAGATTTCCCATCTTTTGCTTATCGTGCGGGAAAATTGGACACTATGCCCAAAATTGCACTGAAATTCCCTATGAAGAAGAAAAGTTCACAAAAAATGAGAGCATCTTCTATGGAACATGGCTAAAAACTGAAATGTACTCCCCAGCCCCTACTGGAAATCCTTCTATGAGGCAAAAACAGCAGAACACATGGAAGAGGAAACAATTCCGAAACTCCGGAAGTCCATAATCCCACCAACTACAATTGGAGAAAGGAAAGAGATAATGAGAGGAGGGGAACACCAAGTGAAGAAAGGGGAAAAAGAAAGATGAGTGATCTTTGAGAGACTTATCCCTATCCTGGGAAATGCTAAAACAATTTGCGAACATAGCTGATGCAACACATCTCCTATTAGAACACCCTTCATTCCATGGCAATAGCTCCTTGAGGAAGACACAAAGAAAACTTGTTAATAGAGAGACAAAAAGAGGAAGAAAGTCACATCTTACGGATGAGAAGGAGATGCAAATTATGTTGCTAGATAAAGCAAATTTACTTGATACACTTGTGAGTTCTGCTGATGACTCAAATTTATGGGCATTGGTGGCTTGCCCTAATAAGCCACCGAGTCACCAATGAGCATTCTAGCTTGGAACCGTCAAGGGCTAAGCACACCTTTGACAGTTCAAGCCTTTAGAGCTGTCTCGGCTAAAGAAAGGCCCAGTTTAGTATTCCTATGTGAAACTAAGAATCAAGAAGGGTTTATTCAAGTGTGTGAGGAAGAGGCTGAAGTTCTAGAATCAATGGGTGGTGAACCCGATTGGCATTAGTGGTGGTTTAGCCCTGTTTTGGAATGATGATGTGGGTGTAGAAGTCCTCTCTGCCTCAAAAGACTTCCCTCGACCTGAAATACGACGACCCAACCCAAGGGGTACCTTTTAGACTAACATGCTTTGTTATGCACCGCCAACTTACCAGGAAAAGCTCAAAGTTTGGGATATGATTAAACTTATGAAATCGGACTGCAACCTTCCGTGGATTTGGATTGGGGATTTCAATGAGACACTTTATGTTTGGGAGAAAACTGGCACGAGGGAGGAGAAAAATTATAGGATGCAATCATTTAAAGAGCTACTAGAGGATCGTACGATGATGGACATTGAGAGTAAGGGATGCACTTTCACATGGTCCAACAACAGAGAGGGGGAAAACTTGGTAAAAAAGAGACTAGATAGAGTTGTTTGCAATTTAGCTTAGAGATTGGCGTTCCCATCAGCAGAGGTTTTTGTACTACCGGCTATTAGCTCGGATCACAGCCCCATTTTGCTATCCTTATCCACTTGCTAAAGTCAAAAGAAAGAAGTCTTTCAAGTTTGAATCGTTTTGGCTACAAAGCAAACATTGTAGCCGCGTAATTAAAGATGTGTGGGAGGAATCCGAATGCACAGGAGCCGATTTAGTGGAATATCTAAAAATCGTCTTGGCATCCTTGGAAATGTGGAGCAAAAAGGAGTTCCCAAATAGCAAAAACCCGATTCAAAAAGCTCCAACTCGAGCCTCAAAGGATCATGAATGGCCAAAACTCACCCACAAGTAGAAGTAGCCAGAGAGAAATAACTATTCAACTCGAAAACTTGTGGCGGAGGGAAGAAATGTATTGGCAACCCTATCTCCCCATATCTGTTTATACTTATGACAAACACTCTTTCTATGATGATGAAAAAGGCTATCACCGAGGGTACTATTAGAGGTATTAAACTGAACAAATTCTCGCCCCCCACTATCACATCTCCTATTTGAGGACGATTCGATCTTCTTTTTGGATGGTAAACCGATTGAGTGCCAAAATCTGGGTATGATCCTGCATCAATATTGCTACGCCTCGGGACAAGAGATCAACCTAAACAAATCCGGTCTCTTCATGGGTCCAAACCGCCCCCTGCAGCTCCTAGAAAGCCTAACAAATGCTCTCCGAGTTCCAATGATGAGGAAAACAGGAAAGTATTTGGCTCTCCCTTCGATTGGGGGAAACAAAAAAACATATGTTTTCATGGATCAATGCACGAATAGATACGAAGCTAGAAGGTTGGAAGGAAAATCTGTTTTCAAAGGTCGGAAAGGAAACCCTTATAAAATCTATGGTCCAGGCTATACCCCAATATGCCATGTCAATTTTCAAAATCCCAATTTCAATCTGTAAATCGATTGAAAGAAGAATAGCCCAGTTTTGGTGGAAGAACAACGAGAAGAAATCTGGTTTGCATTGGTGGAGTTGGGATCTTCTAAAATCAAGGAAAGATAATGGAGGGTTGGGTTTTAGAGACATGGCTACGTGCAATAAAGCCCTGCTGGGAAAACAAGCTTGGAGACTCACTCGAATCCAAACTCCCTCCGGAGCAGAGTTTTCAAAGGCATGTACTTTCCAAATAGAAACTTCTTACAAGCTGGAAAAGGTACGGGACCGTCCTGGGGGTGGCTAAGCATTCTACACGGCAGAGAAACATTCGCAAAGTCGGTGCGCTGGTCTAATGGGAAAGGGAAGGCTGTAAACATTAGGGAGGATCGCTGGCTTAGGAGAGGAATTATTGGTGGCCCCGCAAATAAAGCGGAACCGACGTACGTTTCGGGATTAACTCTATACGAGGGAGCGGAATGGGATTCCGAAAAAATCGAAAGCTCTGTTTGATGAAGAAATAGCTAAGGAGATCCTAGCTATTCCATTGAGCCCTCTACCTCGAGAGGACAAATTGGTATGGACTGGAAATGCAAAGGGAGACTTCTCTGTAAAAAGCGTATATAACTCTTTAAGAGAAAGAGAGTCAAAGCATAGGACAATGCGACTTCTACTTGAGATCAACCAACGAGAAAACTCTGGAATGGTATTTGGAAGGCATGATTCCCCCTAAAGTTTGGATCTTTCTATGGCAAACCGCTCAAAACGCTATACCTACTAGAGACAATCTCTTTCGGCGACACTTAATACCCCACCCACTATGCCCTATCTCGTATCCAGCAAGCAGAAACAGTTGAACACTTATTCATCTTATGTCCGTGGACGTAACAAATCTAGAGGAAACTCAACATATGGCAGCGACATTCACGGATCCATCGGATGGACGCCTGGATCCAGGCCATCTTAGAGGACACCGAAAGCCTAGCCGTGTTCGAATTAATCGCTATCACCCTCTGGTGCATTTGGAAATCAAGAAATAACTTAGTGTTTCGGGGCAAAAATCCTAGCGCATATAGTCTAATTGAAGAGGCAGAGATAATCCTCATAAGCTATAGCAAATGAAACGTCAAAGATCGTAGCTTCGGGAGAATAGATACCGACTCACCTCTCACGTGGATGCCTCCGGAAAACCTTGATCCGAAGATGAACGTTGATGCCTCGGTGGGTGGTGTCGACCCCCAACGGTGCAATTGCTGGAGTTCTTCGGGATTCGAGCGGCTCTCTGCTGGAGGGATTCGCAAGAAAGATCTTCCCCGCACAACTCTGGTCGCATAAGACAGATCGGCGTCAAAGTGGAGTCGATTCTCTAAATCTTGTACTTGCGGTCAACAAAGAAGTGGAAGCTACTTGGGAAGCAGAAAGTCTCATCTTCCAAGCCCACACGATCCTAGCCTGCCTCCCAAATATCTTTGTTGCTCGTTGTAAGAGAACAGCAAACCAAGCTGCTGATTAGATCGCCAAGATGCATCGTTCTGATCGCGTCCCGGCCCATTGGACCTCTCGCCCCGCCGCAACCCCTCTAGAGGTTATTATGCATAGACGCTCCTCGTATGAGCCTTTATGTGCGAAACTTTACTCACCAGTAATGCAAATCCTTTTTCGGACCAAAAAAAAACATCTCCTAGATGTTCATATGGACTTACCAGGTCAACTCAATTATTTTCATATGTCATCAAGCTCAATAATTTCACGATAAAATTGATTAGAACCTAACGGAGAGCAAATGTGTTCCCTATGTATCAATTTGGGTTTTTTTGTGATCCAAGAATTTATCTCGGGGTAAATTTGTCTTGGGTTTACCAATACAGGGTTTTTAGTGATCCAAAAATTAATTCGAATAAATTTATTATAAATGTATCAATTTGAGATTTTTCAGAATGTTAACTCTAGATTTTATTTGATATTTATCATTCAGCGGTCGTATCTTGACGTTTTTAGCACATAACACCTAGCGGTCCCCGCGTTATTCAAATGTTTGCACGTCAATTCACCTACGACTTTTCTTCAAATCCGAATAGTACTTTAAAATGTAGCTGAAGCAAAAGGTTGTGTTTTAGTTTTTCTGAGAAAACACAAGCAAACAAAAGTTCCGATCAAGCTTTGAACTCAACGGGACCGGATTGTTTAGGCAATCCCTGAAGATATTTTCGTAATTAACAAACACTTCCAGATGAAGAGATTAACAAGAGTTAAAGAGACACGAGCACGGGAGACCTGTGAAATGCTCTATTAAGTCTTATGGATTCCCGACTCGAAATGGTTTGCGCTGGATTAGGGAGACTCGAACAGATGACCTCCTGTTTCTAAGTTGAAATTCTGCAACGCCCTAATCGACGGTGCCGGCCGTGGGGGATCGAGGAAGAAATGAATAGCAAAGCTATATAGGGAAGGAAACCGACGCGCCGATGCAATGCCGAATTCGGACGATCTCAAGATCAACAACAGCTCCTCCTTTGGATGGAAGCATTTTTAACCAAGACTGTAGAACCCAACATGGGATCAGTAAGTCTAATCACGGAGTCTATTCTGATGGACCGTGTCCCCTTTTTTGTATGTACAAACCACCTGAAAACTTGCTGTTGCCTTTAATTCTTTTCTTCAATAACACACT
Source organism: Rhodamnia rubescens (assembly GCA_021437795.1). Lineage (NCBI taxonomy): Eukaryota > Viridiplantae > Streptophyta > Magnoliopsida > Myrtales > Myrtaceae > Rhodamnia > Rhodamnia rubescens. The sequence goes on from JAILYA010000024.1 coordinate 1,919,166, forward strand.
AATGGCAAGGCTGCAACTATGGACATTGGCCGATTATCATGGAAACTTCGTAGTTTAAGGATGAAGGATTGATTATGTCGAAGAGATATTCCCAATCTAGAATATTCAAATCCTGAGTTCTGAAGCCAAGTTATAAAATTTCAAGTCGTTTTGTGAGATTAAGATAAGTACTTCATAAGTTTCAGCTGCCAAATCAACGAGTATAATTATCAAAAAAGTCATAAACATATTGTATAGAAGTCAATTCAATCATAAACTTTTTAATTTAGCCAAAAAAAGATTATCAAACGAAAATAGTATTCATGATGTAAAAGGATATATGTGAAGTACATAAGCTTGGTAAGTCTTCATAGCAAAGTAAATCGAAGCAGAGCAAAGCCCAAAACACTATAAAACAAAGTAAAATCTCATAAACAAGGAGGATCAACGAAACACCAGCTGGGTTAAACGCACACTCATTCCACAAGAATGGACCTGCCAATCATTGGATTTTGTATCTTCGTTAGCGATGAGAACACGCCAGAAATTTCTTCTGCAGTAAATACAGGGTTGCTAAATGAATGCGCACACTTAAGTTCGGCTTTCTCTACTCCATCGCCGTACAGAGACAACCAAACAAGTTGAACGAATACACATCGACATGTGATAAAGCAAATCTCTGTGGTTCAACGAGATGCCAAAGCCCCTGCAATCACCATTGAAGCAAGAGATAGAGGATCTATACACAAACAGAGTATAAGGCCATTGAATCACCAAAAGCATATTTATTAAACTCCTAGATCTAGATCAGGATAAGAGAACTCCTAGATTTAGATCAGGAGAGAAGAAAAAACAAAAGAAAACACAAACAAAATCAACAAGAGAGGGAGGGGAGGGTGAGACTAGCTCAAACCTTCCCCCCATGGCTAAAGGTTGACGCAAGGCAATGAAGAGAGAGAGGGGGGGGTAGGAGGTGACACAATCAATTTCAACGATTTGCCAACGTAATTCTTCCAAAGCAAATTTTGGCTAAAAATTATTCACGTAGATGCTAACTATCCTACGTGACGTAGCATGAGCTGATGTGGACAATATTTGCCGTACTTCTAAAAAAATCCACTGAGTTTTTTTTAAAATTTTTATTTTTGTCTTTTCCTCTTTATTTCAATAGGATTACCCTCACTGGCCCTTGCTGGCCGTGACCTCACCGACCTACAGTGAAAAAGAACAAAAAAAAAAAAAAAAGAAGCAAAGAACATATGAAATGTAAAACCATAACCAATTCAGAAAATTTATTTAAAAAATTACAAAAGATATAAACACCAGCACCACCCATGCATATGAAACGGCCAGCATTCATGTCAACCGTAGCTAGCCAAAATTGGTCCGAATCGCATTAGCAAATCATCAAAAGGTTTAGCACTAAATTGACCCAATTGAAAAGTATATAACTAAATTGACATTTATACAATAACTTTAGGACATTTTTGTGGGTACTCTTCAATCATGGTTTCATGTACTTATATTAATCCTCTCATAAAAGTTTAGTAGCAAATGTTGTTAAGTAGACTACAAGCCTAATGTTCCTTGATACTTGGGGGAGGGCAGCCATGTTGACCGCTCCTTGTCATTTGTTTTTTTCCTAGGAAAGAAGGGATTACGAGGTTGTTAAGTTGTGAATAAAGTCATGGAGACAGAGAATCTTTCAAACATAATTTCTAGAGGTGTCGTAAAATGAATTCAGTCAAAACAACTTAAATAATAACATTGTGCATAACTTTGGAATGTGCACTTTTTTGTACTCCCATTGAGCGTACTTCTAATTACTCGTAAATAACACGAGCAATCAAATATCCTAATAACAAAGTAATCGGCCATATTATGTGACCACACTTTTTTAGGGATTTAAAATCCTGTGGCAGTTTATGAAGATTATTTGCCAAGTAGCATGGCGTACTAAACACATCTGCCATACTATAGGGCATTTTATGGGCCTTCTTGAGTAACATTATGCTCGTCAACTCGCAACATGTTATACAATCACTAGTACTAGTGCGATGTCTCATTATACCTTTCATGGGTAATTCATTTAACAGTTTTGAGAAAATTTTAATGCTACTATTAGTTCGCACGTGATTGACCATCTAGTCAATCTGTATTTCTATTAAATATCTCAACTATCTCGATCCTAAAAATAGCATCAAAGTTGTGCTTCAAGCATAAACACTCGTGTCTTCCTCGTCTAGTCATCCACAACTATTTAGACAAATTGGTTATTTTTTTTCGATGGAAACTGCGACAATCCTACAAGCATCCAAGTGAATCAACTCTACAATCTTCGTGGTTTATTTGACAGCCATATTGAATCAAACTCTCATTTTTTGCTCAAGTTACAACATCACGTATCGATTCTTGAATAGATGCTTCCGACATTTCTGCGACAAATTCCAGCACCATCTTCCCTGGAGCTCATATAAGTAATTGTGCACGATTCCTTTCATTAGCACCAAGGCACCTCCAATAACTCTAAAACTCCAACTTCCGAAGCGGACCAACACCCAACTGAATGTAAGGTACTTAAGGAAATCATACTCTTCTTCAATCCAAAATGTGCCTAACACCAGTTATGTTGTCACCGTACCATCATGTATTCTAATTTTGAATGGCCCATACATATAGCATCACACTTAGTGTTATTCCCAAACTACATATTGCTACTATCCCCGCTTTGATGAGTTGCAAAGCATTTTCTGTTCAATATAATGCCAATCAAGCAATCCTAATCCAACAATCATTCCTCAAATGATGAATTCTCAATGATATACAAGACAAAATCAGCACTATCTTAATAGCAATTAGCTACGCCTACAATGTCATTGCATACGTAGTTATGATTACCTTACATTTCTCATTTCTCAGCTTAAGGCAATCCTTTCTAACATGTCGCTTACTATCACAATGCCAACAGACAACCCCATGAAACCTAGACCACCAACTACATTTGTTCGGGTTCCACTATTTCTACATTCACCTATTAAACCAGCAGATTCTCATCGATGGATATTCTCACTTGGAATAAGATCGAGAATCCTATCAAATGATGACCCTAAAGAACTACTAAGAGTAGTATAGCACTCCAACTAAAAGTAATAACGATAGTAGAATTACAGCTTGTACCTCTTGGTAGAATTATTTTCAATCGAACTCAATTGATGATAACCACATTGTAATGGTTAACATGCTTAACAACCGAAGAATATTTCCCCATATTTAGGTGAATTAGATGTCGCACTAAGGCTCCATTTGTTTCATGGAAAATATTTTCTTGAAAAACACTTTCTCTAATTTTTGGTGTTTGCGAGGCAGAAAATATGTGGTCAAAGGAAATCATTTTCCCCTCTATCTCAAGCATTTCCTCTCTTGTAACTTTCTCTAATAGGGGAAATCTCTCTCTCTCTCTCTTCCCCCCCCCACCCCTATCCATGTTCTCGTTGTTGGAGTGTGATTTATACTCCTTAATGATGGACAAGCACGTGGGTCTAGCTCCACGGCGAGCGGGTAGGGGTCCGGGGAGCTACACTGACGGGGTCTAAAGTGAGCAATGCCCTTTTGACACTAGAGCGCTTTTATAGTTTAAACCTATATTTTTTTATTGGTAATTTGGGTTGCGCCCATGAATAGCTACTATTATATATACTCTTTTTCGTTTGTAATTGAGTGATGTAATGAGAGATGCGAAGTACTAATTATAATGAAATCCTCTGCTAGACATAGCCGTAGTTTAAGGGTAAATTAAGATGAAATCTCGTGTCTCAATTTCTCTTTCTCGTTTTACGCTTTATTTCCTTGTGATTGGGCTCGAATTCTAACATTGTCTCCTCACAATCTCTCTCTCCTCCATCTCCATTCACTCCTTAATGATGGACAAGCACGTGGGTCTAGCTCCACGCCGAACAAGCAGGGGTCCGGGGAGCTACACCGACGGGGGTCTAAAGTGAGCAATGCCCTTTTGACACTAGAGCGTTTTTATAGTTTAAACCTATATTTTTTTATTGGTAATTTGGGTTGCGCTCATGAATAGCTACTATTATATATACTCTTTTTCGTTTGTAATTGAGTGATGTAATGAGAGATGCGAAGTACTAATTATAATGAAATCCTCCGCTAGACATAGCCGTAGTTTAAGGGTAAATTAAGATGAAATCTCGTGTCTCAATTTCTCTTTCTCGTTTTACGCTTTACTTCCTTGTGATTGGGCTCGAATTCTAACATTGTCTCCTCACAATCTCTCTCTCCTCCATCCCCATTCACTCTTCTCGCAGTCCCTCTCTTTTCCACGCTTGCCATTTCAATTCCAAGAGTTACGATTTGGGGATGGCGAGGCCGACCCTCACGGCCTCGCCAATGCCAAGCTGGAACTATCCAAGGAATGGTCTCTCTAGTTCGTCTTCCATTTAGGGCTTTGAAGAACCTTCAAAAGATTGAGCTTGGTCTTGCTAAAAGAAAACGATCTTTGATTTGGTGGCTCGAATAACCCAAATCGGCGAGCATCAAGCCCGGCGGCCACTTGCCGTGGCTGCTCACCACCGAAGAAGACATGAAAACAAAAAAAAAAAAAGAGAGAAAAACAAAAGAGAAAAAAGATAAAAGAGAATAATTAAAAATTGATTTTTTTAAAAAAATATTAAAAGATGTATACGGTGAAAATTGATTTTCCCTACCAAATGGCTAAAAATATTTTCCAATTCATTTTCAAATTTCAGTCAAACACCGGAACATATCGTCATTTTCCTAACAATAATTTTCTGGAAAATATTTTCCAAAATTATTATATTTTTTGCGAAACAAACGGAGCTTAAGTAGATCTTATTGACCGTAAAAGGCTTTTTCATACATGTTCGATAGAGCATTCATTAGTGTCTTAATGATCTTCTTTTTCACGATGTCAAACACAATATTAAAAGCCAAGGTCCGCCAAATAACACCCTACGCTTGTCTGCCTAACATATCCCAGTCAACTTGTTTCATTGACTCTAGCTTCTCCCCATAATTGGGCGAGTGCAAATTCTTTTGATATAGGTAATCTTCAATCGAACTTTGCGAGAAAACTAAAATTCTTCCGATCAAATCGTCGATTTTCACTTTTCGTACTTTTATCACCATCGATTCGCTTCAAATCCGTGTAGCCTAACTATCTTGCTTATTTTGGAGAAATACAAATAAATCCAACACAATAATAAACACAACAACAACAAAAACAAATAAATCAAAAATGGAATTTATGTGGTTCGATCAATGTGACGTGTTTCATGAGGATTCAACTATAAGTCGAGCAATACAATAGAGATTATAACCTCACTTGAGTTACTTAAATATCCTATGTATTTCTTAGCCCCTAATTATACTTAATAACTCATATTATCTTTAACCCTCGTAATTACTCTCGAAATAATCTCTCAAATGACATAAAAGAACACACGCGCGAACTTTTCGGCTCGATTTTTACATGTTCAACACTAATTCATGAGGATGTAATGCATGAACTAGAGCTTGGTATTAAGCCCAAAAACAGCCCCCCTTTGCTGCACAATAACGGTGCCTCTTGAAGCACACTTTCGAGGCACATCAAAGCAACACAACCCAAACAGTGACATCTATAGAAGAGAACATTCAGACCCTTGTCAAGCCGACTCCAACACACGTAGATCGATTTCCGCGATTGGTTTCTTCCCTCGGTCGATCAAACACGAATCCCACTCGAATTGCATGCACAAAGGCTCGGATTCGAGACATGTTTTAACATACAAAACTTGATGCTCGACTCAATTAGTCTCTTGAGCTACCTGACTACAGCAACCGCGATTAATTCAATTCGCTATTCAAGCTGGCTAAAATCTTATCTCGAAATCACTAATGCCAGCGGCCCTTTATAGGGATTGTTATAAAAGTCTCGCATCGGCAATGGAATATTTGATTTGGAAGTCTCTTGTCAAGAGCGTGCGAGTGGTTCAGAGGTTCGATCGCAATGTGAATCGAACTCGTACAAGAAACATGCGATCAATCCCACTGGGCGAACTTTCCTTGCCGAGGACTATCCTTACTTCTCTTCCTTGTAAAAGGATAGGCAATTTACTTAAAAGGAGTTCAAATCAAAACTGGTTGGCGGCGGACTCCTCGCGGGAGTGGGACCTCGCTCCAAAAGTTCCATTAATTATTCGGCTTAACTAGTCAAAACCCTAGCTAAATTGTTGGAGCTTTGAGCGTATTGTCCTCGCGCTCTTGTTAGGATCACCGGAAGACAACTCATGCTTCAAGAATTGTACGAAATGAGCTTATGATGGAATTGCTCGATTTCTTGCTCGAAGTTACGAGTGTGAGACAACGTAATCTTGAGGGTCTTCGGAGTTCATATCTTCATCGAGGTAGAGCCTGGCAATTTGTCGGAGATGCGAACAGGGACTATAATTTTTAAAAGGGATAATGGCATAAACGATTCATGAACTTCGATTTAATGTATAATATGATTCATAAATTCTTAATTTTTTCGTTACGATCTTTAGATTTTACCCTCAATATGTAATATAGTCCCTGAATATTAAATCTCTTCAACATGATCCACGAATCTATGATACATGTTCAATTTAGTATCCAAGTTCATGGAATAAATTGAATAAAATAGAACATATAATAAAAATTCAAAGATTATATCGAATAATTTAAAATTTTATGAATTTTGGGAGTACGTATTGAATAGCTTGAAAACTGGTGGACCACGTTACAAATTAGACCAAAGTTTAAGGGCATTTGTGTCATTTTAATATTTTATTTTCATAGACTGCTTGCGCCAACCAGCCCATTCTCCAAGCCGTCGTCAGTTCCCCTCGAAAAACAACAAGAACGAGAAACAGCGGACAACAAGCAAAGTTCTCTCGCTCTCTCTCTCTTCGCCGCCGCTTCGCCTCCTACTCCTCCAGCTCTTGGCCTTCTCTCAGTGCGCCTTAATCCTTCGAAGAATCAAGTGGGTGTTCTTCTTCGACTTCTCATTTCCCTCCCAGATCTTCGCGAGCTTGGTCGTCGCCGAGGTGCTGCGAAAGGCGTCGTCAGAGCTCCGTTTTCCCGAGAACAAAAGGGGTTGTCTTTCGAAGCTGAATCTGAAGAAGCTTTCTCCACATCGCCTGTTTCTAGTTTTCTTGTTTCTTTAAGATAGTTATTGATTGCTAATCCGTCGACCCGTCGAAATTTTTTGTTGAGGAGAGACATGGCGAGCTATTCGTCGAGGGTTGCGTCATTGCAACTCGGGAGCTTGGAAAAAAGACTTGTTCTGAAGAGAGCTTGTTCTTTCAAGTTGATGCCCGGTAATTGTGTCCTCAAACGGTCCGTAAATGAAGTCGCTTTGTCGCTTCATAGTAAGGCTAGTGTCCGTCGACGCCTTGGGGTCATGATGAGTGCGTCCCAGCCACAGGGCGAGTCACAGTCTGTTGGTGCGGTGAACACGGCGCATTCCGAAGGAAAGGAAGCTAACGGAGTAGCAGGGAAGAATCTCATGATTGTGGAAGATGACTATGAGTTGATGACAGATCACAATGGAAATGGCGGGGATGGCTTTGGCGGCAATGGGGGATTCTCAAATGGGAGAGGTGGTCACGGAAGTGGTGGCGGAGATGGTGATGAAGGGAATGACAAGGAAGAGGAGGAGTTCGGGCCTATCATGAAGTTTGAGGAAGTGATGAGGGAAACCAAGGCTCGGGGGGCTACTCTTCCTCCGGATATGTTGGAGGCGGCAAAGAGTGTCGGGCTTCGCAAGATTCTTCTGGAAAGATTCCTGGATTTGCAGGTAGATATCTCAAGGTTTCGTGATCTGCTCATTCATCGGTAAAGGAAGTATCAGGCATAGATATTTTTCAAGAAAGATTCAATCCCCTTGTTTTGCTATTGTCATCGCTGATTTTTGCCCCCTTTCTCATGCTTATTGTAGGGTTCCGTCTGGCCGTTGGGCTTTGCAATGAAGTCGTGTTCTATGCTTCGGAATCGAATGTTGGCTGATCCATCATTTCTTTTTAAAATTGGAACAGAGGTTTGTTACTAGCTTTAAGAAAGTGTCGTCCCTGGAACTTGTGTCCCTTCTGTGTTGACGTTTTGACAGGTTTAAAACTGCCTTTTAACTGCTGTCCTTGACTAAAAAGCTATGCCATTTTCATTGCATTGCTGTACTGGGTTAGTCATGTACCCTGCCGTCTTAAGATAGCCATGAAGCTATTATCATAGTTGAGAGATTCATTGCAGAAGTATCAGGGAAATTTCAATAGCCAGCATTCTTCAGGATGATCAATCTTGTATTATTGTTCCTATTGTTGCTCATGTTGGTATGGTGTGAAAGCCCCCTCTATCCAGTTTATATAGTTTCCCTGGCGATTAATTATTAATTTATAACTTGGCGCAGATAATTATTGATTCTTGTTGTGCGACAATTGCGGAAGTTCAAAAGAGGGGTAAAGACTTCTGGGCGGAATTCGAGCTGTATGTTGCAGATCTTTTGGTTGGGGTGGTGGTCAACATTGCTTTAGTTGGTATGCTAGCTCCTTATGCTAGGATTGGTCAACCTTCTGTTGCCAAAGGATTCCTTGGGCGCATGCGGCATGCATATGCAGCCCTTCCTAGCAGGTTGAGTTCAGGCTTTCTCTGAATATACTATAAATCCTTGAGTGGTTTCAAATTTTTCAATGTGGTAGTAGAGTAGGCATAAGTTGCTAGATTGCTATGCATTGGTGATTCTTTCTCTATTGACTAATACTTTGCAGAGAAAATTGACGTATCAGTCGGTTATGATTGTGAATCATTATCTTTCTCAGTGTATTTGAAGCCGAAAGACCAGGGTGTAGATATTCTGTAAATCAGAGAGTAGCCACATACTTCTATAAGGTGAGCTCCCTTGGTGAAGATTAAATTTTAGTTTTTCATATAAACAAGTAGAGAGCTTTACTATTTAGTTAATGTTTTCCTTTCCTTACGACAATCACAGGGAATCCTGTATGGTGCGGTTGGGTTTGCATGTGGTATCATAGGACAAGGAGTTGCGAATTTGATCATGACAACAAAGCGGTATAAATTTAATTCTGCATGTTTGGCACTGTAATCACTACTTTCTGGTCATTACTTTCAACTTTTTTCATGATTTTTGTCATAAATAAGATCATGAGCGTCTGCAATTTTTGCCTTCAGAGATTATAAGATTAATATCTGAACAATGCGGGATTGTGGAGGTGATTGGCGTTCTCTTGCATCCACACTGCTCATTATGCACTTCTTGCATCTCTGTTGCTTCATGTACTGTCTGTCGTGTATGCTTTTTCCCTTGTCCACAGTGCCCTAAATGTTTTATTCTCATTTTAATCATCCTGAAGTAATACAGAAGTGACTTGATCATGGAAGCTTCAATATAAGTCAAATAGGGCACATTCAGTAACTTTTTAGTAACTTTGAAGGCAAAAGTCAATGTCTCCGACATGCCAAACTTTGAGGTTGGGCAATACAAATCATGAAGCATTGGCATTATATTGCTTGAACCCATGCAAGAGCATGCTATTTTATTCATCTGGAATTGAAGCCAAAGGAAAAGCTGACTATTTTTTTTTTATATTAATTGGAAAAGCTGACTTTGAGAACTTTTGTTATGACCTCTGATGATCGTACTTGTGGAGGGATTGTCGAAAGTGAGCTTTCTTTTTCACCTTCTTGATCTGTATAGTTCGTACTGCTAATAACATATTGCATGTCCAGAATCTGTTGGATGTTATGGCGCTTGCTTACCCTTTACTCCCCATGTAACTTATGGAGTTCCTTATAAGAACCAAGAGATTATTAATATAAACAAAAATTTATTGGATCTGAGCTTCTCTTTTCCCTTCATTCCTGACTATTTAATTGATCCGAATGTTTCTTGTCGTATGTATCTTGTCCCAGACTTTCACCCCGATCTTCCGTTTGCTTTTTAGGAACATAAAAAAATCCGAAGAGGACATTCCAGTGCCACCTCTTGTGAAGAGTGCAGCTCTTTGGGGTAATTCTTAAGTTACTAAGCAGAATCTTGTGACATTCTGTTGATCTTACCGATTTTCCCATCTCTTCTTTGCTGCTATGATTTTTTTGTGTTTCTCGGTTCTCTTGATTACCTAAAGCTTTTGATCTACTTGCTTTCCTTATTCTTTATGTGCTCTCAACATAGTTTCTCTGTTTCTCCTACCTTTTCTTCTACTTGAAGCGTGGCCTTTTCTGTATTTTACGTGCCCCTAGTCAACGACATGGTAGCTGTATCATGATGTCGGAACATGATTTTCTTTGCACAAATCTGCTGCATCAAACTTATTTCAATGATATTAGATAATTGTTTCTTCAGTTGTGACAATGTATTATGAGTTTGGGTGGATATTGCCATGTGAATGGTCTGAACCATCCCCTTGCCCAAACATCTGTGTGGTTGTCGCTCTCAAGAGCATTTAATTTTGATAGACCCCCTTGGAAAGAAATTTTCTTGTCTATCATTGCTATTTTCATGTTCATTAGTTCCTGTTTCGTTTTCCACTTTGTTGAAATTCTGATGTGTTGAACTTGTGCCTTGAGTGATGTGATATAAGCCTCAAGCAGTAACCGATGAGCTAAATAGGTGCTTGTCAACTTTCCAGACAATCATTCAACCAATCCCGCTAATACCTTCTCCTTTGATTTTTTTGTATCTCGAAACTCGCAGGTGTTTTTCTCGCTGTCTCTTCCAACACCCGGTATCAGATAATCAACGGACTAGAGAGACTGGTGGAAGCATCGCCTCTTGCGAAGCGGATGCCGCCTGTCGCGATGGCCTTCACGGTGGGGGGTACGATTTGCAAACAACATATACGGCGGCATGCAATTTGTGGACTGGGCGAGATTGAGCGGAGTACAATAGTTATCTAAATTTTCCACTTCAGTCGGCTCATCGATTATAAGTCTAGATGCTTTTTGGCCATTTGGTTAGACTATGTCGGAGGCGTTTATCCTCACCGGAATAGGCATCGAAATCTTTAATGCTTGGTGATTTTTGAGGCCGGGGTCGAATTCCTGCTTGCCATGATGCAGAGATTGAGTATCGTTGCTCCTAACCTTAGGAAGGTTTTCTGCAGAAATGAAATTGTAACATGCTGTGAGAATGGCGGATCAAGTGTCAAAAGGCCCAGTAAAAAAGGAGTGTCACAAGGCTAACTTGTTCACAGATCTAAAAAGCTTGAATTTCTCTAGTCTGGTTTACTGGGTATAGGGAGCTAGTAATGCTTGTGGTACCGGCGTAAATGGGCCGGGCTTGAAGGGGATTTTATCGTCCAGGGCAGTCTGGGCTCGGCTTTTCTGGCCCAGCTTGTAGGTGCAGCTCTAAGTTAAAAATGAAAATTGGCCTGGATAAATCAATCACGATGGTCCAGGCTAGTTTGGGCCTAACCTGATTTTATTAACATTCATATTTTTTCCAAAGTGACATTCATCATCGAATTTGAGAAATTCATCAATAAAATTACCAAATAATTAAGATGATACTATTAAAAAATCTATGAAGTTCTTCCAAAGTAAAAAAAAAGAAAGAAAATCACGCGTGTCGGGTATTAAATGACATAACTTCTGATTTGCGGGACGATACGGAGGGATGCTGTAAGTAAATCTGAAAGTTCAATGAGAGCCCCGTGGTACCAAAGGCTGGAGGTGTCTTAAGGGTGCATTTGGTTCAGTTTTGAAAATGGGTTTTGAGTAAATGTAAATGTCTTTAGCCTAAGTGATTTTAGGGAAATGCCAATGGTGATTCATAAAACATACTTTGAAATGCAACTTTGGGTTAAGTAGTGTTCGGCAAAAAAAAATATTTACAAAAGTTCTTTTGGTTGCATATTTATTTTTTATTTTTATTTATTTATTTTTTTAAAAAAATAAAACCCTAGCCGAAGAAGGGCTCCGGCCGCCGGCGAGCCGATTTGGTGCGACCGTCGTGTGACCACCGTCCACGGTAGCCTAGGGTTGTGCGACTCTCACCATCGCTCGCCGACCTTTGTCGGCCTCTCGCCGACCCTCACCGATCCTTCCCCAATCCCACCTTAAGAAGAAGATGAACAACAACTAGAAGAAGATGAGAGACTAGGGTTTCCCTTTTAAAAGAGGGGTAAAAGTGAATTTTCAATAAGGTTTTGATTCCAAAATAGATAATCGATTAATTTTCATTAATGAGGCCTTCAATATTTCTGAAAAATGCTAAAAGCCCAATATCGATCCCTATTAACATTGGGCATTCAGCCTTCCCAAGTCCTGGCTCCCCAACATTTCCCTAAGGGGTTTTAGAGGACCAAAGCCCATTGGAAAAGGTTGAATCAAATGCACTCTCGACCTTCTTAATAAACCTAGAACAATCACTCTTTTTGTTATGCCAAATTAATTTTGGTCAATTTGTTGTTCAAATAGTAATCTCAACTTGATTTTAGCTTTATGGCATTTCAAATACCTTTGAGCTAAACGGGTTTGATGAAATGCAAATCTTGTTTGGTAAACCGTAATTGAAAAGTCCATTGAATGTAACTTTAGGAAAAATGCTGTTTGGTAAACTTACATTTGAAAAGTTATTTGGTGTGCTAATTTAAGTTTTTAATTTTAATTTGTTTAAAATTAGGGAAAAAAAACAAGACCGCAAACTTTTGTATTGCGAGGAAACTAGCAATAAATCGAAGGCCACCACTTCGCCATTGTTTTTGTTTTTCATTTGATTCTTAAGATCTCAGTTGGAAGTGCTTGGAAATAATTTAGAGTGTGAAATTTCTTGGAATGAGTATCACCATATTATTTGTTCCAGAAGAAAGTTTGAGGTACCTCATTTCAAAATATGGCTAGGTTGGAGAATAAAGATTTTGACAGATGTGTGATAAGCACACTAAGCAGATGTAAGAATAATATGAACTGATATGTATCTGTTTCATCTCCTCTTGAAGTGCAGCATTCACCAGCTGATGCCTCTCTAGCAGCCTCTTCCCTTCCAATTGCTCGGACACAACCGCTATCACAAGACTAGCGCCACACTCGATAACAGCATGAGAACCATTCAAGAGGAAAGTAAAGGAAAAATTCGCAGAAGACGAGAATCCGAATCAAAATATCAACAAATAACTTCCTCACGAAAAAAAATGAGACATGAAACTAGCAAATTAATCAAGATAGACCAACAAGACGAATCAGCAAGCGAGAGGGAACCATGTGGGGAAACCAACAAACTAGCTAGCGAATATGACTTGAGATGATAATTTCCTAAGATAAGGAATTTGAACTCTCAAGTCAATTAATAGGCTTGTGGGTGAAGTCTACACAATTCAGAAACAGCAAACTAACCAGCAAAAAGATCCATGTAGCAACATCAATCTTGTGGGTTAACTCTAAAATCAATCAACAAGCCATGGGAGCACTCAAATGATACCAAAGTGCTGGGACAGAGAGTGGTTTAAGAAGGATCGGAAAGATCCACGTAGCAACATCAATCTTGCAGAACCTCAGCAATTAAAAGAAGAAAACATCGATAATGGAACTAGTTTTAATTGACAAGGTATTAACTAGAGATTAAGTTGACAGCTTGTCCTGTCCAAAAGCGTCACCTCCAACAATGCTCTACCACACATTAAGCAAAGGGTTTAGCTTAAAAAGCTCTCTTTATACCAGACCAAGTGCAACAATACAGGGATGTTGCAGAAAATTCTAATTCTCGTCTCATTGTTAATAAGTATGGAAGGGTCCTTGAATTACCATAAACATGAAAGAAGCATTTGAAACGTGTCCCTACAAAGAAACATCAGCAACTATGGGTTTGAGAAAACCCAAAAGAGAAAACAGCTTTGAAAACCCAGAGCTTTCACTTCCGGTTTTGTTCTATAAATTCCCAAATTACCAACACAAATTGCGAATCAAGATCGATGATTGCCAATGTAGCTCGGAGACAAGTCAAATCTACATTTGCATTTGGCCTGTTGGGTTTATTACTTTAGAGTATTAGCAAGTTGGGGTATATGTGTAATTGTACTAGGCTTAAGGTTAAGCCTATACGTACTTCTTCTTTCTCATAAATAAATTTAATTGCTCTTTTATCGCTAACATGGTATCGGAACTATGAAATTAAAACATAAACCCTAGAATCCACAGTAACCATCGTCGATCCGGGATTATCTCCAACCAGCCTCTGTAGATCTCACCGGTGATTCAAGATCGGCATCGCCTAGGCTCCGGCGACCTCACCCGGCGTCACCCAAGTCCCGGCGACCTTCCGGCGACCTCGCCCATAGTCGCCGTGTCCGGGCGACCTCTCCCGCAGTCGCCCACGTCCCGGCGACCTCCCCCGCAACCTCACCCAAAATCGCCTAGCTCCTAGTGACCCACCAACGACCTTGCCTAGCGTTGCACAAGTCTCGTCGACCTCAGCCCAACGTCGCCCAAACTAGGCAATCTTAATCCAAGGTCGCGCACTACCAGCTAGTGTTCTTTGGAAGCCGTCTAGGTCGGGAAACCTAGAAATCGGTGTTGTTGAACATGATTTTTCTAGCCTCGGACCTCTCCATGTGTTGATTCCTCACAAATGGTTGTACTTCATGAAGTTTCGAGGCTTATTGTTATGTAGATTGAGTGAATGATGTGTTTGCTATTTTTTGGCTAAATTTAGTGATCTATGGAAGTAAATCTTAGTGTCGAAGCAAGAGTGAATGGAAGTCGATGATGTTTTTTGGCTGAATTTGTGATTAGTGGGAGTGAATTTGTGAAGTGAATTTGGTGTGGTGCTTTGGAATCGTTATATATGGTACTAGATTTGACTGAATTTGGAGTTACGTGATGTTAAAAGTGTAAATGTTTTATTTGAATTTGAAGTGATATTTGTGGATACTTGAAGAAGTGATAGTGGTGTGTTTTACTTGATTGCATACGGGTCAAGTTCCTAGTGATTAGTGATTAGAGGTTTGTAGAGATGTCTACTAGTTCATCAAGTTCTCATTCTATTGTTTTGGGGTCGGTCTCCTCTAGTGCTTCTTCGAGTTCGGGATCCTTTGGTCCATATTATAGCATGATAGGTTTACATAATACATTGGTCAAGTTGGACAAGTACCAATTATCTTTCTTGGTTAATGGCTCTTTCAACCTTTATTTACTCCAATCGCCGGTCTAAATGGCTTGAAGAAGAACCACCTGAAGATCCAGTTATTCTAGAAGAGTCAAAGTTCGTTGACGCTACTTTGCGTACACTTTTATGGGGGAGTATGGCTGAATCTGTTCGCCATCTTTTCATGGATTGTGCAATAGCTCGTGAGGTATGGACAAAATGTGCTTTATTATATTCTGGACAAAATAATATGAGTCGAGAATATGATATGTGGGAGGCTTTATTTGAATCCAAAATTGGCGAAGTCGGGTTGGTAGAACATTATGCTCGTTTTGCGTCTTTGTATCGGCACCTCAAGTCTTATTTCCTACTCGCTACCACGCTTGCTTAGATGCAACAATAAGAAGCGGATATGATGACCATGCTTTTTTCTCGGCAATCTTGGTTCGGATCACGGTGCCCTTCGACAACATATTACTTCTCGTAGCACTCTTCCTTCCATAGAAAAAGTCTATTCTTGGGCTGCTCGTTACACATCCAATCTTAAGATTTCATCAATGTCGACACAGTAGTACTATAGTGGCTCGTGGAGGTCAAGGGACTTGTGGTCGCACTAGTGATCGTGGACATTGAAATTCGATAGTTCCTACTATGGTCGTGGTTTTCGGGGTGGAGGTGTCACTCGTGGTGACGGTAATAATACTTCCAGAGGAGATTGAGGAAACCATTTTTATACTCATTGTCGGGTTTCGGGTATATTATCTATTATTGTTATGACCTTCACCCCGAGCGGCGGGGTTTACATACCTCTATTGATACCGAACATTGGATTCCTTCTCTTGGACCCTCTTCTGGATAGGGTATAGTGAACTTGACTCATGCTGAATATGATGAGTTGGTTAAAGCATGACAGAGTGCGAGTGGTGTTGTATTCGGTCCTATCGCTACTTTGGCACAAAGACAATGATCCTACTTGCCTACTATCCAGTACAACTACTCCTTGTTCTTGAGTTATTGATTCAAGTGCCACTCATTATATGATTGGTGATTCTCATCTTCTCACATCTGCCTCGTTTGTTCCTTCTATGTCGGTCACTTTAGCATACGACTTTCAGTCCAAAGTAACCGGTACAGGTTGTATAACATTGAGTTCCTCTATCTCCTTACCTTATGTTTACCATGTTCCATACTTTCCCTACAATTTATTATCTTTCGGTTCTATTACTCGTGATCTTGACTGCGATATTATCTTTTCTTCATCTTTGTGTGTTCTTCGGGATCGGAATCTTGGATGCCGAATAGGTGGTGGGCGTGAGTTTGGTGGATTGTACATCCTAGACCCCGATATTATTGCTCCTACTACAACGATTCGAATAAAGTCGTGGATGATCCATATTGATTACATTGTCGCCTTGGTCACCCATCAGCACACGTACTCCAATGTTTTCCTTTTATGTCTAGTTCGAGTCTTCAATTTGATTGTGAAACTTGTTAGTTGGGTGAACACCATCGAGTGTCTTTTTCCCCTTGTGTTTCGAGTCGTGCTTCCCAACCATCCGAGTTAGTTCACTCCGATGTGTGGGGGTCCTAGTCAAGAGTCTTCATTTGGTCTTCGTTATTTTGTCACCTTTATTGATGATTGTACTCGTACAACCTGGTTATATTTAATAAAAGATCGTATCGAAGTTTTTCATTCTTTTCGCCGCTTTATAATGAAATTCATACTCGGTATAATTATTTTGTTAAGTGTTCGCTTCTGAGATAATGCTCGTGAATACTTCTCTTCTTCTACCTTCATTCCATTTCTTGAATCTCATGGTATTTTACATCGTAGTTCTTGTGCTCACACTCCGCAACAAAATGGAGTTCCGAACATAAGAACCGTCATTTATTAGATGTTGCGCATTGTCTACTTCTTCACACTCATATGCCTAAGTCCTTCCGGAGCTATGCTCTTCTTACATCATGTCATCTTATTAGTCGTCTTCCGTCTTTCGTGTTGAAAAGAGCTATTTCTTATGCTCTTCTCCATCCCGATAGCCCTTTGTGGTCCGTTCGTCCTCGTATTTTTGGATGTGTTTGTTTTGTTCATTCTTTGTCTCCTGGGTTGGACAAATTATCAGCTCATCTTGAAAAATGTATTTTTGTGGGTTGCTCTCGTACCCATAAAGGGTTTGTCTGTTATAGTCCTACTTGTCGTCGGGAGTATATTTCGCTAATGTAACTTTCTTTGAGGATCAAGCATATTTTGGCGATGTTCATCCTCGAGCACCATTAACCATGGATCTTCTACTACCCTCAGCACCTACATTTCAACTATAGCCACCGCCTATTAATTCAAATGATGCTTCATCGGATCTAGGAACACCAGCATCAACTCCTCTCCAAGTTTATATACGTGGTCCTCGACCTATAAGGGGCTATACATCTCTCGCCAGCAAGCATTACACCACCACCACCTTCGGTCTAGGCTTCCGATCCTCTTCCACCATCCCTTGATATTTCTCCTATTGCTCACCGTACTTGATCTCGAGTATCCTCTTTCTAATTTTGTGTCTTATCATAACTTAAGCCCTTAGATGTCCTGTCTTTGTGTCATCCATTGCTTCGTGTCGTGCCTACTAATGTACAGGAGGCTTTGGCATATCTAGGTTAGGCTCATGGTATGGAAGAGGAGATAATCGCATTAGATCATAATAAGACTTGGGAGCTCGTTTCGTTGCTCTGGTGATATATAATTGGTAGGTTTTCGCTGGGTTTTTGTTGTCAAACACCATTCGGATGGTTTAGTTGAGCACTTAAAAGCACATCTTGTGGCGAAAGGCTATACTCAAACTTATGATATTGACTATGATGAAATTTTTTTCTCCAATGGCCAAAATTCTTTCTATTTGTATCGTTATTTCCTTTGTTGCTTCGGTCTCAATGGACTCTTCATCGCCTTGATGTCAAAAATACATTCCTTCATGGTGATCTTCATGAGGAAGTATATATGGAGCAACCACCTAGGTTTGTTGCTTAGGGGGAGAAGGTGTGCCGATTGCTAAAAGCTCTTTATGGACTTAAGCAATCTCCTCGTGCTTGGTTTGGCCGATTTAGTGATGTGGTCGTCACTTTTGGCATGCATTGATGCAATGTGGATCACTCAGTATTTAGTATGTCATCTTCAAAAGGATGTGTTATTCTTGTTGTTTATGTTGATGATATCATTGTCACGGGAAGCGATATTGAAGGCATACGACGACTCAAGCGTTTTTTCAAAAGGAGTTTAAAACTAAAGACCTAGGTCGTCTTCGATATTTTATTGGCATCGAAGTTGCCTATACTAATGGCAGCATTGCTCTCTCCCAACGAAAGTATACTCTTGACATTCTTAAAGAGGTTGGCATATATGATTCTAAGCTCGATGATACACTTATGGATCTTAGAGTGAGGCTTGACAATGAACATGGAGAATTTCTTCATGATCCAAAGAAGTATCGCCGGTTAGTAGACAAGTTAAATTATCTTATCATTACCTATCCAGATATTTCATTTCTTGTTAGTGTGGTGAGTCAATTTAGGAGCTCTCATCATACTACTCATTGGCAAGCGGCTCTACAAATTATTCGATATTTGAAGGGAGCTCCAGGTCAAGGACTTGTGTTCCATAATTAGGGTCATCTTCGTATAGTTGGTTATTCCAATCCCGAATCTTTGGAGATGATAGGATATTTCGATGCAGATTAAGGTTGGTTGCCTTATGGATCGTTGGTCTACTTCGGGATCTTGTGTCTTTCTTGGTGGTAATCTTGTGTCGAAGAAAAGTAAGAAACAGTCTATTATTTTCCGATCTAGTGTAGAGGCCAAGTATTGTGCTATGACTAATGTTATAGGTGAACTTCAATGGGTTCGTATGTTGTTAGTTGAGATTGGACTGCCTATGACCGAATCGTCTACTCTCTGCTTGTAATAATCGCTCCGCTATTCATATTGCTTTGGTAATTCATTATTTCATGAGCGAACGAAGCATATAGAGGACGGGTTTCATATATTTGTCATAAGTTAAAACGTGGAGACATATAGTTGGTACACACACGTTACGAAGAGCAACTAGTAGACATTTTTGCAAAGCCTCTTCGACGTGGACTATTTTCATATATTTGTCATAAGTTAAGGACTTTTTTATATGTACACTCTAACTTGAGAGAGAGTGCTGGATTTACTACTTTAGAGTATTATTAAGTTGAGGTATATGTGTAATTGTACTAGGCTTAAGGTTAAGCCTATAAGTACTTCTTCTTTCTTAGAATAAAATTAATCGCTCTTTTATCGCTAACATAGCCAAACCCCTTTAAAACCCCAAAGCCC
Source organism: Rhodamnia rubescens (assembly GCA_021437795.1). NCBI lineage: Eukaryota > Viridiplantae > Streptophyta > Magnoliopsida > Myrtales > Myrtaceae > Rhodamnia > Rhodamnia rubescens. The sequence continues at coordinate 1,938,625 of JAILYA010000024.1, forward strand.
CTTCCAAATTCTGAACCAAGCAGGCCTGTAGTCCGGACCAAACTGTGGGGAGGAACTAAAATAAGCTCGGTACTCGACCCGTTTATTCCCAACCCTAAATATTGGTTTCGACTGGTCCATACCCCAACCCCAATGCACATTTGATGGACCCGACTCCTATGCACGTTTGAATGCAGTAAAGCACTAACGCTAGATTGAGGTGGCCAATCAATGAGCAGTGAAAGCCGAATTCAAATATCACTGCGTTAACGATAGACTGAGGTGGCCAATCAATGTACTACGAAAGCCGAGCTCAAACATCACTAGTAAAACATTGTGGGACGAAGTATCATGCGGCCGCTAGCATGGAAAAGAATACGAGGGTATGCCTGCGTTACACGACCCAACATCAAAGATTCTGGTACGAGTCTTTCCCGCTTGTCCAACCGTTCATCTATTCGATCAAATTCGTCCCGCGAATCGAGAGCGTTCGCCTACCGATCAAGTAATAACGCTTCGGATGACGCCATTACTGTCCATGATGGGATGGATGCTGTGAGATTCGAGACTGATCTGACATTCTCAGCCCACAGCCTTTTTGGGTCGAAGACAAGAGCCAGCAGCGGCCTGTGTTCTTCCTTCTCCGTTCAGATGTACAACATTACAGAAAAGCTGCAAAACGCAAAAAGCCCAGAGAGGTTTTGACTGGGGCTCACTCCCCAATCTCGTTCCCCCACCACTTGAACCGCTATCCAATCTGCTCCCTCCACGTGGCGAAACCCCACTTCGTTTCCCCTCCCTCCTTGCAACGGCTAGTCCCCACCCCCAACCAGCTTCTTCCCGCCTCTTTTCTCTGCTCTCTCCTTCCCCCCTCCCTCCCTCGCATCTATAAATTCACTCCCATCTTCGTCTTCACCATAATCAATTCCCGCGGTGACATCGTCCACCTCCATTCGATAAATTTTTGATTCTTTTCTCCTCTTTTTTTGCGTCAAGAATCAATCAGAACAACCACCCCACCATGACCAAGATCGGCACCCTCCGTCGGTTCATCCTCCCTTGCTTCGCCGCCCCTCCCTTGGCTGCCCCGCCAACCGCCGCCCCCACCGCCGCCAAGAAACGCATAAGCACCTCGCTTCGAGACGACATTTATGACGACCCCAAAGTTCAAGAACCCCGTCTGGACCTTGATCGGCTTCGGAGGGGAGGCGAGGATGTCGAAGATGACGGATCCGTGGGAGACGCCACCGGCTCGACGTCCCCGGTGTCCGTGGCGCCGCCACGCCCCTCCAAGACCATGGTGATCGGGACGATCTTCGGCCCCCGCCGCGGGCACGTGTGGTTCTGCGTGCAGCACGACCGCCTCTCCACGAAGCCCTCCCTCCTCCTCGAGCTCTCGATCCCGACCCAGCAGCTTGTCAAGGAGATGCAGTCGAGCGAGCTCGTCCGGATCGCCCTCGAGTGCTCGGCCAAGTCGGACCCCGGTCTCGGTTCTTGCCCTCTGCGGTCTGTGCCCATGTGGACCCTCTCCTGCAACGGGCGGAAGTTCGGCTTTGCCACGAAGAGGAAGGCGAGCGAACAGAACCGGTTGATGCTCAAGACAATGCAGTCGATGACGGTCGGCGCCGGAGTCATACCATCTGGGATGGGCTCGGCAAGCTCCGAGGAGATCACGTACATGCGGGCGAATTATGAGCACGTCGTCGGCAGCGCCAACTCAGAGTCCTTCCATCTGATTAACCCAGACGGCTGCCCTGGTCAAGAACTGAGCCTCTTCTTGCTCAGGACTCGATAATTATACGAATCTTCGGAGTATTCCGTGAGGTGCAGATCGAATCAATATCTTTTAAAATCCCAATTTTTTGATGGAGAGCGAAGTCGAGAATCTTCGTGCGAGTTGGCTTAGCCTAGTTCACTGATTTAGATAGAGAGCTTCAACCCAGATTTGATTTGCTTTTAGAATTGATACTCAAGAAGTTTTTGGTATTCAAGAAGGTGGGTCACTGTGAGGGATACGTAACTTTATGTGGATGTTCGTTGACTGGCATACGTAGAGGGCTGGAAGAAGAAAGCTTATTCAAGTGCAAAGAGAAAGTTCATTTTTTTTAGTCTTTTGGAGATTTCTGTAGTTTTTTTCTAGATTGATGCTGAGATTCTTCTCTGGGATCTTGTTAATTTTGCTTACAATGAAATGAAATCTTCCTCATTTTAACCCCAAAAGACTTTAAATTAGTTATAACCTTTTATCCGGATCGGTTTGCTTGTCATAGCCGGGAAGAATTGCATTCATTCGTGTTCTTGATGAGCAGATTTAGCATATCGTTAGTGAAAATACGAGAACTGCGGTCATTTCGATTTTGTTCTGTTGCCCCTTCCAGAAGCTAAAGAATGGTGGCTGAAACAAACTGGTAAATTCTAATTTTGGTGCCCGGTATGATCTCTAATCGCGTATTCTTGCTAAACATGTTTTATGGGCGAAATTCCAATCTGGGTTTGCTTGTGGAAAGCCAAAGATATCAACTTGAACTACTGGTCATCCCCCCTTTAGGCATCACTTCAGTGGCTCTTGTAGCAGCAGCATCACTAGCCCTCAAAATTAAGGCTAAGTGGAATCGAATTCCGAATACTTTCCAGCATTTTGGTATTTTAAGTCCCGAAATCGAGCTCGGCGATTCCATCCTGCCTAGAGGTAGATCCTCCCTAACATTGGGCAGGGAAGTTGATTCTTTCTGTAGATTCCATGCACTGAAAAAAGGAAAAGCAAACATTGAAAGAGCCAAAAAACAGAAATGAAAAGAAGGGCTGAAACTGCTTTGTGAAACGTGGACCACTTGCAGACACAGGACCAGCAGAAGATGAAGCAGACAAGCAAGAAGTTGCCAGCCACATTGTATATCTTCATGCCTGTATTTGTTGTCCATAAACATTCCAAACTCCGTCTCTTACTCAGACCAATCTTCGAGCCCACTGTAATTCAAGTTGCATTTGTGTTCCGTGTGCGAATTTTGTCCTAGAAATTCACCCCGATTAACGACAAAAAAGTCGCGTTCTTTCGTGAGAAACCGGCTCGAAGCAAAGATATTTTTCGGTATAACTGTCTATACGTACAAATCGATATTCCCTTTCGTGGAATTGAGCCGGAAGATTCTGAAACGTGCAGTGAATTGGGCCACCACTCGTTTCTTTGACTTGCTTCACAGCATCTTGCTGTATAAATGTTGACAATACCAATTTACCCTCCTTGAAAGTTTTTCCAATTGATGCGAGGTTTCAGCGAGATGCTGGAGGGAAGAGCTGTAGTGCGTGAGATGGACATGGCAGAAGCGATGCGAAGTCATGTGATGGAATTAGCTTACCAAGCTCTCGACCTACACGAGTCCTCCGAGTTCCAGGCCATTGCTCACCATATCAAGCAGGTCATAAACTCACCTATGTCCCTTAGCATTAATGAGACTAGCTTTGTTCTTTCTTTGCACGGTTTGAGGGGTAACCATTATTACTGGTTCAACCACTTGCTAAATACTCTTGCTTCTGCTTTTCGCAAACAAAATCACAGGTGAAAAAATTCACTTATTCAGAATTCCAGTCCTTCTAACCTGTACCAGTTTTGCTGCAGCACCTGTTTAGCCCGAGAAAGAAGAACTACCTTAGCTAACTGGGAAATTTTCGTTAGGAATTCATGTTCTATTCGCAATCTTACTTGACGAACACTGTCTTGCTTACTTATCACATGAATGGCGACAGAAATTTGACGAAGCTTACGGTCCATCGTGGCACTGCGTGGTCGGGAAGGATTTCGGGTCGTGCGTCACTCACTTATGCGGGTGCTTCGTGTTCTTCCACATCGACGCGATGGAGTTTCTCATCTTCAAGGATGGCAAGGACTTCACCGAAAGCAAAGAAGAGGCGGTCGGAGTCCTGCAAAGGAGCAGAAGCATTTCTTGAACTTTCTATATTGCTCAGGTTGATACTCTTTTCTTTGCCCCACTAATGGTGCCACCAAACATGATCTTGAACTTTAATATTCGCCAAATCTGTCTGGCATCTTCCAAGCAAGACGAGTGGGTGTTATATTATTCTTGGGCATACTCAAGCTTGCAGAAGAAAAAGATATGCTTTCCATTAGAAAGCTCAGTGTTGTCTACAAATTGAATCTCTCTAAGTTGGTTGGTGGCGCTGAATTATCTGTCATTGTTGCTTTTCCTATTCAGCAAATTTCTTATCGCATTCTTGTCGATGAAGTAGTGACGTATTATCTGAAAAAGAATTCCAAGATATCTTGATGACCATTTGACGATACTTGATTGAAGCAAAGCTAAGGAATGACTGTTGAACCAACCGTTATCCCTTCATAGGAGACCCAACAAACAAGAAGAGCTCGCAAGTTCAAGCAGCTCCACCTTCATCACTGAAAATCAAAAAAAGGGAGGTTAGTAATACCAGCACATGAGAGCTTCTTTGTTGAGTTAAAGATTCTCGCGAGCGACGTGCAAATCCATGCCGATAATTTTAGCACAACAAAGATAGAATAAGGGTAGACAGTTTCTGTACTATGATTATAACTGTCCTGCTCGAGATATATTTCTCACATGGAGGGACTCCAGAAAGTGCAGCCAGTTTTGTCCGAGCACGAAGACGGGAATCCATGCAGATATTGTCAATACAACAAAATGAGAACAGCAAGGGAAGACGGTTTCTGTACTATAATTATGACTGTCTTGCTTGACATAGATTTCTTACGCAGAGGGAGTCACCAGAAAGTGCAGCCGCTTTTGCCCGAGCACAAAGCCATCAAGAATTGCCCCTATCCTTGCAGAAGAGAAGAACAGAAGAACCTCTCCGGCTCTTCATTATCGATAAGGAATACCTAATCTGCACACCCGAGGATTAGATACAAGTTGGGAGATGATCCAAACCTCAGGATGCAGATTACCTGTTCCTCATCCGATAGAAATCATATGAGCTCATAGATCTGTAACATGATATCGCATCATTAGCAGATGCACAAAGGACTAAGGAACCTCTTCCACGGGGAAGGACTTTGAGGAATGTGAGCCTGGAGCTTGTGAATTTATACTGGATCTAAAAGGTAACATAACTAAGACATATGAATGAGAGGTTAGAAGGCTTGTGAATCTTAGCACAAAAGCCATGATAAGGTGCTCTTAGCCTCCGAATGATGCATGGTTTGATTCTTGTTCTTCTCCAGCCAATGATAAGAACTTCCTTTCCTCAGATAATGAAATTTCCATCTTGACCGCTTTTGACAGAGGGATCGACTTAACTAATAAAGAAAACACTAGAGATTCTCTTCCTAAAATGATTATAACCGATCTTTTGGAGAACACAAGCGAGAAAATTAGAATCTTGAGCTAGTGTTGTCGATACAATTAGTGTGCTTGAAGCTAGATCAGTATAATTCACTAGGAAGAATCTGAAAAAGCTTTTATGGATACTTGTGGCTGATCTCTCACTTTCAGAAATGATAGCGTAAAAGAGAGAGGGGTCTCATCACTTCCTCATATACAATCTGGTTTTTGTTGTCTCCATCTGCTTTTAAACAACAGTAACCATATTCTTATTCCTAACCAGTTCTATAGCTACCACAAAGCTTGTGTTCTCGGAGGATATATGCCCTGAGCTCGTGTCAATTTGCTCATTCAATGACCCGTTTTAGCGCGTCTCTACTACATTTCGATACTTGTCGACAGAGATATCATCTGATGCAGCTCTTTCCCAGGGGCGTGCTCTTGCCGGGTCATGTGGTACTAAATCCTATATGACATTTGATATCTCAAAACCAATGCCAAAGATCTTTCTCATGGTATGGGGTAGCGAGGCGCTGCTAGGACCTGTACAATGCACCAGAGTCAGCTTCCTATACTTCAGTAATTTCATGGGTATGTTCGATTATGCCGTGCTCATGACGCCTTCCAACTGAAAGATGTTCTGAAACCTTATATGAGCTGAACTTAGCTGCTCGCTTCGCCATGCATCGAGTACTCTCTCATGTTACTGGTTAGCTAGACAGGTTATGTCATGATGAGGCCAAACAATATCGCCATTCGCATAATTGAAAAAGCCGTTTGAGAAAGAATAATCGATCAAAACATAGAAAAAGATGGCAGCATGACACAAGATGGTATCAGCAGCTTTGCAAGTTGCAGAAGCAGAAAAAAATGTGAAAGCTCTGATGCAGATGGTGGCATTAGATTCTACTCAGAATAGGAATAAGAAGAGCAAAAATAAACGTAAAGCCAATCATGTATAGGTCCCTTGACAGCTAAAGCCATTCTACAACGTACCATTTGGAGAATCCATGCCATGTCCTATTATGCATTTCTAAGAAAACACGAAAATCCCTTGACAACTTGTGATTTAAACAAATCACGCGTCTCGCACTATATCCCGAGAAGAAAATCTCAATCTGCAGAAACCCTCTTTTGCGGTCTGATCACTTCTGTATCGACTGTGAACCCAAATCTAAGATCCCATGCGTCCCGCATTAAATCCCACGAAGAAAATCTCAATATGATCTGTTCCACCCCCTATATTATTTATCGAATGCAATAAGATTCTGCGTTTATTTTATTTGCAATGTACCAAGACATCACAGATATTTGAGGGCGCAAGTGCTTTTGATTGGAGCGTTTTCAGTCTAGATTTCTCTCTTTTGATCATTACATCCACAATAAAAGAGTTGACAAAGACGCACGCACCGAAGTGACATGAACCCCACCAAAAGCAGAGGCCATTCGAAGCAAACTTGGGAAAATATCAAGGTGTGCCAATAACAACCGTGGCCTCTTTCCTAAATTTAGGTACTTAGCCAAAATTCTAGGCAAACAGATGTACGGTCGTACATGGTATAAATCCTCATACCACTCCAAAGCACTACATGGAGAGCACTAGTCTAGTTTGCCAAGGATGGGGAGGTCGTCATGATCATGCATCCAGGACCATTTCGTTGGGCCTGAGCACCCCATGCTAGACTCGAGCGAGAGCCAGTTCGAACCACATGAACAACCATACTGTATCACATTAACAAAGCCGGGATTTAGAAGCAGGAAAGGATTTTGCAGGTTGTCAATCTTTTGACTTCATCCCCTCGGAGCCTCAGCACACCTCGTCCGTGATGAGGCATCCACCCCAAGAAAGCGCGAGCTCTCCAACTTATGATCTATTACAGGGCCACATCCCCCATAAATTGTGAGAGATGGGTTTTCAGCTAAGACACAATTCACATACTGGACGCAGAATAATAGCTCAATCGATTTACATATCCACATCAGATCATAGCAAACAAGGCCAAGTCAGATCAATGACGAAACATAGGTAGAGTAAACTAGCCTCATAATAAGGCACCATATGATATTAGGATTTCACAGAACTGTCTCATCAATAAATGCATAACCTGCCAAGCAGGTTACAAGAGCAGAGACCAAATCTGTAGCTTCATGGTACCTTGAATCTCCTCTAAAGATAAAACCTAATTGAACTCAACTCGGTACAGCTTCCAAAAGGCGGACTAATTATGCACAGAAAAATTAGACCTCAAAATCACGACGGTAACAGCAAAATTTACCGCCATGGAACTTCATCAACAATATTGTAGATTCTTTTCATCCTATCTATCTACTTGCTAAGTTTAAATCAACTGAATTTTCTTACTCTTTTTCTCACGACAATCTTGATGGACTCATTGTCAGCACAAGAAAGTGGCAAGCGGCTAATCCTGAGTAGAAACTTGAGATAGAAGCTTCTTCAGTGTCTCGTACGTCATGAAGACAATGCCCACACTAGGGACAACCTTGTAATACTCTGGAAGTATCCCTCTATAAAAGCCACGGAAGCCTTCTGTCCTGATTATGTGCCTGAACGTCCCCAACAAACCGCAATTGTAAATACGGGCGCGACCCCCAGCCCCTTCCAATTGCATCCTTCGTCTCACAAGATCCAGTGGAAATGTAGCTACAAGAGCAAAGCAAGAGGATTTTACGGAGACATTCAGATTAAGAAATATAGTTGAGATAACTCTGTCTAGGCTTTCAATAACTCAAATAGCGAAAAAGAATTCAGCAACTAGCAAAAAGCTTGCAAAACGGGAAGATCTCATCCAGGAAGCAAGATTTAAATGGAACTTCCAAATTACTAACCAGTTGATGATGCAATCCCTGAGAGACTGCCACAAGCCAGACTGACCATCATAGTAGTGTCGTTTGGCCTAATGTTAAGACAAAGAAAGGTAGACATTCACAAACCAAACGAAGCATCAGACAGAAACAAAATAAAAGCAAAATTTTCACCTTTGAGACTGCCAAAAAGATCTCAAGCTCTCATAAACAGAAAAACTTATTGCTATACTGGGTCCAACACCCTGCAAAACAGAAGACAAGGAGAAAACAGGTAAGTGGTAAGCGACTTCGTGAAGTTGAAGATACAGACGCTTGAACCAAAACGGTACCAACAACGTGGCTCCAAGTCCTTTGTATAACCCCAACAGGCCTTCCTCTCGACAAATGGTATGAAATGTGTGCCAAATACCTCTGTAGTACACTGTATTTCTCTGCAAAATCCACAAAGTGCGAAGACAAATTAAATGAAGACAAAAAGCCAAATGTCACAAACCAAATCTAAAAGAACGTGTATCTATTCTATAGTCTAAAACGATCCACTGATGCGTGTTGTTTTCACTTCCCCCAACCCAAATAAATAAGTAGATGACTAAACAGAAAAAAGGGGAAAGAAAAACACTACCCTAACACTGGGGGAGCGGGCGTGTGACATGTACTTCAAATCAGTGTAATTTCTTAGCACGTATGGACTTACCTGTGCAGCGAGGCATGTCCTAACAAGATCCAGAGGATATGTTGCGCTTGCAGCTGTTATTCCAGCCATTCCACCACCTACAAAGTGTACACAAAGACCAGCACTGGCACTTCCTTTGCTATCTTCCCCAAGAATTGACTGTAACATCTGCAGAACTAAAAAACACAATTAGGGACTCTCCACCATATCACTCTGTTCTGAGAACATCTTGGAATTGGCCAGAGCATTTTGTTACTGACACTTTTGTACCGTTCATAAGCGTAAAAGTTGACTGCAGAGTAAGGAAGGCGATGAGCAATCGTAACCATATTTCCCTTCCAAAAGGCTCTAAACCCTTCTTCATTGACAATGCGTGATGCCTCATACCATATGCTAGCCTTGCTCAGAGCTGCAACATCTGTGTGCATACCTTGCACCTTGGCAGATAAAAAAACATACAAGATTCAATATAAAGTACAAGAAAAGCTACCATATGATCGAAATATTAATTGCCATGACCCGTAATACATCCACCCTCTCATACACAAGGGCAAAAGATAAACCCCCTCCCCCCACAAAAACGCGCGCGAGTGCGTGCACACGTAAAAACCTACTTCCCTCTCTGCATCAATATCAGGGGTTCAGAAACCATCCAATCCATGGTCAAATTAGCAAAATAGCCAAAGACAATCGTCTCCACTGCTCCATCCTATGCTGACTATTAGCGGAAAGTTCTAAGAATCACAACACTATTGATATAATGTCAATAGCTGAGAGGAAGTTTCCAAATTGAAAATAAGCAGAGCCAGAAACCCAGACAGATTTTAGGTTCTAACTATCATATTGCCTGCATGCCACAAGGTCAATCTCTCCATAATAGGTTTTGCGGAAATCCAGCCAAAGAATAGGCTGGACCAAGAAGAAATTTCGAGTATCTCCAACTTCTATATGCTGACATCTAGCTTGTTTATTGTCCCTATAATAAGCTCCACGTAATATGCACCCGTCCCAGCTTGCGCATTTCATCGTCAACGATTCTTCATCTCATGTCCCCCTATTGCTTTCTTAAGTTCATCCATTCACATGACATGGCACAAGCTTAATATAAGCGATAACTTAAGACCAAACTCAACCCAACTCCGAACATTAACTTCAATTAACGTTGTTAGAACCAAATTCAATCATTGAGCACGGACCAAAGGAGACTCAAACAGCAAACCCCTCGATCAAGTACACGAACCCGACGGAGATGCAACTAACATCTCAATAAACCGTTGAAGCACATTAGAAACCGCCATAGTGTCAGCACGATACGAATTTGCGAAAGTTAGAGGTAGTGATAGGTACGTAAGTGAAGGGAAAAAGAAACACAAAGTCACATAAGAAACTCACGTCCTAAACCTCATCACAAGGCAAGTCCCCGAATCAGACATTTCATTCAAGCCATCAGACATGCAACTGAAAATTCCAACAACTCCCACTTCAAAAGGGCAAAAAGCGTCATTAAAAAGGATGGTTGAACCTGAAGCAAGATAGTGAGGCGAGCAAGAGGCGCAGTACAAGTCTTGCTAAAAGCGCCGGCGACGCCTCCGGCCAAGAGCTGCTGCACGGTCCCAATCTGGGTCTGCGGCTGCTTCAGGAAGCTCCTCGGCCCACTGTCAAGGACGCCACCGTGAGCGGAACTGAGAGCCCTCTGGCCTCCTTCCACGACGGCCCCGACTCGAGCCTCGACGTTCATGGCTCGACCACCGTTCGCTCCGTATGAGGGTCGATGGAACGGGTCATGGGATGGTGGGGGTGTTGGAAAGGTCCATCCTTTTGGCGCGTTTTTTGGGGGGTTCATGGGCGGGGCGACAAAACCCTAATTGCAAGTGGGATGCTACTTCGATGTTGGAAGAAGGGTTTTAATTTTAATTTTATTTCATTTTTTTTTATTGTTGCTGTTGGTAATTTATGTTTCGAGCAAATATTCGTTTGCTTGTATAACTTTATTTTTCTGCTTTTTTGCTTTACTAATAGTTTTGAAGCCACTTTTTTTTAGTCACTTAAAAAAAGTAAAAATAATAATTATTTTTTTATAAAAATAGAAAAATTAACTTCAAATTAGAAATTAATTTTTAAAGCACAAATATTATTACGTTGTCCTTAGTTAATTAAAGTAGGAAAAGTATGGCTTTTGGAAGTATTTTTTTTTTTTTTGTTTAATTTTTGGACTTGGGGTTTTTTCACCGGAAAATCATGTGAGAAATTCTTTTTTTTCTTTTCTCCGTCCATGTAATATATTGCTTTTAAGTTTTTGGCAAGAGTTTTCCACCAACACCTCCATGGATCTAGTGAATATTCCCCGACAGATGCCAAAGTTGAGTTTGAAGTCTCAGGTTATGTTTGGACGAGGAGAAAGCGAAGTGATGAAGAATATTTTTTCGAAAATGAGTTTTCTTTAGGCATGTTTTGGTTGGTCCGGCCAAGCAAAAAAATATATATCCTCTAAAAAGAACACGTAACACAATTTCAAATAGTGAGATTTTTATCGCGACCCTCTCGGAAACTTTTCTTCGAGTGTTGGCAGGTCGTCGTCGTCCAACTATCTATGAATTTCGGACGCGGGCCCTCCCAAGGCCTATTATCCAAACCGCAACGGCGGAAAAATGAGATCGACCTTTCATCTAGTGATATGTGCGTACGTGTGCATGCGCCGGAGTCGCCACCAATCATTTCTTAGAGGATATGATTGGAAAACCCTATCGAATAGTTGGGAGTCTCTATTCGATTCTACGAGAACCAGGAGAAGTGGGATCGGAAACTTAGTTATGCCAATTATTGTAATTGACGCCATTTTATATATCTAAGTTGAATGAATTTTCTAACATCGGGATTTCATGCAGATGAGGGGGTATGAATCCTAAATCTATGAATTGGTGCAAATGATAGTGACTACCCTAATAATCACAATCCGTGAAATAAATGCGCAAATAAAAAAAGCTATAACGTACAGACAAATCGCATCAAACCAACCATGACATTCCTAATAGAGTCCTATTTGTTTAGAAAATGGGTATTCGAATCATAGGAAGAGTACAAGAATGATTTGGAAGTGATTAGCCCATAAGGGGTAAAATTTTGAGAGAAATCGAGGGACAATTTTCCAAAAATGGTAAAATTATCATTTTTGAAAGAATCGAGAGCCCAAAGCATCAAAAATAGGATTGGCCGAGTTGATTGTGCCCATTCCCTATTTTTTTGACATTTTTTTGAATTTTCTAAAATTTTTGGAAACAATCTACCATTAAGGGGTAAAATCGTTACCTTTAGAAAGAGTTGGGACATGAAAGCTCAAAAATAGGATTAGCCAATTAAACGTGATCATTTCTTATTTTTCGATATTTTTCGAAATTTACAGGAATTTTTAGGGACAATTTACCCTTAAGGGGTAAAATCGTCATTTTCGGAAAGCTTTGAGACGTAAAATCCCAAAAATAGGATGGCCAATTGAATGTGGCCGTTTCCTAATTTTAGGGATTTTCTAAAAAAAATTTGAAATTTTTCTTGATTTTTTCAATTTTTCTGAATTTTTCGCAATTTTTCATTTCTTGGATATTTAATTATCTAATTTTTTTATAAAAAAAATTAAAACAGCCTTTCTTGACGTGGCGCCACGTCAACGCCACGTTGACGGATGACTGGTCAATGAACGTTGACTATTAAGACCTCTTAAAATTGAAGAAAATTGATGGATGACTGAGAGTTTTCCGACGACAATCAATAGTGAGATCTTGCTCGATTTGGGCGATCTAGGTATCGTTGGAATTGTCTTGATGTCAGCTATCACATATCAAAAAAATGAGCACGACCCAACAGTGAAAACTATATGAAAACAACAACAAAAGATTCGGTTGATGTGCCGATCGGGTACACATTTTTCATGATATCAATCAAAATCAAACTACAACTAGCATCATTGGAGTTCATAGGTACTTACTTTATAATTTGGTCGCTTTAAATGACATCGGTAATGAGCTTGACAGCGCAACGTATATTTGACGACACGCGAAGGTCGACCATGAAGTATTATGCAAAATTGATGCAAAATGAAGATAGAACGAAATTTAGGAAGGGTTTTAGACTCAATTAGGCAAAATAGAATCGAGAAATAACACGGTAACTAAGGTTTAGCCATGGAAACTTGAGCTTGAAGGCGTGAACGTCGTTTACCTTGATCGGCAGTAAAATGAAGATCCGAAAAGTTCTCGGTGCTCTTTTAAACCTTGCAATTTTTAAGAAATGAGTTGAATGCTCCAAGGTAAGCAGGAGATAACGACTCCCCTCCTTCGGAAGATTTTTTTTTTTTTGAGCTTTGGCTTTTAATGGTCGTCCCGGAGCTCACGGAGCATTCTCCTCCTCCCTTTGCCCCCTCTCCCTCTCATTTTTTTTTTTTATCGCCGAGGCCCTCTCTTTAGCCAAGTCTTCATGTGGAGGAATCATCACATCTCTCTTTCTCATGCACTCGAGTGGGTTAAAAAATGCTCCCTTTCACTACGAAACTTGAACGAAAATGAGAGAAAAAACCATCCTCCTCTCCCATGTCTCCTTGGATTGTTGTTCACCAAGCCCGAAATGCTCTCCAATGCACTCGAGTGCACTCAAACCCCACTATCTCTTTTCTTTCCACCGAAAGGAGTCAAATGGCTCCCTCGGATGCTTCCCCTTTTGGTTTGTGATAATCACTCTCGATCCACTTCTCAATTTAAACTTATTCTTGCACTACCGGTCCAATTAAATGTAAATGCAATGCATGCTAAAATTAATATGTGGTATGATTTTTGTTTAAAACTGATTAGTTCTAATTTTTATGCAAAAATGACTGATAAAGATTAGTCAAAATTTATGTGTCAACAATTGCCTCTATTTGAGTGGAGGCTCATAGAGGTTTCACTTAAAGATAAAATTGAACCCTAGATTTTGACCAGGCAAATGATGAATGATTTTTTACAAGATTTGAATCCCATTTTTTGATGTAATGAAATGATGTGTGAAATGCAAATAATAAAATTAACATGTGCGGTGACTTCGTTGAGTTGACCCTTCATGCGGTCTCTATCGTTGAGTTGACCCTTCGAGCGATATCTATTGTTGAGTTGACCCTTCAAGCGATTTCTACCATTGAGTTGACCTTTCGGGCGGTATTTACCATTGAATTGACCATTCGGGCGGTTTCTACCGTTGAGTTGACCCTTCAGCAAGTATCTACCATTGAGTTGATCCTTTAGGTGGTTTCTACCATTGATTTGACCCTTCATGCGATCTCTACCATTGATTTGACCTTTCAGTGCGGTTTCTACCATCATAGAATCCATAACTAAAGGGATTCTAAAGACAATCTATCCTACCTTGTGGGGATTTATCCGAGGTTTCTAAAGACGACATATCCCCTCTTGTGGGGATTCGTCCGAGGATTTGATCCGTTTGGAGGATCAACCTAGAATAGAATTCATAATCGAAGGGATTGTAGAGACAACCTATCCCGCCTTTGGGGATTCGTCTAAGGATTTGATCCGTCCGGTGGATCGGCCTAGAAAAGGTTCACCTACTAAAAGGTTTGCCAACGAGATGGCTTATCTCACTTTTGAGACTCGCCAAAAGACTTCAAGAAGGTTCACCTAATAAGGGGTTTACCTACAAAAGATTGTTATGGGATTTAGAGAATGCTTGGAATCTTGCAGAAAGCCAAATTTGAAAACTCTTTATAACGTGAGAGGTGCAATTGCGGGATGCGGGGACGCGAAAATCCAACGAAGCTCAAACCCGCATAAATTTTTTTTATCGAAAGGCATTCTTTTGGGATGCGGGGCTATCGGGAATCTGCAAAAGCTCAAACCTGAATTTTTCTTACCGAGAAAGGTGCCATTCTAGGATATGGAGAAATCAAGAATCCCGCAGAAGCTCAAACATTACATTTTTCTTTCACCAAAAGCACATTAGTGATCTTTAAGTGATATCTATTAGGGGTGTGCAACCGAACCGGGTTTACCCTATACTTAGATCGGCCCACTTGAAAAATAGGGTCGGGAATCCGTTCCTGTACAAATCGGTCCGTGAACTAGTTTCAATTTTTGGAAACCGATTGAAATCGGTCCGATTTTTTGTTCTAGGTGAAGACCCACCCGAACCGGTTTGTAACTTTTGTTTATATATATATATATATATATATATATATTGCCAACCTTACCTCACTTTCTCTATTTCGTGTTTCCCAAGACCATCTTGTCGAGCTCTCTCTCTCTTTGTCACCACAATCGGCTCTCTCTCATTGTCGCTACAATCGGATCATTTATTGATACTCATATTATTTTGATGGAAAAAATGAAATAAAAAAAAGAAACAAAAGAAAAACAGGTTCTTGGGTAAACCCTGGACCGGACCGAAAAAATAGGGTCGGTTCCCAAACAAATTCCAAGACAAACGGGGTAGGTTTTCGGTTCCAAAATCGAGAACTGGTTATAACATGATCGGTTTCGGGGTCTAAGTCCGGACCCTACCTACCCCCGCTCATGCTCAGCCCTAATATCTATTGTCAAACCGATAGAACTTTACAATTTAAACCGAATTCATGAAAGAATTTGAAAGAATACATTATGATGTTGGAGGTTATTCAAAATAGCTTGTAACATACGAAGTGATAAAAAATTTCTTGTAGGAAAAATTTAGATGCAACGATCCAAAAATTCCAAAAGAGCTTGTCTAGAACATCCATTGGAATATTCTCATCAAAGAGGACTTCTCACCGCTTTGAGATAATGGGTTTTTTTATAGGGAAAGCACTCGAATTTTCCCTATGCCTAGGATTCGGGATCGTTCGCAGCGCATGCATGTCGCTTGATCGGGAGGACTTCGAAGGACCATAATGTTAGGCTTGGACAACGGTTTCCAAATGGGACTCACGAATGAGTCAAGGTTATTGAATAAAAGGTCTTCATCATCTGTTCGGGATTTACAAGTTAAGAACCTTGCAAAACGAGAAAGAAATAGTCTTGCTCATACTTTTTCGAGCTAAGCTTTCATTTAACTCTACGTTAATCCAAGTGCCTTAATCGAAAAGGCTTTTCGGGGTTGTAACATAGGTAGGGATTGGGGATTGAAAAAGACTTATTTTTTCCCCAAAATATACAAGAGGGTTTAATGTTGGTGATCATTGCATATTTGCCACATGCCCCGACCCTTCTAGATTATCTTTCGAAGAGCGTCTTGGCCTTCGAGATATACCAATAGTTTTTGGAGAGCATCATCAATCTTCCGAGAGCACACATTGTCTTGAGAGAACACCTCTATTGTATTAGGATGGTGTAAACTTCCCATCTACGTTTTCATCACCTCGAGTGTGACATAACTAGGGAGTATCTTTTCATGATCTAGTTCCCCTTGGGATTTTCTCTTTACAACTAGCTTTCACTCGGGGATTTATACAATGATATCATGCAATCTTTTGACACTTCCAAAATACATGATTCATTAGCGTACAAACATTTGAATGGGTATTGGCCTAGCTTTTACTAGGCACTTTGCTTTTTCTTGATGCCCGGGGGATTGACTTTTTCTCCCTTTTTCTTTTTCCCTTCTTTTGATCGAAATCCCGCATTTTCCTTTCTTTTTGGAACCCGAATTTTCAACAACTATGCTAGATGTACAACTTGAATCTTAGCATTCTTAAATGTTAATATAGAAATTCTCTCTGTGGATCCTATTCTTTTGAATCTTTCCACTTTGAAGTGTCGTTGCCTCCATCTTGGAATAGGTGATGATCATCAATGGGGTTCATGAAACGAATGTACAAGCTCAATTAGGTTGTGCAAAAGGTAAAAGTGTATATGATAGAGAAACGAACCCTTTTCGTCATCCTAAAGCACCCGAATTACCGTATAAGTTCAAATGTCAAGCGACACATGAAGATTGATGCTAAATCGAGCAAGAAAACTTCTAACCATTTACCTCCCGATGCCACCGCACCTACCTCCCTTTGGCCTCGATGTGGGGTAGCTCTTGACGTGGGTAAAGAAATGAAACTACCGTTCAAAGGGGTTGTCAACGGTCACCTGTAGTATTTAAGATAGAGAAATGAACGCCTCCATCGTCCCAATCCATGTAGTCACTGTGAATGACCCTACATCTATAGATCAAGGTTCTATTCTCTATTCCACTCTACTCAAGTGTCAAGTGTGCATGGGAAGTGTTTGGATCATGCTTGCCTCTCGTCTTTTGAGAAAACATCATTTTAAATGGTTTAAACACTTATTATTGGAAAAGTTCATTTCGTTTTCTCCAATATTCCTCCTCAATGGGGATTTGTGATGCACAACGCATGTTCTAGCCATGTTCAAATAACCTCTAACTTTTAAACATGAAAGCGGTGTAACGTGATCAATGAAAAGTCCAATTTTCAAATTTGACTTTTTCTTTTTAAGAATTACTCATACTTACGAACACATCTAATCTAAAGGGAAGATGGGAAACTCTTTTGCGCAATTTCAATGTCGCCTTTCGGTTGTCTTTGACTTTGATCGCTGTACCTTAACCAAAGAAGGCAAACATTTGATAAGGAAAAGGAGTAGCAAAGGGTGATGGAACAAATACGGATCACTTGTTTCGGTGTATTCGGATTAACAAGCTCTTAGTTCCTCTCGAACTAACTTGGTCTTGGGTTTCTCCTTTTGAACCCTACAAAACACGATGAACATGTATGTATGTATGTATGAATGCACGTCATGTAATGTAATGATTCTAAGGCGACTCGAATCATTTCCAAAGAAGGCCAAATCGCTTCGATTTTATTTCGGGGATAATACTTTTTTACTACATCAGCATTTACAAGATATCCCAATTCTTCTCCATTTGAGTTTACAAGAATTAGTTCCCCACCCACAAGAACTTTCTTGACAACATATGGGCTCTCGTAATTTAGAGTAAACTTGCCTCCGGGATGAGCAGCATTCGGCGGTGTCTTTCTCACAACGGGGTCATTTACCTCAAAGTATATGGGTTAAACCTTCCGGTTAAATGACTTAGCTACCCTTTTCTAGTAACTTTGGCCATGACAGATTGCCTTGAGACGTTTCTCATCAATTAGGTTTAACTTATCACATCTCGTGTTGTATCCATTCAGCCTTAGAGAGCTTGACTTTGACAAGACCCTCAAGGATGGAATCTCCATTTTCATAGGTAGGATTGCTTCCACACCATAAACCAGGGAATAAGGAGTCGCCCCGGTTGAAATTTGAATCGATGTTCGATATGCCATTAATGCAAAGGGTAGCCTCTCATGCCAATCTTTGTAATTTTCCGCCGTCTTAGCCAGGATTTTCTTGATGTTTTTATTACCTCTTCAACCGCTCTATTCATTTGTAGGTAATAAAGGGATGAGTTAAGATGTCGAATACCAAAGTGATCCAACGGATCATCGATGATCTTATTATTCGGGATTAGACCCATTGTCCGTGATAATTACCGGGGAAACCTATAGCGAGAGATTATATCCTTCTTGATAAATCTCGCCACATTCTTCGCAGATGACATTTGCATAAGAATTGGTTTCAATCCACTTAATGAAATAATGGATAGCTACCACAATAAAGCGATGACCATTCGAAGCGGCTAGGTTTATTGAGCCGATCATATCTATTCTCTACATAGAGAATGACCAAGCTTCGGATATCCGATGAAGCTCATTAGGAGGCGCATTGATTCTGTCTCTATACATATGACATTGATGACACGATCTTACGTGTTGGCTACAATCCGACTCCATGGTCATCCATTAATAACCGAGTCGAAAAATTTTCTTCGTACCGATGTGGCCATTCATATGCGGCCTAGACACACCTTCGTGAATCTCCTTCATGAGTACGTTCGCTTCTTTGGCATCTTTGCATCTTAGCAATACTAAGTCGAATGACCTTTTATACAGCGTTTGACCGCTCAAAAAGAACTTGGTAGCTGTCTTGGCCATGAACTTTCTATCTCTAGCTTAACTTCCTTCAAGGAATTCTCCTTTGAAGATAATTCTTAATGTCATGGTACTAAGGCCGACCATCGAATTCTTCTTTGATCAACATATAATAAGCTGGCATTTCAATTACGCCAATTCTCAAAGGTTCCATATCAAACACATCCGTTACTTGCAACATGGAGGCTAGAGTGGCTAAGGCGTCGCAAAGTGATTCTGCGTCCTCGGTAAGTATTCAAAAGATATTTCTTCAAATTCTAGAGCCAATTCTTCCAAAAACTCATGATACGAGATGAGCTTGGAATTCTTCTTTTTCCATTCTCCTTGAGTCCGAAGGATAATGAGCATGGGATCTCTATACACTTGTAATCTTCGCACCTTCATGGAAATGGCCAACCGCAGCCGAGAATACATAATTCATACTCCAATATGTTGTTGGTGCAAGGGAACACCAACTTTGCGGTAACAAGATAATGTTGGCCTTTTGGGGATATCAAGATTGCCCTAGTACCAACTCCCGATAGGTTAACGGTACCATTGAAATACATGGTCCATTTGTCCTCTCGATAACAGTAGGATTTGATCTTCGATTTTGGCTTCATTCGGAACCGCCCTTCCTTGAGAGCTTTCGCTAGCATATCCGCTATAGCTCACCCTTTAACGGACTTTTGGGGTGAACTTCTTATGTCAAATTTCGTAGCATCACTTGTCACTTGGCTATCTTTCCAATCGTAGTCGATTTCTCCAAGTAGATATTTAATTGGATCATTTTTCATCACCAGTTGAATATGATGGTGCAGAGTATATTGCCTCAATCGGCGGAGCACCCGGACTATTGCTACACATGTCCTTGCGACACAGAGTAATTCATCTCGAGATGTTGTGAACTTCTTACTCGAGATAGTAGATGGCTCTTTCTTTGCCATCTCCTAGACTTGGCTAGGCAAGTAAAGCTCCCCAGTGATTCTTGATGCACCGTCGATACTGAGTCAAATGATATCTAGGAATTGGCGGGACTAGTACCGATGGAGAGATCAAGTATTCTTTAATCTTCTAAAATGCCTGGTGACATTCTCGTGTCCCAAACCACCTTAGCACCTTTCTTTAAGAGTTTGAAGAATGGTTTAGCTACATCGAAAGTTGGCGAGATAAACTTGATGATATAGTTTAGTCTCCCTAAAAAGGCTTTTTATTTCTTTAACCGTCGATGGGGTGGTTGTATCATGACTTGCCTTGATCTTGAAAAGGGTTAATTTCAATGCCTCTGCCGCTGACCATAAATCCAAGAAGCTTCTCAAATCTAGCCCCAAATATGCATTTATTGGGGTTTAGCCTCACTTGTACTTCCGTAAGCGTTTAAATAATTTCCTCAACACTTGAACGTGATCTTCTCCTGGCCGAGATTTAGCGATCATATCATCGACATACACTTCAATCTCCTTGGGTATCATGTCATAAAACAAAGTCATCATGGCCTTTTGGTATGTTGCCCCATCGTTTCTTAATCCGAAGGGCATGACCTTATAGCAAAAATTCCCCACGGTGTTGTGAATGAAGTCTTAGCCCTATCTTCCTCCTTCATCAATATCTAGTTATATTTGGAGAAACCATTCATAAATGAAAACAACTCAAAACCAGCTGTGTTATCAACCAAAGCACATCGATGTGGGGTAGTGGAAAGTCGTCTTTTGGGCTCGCCTTGTTCAAGTCCCGGTAGTCTACACAAACTCGAACCTTTCCATCTTTCTTCATCACTAAGACAATGTTAGCAATCCAATCGGAATATGGAATCGCTTCGATAAAGCCCACTTCAAGAAGTTTCATTACTTCATCTTTGATCTTATCTCGACACTCAAGTTTCATTCTCCCGCATAGTTGTTTCATTGGCTTAAAACCAGGGTTAGTGGGTAACGCATGTTCCACAATATCGGGTCCAGGCCCGGTATATCCGCATACGACCATGTAAAGATATCGTGATACTCTCCGAGCATCTCGGTAATTCTTGAAGCATCTGTCTAATATAAATGTCCTCCGATTTTTACTTCTCTAACATTCTTAGAACCCCCCGGATTAATAATAATTGGTTCTTCCGTGAAGAGGCCTAAATTCCTCAAAAGTGTTCCAATCCCTTCGGATGGTTGCCCGGCTCTCATCATCATCTTCTTCGATATCACGGGTAAAATCACTCGATGATCCGAATTGCATAATGACCGATATGAATGTTCATGATGATATGCCCAAAATGTCGTGAAAATGGTCGGTTCGGTTTATACATATAATCTGCGATGCATAATTCTATGAAAAATCTTTTTGAAATAGATTTATGACTAGGCAAAATATAGGAAACAAAGCTAGTTCTCATATCCTCGGATATCCTCGGACATCCTCGTTCCTCTAAAATCATTTGAAAAATCGAAATCATACCGCAAATCGGGCCGCAAGCTTCACACTAGGAAGTTAAGTATCATCATTGGGTTGATTTATTGTTCCGTATGCCTTAATAAAACTTGGGGTGCTTTATTGAATGCAAAATGGACCACATTACAAAGTTTGCTATTTGGACCAACGGTCGGAGATCCAAAGGCGTTTTCCTTTTACATTCCAAAGCAATAACACAGAATCAAAAGTCAAAATTAAAACGGAATTGAAATGCATAAAGGGAATCTACAATGCAACTAATAAAATGCAGTATTAAATACGGAAGAGAGGCTTGTTTACTCGGAAGTATTGGCATCATCGTCGAGCCACTCAATGATGATATTCATAGTATCGTCATCAAGAAAGAGGTTGGTCAAGTCCGAATCGGTGATGGGAGTATCTTTTCATCCACCAACCACTTAGAACCTCTCGTAGAAGAATTTGTTCAATTGATCGTCGAATACCTTTGCCTTGCCTTTGTAGGTGTAAGAACCAAAAAAAGAAATGCTTCGGCCTTCCCGGCGTCCACAAGGTGTCCAAGACTTTCGCTCTGCCTCGGCCTCGGCCTTAGACTCTATAGTGATTTCTCGGAGTAGTGCGACCACCATAATCGAAGCATATCCCAACCCAACTCCGTGTTCATTGGACTCCAGTTGTAAGGGTGTATGAATCCCTTGGCCAAACTTGCTAAGACCCCCCTCGGGATAAATCCATAGGCTAATAACATCTTCGTTGGTAGAAAAGCGATCTCGTAAAGAGCTAGGACCCTCATTTTGGTCCCAACGGGTATGTGGACTACAACCACTAAATCTAAGGAGTGATAACTCGCCTCCTCTTTCACCCTAGGCTCAATATATGAGATGGCATTGCTTTGATAAAACAGGAGGTCTACATTGCCATGAACAATAATCATCTTTCCATCAACCATGAAGTGAACCTTCCGGTGCAAACTCGAAGGTATGCTCTTGGTGGTGTGGATCTATGGCCTTTCCATTAGAAATCCAAAGACACTTGGAAAGTCCATCACCTGAAATTTAATGGAGAACTTGGTCGAGCCAATGAAGACGTCTAGATCAATCTCCCCGACTACGGTTTTCCTCATTCCATCAAAAACTCGGATGGTTGTCTTAGAAGTCCAAATCATCTCTTCATTTATTCCCGATTCTTTAGAGTAGCTAGAGGGCAAATGTTAAATGTGGAGCCATTGTCCACCAACACATGGACCACTTGTTTGCCATGATAATTGACAGTGATGTATAGCGCCTTATTATGTGTTTGTCCCTCCATGGGAAAATCTTCATCGAAAAGCTTATTTGATCTTTCAGTAGAATTGCCCTAACAAATTCCTCTAGCTGGACTTCTTTAATAGTCTCGGGGACATGCACCTCGTTCGGCACCTTGAGAAGAGCATTCTTGTGCTTCTTGGAATTAATAAACAGATCTAACAACGAGATCCGGGTTGGCATCTTCCTCACCTGCTCTATCACTTCAAACTCACTTGTCTTGACGATGGAGAAGAGTTTTTCAGCATCCTCTTTTGATACCTCTCTTTTCTTTGGTTCAGCTTCCTGTGGGGCATAAAATCGGCCAAATAGCATCATAACAAGAACCTCGCCCGTCCCATAGTTCCAAAGTGAATGCTCTGGGATTGTACTCCTCCATGGGGGGAAGTGTAATCATTACTAGCGTCATTTTCTCTACCTCCACCTTTGGCGCATCATCCATCTTATCATCGAAAGGCAAATCATGATTGGTTTGACCGACAATCGCCATTCTTGCTCAAGTTATCAACTTTATCTAGTTTAATCACGCTGGGTGCTACATTCCCGACCATCCCAATCGGTCATCAAGATCTTGTGAATTAGACCAGCATTTGGGTTCTTCATAATATGCATCGTGCGTATGGATTAGTGTTGAAGTTCCTTGATCTAGGGGAGTTCTATCGGCTTCTATGCTTGAGGACTCATCTAGTGTACCTCAAATCCTCTCGGTCAGTAGAACCCATTCAATTCCTTCTCCAACTCATACTAAATAGGAACAAGATTGTAAGTGGAAGTAAACATCTCGCTTGAAGAACTCATGTGGAAGGGACTTTAAGAAATACCCAACCAACTCCTCTTCGGTCATGGGAGGATAGACTCGCGAAGCTTGCACTCTCCATCTCGTGCGCATAGGGCTAAACTCTTCGCCCTCTTCCTTGGTCGTCCGAATCGATTGGCTTTATTATACATGGTCTCAAGAGGGGCAAGATTTCGAGAAGCAAACGATTCATTGATCGGATCAACGGCGAGTGCAACTTCAGTGAAGTCAAAGAGCCCAATCGCTCCTTCATCTTTGCGGTCAATGCGGTCAAATCCTCAATCCGACGACTTAATCCGGCAACTCTGCGGTTCTCGCCTACGAACCCGGGTATGCAACTCTATAGCATGCATGTCACCCATCATTTGTGATCGACTAATTGCCGCTAGCTGCCAAGATAAACTCGCCAACTCATACGAAAAGTCAGTTATTTGTTCTTCTACACGGGATAGTCGTTCTAAAGCTTCTTACTCATATGTTGGTTCCAGGCATTTATGAGACGGAGCAGCTTGAACAACATCTTCTACCACCCTTGACTCGGTTGGTTCATCTATGCATCCCAATCCTTCGGGCATGATATCTTGAGTTCTTAGGAAGAAACTAGGAGGAGCGGAGTACTTAACTTTGAAGTTGTACTTCTCGGAATCCTTACCCGCATTATCTACGATCTCTATCTTCTCTTGGGGCTTTGATATAAATCTCTTATCATCCAGGCGTATCTTTGCGGCCTTTAGCTCTTCTTCATTTGTTTTGGGCCCCGGCTTTACAATCAACTCTAGATCGCTCGTTAAGCTCTCATGAGGGACTCTTAATAAGTCGACTTGTATAGTTTCGACTACGAACCGGTTCTCGGATAGGTTCACGGAAGCCGTAACTCCTTCAAACGTCCGATCATCGGCCTTAGCAATTATCCCCGGGCTGATTAGCTTAGCTAAACATAGCATTTTTCTCTTTGTCGATATCTCCCCTTCATTCGAGCTAGACGATGCAATCGCTAAGATGCCTTGCAACTTGTTCATGTTCACCTTGAACTCTAAGTGATTCTCCTCTTCATCATAAAGGATCAATCCCTACCACATAGTGATCGGAAGTGAATTCTGTTGCACATTGGGTGCCATCTTATCAAATTCCAAGTAGATGGTTATCAATGGAGGCATGTACCCTAAGCTTCAAGATATAACAGTTATCAACATTGTGTCCTCTTTCCCCATATGGTAGACACATGATCGGCTCTCATCATATCCAAGGTACTTTGTTGGGTTCGGTCAGGGCGGCTCTTTTACAACTAAGTGCTCCTCCAGAAGATCGGGAGTAGTTTGGACAACGGCCTTGAGAGAGGCGTAAACCGTATAGGAGATTGCTTCTTCTTCGGTTCTTGCGCTTTCGGGCCGACCAAGATGAGCTTCCTTGCGTCGAGTTGGAATTAGAGAACCACTTAGGTTTTGGGGGGATTTTGTACAAAAGCAATATCAACCCCAAAGATCTCTTTCCTTCCTCGGTGGATATTGACGCCTCAACGGTGGTTCTAGGGCATTTCTTTCTCTTACGGCCCATTCCAGCCTCTCGGCAACCTATATGAGGTGAATGAACGTCGATACCCCGAAGTATTCAATGGCCGAAATACTCATAAGGTAAAGCTTTCAAGAACAGATCAACCAGCTCGTCCTCGGGAATGGACGGTTTGACTTGTGTTGCAAGGCCCGCTATCTCTTGGTATATGTACGAATCGCCTCATTCTTCCCTTTCGCAATTCGAAGTAAGTCTTCCCGGGTAGGAGCGATAGCGATGTTAAACTTATACTGGTGCACGAAATCCTTAACCAAATCCTCCCAACTATTATAATCCTTTAGGTCCAACTCAATAAACCACGCTAAAGCGGCGCCAACCAAACTCTCCTAAAAAGTGTTCATGAGGAGAGGGACGTAGTCGAGTAATGCGCCATCTTGCGTAGATAATACTTCGTGTGAGCACGGGGACAGCCCATGCCGTTATACTTTCGACAAAGTCGAACTCTTTGTAATCCGATGGCACCTTAATCTTGGCAAAATACAATATCTTATCGAAACGGGCCAGCTCATAGCCCTGGCTACTTAAGCACTCTTCAATCTTAGCTAGCCTTCTTGCCCCTTCTTTAGCTTTTGGTACATACTTTTCCTTATCATCTTTCTCTAGATTGATGGTGACAAGAGACGCCTTAGGCCGAGGATTAACATTTGGCGTTTGAATAACTTCTAAAGTATGGTAGGCATCTTCACTTGCCTCTTGTCGAAGTATTGGACATTGACAATTGAGTGGTGTTGTTCGGATCCGGTACCACTATCTGTCTAGCATGGGAGGCTTCTAGTAAAACCTTCATCTCTATCATCATAGTGACCAACGATGTCACTTCGGTGTCTAGAGCACCAACCCTTAAAGTCAACTCTTCTTGCTCCATTTTGGTTTTTAGTCGGATTCTAAAACGGTGTCGAGTCTGTTCCGTGATTAAAGAACACCTTGATCTAAATAAGAAAAATAAAAGAATCACAACATGAAGAATAGTAAAAGGACTGAATCCTTTTAATTGTATAATTTCTATTGATTAATGAGGGAAAGAACTACCATGCGAGCCTTAGCCTCATACGGAGAGTTCTTTCATTTATTCTCCAAGAGAACTCATGCAATTAAAAGAAACATAACCCATGGCAATAGTTTTGGATGCCAATGAAAAGGAATGCCTCTATATATGCATATGTGGGAAAATCAACTGAGTTTATTATAAATAAAACTCTCCAAGAGTGTTCAAAAGTTAAAACAACATGATGCTCATATATCCTAAACTTGATGGAGTCCTCCTATCCGAGTCTAGGACGTTTGGGGCTTAAGGTACCCTCAATGTCCTAGGAGAAATTAGGTTCCCAATCCGAGACTCTCTTTCTCCATCTTAAGCTAGTGATCTCATATCCTCCGGTATGTAAGGCTCCACTCCAAGTACATAGGGGATGATGTACTTTGGCATGTACGACTCGACAAAGCTACGTCGACTATCTTGAAGTGGTGAATATACTCGAGATGAAGCTCTATGAAGGCTCATCTCATCGGTCATGTCATCCGGCCACTCTATGTCCTACGTACATCTACTGTTTCTAAAATAGACTATCTCTACAAGGTAGCTTATTCCGAAGATAGCAAGATTTTCGAAACACAACTCCCTCTCATAAACCCCAACTCCGCTTTCTCCAAACCTTCTTCCTTTTCACCAATCGGATCCATAAAGCACTTCATTCGACATACTCCTCATGTCTGTTAAGGAATATGTCCGATCTTTCAAATTCTACCAACATCATATTTTGGCCACCCAATAGGAATAGTTTATGACGCTTTAGATCCCCCAAGAATTTTCACTCTAGTGGATCCAACGGGGTTTTACCCATCTCTACTTTGGAGCTATTCGCTTTGCTCTCTCTTTTCATGGCCGTAAAGGCTTATCTCAGAGTGGCAAGGATTGCTTTTCTTGTTACTCATTTTTGGACTACCAAGCATGCCTATATTGATACAGTCCAAACCACTCGAATACTTGGCACAATGTTTATCACTTTGTTCCTAAATTTTAATACGGCGCTTGCGCCCCACTGCTTTCGACCCTTAAAGTCAAGCTACAAATTACAAGTGCTCCTCAAACCTCTAATTCTTTAGCTGCCACCCTACATTATCAAATGGTTTACAAAGTCTAAAATTGTGCTATTAATCTAAACCTTCCCACTTCATATGAAGCTTTGATCATTTCGATAGATCATGATCGACTTCATGTGTGCATGTTCCTAGACAGATCCCTAGATTTTGTCCGGTCTTTTGATGTAAACGGCCAACCCATCCATTACTACAAAGACCCCTCTAGACATCGCTTTTGGGATGTTGATTGTACTTGTCCTTCTTGCACTAGTCAAGAGGATGAAGATGACATGCATTCTTCCAAGCGTAAGAAGAAGAAACAAGATTCTTTATACCAGAGGTATCTTGATGGTGATCCTACTATTGGACCTCTTCATGAAGATGGTGGAAGATGGAAGTATATGGTCCAAGTATGACGCATCCAAACCTCCTCGGATTTCGTGCCATCATCTTACACTCCCGGATGAACCAAGACCTCTACCACCACCACCAAAGAAACCTATTACCTCCCCTTCTACAAGCTAATTCAAAAATGGATTAAGAAAAATCCATCCTGTTCAATTGACCTTCTAAAGACATATAAATGCGCTCCTAAAAACAGAACCACCCCTATTCTACCAAGCATTTGCATGTTCCAACCTGAAGATTTCCCACCTCTACGGCCTATGATACCCGAGTCCAGCTCTTCTACCCTTTAGTTTCCTCCTTTGAAGAAATTCTCGGACCCTCAGTAGCGGTACTATCATGCACTTAAGGTACTTGCCCCTAATGATGTCGATGTCCATGGTAGATCTAAAAGGTCCGACTCCTGCAGAAGCTATCTTGAATTGATAGACGAGAAAATGCTCGGCACAAAATGTGGCGTTAGATAAAGTTTCCACCGAATTGAACGGGTAGACCAAACTACGGCTTTGACAAAGAAGATGCTTGAAGATTTTTAGAAAAGGCTTTATCTACTAGAAACCAAGTAGATACCACACAATTACTTAGAAGATCAAACTCCGGGAGATTGAAAAGCTGAAAAGACAGATTAAGCTTCTTGAAGAACAAAAAGCTCATCCGGAACAACAACCTTCCTTTTCACTACAAAAGCCTTTCTTTTCATATTCTTTGTCATTTAGTCCCGCCCTGAAATTTCAACCGGATCCTCAAGATCTTCTTCCTCTTTTAAAGCAGCTCTTGAAATAGCACCTCTTCCTTCCAAAACTAATGTTTTGGCCCTTAGAGCAAGATTGCAACCTTATTGAAAAAGAAAAATCCCGAGTAAAATGGAAGTCACCTCCGCTTCCTTTAGCTCCTCCTAAACCACTGCACACGGATACATCACCCCCGATTCTCCCGGGCATCAAACCCATTCGTACATGGTGTCTAATCCTTTGGAAAGTTTCCTAAGGAACAAGTTCCATCTATTTCTCGCCGTTGATTCAGCAAGTCCACCCGACTCGTGGCTCGCACACGATTTTTTTTGAGTCTTACTCCTCCGAGTCCTCATCCGAACAATCCTTGGCTGGCACTTTTTTCCAACTCCGTCTGCTGCTAAAATCATGATGGCTAAACCTACGGCCCCCCCAAGGAAGAAGAAATGGCTAAATCGAAGTAACCTTTCCCTTATAACCAATGCATTATTCCTCTTCCTCTAAAACTTATTTCACTTTTGATGACATCCCTTACCATAAATAGCCTGAAAGATTCAAAGAGTTTCAAGCTTGGATGACCGCTAGAAACTTAAATGAACACATTACTTATGAAGTACTCTTTAAGTTTACTAGCCGATTTACAAATATCATTAAGGGATTGGTGGAATGCAATATCAAAACAAGATCAAATTTTCCTGTTAACCATGAATTTTGACCATGCTATCCATATCATCCACTTGTGCTTCATTGGTTAACCGGGAAATACTA
Organism: Rhodamnia rubescens; assembly: GCA_021437795.1. Lineage (NCBI taxonomy): Eukaryota > Viridiplantae > Streptophyta > Magnoliopsida > Myrtales > Myrtaceae > Rhodamnia > Rhodamnia rubescens. The sequence continues at coordinate 1,967,455 of JAILYA010000024.1, forward strand.
AAGAGCTCAAAAGAAAAAAGTTCTTTGAGTGCAAATGTTGCTCAATGGCAAGAAGAGACCTTGACCGGCATTTTTGAGAAATGATCAAGCTCTTCTATCATCTTGGCGCAGACATACACCTCAAGTCAGTCTTCCTTCCTTCTATTCCCAAAGAAATTGGGGATGCAGAGAAAAAATTCTGCAAGCAAGAAAACGGTCGCTTGAAGAGGTTACTTTTGGAGAGATCCAACAAGCAGCTCACATGGCTATTGAAGAAAGATGCCAAAGAAGGGAACTCTTCTAGACTTTCCTTCAAGAGAACCGCCATTCCGACAAGAACTGCGAAAGACCGGATCTCAAGATTAAGTGTTCTAAGGACTTGTAGTGATCCATCCTGTTCGAGTCTCAAGAAGAAGAATCACTTCGGGAGATTCTCCTTTGCTAAAAAACACAAAAGCAAGGGAAAATGGAGATTCCTTTGGAAGAAATCTCGTTCTTCTTCTAAGTCTAGAAAAAAGTCCAAATCGGACGAGATGTTACAACCGTAATAAGAAAGGATATTTTGCAAAGAAGTGTCCTCGGGCAAAATGCCAGGGAAGCTAAATGATCCGGAAGATAGCTCAAAGCACTAGGATTTCTCTTGATGATGAAGACATTGAATCGTCTTCTTTGTAGAAGATGAACCTTCATCTAAAACCCTTTGTGCCATAAAAGCTTACTCTTCGATTCCGATGAATCCCGGGAGACATTTTTGCCTTCTTTTCGGACCCAATTTCAGATTTCCTTCACATCCAATCCTCGGTTTTCCATTCACCTTATGTTCCAGTTCAAATCTTCCTCTCCGAACATGAGAAACTCATCCAAGTAATCGCACTCATAGATATTGGCGCTGCAGCTTCTCTCATGGACATAAAAATACTCCCGGGAGGAATTCTGGATGCCTTACACAAGGTATTTCCATTTCGCTTCGGAGATACTTTCACCACTAAAGTCCGTAATAAACCGGTCACTCTTCATATTTTTCCACAGTGTTCCATCACTACCAAAATTCTTGGGTGTCCTTCTCGTGATAAGGATCTCATCATTGGGTGGGATATTTTAGCCCAACTTTCATAACTCAAAATTGTTCTTGATGGATTACAATTTAAAAGCTATTTCAAGTAGTTTATGGACATTCAAAGGCTATTTATCATTCAGCCTAAGATTCATGATCCTATCACTCAAACCCTCCTTTCTTGTTGTGCTAATTCTCATTCTCGGTTTTCCCAAGATTGTCTCCACCCTCTTTGGACAAACCCGGACTTCTTTGTCCACCTTCCTTTAAAAAAAATGAAAACATTAACCCCACCAAGGCTAGTCATTCTGGAATGAATCCCGAACATCTTGCTCTTGTCTAGAAAGAATGTTTTGGGTTGCTTTATCAAGGACTCATTGAACCCTCGGACTCACAATGGACTTGTGAAGCCTTTTATATTAACAAAAGAGCAGAGCAAAATCGAGGCAAGCATCGGTCGGTCATAAATTACTAGCCTCGAATCAATTCCTCTAGGATGATAAATTCCCGTTGCCCCACAAAATTTCTCTGTTTTTCAGCCTTGCTCAAGTAAGAATTTATTCTAAGTTTGACCTTAAGGTAGGATTTTGGCAATTGAGGATTAGTCCGTAAGACGGACCCAAAATTGGATTTTGCATTCCAAATCAGCATTTTCAGTAGAAAATCCTCCCATTTAGACTCAAAACAGCCCCTTCATTGCTCTAGAAAGTAATGTGCAGAATTTTCCAGCTCATTCTCGCCAAATGCCCAAATTTACATTGATGATATCCTCCTCTATTCTCGCTAATGAGGAATCTCATTGTAAACTCCTCACTCGGTTTTTGAGATTGTGAAACAATATAGTATCATGCTTTCTCGGAAAAAAGATGATTGTTGCCCGGAGAGAGATAGAATTCCTTGGTATGCATCTCAAAGATGGAACTTACCGCCTAGGACCCCATATTGAGGAAGACTTGGAGAAATTCCCAAATGAAGACCTTACGGTCAATCGAGCACGATCTTTTCTTGGTTTTGTCAATTACCTCGAGATTTTGTACTAAAGATTTCGAAGGTTTTGCACCCACTCCAAAGAATGCTTAAAAAAATGCACCACCATGAGGACCCAAACAAATCAAGGCGATCAAGTACTTGAAAGAGATACTTCAGAATCTCCCTCCACCGCAAACTCCTTCTACGGGTAAAAGGATATTGCAAACCGATGCCGATGATAAATGTTGGATAGCCATTCTCCTTAAAAAATTAAACGGTAAGCAACGAATTTGTGCTTACAAAAGTGGACGGTTCACCCAAGCGTAAATGCATTATCATTCCACTTTTAAGGAGATTTTAATGATTAAATATAGCATAAAGAAGTTTGAATTCCATCTTATTAGTCACCACTTCCTTTTTGAAATGGACACGTCTTCCTTCCCTCGGATGCTTAAGTTTAAGCATAAGTAGATCCCTCATCCACAACTTCCGAGGTGGGCCGAATAGTTTTCTAAATATTCTTTTGACACCAAACACATTTTAGGAAAGAAGAATATGTTAGCAGATTTTCTCTCCGGACCTAAAGAACCCGCTTCCTCTATTAACATGTACGTTCGGAAAGAAGTCTCAAGTACTTTTCGAACAATTAATATGAGAGAACATTAATGGCCTTCACACCAGTACCCTCCCGATGTTTGGGATCTAATCAAGCATAACCAGTTCACTCCTAATCTCTCCCTCAACTTTTGGCATTACCATTATCACATTTTCGAGAGATTATGGTGGTCTAATGCTAAAATCAGTCTCGATTATGATTATCTCTTCATCCATCCATTGAAATGGTCTCCGGATCTTGAGTTTCCTGAAGAACTCAAATGGATGTTTTGGTATATGGTCAACCTTTATCATGTTGCCATTGAGTTTCCCATAGATAAGATTGTTAAGGTCTTGTCTAAAGCCTTTATAGGAGACTATTCAAATCAAAAGCACTTGATGGATATGTTCATATGGTTCCAACCTCTTGGAGCATGGAGAGATTTGTTTAAATTACAATGGCATATTGGCATACTAGAACCGGAAAGACATACGGTGGTGATTTTTTTACAAACCATGATTTTTCATTGGTCCTTCCGAAGATCGTAGACCTGATGCAGCTCAAATTGGTACCACTACATTCAAGCCCAACATTCATGAACAGGTTGCTCGTGTTCACCGGACTTTTCCAAGGTCAATCCTATCTATTCCACGTGAATACAGAGAACTCCGGAAGATCCTATGCTACGAAAATCGAGTCATTCCTTCGAAATTTAGCCGTATACCTCTAGTCTCTCATGTGATACTTTTCGTACGTATCCCAAGACTTTTGAAGTACTTGAAAGAATTTAGAAGAAAATCAACCATCAAGCACTTCGATGGAAATGGATTCTCAAGATCTATGGGGTGGTCCATTGTCATACGACCCCTATGATTTTCCTCAACCAATTTTTTCAAGTCAAGTTATTCCTACCACTCACAGGATATCCCACCAAGTTCCGAAATGCTCTGTCCAGCTCTATCCCCGATGATCCATAGTTTGACAGAAAAATATCGAGTTCGAAGAAGAACAATTATTGAAAGCCTTCAAGAGACAGAAAGATGGCCCGCACAACTCAAACTCGGATGATGCAAATTATTACCCGTTGTGGAATTAAATGAGGTGTCAAATGACTTGTCAACTTTGTCGGACAACTAGATTCCCATGTGTATTGTGTGTTGTCCTTTTGCTCAATAATTGACCACCCATGGTTAAACGGATGTTTAAAGCTAGCGTGACTGTCAATCTGCAAGTCAATCAGTCATGTGTGATCAATTATGTCAATCAATTATGGATCTCAATTATTTGAGCATCCAAAGTATGTAAAAATGTTGTCGTGTAGTATGTCACTTTGCTTATAAAATGCCCCCTCATGTAACCAAGCGAGGCGAGAACTTGCTCACTCTAAGATTTGCCTTTAAAAATATCGGTGTGATTTTCCACCATGAGTTTCTAAACTCTCTCTTCTCTTCTCTTCAAGCGGTGTTCCTCGGCCATCGAATTATCTTGTTAGCCTAGTAGTATGATATAGTTTAGTATGCTCTCCACTTGCCACTTTGATGTATTTTTCCCACAATAGCACAAGTACACCGACCATCCGGGGAGGTCGTAAAATTCACACCGGATTCCCTTCCCTGAATGCATCTATGTAGATCCTGTGAATTAGAAATTTCTAGCATCTTAGAGGATGAGCCTCAAGAGCAAGCTTGGAAGCTAAAAGGCGGTCCTCGTGAGACGGCTAAGAGAGCCTAGTGTTGGGGATAGCATACCGCTTCAGGTCTCAAGCTTGTTCCGTACCCTTCGTACTCAACCTTAGCTTCGAACGGCTCCTTCTTCTTGCCTTTGATGACCTCCTTTGGCATGTCAAAAGAGAATACTCTAGGTTGCGGTGGCGGTGGAATATCTTGGAGAGCTCCATACTGTCGACTAGCTCTCATAGGGTAATACGCGGTAGCTCCAAGAAAGTCAAGTAGTGGGACTAGATTTCCATCATTGCAAGTAAGTCTAACCTTCTAGAGTGTTAGCCATCTAAGCCGCCATCGGAGTTGTTCAGGCTTTAAGGTTCTAAGGAACTCTTTCCAATCCTTGAAGTTGAACTTGAGAACTTGTGTATGAGTTTGAACAAAGGTTTTAAATGGATGGGTATGAGGACTAATCTCGGTGAAACCCATATGGAGGTTGAACTGTTTGATGTGAGAGGTAAACCACATATACAAAAACCCACTAGAAGCCTTAAAGATCCCCTTGTTTCTAACCCGGAAACGGTTTAAGGACATGAAAGTTTCAGATATGATAAGGTTGGAGTAATCCCACCTATAACAAACCTGCCTAACTACTACAGCCATGAGGGGGTCAAAAGTGACAGTAGATGTAGGGAATAGCACAAAGCTAAAGAAAACTAAGATAAAGGCTCTACTCAACTTAGTACCTTTATACGTAGGAAGATTCGAGAACCTATCTATGAGGAAAGAGAGGGAAACACGCCCGCTGTTGCTCTTAGTGTCCGAAACTATCTTAGAAAGACGGTATCTAATAACTTAGCTAATGAACTAAGGGGTTCAATCCTATCGAGGGTTGGACTAGGCGAGAAGTGAACTTAACTCCAATGGCGGCACTTGTATTCCTCCGCAGTAGGGGTAATCTCTAGTCCCTCCATGCTAAATGTAGTGGTGCATGGATCCTAATCCTGCGCCATGGCTTGGATGAAGGCGGGAGGACACTCAATCCCGATTAGATCCAATAGATATCCCAATCATGCCTTAGCATACGTTTGGTAGCTTCGCCCATGCTCTCCCACCAAGCTAGGAGTTCATCTCGGGGAACTTTGAACACTTGGATGTCGTTCTTCCGCATCAAGTCTAGAATATACAAATGATGTTGAAAAATCAATTGCCATAGATTACTCTAAAATAAGTGATGCAAATGTCATGAAATATGCATGATCCCATTCAATTACATATTTCGGTTAGTGAAATAGAAATTAGATCCTTTCATTTGGGCTAAAGATCAAATAGGAGGTCTAATTTGAATTCAAACAAGGGAAGTATGCAATTAATCGGGATCGTTCGAATGATTGAAAGGAATAACGTTGTCACATTTCATTGATCAAAACAAAAATCGAACAATGATAACGAAAGACAATCGAAATAGATTTCTAGTACATAGAAATCTAGAAAGAAAAAACATGAGGATAGAGGAGGACCCCCGGAAAGGAAGTCATATACATGTCAACTAAAAACATAAAAGCCATAAAAGACCAATGGAATGTGGGATCTAAGTTTCTCAACCCTTGAAGTCTTAGGATCCATACAATCTAGTAATCCATGTCCGAGTCTTTCTCCGAGGGATCTTCATTCGAATCTTCTTCGGACGAGTCAACTGGAGGCTCTTCAAATGATTCCTCGTTAGGCTCTTCTTTCGGATACGGTTCATCCACCAGAACTTCTTCTTGGATTGGCTCTCCCTCAAGATTCTCCTCTTCGAGGGGTTCCTCATTTGAATCTTCTTCTTTCTCTCTCGGTGAATTCTTCGAGATAGTGCGGCTCCTCCGGCAATTCTTTCGTCTATGACACTATTACCTCGGGGGACTTTTCAGCTACTTTGAGTTTGGGCTTCCCGAGGATTCGCGCTTCGAGTTGGTTTTGATGGCAGGGCACCTCCCTTTTTCCCATGGAGCCAGCATAGGTCGATTCATCTTGCCCAAACATTCGGCCTTTTGATGTTCATACGCCTCTCGAGCTAGGCGGTTGTGGTATTTCCTCTTGAGCTCGGTGTATTCTTCATGTTTTTTATTCCTTTCACGCTTAAATTTCAAGTTTTTTACATAGTATAAGGTGGAACAATCCTTAGGACGTCCTAACTTCCATCCTATCGGCTCTCGACCGTGCACAAATCTAGTGAAGTGCGGTCTTGAATTCGGCCCAAGCCAAACTACCTTTCTCGGGTATTCGAAAGTCACTAGCTCTACCGAACTCTTAGGGAACATCGACATCTTAACCCTATGATCATTATTTCCATCAATTACATGGACAATTCATGAATGAATGTCATGCTTGAAAATGCAAACGATATACTAGACATGAACAAATTACAATCAAGTGGCATAAAGAAATACATCAACATGCAAATACCTTACCAACCAATACCAAGGGAAAGTGATTTTCCCTTTTTTGATTTTAGGTATACCAACCATTCACGAGATATGAGCATGAGACAAGTGGAGGGTATACTCTAAAAATCAAAAAATCGAGTGTGGAACCTAAAACTAAGGCTCACACGATCCAAATGCGGCAAATTCTCCCTCGAATGTACTTGCCCAAGAGGGTTGGAGATTGTCAATCAAGATCATGAGCCGGAATGAATACGAAAGTATCAAGTGCCATCAAACACATGATTCTTTCGCACTCTTTCCCTATCTAAGGTATACCTAAAGGTGGTTGCGGTCGGGGTTTGACCACGAGTGTGTGCGATGTGTCATGATCATCACAATGCAATTGCATGCTCAACGGTTTGTATCAAACACCGCTTCAATACATGCATAAAAATAAACATTCATTCCCAACTCCAATCTATAGGAAAAATGTCAACAATCACTCCACCCCTTATTTCTCCTATATACAAAAACATCTAACATATTGTTAGCGTACATACCTCATCTTCAAGAACATCCGCATAAAATCAAGTTAGAAAAATCAATCAACTTTTTAATCGGCTCAAATCCTCTAAAGTCCCCAATGGAGTCGCTAGTCTATCGCATCCCTCTTGAAAACGTTTCTTCGAGAGTTGGCGGGTTGTTGTCGTCCAATTGCCTATGGATTTCGAGGAGCGGGCCCCTCCCAAGGCGCATTACCCAAATCGCAAGGGCGAAAAAATGGGGTCGACCTTTCGGTGTGGTCTAGTGACATGTGCATACGTGTGCATGCCTCGGAGTCGCCACCAATCATTTCTTGGAGGGTATGATTGGAAAACCCTATCGAATAATTGGGAGTCTCTATTCGATTCTACAAGAACCAGAGAAGTGGGATTAGAAACTTAGTTACGTCAATTATTATAATTGATACCCTTTCGGTACCTAAGTTGAATGAATTTTCTAACCTCGGGATTTCATGCAAATGAGTAAAGGGTACGAATCCTAAATTTAGGAATTCATACAAATGGGAGTGACTACCTTAGCAATCACAACCAAGTGAAATAAATGCGCAAATCAAGGAATTCATAACGTATAGACAAATCTCATCAAACCAACCATGATATTCCTAATAGAGTCCTATTAACTTAGAGAATGGGTATTCGAAGCATATAAAGAGTACAAGAGTGATTTGAAAGCGATTAGCCCAAGAGGGGAAAAATCGTAATTTTGAGAGAAATCGGGGGACAATTTTTCGAAAAGGGTAAAATTATCATTTTTGAAAGAATTAAGAGCCCAAAGCGTCGAAAATAGGATTAACCAAGTTGATTGTGGCCATTTCCTATTTTTTGACATTTTTCTGAATTTTTTGAAATTTTTTAAAACAATCTACCTTTAAGGGCTAAAATCGTCATTTTTAGAAAGCGTCGGGACACGAAAACCCAAAAATAGGATTAGCCATTTGAACATAGTCATTTCCTATTTTTCGAAATTTACGAGAATTTTCATGGACGATTTATCCTTAAGGGGTAAAATCATCATTTTCAAAAGGGATCGGGATGTAAAATCCCAAAAATAGGGTTGTCCAGTTGAATATGGTCATTTCCTAATTTTTGAAATTTTCTGGAACTTTTTTAGAATTTTTCTTTATTTTTTTGAAATTTTTGTAATTTTTCATTTCTTGGATATTTAATTATCCAAAAAAAAAATTTTAAAAAAATAAAATAGACCTCTGCGATGCGGCGACGTGGCGCCACGTCAACGCCACATTGACTATTGACGGTCAACGGGTGTTGATTGGTAAGACCTCTTAAAGTTCAAGAAAATCGACGCACGGTGAGGGCTTTCCGACAACAATCAAAGGTTAGATCTTGTCGATTTGGCCGATCTAAGTATCGTTGGAATCGTCTCGACGTCAACTATCACATATAAAAAAATGAGCACGATCCAAAGGTGAAAACTATATGAAAACAACAACAAAATATTCGATTGCGGTGCCGATCGGGTGCACATTTTTCATTTTATCAATCAAAACCAAAGCTACGACTAGCATCCTTGGAATTTATAGGTACTTACCTTATGATTCAATCGTTTTGAATGACATCGATAACGAGCTTGACAACTCAAGATATATTTGACGACACATGAAGGTCGACCATGGAGTATTATACAAAATTGATGCAAAATGAAGATTGAACGAAGTTTAGGAAGGGTTTTAGACTCAATCGGGCCAAATAGAATCGAGAAATAACACATAACTAAGGTTTAGCCATGGAGACTTGAGCTTAAAGGTGTGAATGTCGTTTACCTTGATCGACAATAAAATGAAAATCCGAAAAATTCCTAGTGCTCGTCTAGACCTTGCAATCTTTGAGAAGTAAGTTAAAAGCTCGAAGGTGAGTAGGAGACGACAACTCCCCTCCTTTGGAAGATTTTTTTTCGAGTTTCGGCTTTTAATGGCCACCCTAGAGCTCACAGAGCATTCCTCTCCTCCCTTCGTTCCCCCTCTCTCTCTCTTTTTATCATTGAGGCCCTCTCTTTGGCCAAGTCTTCATGCGGAGGAATCATCACCTCCCTCTTCCTTATGCACTCGAGTGTCAATCAAGTAGGTTAAAAAATGCTCCCCTCCACTACGAAATTTGGACAAAGATGAGAGAAAAAACCATCCTCCTCTACAACGTCTCCTTGGATTGTTGTCCATCGAGCCTAAAATACTCTTCGGTCCACTCGAGTGCACTCAACCCCCCCCTCTCTCTTTTCTTTCCGCCGAAAGGAGTCAAATGGCTCCCTTAGATGCTTCTCCCTTTCGGCCCATGATAATCACTCTCGGTCTACTTGTCAATTTAAGCTTATTCTTGCACTACCAATCTAATTAAATGTAAATGCAATGTATGCTAAAATTAATATGCGATATGATTTTTGTTTAGAACTAATTAGTTTCAATTTTTATGCAAAAATGACCGACAAAGATTAGTCAAAATTTAGGTATCAATAATTTCGCAAATGATACCCGTTTCACCATTTTTATTCATGATTAGTGCACAAGTACAATGATTTAATCGATCACGCCTCACAATAATTTTACTGCAAGAGTATTTTGAGCTACGTAACCTTTTTTACCAGCATAATATACATTTCTATGTTTTTCCAAGTGAAATTGTAAGTGAATGTTGCTAACGATCTCCAACTATTGTCATGTCAATTCCGTATTTATCTTTGTCACATAGTTGATTGTCACCGCATCATCTTCCTTCAATCGGGCCCGGACGATGGTCACTTGCAATCATCTTCGGTGCGATCTTATTCTCTCCTCTTCGACGCATCGCAATCTTTAGAGCACGTCAAGACTCCGTTTATTTCACAAAAGAAAATGAATAATTTGAATAACGTTTTCCTAGAAAGATGATAGCTTATATTGCTTGAAATAATTAATCGATGAAAAATATTTCTGTCATCAACTACTAAGCGATATGAATAATTATTTTTATGATAATATTTTTTAAACTATTTATTCTCTAGGAAACAAATGAACTCGACATTTTGAGTCTTCTTGGGTTTCTCGCTCAAAATATTTTTGTTGCTAATTAGAAAAATAGAAATTATATTTTTGAATAAGTTTTATTGCAGATTAGAAAAATAGAAATTATATTTCTGAATAATTAAATAATTAAATAATTACAGCAACAACAAAAATAAGAAGAAAAAGCCGGTCGAATCGAGCCCGGTTGACCGGATCCATGCTTATTCCCCCGAGCGAAGCGAGCTCGCAATGGAAGAAGCTCGATCCATGTCCGCTTCTCTTTCCTCTTCCTTCCCGCGTAGCACAAGAACAGGGCAACCGAATTGAGGCATCGACGGGGACGATTTTTGTCCCCGAAACGACCGAGCTTATGGGAGAAATCCGTCGGGGATATTTACCCGAGTCTACATAACCAAGCTAGGGAGGAGAAAGAGGGAGATTATGACTTTGACGTGCTGAAGAAGGTTGAAGGGACCGAGAGGAATAGGTCGAAAAGGAAGGGAAGCCGATCGCTGCTGGAGTGGCGGATTCGTTTCTACCACTCCTTGTCGTCCTTCAGCCGTTTTCCGTCGTATTCAAGCCTTGAAACAAGTAGGTACCCCCTCCCTTATAGTCCTTTCTGTTTAGCCGAGGAGGCTCGGTGGGCCGAGACCTTTAGTTCCTCGGTGCGGTGAGCTTCGGCCTAGTTCACACCAAAGTTTAACCGCTATAAACTTTATTTAAGCTATCTTGGTGGTCGGGAATAGTTTGGTTTATCTCGGCCAAGCGTTTGTTTCTCGTTTTACTCGCGCTCATTACCGCTCGACGAAATGCTTATGGCTGTGCCCACGAGCCTTTGTGCTCAATTGTGGTGTGTTTTGGATATATTTGTGTTTGTTTTAGCTTTGCTATTCCCGCCTATGCTTATTGTCCTCGGTTTGGGTGATTAGTTGATCGACAAATTGCGGTTGTTCGCGAGACGACCTCGAGAAGGAGCGTGGGGGGCTTGGCGGGACCAACGGCAATGATTGGAGGCTCCCTAGATGTGGTAAGAAGTCGAGGAGCTCGTGGAAGCTTTGGGCAGGTCAATCGGAGGCGGCCGGAGCTCTAATGACCACATTGATGCCCTAACAAGGTCTTGTGCGCGAGAGCGCTGATTTTGAACAAAGTAGAGCCGGGTCGGTTCGAGGTTGAGTCGTTGGGTCAAACTAGGTCCGCGGGCATGAGGTGGACACGACGATGTTTCGTGTCGAGCTAGGTCGGGCGCCGAGTTGGACCGGGTCCGGAGTCGGAGTGCGCTCGAGATGGACGAAGTCGTTTAGGTAGTGGAGCCAAGCCGGGCTGGGCCGGAGCAGGTCCATCGAGGTTGAGGTGAGGCAATGTCGTTCCAAGCAGAGGAACAGAGGACGTCGTCCTAGGGTTGTGGAGGCAAAGCAAGCGACGCCGTTCTAAGGTCTTCCCAAGCGAGCCGTGGGACATCATTTAGTTAGACGCCGAATGCGATGTCGTTTGGCTCACGGTGAAGACTCGAGGCGATAATGTCGTTTTCACCTTGTGGCCACGAAGTTTGACGGAACTTGAAACGTCGCCGTTTTGGTATTTTCACTTAAAAATTTCCGAACAATTTGAATAAAATTGGAAAATGATTTTTAAAGCCCTTTCCTAATTAGCATTTTTAGGCTCTTGTTTCACGATGGTGGTCGACCGATGTCCAGTCTAGTTTGATTTTTGTACACCCGATCATGTCTCGGGTTCAATATTCGAAATTTTAACTTATACTTGATTGGCATGCATGTCTACTTTTCAGTCAGTTGTTAGCTGCTTTAAATACTTGAATGTTTATTTACAACACTTAATTTCGATAAAATTGTCCCGTTAATCGCACTCCTAGAGTTAGGGTAAGGATTAAGTTGGTAATTGCACGAAAATGAAAGAAAACTATTATGGATGGTCATCTAGCATTGGTTTGATACTTGTAGGCTTTGAATGATAAGCAAATTATGTGGCCATCTTAGGAATATTCATCGGTTAGGTATCGAAAGGGCGCTCATTAGATAACTAGTATAAACAAGTTTCCGATCCTCAATGCACCGATTGCATAGGAATTGAGGCAACACTCTCATCTGTCGGTTGGTTTCTAGCCAACTCCAATAGGCTAGTGATGACTTCTAGTAACTGTTTAGGTTGCTAATCACGAAAATAAAATCTAATATCACGCAAGGTGGGACTAGGGAGTGTACGTGCCTAAGGCGATAAGCAATATCTCTAAACCTCTTTGGACCTTTGGGGGGAAAAAAGCAGGTCGCGACAAACGGTGATATCTAAATTGATAGGCAGCTATGAACCATGCAACAAAACGTAAATTTCTCCTCTAAAACGCAATGTGCTTCAGCCGTCACACAACAAAATCAAAGGTTGTCATTTTAAGTCCACAACAATAGCCAAGGCATCCCGAGCTTTCGTCTCATTGTAGTGGGGAGACCGATGCTTGAGCTCAGCAGCCGAGTCTCGGAAATCGAGGAACTCGTCCATTCAAGGATGAGGACGCTTCGAGCCATTACGACCATGACCGCTCATTGGTAATCGCAATAGTTATTCATGAAGTGATTGTACAATTAGCAATTTAAACAGGTAAGTATAGCAAGAGAATAAGGATGGGTTAGAGATTTCGAGATTGTGCGCAAGTGTGTTAAATTACACATGCTTCAGAAGATTTCTCGGGACTTATACATACGAAGTTTCATCTGAATTAGTGAAGATTATCAAATTACTAAGCGGAAGAGCTCAATAGATTGCGATGCAATTTTTTTTATAAAAATGAAAATATTTTTTGACTTCTTTTCTCAAGTGATATAGATCATCAAAATTAGGAAAATGTCCGACAAATTATTGATTTTTAACGTAACGAACCTATCCTAAAATTTTATATCTTTGCAATTGAAGCATTTGTCGATTTTCCAGCGAACGGATTATATCGAGAACACTTGCCAACGGTTGCAACGAAAGCGAAAAAACAAACACGTAACACAAGGATTTACGTGGTTCGATCAAGGTGATCTACGTCCACGGGCGAGGCAAAACGAAAAATTCCACTATGATTAAAGAGAGTACAGATGATAGAATAGCACACACACTCACTAGTCTCTCAAAAGAAAAAACATCAAAAAAACCCTAGCCACGGTGTAAATGGGCCCCAAAAAACCCTAGCCAAAAAGAAAAAAACATCAAAAAACCCTAGCCAAAAAACCCTATCACCCAACTCTCGCGTCGCGAACTAAATCTCCATTTTTCCTCCACTTTTGGGTCGCACAAAAAATATATCGGGTTGGACAATGAATCGGACCGAGTACATAAAATTCAAGACATACTTAACACCAACTTTTCAAAAGCCATGTAGATGTTACATGGACAGCATCTCAGCACAATTGCTAGCTTTATTACAAAGTTCGCAACCGATAAGCCAAATTTCCGGTAATCGATTCGGAAAGGGGTAATTATATTAGTCCCCGAACTTTAGGCGATGTTCAACATCGTATTCACATTTTTTTCTCAATTTAATCCAAGAACTTTTAAAATTTTGATCAATATAATCCCTTGACCCAAAGCGAGCGGTACCATCTTTTTTTAACTTTCGATTTTGGGGTCCAATTAAAAATTGAGCTGTGATCAATTTGTAAGAAAGATATTCTGTACGGCCAAGAAAAAGTGAATGGAATGTTGCAACAAAGGCATATTTGGCAAATAAGAAGTCTTTCTTCATTCCCGGGATTCCAAAGTGCTCTAACCACTTGCCTTTGTGGTTGGAAAATGACATCGAATGCGCATCTCCTGACAATATAGAAACATTCAGACGCACCGAGACAAAGGCATTTTTGTCATAATCAAGACAACAAGTTGATGGAATAAATTATTGTTTTCGCCAAACATCCTACGATAAACTAAGCTACCTTTCTCTTTAGATGGTTAAGAATAATGTTACAAACTAAGAACGCTTTTGATAGAGAAGAATGGGGATAGCTCATATTCAAAATATTTGCGAAATTACTAATTGAAATGATGGATCACCTGTAATCCAAGCTATTAGTAAGTCTTTCGGGTACAAGTTACTCATCGAAACCAACTCTCTATAATCCCATAAAGTTGTTGAAGATGACCCAAGATGCAAAGATCGATCGAGCTCACGTCTAGAGAAGCGACTCGATATGCCGAGGCTTTTAGCCAGATTGGGAGAGGAACTTTTGCAAGACTCGGGAATTTTAGAAGAGGACTAAAAGTGACTAGGGCAGGGGATGAACGATTCAAGCAACTTTATCGACAAATGAGTGGTGAGAAATGTACTATGGAAAATAGTTTTGGGATAAGTACATATTTTTGAGAATTGTTTTTTTCTAGAAAGATAAGATTTTCCAATAAATTACAAAAAGGTCATATGCATTCGTTCCGTTTATTTTAGATCTTATAAGTTCCGCAAGAAATGATAATAACTTTCATAGGAAATATTTGTTAAGGGTGAGCATGGTTCATGATAGAATCGGAAACCAAAGAATTGAACCGATGAAAACAATGTAGCTTCCAAGTTTCAAGGTATGCAAAGTAGATTTCAAGTTCTAAAAACTAGGAAATCGGTTCCAACTGGTAGGTGGAGCTTGAAACCTTAAACAAGTCTTTGTATTTTTCTTGTCTTATGTCATTGCGTGATCATGCGGTATCGCATGGCGTCCGATAATGAATATGTTATCCGGAACCGCTAATTTGGCCAATTCTAGCTATATCCATATTTGAGATTTTTAAGTTGTTAATGTTTCATATTATTCATGTATTTAAATATGAGTTATGATTAGTGAATTGTAACATCAAATAGTGATCATTAGACTCAAACCCGTGACAGGATATGTTCCATGTTCCGAGGCATGCATGGCAAGTCTTAGGTTCCAAAAAATAGGGAATTGATTCCGATAAGCAAGTTTCAGGTTGGAAGGTTCCCAAAATGGCTCTCTCCTAATTCTTGTACTTTGGTAGCCTTTCTTAGTAGAATGAGAATGGGTAAGATTTACTCCTTTTCCTCGCCTTTTGTTTTGGGCTCATTTTTATTAGTGGTGTGCAAAATAACCGCACCGGATCGGAAATCGCCTAAAAAGGAAGGAATCGGCCTATTCGGGCGGTTCCCAATTCCACATGAGGACCGGACCGGTATACATGATTTTACCTTTTATGTTTTTCTCACACTCCTCAGTCCTCATGCATTCTCTCAAAAGACATTAATTCCTCTCATCTCTCTTATTCTCTCTCGCAATCTCTCTGTCTCTTTCGTAACTCGCTCTCAACGCTCTCAGGTCGCAACCTCGCTTGCCGTTCGGGAGAGGGTTGGATTTCCGTTAATCTGGTATAGAGTGGCGGAGAGGGTGGAGCCCTTCAGGAACTGGTGGTAGCTTCTATGGGTCGAAGTAGTCGAGGACGACATGGATGGCTCGTTCTTGAAGACGGAGTGGGGCTTCTTGTCAACAAGAGCAGATACGGCTCTGTTTTCGAGGGCGAGGATGACGATGGCCTAGCGGCTGTTGATCTCGTCGGCCATCTTGGTCAGGCTGAGGTGGGAGTTGCAGAACGAGTGCTCGGGGAAGGCCCCCGAGGATCTCGACGACGCCGTGGGCGGAGGGGCACAAGAGGAGAAGGAAGGCGATGAGGGGGCGTAATGC
This sequence comes from Rhodamnia rubescens, assembly GCA_021437795.1. Classification (NCBI taxonomy): domain Eukaryota; kingdom Viridiplantae; phylum Streptophyta; class Magnoliopsida; order Myrtales; family Myrtaceae; genus Rhodamnia; species Rhodamnia rubescens. Next base: position 1,983,352 of record JAILYA010000024.1, read on the forward strand.
CCACGAAACGAAGATTAGTATAGGTTGTCCGATGGCCGCTTTTATGGAATCGTCCTAGAGAACCGAACCTAAAAAGTGATCCGATAAACTGGTCTCAATAATTTGTTTTTGCGGTAAGAATTTCACATCCACTTTCTTTCTGCCTCGGATCATTCAATTCTCTTCCCCCGGCTGACGTCAGCCACCTTCCCAACAGCCGCGACACGTGGGAAACCCCCTGCCCAATCGTCACCTCCACGTGTGTACCCCCTACTTGAAAACTGAACGACTCCTGTCCGTCCGTTTGTCTTCTCATATGACTAATCGTACGTCACAGAGCCTACTTCCCAGTTTTTTTTTTTCCCCTCTTATTGTTAGAGATAAACTCCACTCGCTTCATCCAAATGTACATGATTTCATCCAAGAGCGTCTCTTTCCGGACGGCTGGAAAGAGCTATGACACTTAGGCAACCCCTTGCTTACGTGTCACCTTCACGTGCGTACGTCCCACGCGACAAAACAACAACATTTGTCCGTTTCACCATCGAAGACTCTGTCTCTAGAGACATACGTCACAGAACCTTCTCCCCGTTTTTCTAATTGATGTTTTTTTTTTTTTTTGCTATCACTTAATGCTCTGACCAAAAAAAAAACAAAAAACAAAAAACTCCGGAATGCACAACGGGCCCCACAGATTCACTCCTATCTTCGACTCGTTCCCACTAATTGCCCGTCCTATCGCTCTCGTCTCTTCGCTTTTCCTCCATTCTTCACTGTCTCTCTCTCTCTCTCTCTCTCTCTAATGGGGCCTTTCGCTTCACCTTCACAACAATGGCGGTTTCTCCTCCGCCTCCTCCTCTTGACGACTGTCTTCCTCGACGATTTCGCCTCCTTCGCGCGCGCCGGCCTCCCGGGCACGTGGGAGCTGCTGGTGGCGGACGCCGGCATCGCCTCCATGCACACCGCCGTCACCCGCTTCAACACCGTCGTCCTCCTCGACCGCACCAACATCGGCCCCACCCGCCTCCGCCTCCCCCGCGGCCACTGCCGGCTCGACCCCCGCGACGCCGCCCTCAAGCGCGACTGCTACGCCCACTCCGCGGTGCTCGACCTCGCCACCAACCGGATCCGCCCCCTCACCATCCTCACCGACACCTGGTGCTCTTCCGGCCAGTTCCTCCCCGACGGCTCCCTCCTCCAGACAGGCGGCGACCTCGACGGCTTCCGCAAGATCCGCCGCTTCGTCCCCTGCGACCCCGCCAGCGACTGCGACTGGGTCGAGCTCGACCACGCGGAGCTCTCCGAAGGCCGATGGTACGGCACGAACCAGATCCTCCCTGACGGGTCGGTGATCGTCGTCGGCGGCCGCGCAGCCAACACCGTCGAGTATTTCCCGCCGCGGGAGGGCGGAGCCGTGTTCTTCCCGTTCCTCGCCGACGCCGGGGACAGGCAGATGGACAATCTGTACCCGTACGTCCACTTAATGCCCGACGGCCACCTCTTTGTCTTCGCGAACGACAGGGCTGTCTCCTTTGACTGCAAGCTCGCTCGGGTGGTCCGCCAGTACCCGCCCCTGGAGGGCGGCCCGCGCAACTATCCCTCGGCCGGCTCATCCGCGATGCTCGCCCTCGAGGGTGGCTACGATACTGCCGTGATCGTGGTCTGTGGCGGGGCCCCTTATGGTGCGTTCATTGAGCGGAACACGGACTCGCCGGCCCGAGGCAGCTGTGGCCGGATCGTGGCGACAGCGGCCGAGCCCTCCTGGGAATTGGAGGACATGCCGTTCGGTCGGATAATGGGCGACATGGTAATGCTCCCGACCGGCGACGTCCTGATAGTCAACGGAGCTCAGGCCGGTACGCAGGGTTTTGAGCTGGCCTCTGACCCGTGCCTCTACCCGGTCCTCTACAGACCCGACCAGCCCGCTGGGCTACGGTTCATGACATTGAACCCAAGCAATATCCCCAGATTGTACCACTCCACGGCCAACCTGTTGCCGGACGGGCGGGTACTGATCGCCGGGAGCAATCCGCACTACTTCTACAAATTCAACGCTGAATTCCCGACCGAGCTGCGGATCGAGACGTTCTCCCCAGAGTACTTGTCAGCTGACCGCGCGAACATTCGGCCCGCACTGGACGAAATTCCGGCCACGGTCCGTTACGGGGAGGCCTTCGATGTGTACGTGTCCGTCGAGTTGCCGGTGGTGGGGATCGTGGAGGTGAACTTGAACAGCGCGCCCTTCGCGACGCACTCGTTCTCCCAGGGTCAGAGGTTGGTCAAATTGGCCGTGACGTCAGCCATCCCCGACGGCAACAGCCGGTACAGGATCGGGTGCACAGCGCCGCCAAACACGGTGGTGGCGCCGCCCGGCTATTACATGGCGTTCGCGGTGAACCAAGGCGTGCCGAGCGTGGCACGTTGGGTGCAGTTAATAGCATGATCTCTTTTGGTGGGACTATTTTTTTCCAGCATAATGTCATCATTTTTTCCTGTTTTTCTTGTTTTAATTGGTGATTGAAAGAGATAATGGAATGGACAGGATGCTGAGAATCACTTGGATTTTTGCAGCGCATGTAGGGCATCTCTTGTATAGTCGATTTAAGTCCCATTTCTTTCTTTCTTTTTGTTAATTTGAGAAGTGGCAAATGCGTTTTTTTTTCTTTCAAAGTGAATGCTTTGTAATTTGGCCCTTGATAGTCGAAACTATTGATTAATTGCAATTTTATGTAAGCACCGACACTATTTGAGGGCTTTCATGTCGTGTCCGATACTTTTTGACGTTTCAATATTTTTCGACATAGTGATCGACGCATGGTTAGCCAGACACGTCGGCGACACACGAAAGTACTGATATCTTGATATACTATTTTGATGCGCACAACACGCCATTTCAATACGTACATGTCAATTTTAAGCATTTTCGAGAAATTATGGATCAAAATATAAATTTATTAGTTATATACTCAGGCATTGCAAAATTAATATATTCAGCCAGTTAAAATAAAATCAATCGTGAATCTTCAACAAAAAAGAAGAAGAAACCCAACTTATAATATTTAATTTATAACATATCCCAACGTGTCGGTATTTTTACTTTTTTAAAAAATCACATGTTGATTTATCATATCTTGTCGTGTTGCATATTGTGTCAGTGCTACGTAGTTGCATACACAATTAATTGCTGATTGAAACGTTTTGTCTTGGACAGGTCCACCAATTGAAAAGTCATCTTGATTTTGGAACGTTGGAGGGGAGCCAACCAACGGTCGGAAAAACATTTTCAATTATTAGATATGCTTTTACCAAGTTAGAAATCATTAAAATAGAACTCGACGTAAATGCAAGATTTCATGATAATTTCGGGTCTGATTTTGTTTGCAGCCCTTTATATGTCGCATGGATTCATCGAGTTGTCTAAATCTTAAAGCCGAAGATACCTTCGTTGACCTTTTGCATTCTCATCATTAACTTCAAGGACCATTTAAAATGTCTTTTTCTTGAAGCTTCGTTTAAAATGTCATAATTTCAACTTTCGTTTGTTTCGCAAAAAATAAAAAAATATAAAATAGAGATGATCAATTTTCGATCCGATTTGATCTTATCCCGCAACCGAACCAGAATGACTGGTCCAATGAAACCGATAATTTGAGGAATGAATTAGACACGTGTCACATGATTGATGAAGTAATTGGTAACTAAGCAACAATGTCTTGCAACATACTCATGGAACGCACCATGTCTGGAAGTGTTATCATTTTTTCAAATAAGAAATCGAAATCGACATTATTTCAAATAATAAGCTTAAATTGACCATATAGTCTCCAAAAAGGGCCCGACTCTAACGGTTGGTAGGGGCATTTTTGTCATTTAAATTTTTTTAATGTTTTTCTTAGTTTTTTCCTTTCTTCTGTTTTAAAAAAAAATTACAAAAAAACCAAAAGTAATAAAAAAAAAGATACACACACATAGGAGGGCTGCCCTCTTGCCTGTGGCCATCTTCCAAACACTGGTGGGGCGGCAGCGATGGCTATTGGGAGGGCTTCCTCTAACCTGTATTTGTTGCCTTTTTTTTTTTTTACTTTGAGTTTTTAAATTTTGATTTAATTTAATTAAAATTTAAGTTAAAATTGTATTTTGACAAAAATGTCATTGATCGGCCGAAATATTTGATTGGCCAACAAGGTCGACCCCTATTTAAAATGGCTATAAAGCACCACTTCATGTCCTTATTTGATACAATAAATACACTTTGGGTCATTATTTAAAACAATGACCACTTCGAGCCTTTTATTTGAGAATTTGAGAACATTTAAGGCCGTTATTTGAAATTTTCCTATTTGTATAATGTTATCACACTCATATTGAATTTTTTTTTTTCTCATTTCAGTGAGGATGATATTGCACATTGCATTAGTTTCTCAAGACACGTGGTGTTGATGTGGCGTCCACCAAGTGCCATATCAGAAATGAATCAGAAGAATTATAAAGAAAAGAAAAAGAAAAAGAGGGTAAAAAAGTAGAAAATATAAAACAAAAAATTAGATAAAAGAAAAAGACGAGACCATTCTCTGCATTGATCAAGTACATTGTCTGAGCTCGAGCTCGACGTCGCCATAGAGTTGGCTTTCAGTCGCCATCGACCCTGGGATGCCATTAACAAATCCAACCCAACTTGCGTTCCCAACAACACCTATCCGACAAATCCTCCCGATGGCCATCGCAGCCAATTTCGAATCTGAAAAGCTGCTCCGTTTAGCTCCCGATTAGCAGTTAGCGACCAGAATTGAAAGGGGAAAATCTTCTGGGGTTCGTGGAGAGAGATCATTTGGGCCTCTTTCTGGAGAATGTAGCCACTTGAGGGCGAGGAGGGGTGGGTCGATGATGTCGAAGGATCAGAGGCCTTTGATGGGGGCGAGGGACAAGGGCAGGCTCAGAGAACAAGGGGGAGAGGATGAAAAGGTTGGAGAAGGAGGAGGAGGAAGAGGAGAAGAACAAGGGAAAATGGCAGCCGGACGAGCGTGGGGAGTAATGCTGACACATGTGATCGGCAGCAGCAGAAGGGCGCTTCTGTTGAGGTCCAAGCTTTGATGAAAGCGACTCATGATGGGTCACAGCGACACAAACTTGTGAGCCTTTCCTTAGATGTAGATCTTCGTCAACTGTTCATACCCTAAGCTGTGAAGACTGATCTGACTGAAGCAGGGAACTACAATCCACACTGTCTCAGTATTCATATTCAGCTCAGGTCCAGAACATCAACATCCCAATAAGCTCCCATGCGAATCGTTGTACAAGCCAAGTAATCGTAACCGAGATGCGAAGTGATCACCTATGAGGAATTTACAAGCCAATGATCCGAAAAAGCGTCGGCCGCACACTAACAAAAGAACCAAGTGATAACACAACCTGGCCAGCTATGTAGTTTCAGGGTACCCCAGAATATATGAAGGCTACTTGCAATGTCGAAACAGTATGAAGATGGTGGCTCGGGAAAATTAAAGCAGACAGAGAACAAGTTTCTCCCAATCTAAACTGTGGTAAATAGTCCCTGTTGTCAATGGTGTTGCTTCTTCATTGAAGCAGATAAACATGTTCAGAAAATGAAAAGAAAACGTTTGAGCATCATCTCCATCTCTACAAATAGCAACAGCATGAAACCCACGTCCCAGCCACACAACAGAAGACGACAAACATGAGATGGCCAAAGAGATGGCCTAAGCAGAAATCTTTAAAAGCTCAGACAAAAATTAATTCGAGGGACAGATAAAACAATAAGAGAAATGAAGTTGCAAAGGCAAATCACGAAATCTGAAGCTAAAATTGTATCCATGCCTGATGCCTCCATGAGAAGAAGTACAGGTAAAAAGTTGCAGATTAGTAATTCACTACAATAAGCTCACGTGAGAGATGTTCCACAGCTCATTGATTTCTTCAGAAAGGCGTATTGCCAGAAAGTCGAATTGTAAGTAATGGTAGTTCCATGTAGTCCTAGCACAGCTTAAAACACGAGAACTGTCATCTGAATTTAGTTGGCATGCAATTGAATCAGATGGCAAAAAGGCTGCACGGCTTCACGCACCAAAGTTGCAGGAAGGAAACATCACATTGGTAAAAGCTCAGGACTTGTGCCAAAGTAATAACCGTGCCAACCCATCATCATTCCTATTTCCAGAGCAATCGGAAAGCAAATTTGGCTGTCGCAAGACAACTGGACACACTCGGTTGATTTTGCCGGAAAAGTGAAAACTTGACAAGGCTAAGCTTACATTCCCTCCCAGGTCCCAAACTAGCATATCCCAATCCTTGTGGGTATCTTTGTTCAGTCGCACCTAAAATGGGGATAGACTTAAAAATCTATCAAATCTGTTCTTATGTTCAAGCGAGGAAGGAAAAACTGAAACCTTTGTTCCTCTCAATATTGTCCTTAAACGAACAAGAGAGAAAGTAGGAACCAATCCAGTGGCAAGACTGGGCAAACTTCATGAGGAAATAACATATGTACCGACAGAATATGTAAGCCTATCAAGGACGCTCTCTCCTGCAAATTCCCCGCAACAGTCGATGAGTAAAACTAAAACAGACCGATTTGAAAGTGAAAATCTCAGCAGCTAGCTTAAACAAGTTATCTTCACTCTGCATAGCTCATGATAAACCATATTCAATGCATCATGAAGCTGGTTCAGACATGTAATGTCCGTGCAGATGTGCATAATGTTTCCTGCTCTCCTGGATTCTGAACCTATGACAATTCCGCTATTGCATCCAATATACAAATGAGAAGGCCAATGTACAAAAAGAGATAACTAACAACAATAAGCCTCCTATATTTTTACATTTCAAATGCGATTGTGTGATTTCTACCTGACTGTCTTCCAGATACATTTCTTCCATCACAGGGCGGCTCGACCATCCTTCAGCACCATTGCCAATTATGCAAGTCTTAGTACTCGGCAGAAAGTTTATATCTTGCGAATTTCAATATCCTAAGCCCCAAAATTTAAGTTGTACAACCTATCGATAACTCACAGCCCATAACTTCCATCTTGCTGCAAACTCATATCATAAGCTTCTGAAAACGAATCCCTTGGATTCTTCAAACCCTCAATTATTTTGCCAATCCTACTGCCACGAGCTCGACTGGAGTAATTCTCACCTCTCCTCCTCTGATCAATCCCAACTCTCCTATAATCCTTCGGATTCGACCTACCATGGTCCCTCCTCCTATCACCTCCCTTCCTCAAACCAACACCGACTTCCTTCTCGTTCTTCACCGCCACCACGCCATTCCATTCAGCAGAGTCCTGAAAACTCATATTCTCCCCATCCGAATCGACCGACTTGGAACCCGAATACCCCTCTTTGCCAATCGCTCCCCTCTGCCGTGTCCGGCGAGATTTCCTCGCCCTGTAACCGCCATTCTGTTGAGCTATTGCCTTGCCACCGCTATCTCCTGAACTGCCATCCAATTCGTCGTCTTTGCCATCACTGATTTTCCCATAAGGCTTCACGCTGTGCACAACCCCTTTCGGGAAAAACCTGGCGGACGGAAGTTCCGTCTCCGCCCCGCCGAACACCTGTGGCCCGTCCCTATCGGTCCACATGTCAAACCCTCCAGGCCGCTGGAACCGGTCGGCGAGCACCTTCAGCTGGTCGTCGGCGCTGACGGAGAACAGCCGCGGGCCCTTCTCGACGGCCTCCCACGGCCTCTCGAGCTCGGAGACGGCGGTCTTGAGCTCGGCCCGCTTGCGCAATTCGTAGATCTGGCGCTCGCGGGAGAGGCGGGCCTTGAGGAGCTGCTTGGCCTTGTTTTTCTGCATGCGCTTCCACTGCCACTTGGAGACACCGCCCGGGTAGGTCCTCGGCCCTCCGCCCATTCGGATTGGCGTCGTCCTGGGGGTGTGCCGTAGGGAGAGGTGGGAGAGCTCAGTGCGGAGGAGGGAGACTTGGGCGTTCGGGGAAGCAAGGGTTCTTGAGAAGGAGAGGGTTTGTGGAGGGGTCGGGACGAGGAGAGCCATATGCAGGGCCGACATCCGTTTCGTCTTCCCTTGTTTGGCAGCTTGAGAAGTGATCGGAGCAAGAAGCGGTCGCCGGGAAATATGGTGGCGGGGTGGACCCTTTTCCTCTGGTGTTTGTGGCTGGACTGCGAGGGATGAAGACGATGACGGGGCTCCGCCGTTGTGGGTCAGATGCGGGTTACGATCTTTTTCGCCATGGTCGGGTCCGATTGCTTTGGTTTACAAGACGGTGAGCTGAGATTGAAGGAGTGGTCCACGGATGATGATGGGGGAAGAGGCCCTCTGCCACCATGAGAATCTTGCAGTTCCAAGACCAACTCTTTCTTTCCGGCCCAACATCTCTGTCCACTTACTTTAGTTTTCGGGCTTCCTAGGAATGTTGGTTTATACGATGATCCGATCAACTTCACGAGCCCCCTTCAATCCTTGAAATTCCGCGCTCTCTTTCATTTTCATCATGATGACATAACAACCAGTTATGACTTCATTGCTGTGCCGATGTTACGGGACTACTTCTTACCTGGGTTCGATGATGATGCCAACAACTTGATTCTATCCGGTGATACTCTCATTTGCTTAATGCATACTATCATGTAGGGATAATTCATTTCAATGTGAATCGATTCCCATCCGAAAAATGAAATCGAACCTAATAGGGTTAATTCCTCATTTGTGAAATTGAGAACCGCCCCAATTTATCTTGGAGCAAGACTAGACCGATCCGATTTCGTGGTCGGTTCGGAAATCGGTAATTTTCTTTTTCCTTTTTATTTCTTTTATTCCCAACATCTTTAACTCCAAAAGTTTGGTGTTGCCTTTTGCTTGCGTTTGGTTGTGTTGTTTGCTTGCGTTTGGTTGTGTTGCTTCCACCATCTACCGGAGGAATTGTACTTGCATTATGTTCCGATGAAGTCAAATGGTTTCACCTGCCATTTTGTTTTTTTCTACATTAGTTTTTGTTTGTCCCTTTTGTATGCATCTTTTTAATTAAAGAGTTACACGTGAGAGTTTTCCAACATTAAAAAGAAAAAAAGAGCATTATTTTCGATTGTCCATTGAGTAAATGTTTACATAATTGAGGGTGCGACGCTAATTGATGAGTAGTCTTTCACTTGTTTTTGTAGTCATTACTCTATTTCATGGTATTGTATCAATTTATGTTAAAAAAAATAAAAGTATTGCATACATTTGGACAAATAAATTTGTAGCCATTACTTTATTTTTGCTGAAGGTCAGAAACAAATGCAATCTAAGCATCTTTTCCTTTTAAGAGAAAAAGAATCATAAGAAAGAATATATCGGTCCGGTTCGGGCGATTCGATTCCATACCCGAAAATGGGAACCGCCGATTCCAAATTTGGGACCAGTTTCTCCTGGAACAACCTAGACATGGTTGGCTCGGTCCGCGTCCCGGGTTGGAACCGGACCGATGATCACCCCTACAATTCTATCATCATTTTCCAACCATTTTCTCTAAAGTACTAATTGTTTTAGTTACCCATCCGTTTTTCTTGAATTAATCTTTTTATCATGTCAACCAAAAATACTAATCTTTTTCCAAACTGCCTCTCTTATCATTTTGACATCCCAAATGCCACAGTTACTTCCTAACAAGATATCATATTCTCGTTAACTCTTGTTATTTATCTCTTAAAGGTCTTAACTTTTGGGGTGGGGCCATTTTCACCCCCTATATGACTAAATCATTCTCATTTTTACTAAAAAGACAAAATTGCTCTCAATCATTCAATTACATTTTGAAGTAGTGTTCCGGTATTATATACTTTTCTGGTGTTACCATTTCTATGGAAGATCTTAAATGCCACAATTAAGAATATTACAGTTTTATTTATTTATTGTGGGCATCCCATATACAGGAAAGGTACTATGATTTCTCTTTTATTATTATTTTTTTCTTTTGTAGAAATTAGTTTCGTTGAAGAGAGAAATTTTCAAGTAAAATTTAGAAAAATATGGGCATCTGATGATGCTCTTTTCCATATTGATGAGCATGTTTTTTGGATTAACTGTCAAGTAAAATTTACAAAATATTTTTAATTTTTATTGTACATATCATCGTCAACTCTTTATTATCAGTTGCCTTTTATATATATATTTTTTTTTTTTTTATATATATAATTTTTTTTTATCTTCACATATAATGAGAAAATTGGATGAAACAAAAAGAAAATACCTCTTCAAAGATTTTCCAAGACAAAATCCCAGTTACATTCCCAACGTCAAACTTTGAAAGACGAATCTTAGTTAAGTCAAACCTTTACATAGAATAAGAATCTTAGTTAAATGCTAGTGAAATTTCATTCATCTTGGATTGAGGGAAATTAATATCGTAGTGTTCTTACAAAAATATTATGGTACCTCAATGTGCATAACTTTTCCAAATCAATGTTTTCAATTTATTTCTAGATACTTCTATAACATTTTAGATGCCCTGTATGAAAGTGTCTCTCCCCTATAGCAAGTGAAAAACATAAATTTTTGCATATAGTAAATAAACAGACTTGATACTGTTTTAGACAAATGAAATTGAAAAAGTAAAAAATTTACCAAGGAAGTAAACTTTTGAGATAAAAGGTGTGAAGAATATCTAAGTTATCATGAGAGCACTAGTGAAGAACAGATAAGTTTTATTTCTAAATGGAAAAAAGATTTAATTTGACAAAAAATCATAAAAAGGAAAAGGGAAATCGACACAAATGGTCCTCAACTTTAGTTCATTATGTAATGTGGTCCCTAAACTTTTAATTTCTTCATTATGTTTCATAAACTTGAGCCTAATGCTCATTGTTGTCCATGAACATTTAATTTGCTCAATGATGTCTCGTGAAGTTTTAGTACATTTTCAATCTGGTCCTTGGACTTTATGAAAATGTTCAAGTGTTATTCCTAAACTTGAATTAGTAGAAGGACAATATTGAACAACTTCATATTGTTCCAAACTAGATTGAACATGTACCAAAAGTCTAGAGACCATATTGAACAAATTAAAAGTTTAGGGACATATTGCATATTGGACTAAAGTTAAAGGATCACAAGAAACAAATTAAAAGTTTAGAGACCATATTGCACATTGGACTATAATTCGGGAACTATTTATGTCATTATCCTAGAGGAAAATAGCTAAATTAAAAGTAGTTGTGAAAATATGGAAACCATTACGGCCGATTTTGTCTATCTAGTAGACAAATGGTTAGATTTAATATCCGCCTGCAACTTTAAAGGATCTGCCAAATTTGAAAATTCGTAATACTTAATTGAACAAAAAAAAAAGTTTGGCTACTTGACTGTGAAAAGGATAGAAAATCATATACCCAAAGATAAGCATATTGAACTCTACCGTGCTTCTAGCAAAATTAACAGATACCTCGGAAGTAGGTAAGGCCTGAATTGAATGCCTAGGCTAATTTGGTTTTTGCCAAATGTGCCAAAGTCTGCAGCAACTTTCTGGAAGTTGCATACTCGAGATAAGATGAAGAGGTGAAATGAAAAAGTGAAACTTGTGTTTTGTGCAATGCTTCCTCAAAGCCAAGAAGACATTCATTCTTTGATTGCCTTAAGGCAAGTTTGGAGCCAGCTGCTCCCTCTGTTAACACTGCAGAGCCGTTGGACATTGGAATGTAGAGTTTAACTGGTTTTTTTATCGAGTTTTACAGGTAAATCAGTCAGGAGTGCGTCTTGAAGTGAGCTTGGAATGGAGGTTTGTACCTTTTATGGAAGGAGAGGACTGATGTTATCACAACAGTTTTCTTCCACAAACCAATAGAGTTCTTCGTAGGATGATGTATGAACATCAAAGTTGTGTTTTTAAAAAAAAGCATCAAAGTTGCTGTTTGGCTTTAAGAGAAAGGTTAAGGTTCTTCCCTGCTGCTGATGCTGCTCCTCTATGTACAAACTGGGCCATTCTCAGTTGTCTGAGATGGTGCTGAAAATGAGAATGCTAGTTTTGTTTATTGGGTTGGTTTGAGTTTGCGTTTGTCTTGCAGACGTTACACTAGTTGTTGGCTTCTTTGGTTGCTTGATGAAGTCATAATTGACTGATGTGTAGGAGAAAATATTCAATGGTATCAAAGCGCCACGTCAGCTGCGAATGTGGTAAAGTATTGTAATTAGATACAATACGAACCAGCGTCGCGAACATCTTGGACCAAATCAAACCCCGAAATGAGATTATATGAGCCAATCCCCTCCACCTACAATGGAACAAAAAAACCCCGAGAAACATTTGCAATCCAAACATTGAAGTAGGACCGGAAAGCAAAAGAAATCACCACACTGAGACCTGAACACATCCAAATCATCATGAGCAGGCTTTTTACTTTCGTTTTTCCTTCGTGTCCGCCTCCTCACTGAAAGCTCAAACTCATCCAGATCACCACCAGAGAAACAAACAAGCAAACAAATAACCCCAACAATGAACTTCTTCGCCTTCTTTGCACCAATGTTTTTGCTATTTTGGCACCTATGTGCTTCTTAAATGCACATAAAACTAAACATGAACAATGAACTTGCTCAGCGTCAACTCAGAGCACATAAAAACTCATGCTTTGAGAAGATGAAAACTAGCTAGGAACCCCTTCTGCAGTAATAGTCAAATGTATAAGCTTAACAACAGTCTCTCCAGGAACAGAAGTTGAGGAATATATAGAACGCTGCTGGTCCAAGAGATTGGAAGATGTCAAGCGACGATCAAACAAATCTTTCCTAACAAAATCAAATCCTTGAAAATATGACGCATCAATTGCTTCCTCATTCACCTTGCTTGCGATTTTTGTCCAGAGCCCTCAAGTTCATCTCTTTCTTGTAAGCGGCATCAGCAATTGCATGCGCATCAGAGTGTTGGGAAAGATTGCGCCCATCAAGAGCAAAATCAATACCTGCCTTTATTGCGATAATTGATTGCAAATTAAAGCAAATTTATTTCCTATCCAAAACAAAAGAGAGAGAAGATAGTGTCTTCTCTTTCACAAAAACGTACGCCATTCATTCATTCGACACAGAAAAACTCTCTCTGAAAAAACTCTCTCAAAAAATGATCGATCGGTGGATCCAAATCGTTTTCTCATCTGCGATTAGGGCTCTTAATGTGTAGCTATCTAGGTATGTTCGTTCTACGTGATATACTTCTCCGATCGGTGATTCAAGATGATTCTAGGGCATGTAATTTAGTGTAATCCGCTGCGTATATGTACATATATATATTGAGATTTGTTCCCTTCATTGGTATCGAGCATAGTCGTTCTTGTTTCTTAATCGTATTGCGTTTTTATCGTTAATTCGAGGGCGAAAAATCATTTTTCATCAGTAGTGTTCACGGTTCGTTCATGATTTTCTATGCAATAAAAATGATTTTCGAACATATTGTCGGAAAGGGCTCCGCAAGACGAGAAATTTGAGTGGTCGCCTGTTGCGAGGCGATGTTGGTAGAGGCCGCACATGCGCCATGCGCCGCCGAGATCAGGTTTCTTGAGGCAACTGCGAAACGTCGCCATTTTGTGAAATTTTGTTCAACGAAAATTGATTTTGAATATATCATTGGGTTTGTATTGTCAAAACGAGTGTTTTAAGGGGGTGGCTTGTTGCAGAGGTGGCCGGATGGAGCAGATGCGCCGGAGGAGTCCGGTGCGCGTGGGCTTGAGGCGCCACGTGCGCAAGACATGCAAAGTGCCCCTGCACCCGATTTCGTCTATCCTAGAACCGGTTCAGCTTATCCCAAATCCGGTTCGGGGTATTCTAGACCCGATTCCATTCCGTTCCGACCCGTTAATCCCCCGAATTTTCTACAAATTGTCATTTGGTCCCCAAACTTTCTCAAAATTACATTTTGGTTCCCCAAGTTTTTTAAAAATTGTAATTTGATCCTCGAAATTTTAGAAAATTGTAATTTGTTCCTCAAACTTTTCAAAAATTGCAAGTTGGTCCCCAAACTTTCGAGAAAATTGCAATTTGTCCCTAAATTTTTTTGGAAATTGCATTTTGGTCCATAAAGTCAACTTTGGCCATTGACCGGCTCGTGTGGGGATGTATGAGCTCCATTGGGGGCCTGTGAGGTACTTGTTGTGTTTGATTTTGGATTATCTACACTATGGTATAGATATTGTACATGTTTCATATATTTAAAGTTATGAAAATACATATGAAACCCATGATACTCGTATTTTGGGGCGTTTTTCTAGTATTTTTACCTATATCTCTCTAGTTTTTTTAAAAATACAGAATATATCTCATATGCGGATAGCTACATAGAGATCATGTAGAGTATGTTTTATTAGTAGCATGTATAGAGTTTAATATACTTGCTATTTATACCTTGTATTCCTCAATTTAAGTATAATTCGACGAGTGAATTATTTGTATATTAGCTCAAATCATGCCATGCAATTTTATGATTACAAGATGAGGAGATCTTTGTATTATTTATGATCCTTTATTTGAGTGGAGAGTTCTAAAAAATTTTAGTAACTTTAGTGAACTTGATTTTACATAAATGATTATATTAATAGTAATTTCAAATGAAGATTCTTAGACGATGATTGGGAACATAGTAAACTTTCGAATCCGAGACCTTATGTGAAATTATTCATTAATGTAATTAGTTAGTGTAAAATAAATGCATAAATGTTAGGCATCGGTTGTTCGTAAATATATGTCTATAAAACTTCGTGTTCATATACAATGGTTATAGTATTTTAGAATATCGTAGTTGAGCTAAACAAAGTAGAGGAATTGAACGATGGAAATTATGAAACTGGAATATGAGAATCCAAAGTGTATGCTATAAAAGCAAGAAGCACTAAAAACTCTTAACCTAGCTATGGAAGAACTTGAAGATGAAATACCGCACATCGTAGAAAGTATAAAGAGGCATTTGCTGCATGGAAAATGATGAACTCTATTGCTCACATTATGTTGCTAAGTAGCATAAAACAATGGTTTTATGCATGAGTTTAGGCATTTATGAAAATGCCAAAGTTAAGTGGGAAGTATTAAAGTTAAATTTGGTTAGACATCGGTCACCAAGTTGAGACAGATTACTATGAAGTTTGACACTTATATGCTACCTCATGGGTAAAATTATGAAACAACTTTTGTAGCGCAAGTCAAACATAATAAGTGAGCTATAAGATGCATGCCACATTTTGATCGATGAGCGGTAAGTGCAAGTAGTATTCTATTCTTTACCTCATAGCTATGTGCATATGAAAATTCACTTAATCCACAATAAACTATTGAGGATGCTATGGGCCGTTTTGAACTAGAGGTGGATCTGCGCTGGCCGCTAAACTTGAAATCGACATTTTTTATGTTGGCTCTAGCTCAAATGGGGCTTTGTGCTCCAGTCGTAAGCATTAAGATGGGTTCGAGAAGTGGAAGAGCAAGGGAACAGATTCTTCATGAAAGAAATCGAAGTTTAACCGACATGGGAAAGGAAAGTGTCCTTTCAAGAAAAACATCTCAAAGGTGCAATATTTTAACTATGGCAATAAGGGTCATTTTGCTCATAACTATGGTGAGCCAAAGAATTTAGAAATCCTTTGCACACTTGAGGGTATTATTAAGTCTCGTTCAATTTTTGTAATAGAATCTCATCCTTTGTGGATTGTAGACTTACGGGCCACAAATCATATAGCAAAAGACAAAAATACCTTCGTGGAATTTCAAAGTTTCCACATGGAGCAAAGTGGATAAATATGGAAAATAATTCTTGAGTGGAAGTTAAAGAGATTGACACCTTCCAATTGAATATGCGCAATGGTCGCACCCTGTTCCTACATGATGTGTTATATGCTCCAAAAACTCGACGGAGTTTAGTTTTTGTGTTAGTTTTGGCGAAGCTTGATTTCGGTTTGAACTTTCATAACGATGGTGATGACTTGTTGTTGGGAACAAGTTATTATGGTTATGGATATTTTCTAGATGGTTTCATTGTGCTTGATTATTGAGTACAATAATATGAATGTTAGTTATTCTCTATTTATATCTTCCGTGATGATGTGAATAAATGACATACTAGGTTTGGTCATATTGACCAACAACGAATGTTTAGATAAGCCAAAGATGGCTTATTGGGCAATATTGAAAAAGTCGATTTGTTTATTTGTAAGTTTCCTTGGCTAGAAAAACAACGAGAAAACCATTTAGAAAAGGAAAAAAAGCTAAGTTTCCTTTGCAGTTGATCCATTCGACATATGTCGTTCAATGAATGTGAGAACAAGGCATGAGGCTATTTGTTTCTTACATTTATAGGTGATTACACTCGATTCGGATATGTTGTTTTTGATTTCTCATAAATCTAAGGCATGAGTTGCTTTGAGAAATGTTTTGAGTTTTTAGAAAATAATTTCAAAAAATTAAGATCCGATCGGGGTCAAGAAAATCTATTTGATCGGTTGAGATGTTTATGTGATGAAAAAAAGAATAAAAAGACAGTTAACTATTCCAGCGATTCCTCAACAAAATAGAGTTGCGGAAAAAAGAAACAGGTTCAAATGAAAATGGTTAGGTCTATGATGGCACATGCAAATTTGCATATCACCTTTTAGGGTAAAGTTTTATTGATTATTGCCTAGATACTTAACCATGTGCCTTCTAAATCGGTTACTTCTACTCCATATGAGTTGTGGACGTGTCGAAAATAAGATTTAAGTTTTATTAGACCTTGGGGATGTGCTTCTTATATACACGAGTCCTCCCATAGGTATAGGAAATTGGAACCTAGAGGCAAAAATAGTATTTTCATGAGATATGAGGGCGCTCGAAAGAATATGTGTTATATGTAAGCAAGAAAGTGAGAATGTAACTAAATTTGAATTATAAGATGTCACATTTTTAGTAAATGAATTTTTGAAAAAGAGCGAGATATGTGAAGACTATTCTCCGAAGACTATTCTCTGTTTGAAATCTTGGATAGTGATAATGATTTTTCTAGGGCATCTTATCCAAGTGGAAGCAACATGAGAAGTGGGGAATTTCTTTTGAATCGGTCTCAATTCCAACAACTTGATGTGAAGATGTCATCGTTATCTAATCCGAGAGAGAGCGTAATGGAGAATGATATACTAAGTGTATGATCTCCAATACAGCAAATAAATCGCCAAGTGGGAGCGTAATGGAGCATGATGTACTAAGTGTACAATCTCCAATTTGGCAAATAAGTCCAATAGTGCTTTCTATCGACTCTTTGACGTTTAGATATCGAAGGTAAAGCTTTTATGATGGCTCCACAAGAAAAGGATGAGCCAATGAATGTAAATGAAGCTCTAACTTGCCTTCATAAGTAAAAGTAGATACAAGCAATGGACGAAAAGATGGAGTAAATGAGATCAAATCAAGTTTGGAAACCGGTTGATCTTCCAAACGGACGCAAAGCCATTGGGAACAAGTGGGTTCTCAAAATAAAACATAAAATTGATGACTCGATTGAGAGATATAATGCTCGCCTAGTGGTGAAAGGGTATAATCAACAAGAAGAAATCAATTATGAAGAGGTTTTTTCTCCTATGGTGAGATTTACCTCAATTCACCTTATCATGGCAATAGTGATTAGTATGAATCTTGAATTACATTAAATGGATGTAAAGACTGCAATTCTCAATGAAGAATTAGTAGAAGAAATCTATGTGAAACAACATGTTGGGTTTGTTATAGAAGGCCAAGAGAAAAAAGTATGTCGAATTTTAAGATCGATATATGGCCTTAAAGCGATCTTTGAGACAATGGCTATATACTTTTTCGTAATGCCATAGTGTCATATGACTTTATGATAATTGATGAAGATCATTGCGTATATATAAAAAGATCCAAAGATCAATTTGTGATCTTATCATTATATATTGATAATATACTTATTGCTAGAAGTAATATGTAATTTGTTAATCCGATCAAAAATTGGTTATGTTCCAATTTGAGATAAAAGATATGGGTGAATCTCGCATACATTCTTAGGGTTAAGATTTCAAGATATTGTTCAAAGAGATTGTGATCTCTTTCACAAGAGACTTATATAGATAAAGTCCTTGAATGATTTCGTATGCAAGACTCGTAAAACCAAAGATACTCCTATTACAAGAGATGAAGATTTGACCGTAGAATGTGTCTTGAGACTCCACGAGCAAATGAAGAAATGGAAAGTGTTCCATATGCTAATGTTGTTGGAAGTTTAATGTGTATTATGATGTGTACAAAACCTGATATTTGTTATGCTCTTAGAATGGTGAGTAGATACAAATCCAATCTAGGTCAAACACATTGAATTGCTGTCAAGAGAATCCCGAGGTATCCGAAAAGCACGCCTATTTTTTGCTGAGTTATCAAGGTAAAAATTAGCGCCTTGAAGGCTATACCGATATTGAATGAGGAAGAGATTAATATGAGAGGAAATCTACCTCTGGATTTGTATTCTTATCATGCAAGAGCGCAATATCTTGGAATAGAAAGAAGCAAACATATAAAGCCTTATCCACGATGGAAATTGATCTCGTAGTGTTATCAACGCCAGATGACGAGAGAGTGTTTGGCTTAAGAGATATTTGGGTCGGTAAGGTGTTGCTAAGGATATTGCGGGTTCAATTATTAGTTGTTTGTGGGCAAAAAAAAAACAGGAGTGCCAATATTTGTGTACGGCGCTCACTTTAGTGACAATTTTTTTTTTGGCTCACTTAAATGCCAAATCGGAGAAAAAAAGACCACTTAAGTGCCAACTCCGGTGAAGTCGCCGGAATTGGCACTTAATTGATCATTTTTTTTAAAAAATAGCATGTAAGTGATCCAAAAAACGATCACTTTAATGAGAAATTGGAGAAAAAATGATCACTTTAGTGTCAATTTCGGCAACTTCACCGGAGTTGGCACTTAAATAATCATTTTTTAAAACAATTGGCACTTAAATGGGCCGGCGAAAAAAATTAGCACTAAAGTGAGCGCCATACACAAATATTAGCACTCTTGCTATACTTTTGCCATTGTTTGTGATAGCCAAGTAGCAATAGCTTACATTAAGGATCCATTGCAAGACTAAACAAATAGACATGAAGTATATTTTTGTGAGAGACATGATTGTATGAAAAGTTGTGAATATACAGTACATATCTTCGCATAAAATAATAACAGATCCTATAAGGAAGTCAATTCCTAGAGATGTTTTCATTAATCATAAGTTGACAAAAGGATTAGTTCCCTATGTTGAAATCTCCGGAAATACGTAGAAGTTGGAGTACTTGGATATTTATACTTCCCAAAGTTCATAGTTAATTGTATTTGTTATTATTGACACCTAAATTTTGATTTTTAGAAAAATTATTCATTATTGCATAAAATGAGAACTAGTCATAATCCTCTCAAAAATAAATGCCTCATGCTTTGCATATTTATTTTTCGTCATCGTGTATTATTGCATTTAGACCAGAGGTGCGTCAATAGAGCTTAATTGAACATAGCGACTGGACCAAACTTAGCATGAAATTTTCGACAGAGGCAACAGGAGAATACCGAAAATTCTAAGAGGGCTTGAACCTATTTTCAGATTTAATTCAGCCCATTTATGCTCATTTAAATGTTAAATGCTTTTAATTGATTATTCATTTAATTGATTAAAGCCCAATTTGAGCTCGGGATTGTACATTTAAGCCCACAAAAGAATGAAGATTCGGGTAGCCCATCTAGAGCCTTCCATGACCGAAAAGTTTGAAGAATTTTAATGGGATCGGACTTTTGAAGATTAGAATTTTTAATCCAATGGTCATTAACGAATCCTACGTCAACTAGGATTAGAAAACCCTTACTTTATAAATAGGGAGCTAAGCTTAGGGTTCAGGGGAGGCCAATTCAATTGTAATACACGGCCATTGGAAGTTCCTTCATTCACGTACACGGTCACAGTATGGAGAGAGTCGTGAGAGAGGAAAAAGTTGATCACTGGGAGAAAGAAAAGGAAAAACTGTTGCTTTCTTTGGAGGTGGAACAATCAGAGAAGAGGCCAAGAGGAGTCTTCAACATGTAGGAGCTTGACGATTGAGGAGGAAGAACACATGTCTCCACTATGGGGCAGCACACGTAAAGGGCACTACCTACAAAACGTTCAGGAAAAGGCAAAGAAGGAGTTGAATAGATTCGCAAGCAACATCTGCCACTCGGCCAGCAAGTCGATCCACCTGGTGCTCCCTGATCGATGAAACAACCGCAACATCAACAGAGGAAACTTGTCCTGCTCCATGAGTTTCTTCATCGTCGCTGTACCGGTCGAGACTGAGCCGACGACCCGTTTACCACTTATAAAGTTTCTGTTTTTGCAGGCTATTTGATCTACGTTCGACGATATTCGAGCAAATTTCGACCAAACAGACCTCCAAATGGAGAGCCGCATGGTCGTTCACCGCCTCCCATTCTGTTTGATGATGTAGCCGCTGCAGTGTTTACAGCCCTAGAGTTTCCTATAAGAATCTTGGTCCTTGATGTTTTAAGAACTAAGATCGGCAAAATCTGTCCTTCCTCGCATCACTCACCACTTTTTGATCAGGTTTGGAAGGACTTTAACGGAGTTTAATTTTGTCATATTATTTGCTAAGTGAAGTGCAGGGCCGAAGACAATAAAAGTGATGCCAGAACAGTCCAATGTGCCAGATCGTATCCCGTTGATCACCCTCACAGGCGAGCACTCCAAGTTCACGCATGAATCCATTGGAGAATTATGTGTTCAATGCAAGACCACGTTCGGTCAACATATAGCAGGAGTGCGTGCATAAAATAATGGAAAATTTGACTCCATTCATTGCCACGCTGAGATGATGAAAATTTGAGAAGTGATTAAGCAAAGTTATAAACTTTATTCTTTTCCCTGGCTACTATTTTGTCTTTTTTTTTTAAAATTGGTTGCGGGGTTGTTCGTTGTCAAGCCATCAACGGGATAAGTATAGTACAAGTATCATAACTTTTGTACGGCGTTCACTTGAGTCTATAACTTTCAAAATGTTCACTTGAGTGCCATAACTTTCAAAAATCGTTCACTTGAGTACTATCGCTGAAGTGGAAGCCGGAAAAACCAACGTGGATGCTGAAAAAGCTTACGTGGCGCCGGTGAAGCGATTTTTTGGAATATTTTATTGTACAAGTGGCAATTTTCATTAATTTTTTATTTTATTTTTGCAAATTTTATTTTTCTGGTTTGTTTAATTATTGAAATTTTTAAAAAAAAGGCCAAACCCTTGATTTCTTGGTGGTGGCCGGTGAGGCCACCAGCGACCCGCCGCCACCACCGGCCACCACCGGCCGACCTAGGGGCCAAGGTCGGCTTGCCCTAGGCTGGCGAGGCCGCGATCGCCGGGGCCGATTTTCCATACCTAAACACATGCCCTTTAAAGTGCTCTTAGTATCTCATGAAGATACTTGTTTTGTCTCTAGGGCCCCATTTTCCGTACCCATGGGACGACTCGTGTGTATAGGAAGCGCATCCTCAAGGTCTAATAAAACTCAAATCTTATTTTTGACTAGTCCACAACTCATATAGAGTAGAAGCAACTAATTTAGAAGGCATACGATTGAGCATCTAAATAGTAATCAACAAAAATTTCACCCCAAAAATACTAGGCAAATTAGCCTGTGCCATCATAAACCTAACCATTTTCATTGGGGCCTACTTCTTCTCTATGCAACTCCATTCTATTGAGAAATCGCTAAAATAGTCAATTGTCTTTTTGTTCTTTTTTCTTTAATTACATAAACATATGAACTCATCGAGATAGATTTTCTCAACTTCGATCGGATTATATATATATATATATATATATATATATATATTTATATTAAAATGAATTTTTAAAAGCTCAAAAAAATTCTCAAAGCAACTTATGCCTCGGATTTATGAGAAATCAAAAACAACATGTTTGAATCGAATGTAATCATCTATAAATGTGATGAAATAAACAACCCATGCCGTACTCTCACATTCATTGAATCATATATGTTTGAATGAATCAATTGCAAAAGAAACTTAGCTTTTGTTCCTTTTCTAAATGATTTTCTCATTGTTTTTCTCGCCAAGCAATGCTCACAAATAGGCAAATCAACTTTTTCAATATTACCTAATAAGCCCTCTTTGGCTTATCTAAATATTCGTTATTGGCCAATATGACCCAACCTAACATGCCATATACTCACATCATCACAAAAGATGTAAATAGGGAATGACTAACATTCACATTAGTGTATTCAACAATCAAGCACAATGAAACCATCCAAAACCATAATAACTTGTTTTCAATGACAAGTCATCATCACTGTTATGAAAGTTCAAACTGAAATCAAGTTTAACCAAAACTAACATGGAAACTAAATTCCGTCAAGTTTTTGGAGCATATTACATAATATGTAAAAACAAGATGCGACCACCGCCCATACTTAATTGGCAAGTGGCAATTTCTTTAACTTTCACTCAAGAATTGTTTCGACATTTATCCACTTTACTTCATGTGGAACTCAATGTGGCCCATAAATCTACAATCCACAAAGAATGAAATTTAGTTACAAAAACTGAATTGGAGACTTAAGTAACACTCTTAAGTGCACAAATGGTTTCTAACTTCTTTGGCTCACCATGTTCATGAGCAAAGTGACCATTCTTGCCATAATTAAAACAATTCACCTTTGAGATGTTTGTCTTGAAAGGGCCATTTCCTTTCCCATGTTAGTTAAACTTCGATTTCTATCCGAAGGATTTGTTCCCTTGTCGTTCTAGTTCTTGAATCCACCCCGACGCTTAAGCCTCGGAGCACGACGCCCCATTTGAGTTAGAACCAAGCATAGCAAATGTCAATTTCTAGTTTAGCCACTAGGAAACGATCCTCTTTTAGCTCAAGATGGTGTATAGCATCCTTAAAAGTGTTTATTTTTTATTGTGGATCAAGTGAATTTTCATATGCACACGGCTATGATGGAAATAACAGACTTCGCTTGCACTTGTTGCTCATCGGTCAAAATGTAGCTTGCATCTTACAGTTCACTTATCATGTTTGACACTCGCCACAAAAAGTTGTTTCATAATTCCGCCCATGAGGCATCATATAAGTGTCAAACCTGGTGACCGATGTCTAACCAAATTTAACTTAGATGCTTCCCACTTGACTTTGGCTTTTTCATAAATGTCCGAACTCACGCATAAATCATTTTTCATGATACTCAAGCAACATAATGCTAGCAATAGAGTTCGTCCTTTTTTTTTTATGTAGCAAATGCTTCTCTTTCCCTTTTATATAGTGCAATATTCTCATCTTTAGGTTCTTTCATAATTAGGTCAATAGCTTTTAGTGCTTCATGCTTTTCTAGCACATACCGGATTCTCATATTCCGGTTTTCATAATTCATGCCATTAAAAATTCTCTTTTGTCAATCTCAACTATGATTTTCTAAGAAGCTATGGCCATTACATCTCGAACACGAAATTCTATAAACATGTATTCACGAACTATCAATGCCTAACATTTATACATCTATTTTACACTAACTAATTATATTAATGAATAATTTCACATAAATTCTCAAATTCGAAAGTTCATTATATTCTTAATTATCGTCTAAGAATCTTCGCGTGAAATTATCATTAACATAATCATTTATGTAAAATCGAGTTCATTAAAGTTACTAAGGGCCTATTTGGTAACACTCCAAAAATACGTATGGTAAAAAAATGTTCCAAAAGTATTCCGTGGAACACTTTTAAAAAAAGAAACACTTTTGAAGCCAAAAAAGAAAAAAACCTTGCTTTTTTTTGTTTGTTTCGAAACACTTTTTACAAGAACGATGGGAACACTTTTTACACCCTCACAATCATCTATTGAAGCATGATCACTTCTTCCCTCGGACTCCTATGCGAGCAATTCCTCCCTCATGGACGCACGCCTCGACCACCTCGACGTCGTTCCTCGACTAGCCAACACCGCTTGGACCTCC
Organism: Rhodamnia rubescens; assembly: GCA_021437795.1. Classification (NCBI taxonomy): domain Eukaryota; kingdom Viridiplantae; phylum Streptophyta; class Magnoliopsida; order Myrtales; family Myrtaceae; genus Rhodamnia; species Rhodamnia rubescens. Next base: position 2,007,306 of record JAILYA010000024.1, read on the forward strand.
GGTGAGTTTTCGTTGGTTCATCCTCTTCTTCTTCCTCTTCTTAGTAATCGATCGACACTCCACATGTGGGAGAGCTCGCGCGAGCCGAACCGCCTAGATCCGGGCGGGGCTCGGCCGCACTCGAAGATCGTGAGCCAAACCGCCCAAATCCGGGCGGGTTTGGCTCGAAATCGCTGAGCACGGCCGAGCCCCACCCAAATCTAGGCAAGGTTCACCTGGCGAGTTCGCCCGAGCCGAACCCCACCGTCGCAAGGGTCGGCCTCACGCAACCAACAAGGAGGCAAGCTCGTGCGAGTCGAACCCCACCGTCGCAAGGGTCGGCCTCGCACAACCAACATGGAGGCGAGCTCACATATTGCTAATTTGTCTAATTTGTCTCAACTAACCGATCACTTGTAACCTCATGGCAACTGTAATTGATTTCTCTAATTTGTCTCGACTATTGGCCACGCCCAAATATTTTTACCTTCATATATCTATGGCATTAATGTAACTCAAGAAAGTAAACTTGCTTGCGCGAGTCGAACCCCACCATCGCAGCGTTCCCTTTTTTTTGTTTCGGTATTTGTTCGGTCTTTTATCCTTGAGGTGTTTTGCAATATTGGGTATTTCTTGTTGGTGGGTTTGATTGATATATGCGTGATATTTTTGGTTGAGCTCTTGTAATCTACTTGCAACTCCTATCTCTTTGTATTGATTAAGCTAGCTAAGTAGTAAGTATCGAGGTTAGTTTTAGTTCGGTATGTCTCATCATTTATCCGGACATATTTGCATTTTTGTCCCGTAGACATCACTCAAGGTTCTCTCTCCGGGTATTTTAAAGGCAAAAAGACCATTTTTTGTGGGTATTTTAGATGATGAGTTGATAAGGACGATAGTTGTGGTGTGATTAATTTTTATACTTGCTTGTTTTTTTTTGGTAAGGTAGATATATTCTTTTAACCATAGGTAAAAGGACCAAAACATGTTTTATACTTTCTTGTTAGCATTGCTTGCAACCAATAAATGGTCGGTTGTGGAGCTAAACTCTGTCATTAGCACATATGTCTCCAAGTAGTATAATAAATGGAGTTGTAAATGAAGTTCTAAACTAAAGTTGCCAATTCATACTCATACCATATTGATGTTCAAGATCAATGTTTCAATCCGATTACATGTAAGTGTGACAAGAGGCTAAGTTATATCATTTTAAATGGGTTATGAGAAATTGATTATTGTGGTGGGTTTTGTCTATCCTATATGAGATACTTTGATTTATTGAAACTCATGCTTGAACAATTTTGCAGGCTTCTTTTGGCTCCTCCCCCGCCTTCCGGATCAATATCACGTGAGTTCGGTTCCTTTTCATGTTGCTTGACTACTTTATGAGAGTAAACTTGTTGTAGGTTCTGTAAGTACCAAAAAGGTTGGAATATGTTTTGCATCATCTCTTTTTAGTTATACAATCCCTTTTTAGGGTCCACAACAATCATGCCATGTGCAAATTAATTTGTTGGAAGAGAGCTGTTTTTGGTCCTTTCTAAACATTTCTTAGCCACTTTTTCATGCCTTGAACTAAGAATTGTTTCATTGTTTGTAATTAATTGAGCTTGTGATTGCATTGTTAATATGATGATGAATTAGCCAAGATTACACGGCATCCCAAAAAGACACATTCAATGCAAAATGGACCGAGACTTCGATCAACTTGTTTGTGAGTTTGATGGTAGAAGAGGTGAAGAAGGGAAATCGTACCTCTTGTACTTTCAACAAAGCAGGGTGGAAAAACATAAGAATCGTATTCAACAACAAGGTGGGAGTCCAATATAGCCAAGTACAATTGAGAAACAAGCACAACAAGCTGATAACACAAATGGTAGTTTCAAAAAGCTTCTTGGGCAATCTAGATTTGGTTGGGATAATGTTAATAAAAGAGTGACCGTCGATGATCCAACAATATGGGAACATCACGTCAAGGTATCATTTTTTCATTTTTAAACCATTGTACATGTAAGTTTTAACATGTTTGATTATGTTATTGATGTACGCTATTTCTTGTGAAAATTGCAGAATAATAATGAGTGGGCCAAATTCAAGAAGGATGTATTTCCTATTTATCCCGAGTTGTGCATTATATTTGGTGATACATATGCTACTTGGGGAGCAAGCAATAGGAACCGGTCATAATTTTCCCTTTGTCGGAAGATGATGATAACTATGAAGATGATGGTAATGATTTTCCCGAGGGTTTTGATGATCACCACCTTGATGAGGAAGGCTTCACACCTCCCAATCCTAGTACTTTAGTTCATGATAAGCACAACTTGGATAGGACTCCGAATACCAAGAGAAGAAGAAAGATCGACCAATACAACTTAACCACGACCTGCAAAGCCATTGAAGATATGATTAAGTCCTTCTCGGCCACCTCCACCTATGAACCCCTATTCCGTGGCTCTTGTAGTTACTATCCTACTTGAGATACCTAAGTTGGACGATGGTCTTTACGCCAAAGGAGTGGACAAAGCATGTGCTAGTCTTTGAATGGAGACAGAGCTTTCAACACAAGCACCTCCGAAAGGAGGAATGCACTTCTCCGAAATCTTTAGTAGATGTTTGGAAATGTATTGTGGATTTTTATGTGGTATTCGATTTTATTTTATTTTGTGACGGACATAGGTCATCGGTTGTTATTTGGTTTTAAGGATATTCATGTTTAGATTCTTCTATTTGCATTTGCTATGAGTATGATGGATTGCATGATATTTGTGTTCTTTTTTTAAGTACCTACGTTAATGTCATTGTATTTGTGTGATGGTATAGGTACAATGGAAGAGGAATCAAGTATTGTGTCTATCGGAATGATTAGCTCTAGTTGGAACATGTTTGAATGAGTTTCATATTACGATAATACGTTCATGGATATATGCTCGGATGCTAGATCGGTGCTTGCATGTGAAAGAACCATGCGGGGACGGTAAACAAACAGGAGCCGAATGGGTAAGCGAGATTCTTCATGGACACTCGGATAGAATATACGAGGCGTTTAGGTTGGAAAGACATGTTTTTATGAATCTATGTGATTTAATGAGTGGAAAGGGTTGGTTGAAAGATAGTCGGTATATTAAGGTGAATGAACAAATGTGTATCTTTTTTATTGATGGTTGGTCACAAGAGCTCTATGAGAACCTTATGCGAGAGATTTCAACATTCCCCAAAAACAGGTTAGCAGGTATTTTACTCGTAGTGTTGAAAGCGCCGATCAAACTTTCAAAGGAAGTCATCAAAGCACCTTCCTTTGATGTAGTCCCGAAGGAGATTATGCTGGATCCTAACCACTTGCGTTACTTTAAGCTATGTTTTCCATATTAAGTTTACATCATCAAATACTTGTAATTGATAATATTGTATAACACTATACTTTTGTAAAATCACAAGGCTGCATAGGTGCTATTGATGGTACGCACATTAGTCTTTGTTGTGCCTAGGTCGAAGCAGATCCCATATAGAAATCAAAAAGGTACCACCACCCGGAATGTGCTATGTACTTGCTCCTTTAACATGAAATTTACCTTCGTGTATCTGGATGGAAAGGATCAGCCAACGATTGTTGGGTGCTCTCTCGCCGCACTCGAAGATCCCCAATAGAATTTTCCTCGACCACTACCGAGTATTTTCCTTGTCTATTAGTAGTAGTTTGCTTATGATCATATTGCGGTTGCATTTCATAACAAATCTATATTGTACCTTGTTGTAGGCAAATATTACGTGGTAGATTCTAGTTATGCAGCACTTCTAAGATTTTTGACGCCGTTTAAAGGTAAACGGCATCATTTGAATGATTATAGAGGTAGAGGGAGACAAAGTTAGAACAACAAGAGAAATGTTCAACCATAGGCATTCTTCACTTCTAAACGTAATGGAGAGAGCATTTGGGGCACTGAAGAAATGATTCTTTATGTTGCAACACATGTCTTCATTTTCAATTCGGAAGCAAGCGCTCATTGTGATTGCTTGTTGCGCTCTTCACAATTATATTCGCGACCAAGATAGGATGGACAGAAACTTTTCCATTTATGGTGATCCTAACTACGCATATGTGTTTACATAAGAAGAGGTTGCTGATGGTGTATCGGATGCGCAAGCAAGTGAGAAGAACATACTTAGGAAAAGTATTGCAAATAAAATGGCAAGGGACCGTAATATGTCCGAAATTCTATGACTTTGTATTTTTAAATTATGTAATCATATTTTTAACTACTTGGCAACATTTGTGTATGACTCGTAATTGTAATTTTTCCTATCTATGGAAAACATATTTGATGTTCTTATTGTTCAATTCCAAATTTTCTTTCTCTTTCAATTTTTCTTCTTAATTGATCTCGTTCATAGTGTAATTTGATAAATCGTGCATAAATTACTTATGTATATAGGTCCAATTTGATTTAGTAAATTGAACAAATGAGACTTAATTTGATTTAATAAGTTAAAAATATAAATACATCTTAATTTATATATGTAGTCCCCTTAATTAAATGAAAAATTATAAACAGATTTTTTTTGGCGTTACCAAACGCGTTTATGTTCTTTTTTTTGTTCCAGAAACAAATTTTTTCCAGTTACCAAACGCGTTTTCTATTCCCCAAAATCGTAATGAGATTAGAAATAAAAAAATGTTTCTGTTCCAAAAATGTTCTCGTGAACGAAACGTTACCATACGCACCTAAAACCTTTTAGAACTCCCCCACTAAAATAAAGATCATAAATCAAATAATGATCCTCTTATCATGTAATAAATAAATAAAAATAATAGCACGGCATGATTTGATCTAATATTCAAATAACTCATGCATCAAATCATATACAAAATACAAGCCATCCTCCATATATATATATAGGTGTTTGTTTCACGGAAAATATTTTTCCGGAAAACATTTTCCCCAATTTCGGGGTGTTTGGGAGGCGGAAAATTAGAGGTCAACGGAAAATATTTTCCGGTCAACAAAAAAAACCTTCTAAAACTAAGGAAAATGATTTCCTCATTTTGATAAGAGGAAAACATTTTCCACACTTTTCATTCCTCCTCTCTTTCAACTATTTTTTCTTTTTAATTATTTTTTTTTTGCTTTCTTTGCTTTTTTTTTTCCGACAAAATTTATTTTTAATTACTTTCTTTATTTTTTTTTTTTCTTTTTTTGTCTTTTTTTGTCTTTTTTTTTTTTTAGTATTCCATCTTCTCCCTCGACTGATTGCTTGGCCATGGCCGCAACCGGTGGTTGGCCAGTGAGGTTTGGCGTCGCGGCCTCGAGCAAGGAAAGCTATAGCTAATGTTGCTTGCAAGATTGCATGGTCTCGTTGTTGTTTATCACATATGATATAAGATGAATAGAAAACTTATGTAGTATTCTTTGTTCAAGCAAGCCTCGACGTTTCTTGTGCTCTGTTCTTTCAATGGTGGTCTCATGATTTCGAGCCTTTCTTTTGTTTGGTTAGTTTTAATCCATTGTTTTCGTCTGAAATTCTAAAATAAGTGTTGTCCATGGTGGTATCTTCTCCTCGCCCTTGGCCATTGTTCCATTGCTTTGTTAGCTAATGCGATGAACTCTTTTGGATTTATGGTTTTTTTTTTTGTTGGAGGATTTATGGTATCGAACGCTAGATTTAGCTAGGATTTTGGAGTCATTTTTTAGGAATCTTTTGGACAAGAATCTACGCCTCTTGGTCATTTCAGTTTTTCGGATCTTCGTTGAGCGGAGCGGGTTTGGTGACGATGTATATGTTGTAACAAAAAAATTCTGTAGATTTTTTAGATGTTGTTGATTGGTTTGTATATTTTGAAGGAAAAAAAAAAAGCGGATTTTCCTTATCAAACGGTGGAAAAATAATATATGTCTATTTTGAAGAAAAAAAATAAGGCGAGTTTTCCTTACCAAATGGCAGAAAATATTTTCCAATTTTTTTTAAGTTTTTACCAAACATCGAAAAAGGAAGTCATTTTCCAAGAAAATGACTTCCCGGAAAATATTTTTCGGAAAGGTCATATTTTCCGTAAAACAAACGGTGCATTATACTCGAAAATTGGCTCAAAATATATGCATCATGTGGTTTTATATGCATTTTAATATGTTTACATTCAGTAAACATATCCAAATAATATATCAAATTGAAGATAATTTAGAGACGAACACAACGGTACCTCACACGTCCCCAATGGAGCTCAAACGCTCCCGTGCGAGCCATCAAAGTTTGGACATGTGTAGTCTACGTAAGGTCAACGGTCGAGTTGATTTTAGGGATCAAAATGTAATTTACGAAAAGTATGAGGACTAAATTTTAATTATGAAAATTCTAGGGACTAAATAGAAATTTTCAAAAATTGTGGGGATCAAATTGACATTTCTATGAAAACTTGAGGACCAAATTATAATTTTCTAAAAAATCGGGGATCAAATTACAATTTTAAGAGACTCAATCCGACCGATCAACGGTCAACGGGTCGGGTCTTGGATTGGGTCGGAACAGAACCGAGCCGGGTCTGGAATATGCTTGAATCGGATTTGGGATAGTGCTAAACCGGTTCTAGGATAGTGATAAACCCGATTTGGGATGGGTTTGAAAGCGTGTTTGGGCACGTTGCACATGCCGGGCACGTGGGCCCGTGAAGCCCAAATGCATCGGTCCCCTCCGGCCCGTGTGGCACGTGCGATTCCGTCCGGTCGACGGCCACCTCCGGCGATGAGCCACCCCTCAAAACGCTCGTTTCGTCGACACAAGTCTAATGGTATACTTATTTTCCATTTTCACTAAGAAAAATTACACAAAAATGCGACGTTCGCCGTTGCCTCGGGGACTCGATCCCTCCACGGCGCGTGGCGCACGTACGGCCTCTTCCGGCGTCAACTCGCGATGGGCGACCACTCAAAATCTTTGTCTCATTGAGCTCGTTCGAATATGTGTTCAAAAATTATTTTTATTGCATAGAAAATCACAAACAAATCATGAACAATAACGATTAAAAACGGTTTTTCGTGCTAAAAACGACTACAAAATTATCACAAAATGATCAAGAAACAAGAGTAATGGCTCGATACCAATGAAAGGAATGGATCCCGATACATATACGTACATATGCGCAACGGATTAAACTGAATTACATGCCCTAGATCAAACTTGAATCACTGATCGGTGAAGTATATCACGAAGAACGAACATACCTCGATGGCCACAGATTAAGAGCCACAATGCATATGAGAAAACGATCCAAATCCGCTGATTGATCGTCCTTCGAGAGAGCTTTTTCATGAGAGTTTTTGAGAGAGTTTTATCGATTGGTAAAAAGAACGACGTACGTTCTGTAGAAGAGAAGTCAATTTGTTCTCTCTCTTTCCTTTATTCAATAGGAAATAAATCCGTCTTCATTTACACTCAATTATCGCAATAATGCTAAATAATAAATTTAGCTCTTAATGAGCGTAATTTCCCAACAGACCCGACATCCAAGATCCTCATAATTACTAACCTCACCAAAAAAGGGGCTTTTCTCTCTCACACAACGTTTCTAACCAGTTAGGATTAAAGCAAAACCTAAAATACAACTTTTGTTTTTCCTCTAAGTCTGTAGATTATGCTCCTTCTCGAGGGCAGGCCGCCTCCCAAAACACTCCGGGTGCCAGCTTGTTGCGGTGGAATGGGCAAAGCATTTTGTTGATAACTCGGGTGTGCCAAACGCGGGGCCGACCCCTTGGCCACTTTAAGCGGAGAGCTCCTGACGGTGGGCCTGGCGCGGCTGATAATCTCCGCCACTGGCCAGGTGACCCCCTTTTCCTGGGAATCTAGAGGACCACCAGCATTCCGCTCCCACGGTTTGGTTTTTCGGCCTATGCCGACACTCTGGTTGTCCTCAAAATTTAAGAAAACTTGTGTTCATCCCGAGTCGATGCATTTCACTGCATCCGGTTATCTGTTGTATCGCTTAATATATCAAACTTCATAAATAAGTTTAGCATATTTAGTGTTTATGGGAAAAATCCGCTGCACTCTTTGCTCCAATTTGATCAAGGCCTTGCTGGCTAGAGGCTGTCTCTGTCAGGGGGACTCAGGGCACGTGCGAGCGGCCAACGATGGAGGTTGACCGCTACCTGCCCTTGAGCTGGCACCTTCAGGATCTCCAGCAAACCCTACATTTTTAATTTTTGTTGAACATGACTTACGGAACCTTAAAATCGCACAGACTATCATATATTATTCGCCGGAGGAAATGGCAGCTTGTAACATTATTCGTCGAGAGATGGGGACAGCGACTGACGTAGAACTCATTAATCAAATCATATCTTTGCATTGGTCTGGTCACTTCAAGCTGCCACAGAACCTCCATTGTTTCCCACACAAAGGGCATCTCCTGCCTCTCTGTTTGCTTCTAAGGATGGTTTATTCTATGCATACATGGGGGTTATAGAAGCTCTGGAGAATTAAAAAGACCTGTACGGTGTCTAGTTTTCTTGGCACTCTTCACCAGGAAGGTAGACTGCAGATTCCCATGTGAAAAATATAATGGGGTTAATTACAAATAAAAGAGATAAATAATGGGTTTTCATAGTCTTTTTGGAGCTAGAGTGGAAGATCACGTAGGGGTTAATACATGTAAGTTCAGACAAATTATTCCTGGTTTAGAACGTGCTTGTTCCTTGTATCTTGTGCTGGTTCTATCAGGATTGGGACATGCTGAGATATGTATTCATTTGGTTCAACAAGCATTGGAAAAGTTTATGGTGAGGGTGGACACTAGTGTCGCTCTCTGCTAATGATGTTTTGAATGAAAGATGGCGCCTCTAGCTTCTCTTCCGGATGACATGTTACGTATTCCACAGACAAGTTGCGCATAGTTTAGCCGAGTGTTGATTAGCATAGGGTCGGCCTGATGCGCCGGGAAGGAGTTTCATGAGATGTTGGGCAAGAAGACAAACTTATGTTTTGGCAAGTCGTTTGCCGGTCCCGATCCGCCTCAAGAAGTGGAATGTCCCAAGTTTGGATCCCCTCCATTGATTACTCAGAAGATCTGCGCGAGGTGGCAATAATCCAACGAGGTTGAGACAGAGACACGGCTTTATTCAGACAGTGGGGGACTGGTGAGTTGCAAACTGGGGGTTAGACACCCAAGTGATATCAAGACATGAAAGAAAAGAGAGAGGGTAGAGCTATGCTTTCTTCGATGGGGAAGAGGGACCGTGTCATAGTCTTAACGGGAGAATTGTCCAAAAAGTCCTAAACCTATTGCACTTACGCTAATTCAGTTCTACACCTTTCAATTGTGCGAGTTCAGTCCTAAACCTTTTGATAACTTGTCAATTCAATCCTAAACCATTAAATTATGCCAATTTAGTCCTAAACATGTTAATAATTTGTCAAATTAGTCCTAAACCTTTTAACAAATTGCCAATTTAGTCCTTTTGGCCAATTACTCAAACAATAAGTTTAGGACTAAAATGCAAAACTTCAAAATATTAAAAACTAAATTGGCACAATTCCAAAAGATTTTGGACTAAATGGACACAATTGAAAGGTTTATGACTAAATTGGCAAATCATCAAAAGATTTATAACTAAATTGATAAATTATCAAAAGGTTTATGACTTTTTCGGTAATTTTCCCTAGTCTTAACCTATCTTGACACATTTCTCATTGGGTTTTTCTTGAAGATGTGGAATGTGAAGCTTCGAAGTAGGAGAAAGTTATTCAAAAAGTCATAAACATATTGTATTTTGGCTAATTCAATCCTAAACCTTTTAATTGTGCCAATTGAATATTAAACCTTTTGATAATTTAATCTTTCCGATCAATTTTGGACGGAAATGCTAACGTGGATGCCGGCCTTCATATATGGTACGATTAGATATGGAAGATTGTACACCTTGATTTTAATCTTGTTATCGTCCGTCCGAACTATCATTGTGGGTTACCCACCCCTCTCTCTCTCACATGCACACACATTTTTGTATACCCTAAGGAGAATTTCAAGCATTGAATAAAAGGGTAAATGTGACCAAGTGAAAGCCAGATTGTATCCTATAAAAGATAGTCTGTTCTAAATTACGTGATAACAAAACATGACCCAATGCACATGATACCACTAATTATTTTCTTCTGATTTGGTCAAGAGCCACATATGGGCAAAAAGACAGGCAGACTCCTCTATGCCCCCACAAATTGCAAGGCTTGCATGGTTTTTGTCTCCTTATGCCCACCAATTCACCAAACGCATCAAATACGATTAGGGGCATGATAAGTCTCTTCATAATTGCATGTCACATGCTCTGAGCAAGAACTAACCACATCATATCTTCCCCTAACCAACCTTTAGAAGCGTTACTATTTGTCCCACCAAAGATTAATTAGGTACGGGGTTGAGCCAGCACAAATGCAATTAAACCACCGATCCCTAATGTTTAATGTAGTCTTTGAATTTCATTTTGCTAATTGCTTTGTGTTTTTAGACTTTGTAAATATTGATGAACCTGATCTTTATGTTGTTAACATCGATACTACTGCCTGAGATGGACACGCCACCCTGTTTAGGTGACATCAATTTCACATTTTGAAGTCTGGCATGTCCTTTCTTTGAAGGGAGAGGCGAAATTCAGTATTTTTATTTTCGAAATTCTTCATAGATTAGACGTCTACGTCGTGAATGAACAAAATCATGATATGTCTATCTTTATTTCAGGGGAAAACGTCAAAATAATCAAGAAACAACCCCACTTGTTTTATAGGTCAAGCCTCCAATAGGAGTGCTAACTTATGAGTAATTCATAAGGACTTGTTCCATAAAATGCGACAAACTCCTCAACTGAGGAACCGACGTCCTCGTCACCATCAGCTCCTACCATTTGATGTGTGGTAAGGTAAATTCAATGTCTTCCGTCATCTTAAAAGTTTGTTAGGAGCCGCATTTTATCCCAACCTTATGATACTTTGTTCCAATACTATCTATAATGACAACCGGGCTCATTTCATGAAGGCTCAACCTTCAAATGAGGGTTGATGTTTGACTTATTAATCACTTTAAAAGGTCTCTTCCATCGACCCCAAAAAAATGTCCTCTTCCAAATGATCAGAGATTTTAGATGTCACATAACAATTGCAAAATATTTAGGGTTTAATAAAAAGATCGTCCATATATGTACTTGCAAAAGACATGTCAAAACTCGAAAGATAGCTACTCAACTTCGAAATGTTACCAATCAATAAAAGCAAACTCTTTTCCGGGTAATTATCTCTTTACACATACCATTTCTTTAAATAATCAATCTATATAAAATTCGGAGAATCAGTAAGATCTAATTCACACATCTGAAGAAACAAGAGGTGAAGAAAGTATACAGAGTTCAACGTCAAAACAATGAAGGTTGCCAAAGCAAAAAAGGCTCATTGCAGTGCTAAGCGAATTTGCTACTTCCTATCACCTTCTCTGATCTCAAATTTACGCTAATCAAAAGCTTGAATGGAATCTTCATTGCGTTTCATTTTCTTAGTTTAATCTCTTGTCCAACCTAAAAATAATGCATTTTCACCAATAAACATTATGGAGATCTTGTCCCCTTGCTTCAATCCTTAGTTGTATCCCCAATTAATTTATACCCTACACGTGTAGCTTCCTCAATTTCTCCCATTCCACAGACAAGCCCATTAAAACAAAAGTTAAGATAATCCTTTAAAAAAGCCATGCAGTGTCTCAAAGAGGAGGAAATTTCCATCATACCACACGATCGGGCAATCTCCTATGATGCAACGCTGCCTGAGGACTATATATAAGGACCCAAAACTCTAGCCAAATCTATCAATCTCCACCACAACAGCATCAGCCGAAAAAACGAGAAAAACCATCCCTCATCACAAAGAGTAATGGCAAGATCTCTCCTCCTCCTCTTCATTCTGGCTGATGCTTTCGTGGTTTTCACGACGGCGGATTTGAGCTCGGTATCTCCCAGTCCTTCTTCGACTCCAGCTGTCCATGGCGCAAAGCCAACCGCGGCCCCAGAGACGACAAATCGGAAGTTCGGGAGACATCAAACGGGGCTCGAGACGGCCTTCGGAGGGCCTAGTGCAAGTCCGTCTCGAGCCCCGGCTTGGAGCGAGGCGAGCTCTTCTGATGTGTGGCAGCCTTTGCCGGTTGAGCAAGAGGTCCGTTTGGCGAAGCAGCATCGTCACTCGTCGGTGGACAAGTCTGTGGCCGGGGCGGGGTCATTCTCGGCGGCCTCGCCACGACTTTCTTGGTGGCGGTCTTCTGCTATATAAGAGCAACGGGAAGACATAAATCGGAGGCTGCTAGTAATGCGGCTGATAGTGCCTAGATTTGCTTCCTCTGTATCTTATTCTGTACGTAAAAATGCCTACAGGAGAGAATACAAGCCACCTTAGAGATCAATCTGTAAAGTGTTCATGAAATATAAAATTTCCAATTTTTGTTCCTTCCCAAAGATATTGTTAAATATGTCTTGAATTTTATGTATTCCGGTTTATCACCTAACTCGACATATTTTTTGTGCGGCCCAAAAGTGGAGGAAAAATTGAGATTTAGTTCGTGACGCGGAGAGTTGGGCTCTATTTTATACTGTGGCTAGGGTTCTTTCGTTAATTGGAGATGTTTTTGGTCTCGAAAGTCACACTAACTTACTCTCTTTGATTATAGTGGAATCCTATTTTGCCTCGTGGACGTGATCGTCTTGTTCGAACCACGTAAATTTTTATGTTGTGTATGTTTTTCGCATTTGTTACAACAGATATGTTAACATGCATGAAAGCTTCCCATTCTCTCCCCCTCTCTCTCTATCTCGCTCCAAAGGAAGTACTCAAGTGATCATTTAAGATAGTGACTATTTGGAAATGAATCTTGAATCGTCCATCGTCAGCATCGGCTCACGTAGGCTGCCAATATTTTCCTCTAATTTGAAGGATGATTCAGTCCGTTGTTTCTGGGCCTTTACTATGTTAAAAGTCTGTCAGAGCCACACCTTATCCTAACTCTCTCGCCCCCTGTAAATACTCCTCTCTCTTGAAACGGAGTCAGGTTATGATCCTGTTTGTGATAGTCCAACTATTTCCAGGCAAGCGAAGCTCCAAAATCCTCAACAGGAGTACTACAAGGTCTCTCTCATCTGACATGATTTGAGCCTCGATTTATCCACATATTCGGACGTTATTACGTTTTTTTTTTTTTTGTCGGAAAAATTGCATTACTTGGTGAGTAAAGTTTCGTACATAAAGGCTCATACGAGGAACGTCTATGCATAATAACCTCCAGAGGGGTTGCGGCGGGGCAGAGGTCCAATGGGGCGGGACGCGATCAGAACGATGCATCTTGGCGATCCAATCAGCAACTTGATTCGCTGTTCTCTTACAATGGGCCACGGAGATATTTGGGAGGCGGGCTAGGATCGTTTGGGCCTGGAAGATGAGACTTTCTACTTCCCAAGTAGCTTCCACTTCTTTGTTGACTGCAAGTACAAAATTTAGAGAATCTGACTCCACTTTGACGCAAATCTGCTTTTCCCTTATCTCTTTCCTGTCCATGAGAAGCTTCAGACCAGTGAGAAATGCTTGAGCTTATGCGACCAGAGCTGTGCAGGGAAGATCTTTCTTACAAATCCCTCCAGCAGAGAACCGTTTGAATCCCGAAGAACTCCAGTAATTGCACCATCGGGGTCGGCACCACCCACCGAGGCATCAACGTTCATCTTCAGATCAGGGTTTTCCGGAGGCACCCACGCGAGAGGTGAGTCAGTATCTGTTCTCCTGGAGCTACGATCTTTGACGTTCCATTTGCTATAGCTTGTAAGGATTATCTCCGCCTCTTCAATTAGACCATCTGCACTAGGATTTTTGCCCCGAAACACTAAGTTATTTCTTGATTTCCAAATGCACCAGAGGGTGATAGCGATTAATTCGAACACGGCTGGGCTTTCGGTGTCCTCTAAGATGGCCTGGATCCAAGCGTCTATCCGATGGGTTTATGAGTAGCGCTGCCATATGTTGAGTTTCCTCCAGATTTGTTCTGTCCACGGACAGAGGATGTATAAGTGTTCAGTTGTTTCTGCTTGCTGGGTACAGACAGGGCATAGTGGGTGGGGTATTAAGTGTCGCCGAAAGAGATTGTCTCTAGTAGGTATAGCGTTTTGAGCAGTTTTCCATAGAAAGATCCGAACTTTAGGGGGAATCTGTGCCTTCCAAATACCATTCCTGAGTTTCTCGTTGGTTGATCTGAAGTAGAAGCTGCATCTGTCCCCTGCTTTAACTCTCTATCTCTTAAAGAGTTATACATGCTTTTTACAGAGAAGTCTCCCTTTGCATTTCCAGTCCAAATCAATTTGTCCTCACGAGGTAGAGGACTCAATGGAATAGCTAGGATTTCCTTAGTTATTTCTTCATCAAACAAGCTTTCAATTTTTTCGGCATCCCATTCTGCTCCCCCATATAGAGTTAATCCTGAGACGTGCGTCGGTTCTGCTTGATTTGCCGAGCCACCAATGATTCCTCTCTTAAGCCAGCAATCCTCCCTGATATTTATAGTCTCCCCTTTCCCAATAGACTAGCGCACTGACTCTGCGAATGTTTCTCTGCCATGTAGAATGCTTAGCCACCCCCAGGACGGTCTCGTACCTTTTCCAGCTTGTAAGAAGTTTTTATTTGGAAAGTACATGCCTTTGAAAACTGTACTCCAGAGGGAGTTTGGATTCTGAGTGAGTCTCCAGGCTTGTTTTCCCAGCAGGGCTTTATTGTACATAGCCACGTCTCCGAAGCCTAACCCTCCATTGTCTTTCCTTGATTTTAGAAGTTCCCAACTCCGCCAATACAAACCAGATTTCTTCTCGCTGTTCTTCCACCAAAACTGGGCTATTCTTCTTTCAATCGATTTACAGATTGAAATTGAGATTTTGAAAATTGACATAGCATATTGAGATATAGCCTGGACTACAGATTTTATACGGGTTTTCTTTCCGGCCTTTGAAAACAGATTTTCCTTCCAGCCTTCTAGCTTCGTGTCTACTCATGCATTGATCCATGAAAACATCTGTTTTTTTGTTTCCCCCAATCAGAAGGGAGACCCAAATACTTTCCTGTTTTCCTCATCACTGGAACTCGGAGAGCGTTTGCTAGGCTTTCTTGGAGCTGCAGGGGGCAGTTTGGACCCATGAAGAGGCCGGATTTGTTTAGGTTGATTTCTTGTCCCGAGGCGTAGCAATATTGATGCAGGATCATACCCAGATTTTGGCACTCAATCAGTTTACCATCCAAAAAGAAGATCGAATCGTCTGCAAATAGGAGATGTGATAATGGGGGGCAAAATTTATTTAGTTTAATACCTCTAATAGTACCTTCAGAGATAGCCTTTTTCATCATCATAGAAAGAGTGTTTGCCATAAGAATAAATAGATATGGGGAGATGGGGTCGTCTTGTCTAATACCTCTTGAAGGTTGGAAGTACGGTAATGGTTCTCCGTTGAGCTTTACACTTAGCGTGGCTGAGGTAACGCAATTCATCACTCTATCCACCCACCACGAACCAAAACCCATCTGGATTAGACAGGCCTTACGAAAGTCCCATTCCACTCTATCATATGCCTTCTTCATATCAAGTTTTAGTATAGCTTGAAACCTCTTTTTTCTCTTTCGGATTTTTATTTGGTGTAGGATTTCCTGGACAATCAGAATATTATCTTGGATTTGTCTTCCTTCAACAAAGGCACTCTGTTCTTCTGCAATGGTTATGGGCAGACAGCTCTTCAGCCTATTTGCTAGAATCTTATAAATGATTTTGTACGCGAAATTGCATAGGCTTATAGGCCTAAACTGATCAAGTCTCTCAGGGTTCTTCACCTTCGGAATGAGAGTTATATGAGTTTTATTTAGCTCTAGGTTCAACCTCCCTGTGTCAAAAAACCCATTGACTTCCTTGAAGACACCGGCCTTGATACTCTCCCAGTTTTGCTGATAGAACAGCCCATTTAGTCCATCTGGTGCAGGTGCCTTTTCTGATCCCATTTGGAAAACAGCTCTCCGGACCTCCTCTAAGGTGACATCTTCGGCCAGTGCTGCATTCATAGCATCTGATATGAGTTTGGGGCATTGTGCGAGCATCGGGTCAAAGTTCCGAGGGCCGAATGAGCTACATAAATCAATGAAAAAGTTCAAGGTCATCTCCTTCAAAAGTGATGGGTTTCTTATCCAGGTGTCTTGCCAATCACTTTAAGCATTGATATTCTATTCCTTTGCCTTCTCTGGATAGTTATTGCATGAAACAATCTGGTGTTTTTGTCCCCCCATTTCAGCCAATTCACTCTTGACCTTAACCCCCAATACATTTCTTCCTTCCGCCACAAGTTTTCGAGTTGAATAATTATTTCTCTCTGGCTACTTCTACTTGTGGGTGAGTTCTGGCCATTTATGATCCTTTGAAGCTGAAGTTGGAGCTTTTGAATCAGGTTTTTACTATTTGGGAACTCCTTTTTGCTCCACATTTCCAAGGCTGCCGAGACGGTTTTTAGAGATTCCACTAAATCAACTCCTGTGCTTTCAGATTCCTCCCACACATCTTTAATTACGCGGCCACAATGTTTACCTTGTAGCCAAAACGATTCAAACTTGAAGGACTTCTTTCTTTTGCCTTTAGCAGTGGATAAGGATAGCAAAATGGGGCTGTGATCTGAGCCAATAACCGGTAGTGCAAAAACCTCTGCTGATGGGAACGCCAGTCTCTAGGCTAAATTGCAAACAGCTCTATCTAGTCTCTTTTTACTAGGTTTTCCCCCTCTCTATTGTTGGTCCATGTGAAAGCGCATCCCTTACTCTCAATGTCCATCATCGCACAGTCCTCTAGTAGCTCTTTAAAAGATTGCATCCTGTAATTTTCCGCCTCCCTCCTGCCAGTTTTCTCCCAAACATAAAGTGTCTCATTGAAATCCCCAATCCAAATCCACGGAAGGTTGCAGTCAAATTTCATAAGTTTAATCCTATCCCAAACTTTAAGCCTTTCCTAGTAGGTTGCTGGTACATAACAGCATGTTAGTCTAAAAGGTGCCCCCTAGGTTGGGTCGTCGTATTTTAGGTCGATGAAGTCTTTTGAGATAGAGAGGACTTCTACGCCCACATCATCATTCCAAAACAGGGCTAAACCACCACTAATGCCAATCGGATTCACCACCCATTGATTCTGAAACTTCAGCCTCTTCCTCACGCGCTGAATAAACCCTTCTTGATTCTTAGTTTCGGATAGGAATTCTAAATTGGGCCTTTCTTGAGCCGAGACGGCTCTAAGGGCTTGAACTTAAAGGTGTGCCTGCCCTTGACAGGTTCCAAGCTAGGATGCTCATTGGTGACCTCGGTGGCTTATTAGGGCAAGCCACCAATGCCCGTAAATTTGAGTCTTCAAGCAGAGCTCACGAGTGTATCAAGTATATTTGTTTCATCTAGCAGCATTCGATAGTAAGAAAATAAGAAAAAAGTGGAAATATGACTCTTTTGACTTCATTAGATTTTTTTTTTTTTGGGTGGGAGACTTTATTAGATTCACATCATGTTGTTTTCTACCATTTTCTTTTTGACCGATGTCGCGACCTAAAAATCGAGGCTAATAAATTATCGAAGTTAATTAAATTAACTAACCTAACTCGAGACCCTCCCGAGGCCTACAAAATCGCAACTTAGGTTTATTCGTAAAAAAATGTCGAATTGGAGCCGCCACTAATCATTTACGGAAGGTTGATTAAAAACCTTAATAAAATAGCGAGAAGAACTACTTTATTTTCTACGAACCAGGAGAAAGATGAGTTCGGGGACTCGGTTACATTAATTTAGAAAATTAATTCCCTTTCAATACCAATTTCATAAAAAAGCCTTTTCGATTGATCGATGTGAATTTGATGATTAATTGAAAAAAATGAATTGTATGATAAAAGGAATTGATTTGTTTTAATATTTTCTCGCAAAATAAAAACAATCAAAAGCAATCAAAAATTTAAATAAAAATAAATAAAAATGCCCATAATATACCTTTAAATTTTCGATTTTTTCAAAAAAATTCACTCATCCCCAAAGATCCGGGTTAGAAAAGAATTTTTATCTATTACATCCTCGAAGATTCGAGCCAGGTATGCGGATAGGAGTATTTCCACTTGTCCTAACTCTCTTGCCCCCTATAAATACTCCTCCCTCTTGAGATGGAGTCGGGTTATGATACTGTCTGTGATAGTCCAGCTATTTCTAGGCAAGCGAAGCTCCAAAATCCTCAACAGGAGTACTACAAGGTCTCTCTCATCGACATGATTTGTGCCTTGATTTATCCACATGTTCGGGCGTTATTACGTTCGATAGTAAGAAAATAAAAAAAGTGAAAATATGACTCTTTTGACTTTATTAGATTTTTTTTTTTGGTCGGAGACTTTATTATATTCACATCATGTTGCTTTGTACCATTTTCTTTTTGACCGCGACAACACCCTTTGTTGAGGAGATACACGCGTGAATTGTATTAAATAAGTCTCACGTCGGATAGGTATGGTATGGAGCAATTCACATATATATATATTATTTTGTCGTAAGCAATTGAATATTTTAGTTGGTCCATAAATCATTAACTTAAGTTTTTGAATGAAGTTGGAACCAATTAGATATATTGATAGCTTTGGATTTGGGCTCTCTCTTGGCAATCTCCCGTTGTTTTAAATTGAGTCATACAGGTCGGATTGGCATCCAAATTATGACTGATTTTGGTAAATTTCTTCTGTTTACTACGGGATTAGAGGCTTGATTTGGTGG
This sequence comes from Rhodamnia rubescens, assembly GCA_021437795.1. Taxonomy (NCBI): domain Eukaryota; kingdom Viridiplantae; phylum Streptophyta; class Magnoliopsida; order Myrtales; family Myrtaceae; genus Rhodamnia; species Rhodamnia rubescens. Next base: position 2,026,092 of record JAILYA010000024.1, read on the forward strand.
TATTTCCACATCGACCTTCTTAAAGTTAACTGCTTCTCCTAGGAATGTGTACTTGCAGAATATCATTAACCTCAGCATCAAGTTTTACCGAGTTAAGGCTCCAGGATTTAGGAGAACCACATTTTTTGTGCATTTTGCTATGATTTGGGTTCTTCATGTTTAATCCTTGTGCTGTGAACCGGCCAGAATGTAAACAGATCATGTTCTAAGCTTCGTATTTCTTTAATTGTCACTCTATACAAGCTGTATAATCTGCATCGAGACGGAATACAAACATCTTCTTCCTTATTTCCTATTTACATACCTTCTAGGTACTAATCGGCCATTTACCTTCTGTTTATGCGGGCATTTTCTTTGTGAAAGCCCGAGTTTAATTATGCAAAGCAGAAAAGGAACCAACAGGAAATGACGGTGTGTATCTCGCTGATAGGGCTCGAGTTCGCTTTTGTCTTAATGTGCAGAGCGACTCCCCACGGTGCAAGTCAATCCTCATTGCTCGAGCTGTTAATTATGTCGTAAAATGTGGAAATTAGATTTCAATCCAAACCTGGTCAATCAAGTTTGAACAGGGGAGATGGCGCGGAACAAATCATACAATTAAGTTCCACTACATCTCGGGAGAACGTCTGTGCTATAGCAATAATAGTTAAGGCAATGCTATACGCCTATAATGAGGAGAGACAGATGACAATAATGCCACCACCCTCACTAGCACATGCCGCAAGACCTATTGGGCCACACGAGGATGACCCACCTGAGACTATTCAGTCGACCGGATGACCACTCAAGCTCATCCAGTTAATGGTCCGTCCCCCTACTCTTTGGCCTATCGGGATAAATAGCTTTTCTTGAGAGTGAGAGAAAGCCTACAATGAGGAGAGACAGATGACAATAATGCCACCACCCTAACTAGCACTCCGCAAGACCTATTGGGCCACACGAGGATGACCCACTGAGGCTATTCGATCGACCGGATGACCACTCAAGCTCATCCAGTTAATGGTGCCGCCCCCTACTCTTTGCCTATCGGGATAAATAGCTTTTCTTGAGAGTGAGAGAAAGCCTACAATGAGGAGAGCAGAGATGACAATAATGCCACCACCCTAACTAGCACTGCCGAAGCACCTATTGGGCCACACGAGGATGACCCACCAGACGCTCATTGATCGGCCGGATGACCACTCAAGCTCATCCAGTTAATGGTCTTGTCCCCTACTCTTTGGCCTATCGGGATAAATAGCTTTTCTTGAGAGTGAGAGAAAGTCCTACAATGAGGAGAGGCAGATGACAATAATGCCACCACCCTAACTAGCTTTCCAAGCACCTATTGGGACACACGAGGATGACCCACCCGAGACGTATTCGATCGGCCGGATGACCACTCAAGCTCATCCAGTTAATGGTCTTCGTCCCCTACTCTTTGGCCTATCGGGGATAAATAGCTTTTCTTGAGAGTGAGAGAAAGCTTCTACAATGAGGAGAGACAGATGACAATAATGCCACCACCCTAACTAGCACTGCCGCAAGACCTATTGGGCCACACGAGGATGACCCACCCGAGCTATTCGATCGGCCGGATGACCACTCAAGCTCATCCAGTTAATGAGTCTTGTCCCTACTCTTTGGCCTATCGGGATAAATAGCTTTTCTTGAGAGTGAGAGAAAGCTTCTACAATGAGGAGAGACAGATGACAATAACGCCACCACCCTAACTAGCACTGCCGCAGACACCTATTGGGCCACACGAGGATGAACCACCGAGGCTATTGATCGACCTGGATGACCACTCAAGCTCATCCAGTTAATGGTCTCATCCCCTACTCTTTGGCTATCGGGATAAATAGCTTTTCTTGAGAGTAGAGAAAGCCATTTTGGATTAAAGTCCCTCATTCAAATTACATTCTAGACATTCACGATGTGGTAACCTCTTTGTGAGAATTGGTAACGTAAACTTGACGAGAATAGTTATGCATGAACCGCATTACGAGTCATTACTTCATACACATATTTGTTCTAATCATTGCAAACTCAGCGAGAATAGTTTTGCAGGAAACCACTAAATATTTATTATGAATCTTTGGCGCATGTTACCTTTGACACTATCGATATGTAGTGCATTCCTAATATTCGAGTTACCTCTCAAGGTCTCAAGGTTCATCCAAGAATTGATGAATGAACGAGCCTTGCTATCATACACCCACCAGGCAATCGCCAACTCCTCGGATGAAAAACGGGTCCAATGTAGTCAACCCAACTATTGAAGGCAAAATTCTTTTGAAACCTAGTTGGCACTTGAACTAGATGTAATAGGAACATTCAATCTTGACACTTGGCTCGGGCATGGTGACACAATACTTGGTTGAAGTCCACGAGGGTGATTTGTCGACAACCAACTTGTTCATCCCTAGTTGAAGTCCATGAGGGTGACTTCCTAGTTTACCGTCTCATGTTGAGATCCACAAGGGTGATCTCCTACGAGACAAGTTTTTACTTAATCATGGTTGAAGTCCGGGGTGACTTCCCAATTTACCGTCTCACGTTGAGATCCACGAGGGTAACTTCCCAATTTACCGTCTCACGTTGAGATCCACGAGGGTGATCTCTTGAGAGACATTTTTTACCAACTCATAGTTGAAGTCCACGATGGCGACTTCCCCGCAAGAACAACCTATCGACTCATAGTTGAAATCTATGTGGGCGACTTCCTAAGAGACAACCTACCGACTCATAGTCAAAGTCCACAAGGGTGACTTCCTAAGAGACAAATTACCGACTCATAGTTGAAGTCCACGAGGGTGACTTCCTAAGAAACCGATAAGAAAGAAAGATTAAAAGAGAATGATATTTGTTCTTTAATAATGGTGTAATAAACATTGTACATGAGAAGCCTTTATATAGGCTTAGAGGAGAAAAGAGCTCAAGATTCTTCCTATGTGGGACTAAAGGAAAAAAAAGAGAGAGGTAAGGGAAAACCTACAAAACTATACAACATGTTTTAACACCCCCTCAAACTCAAGGTGGGTCAAATAACGAGAGTTTGGAAAGAAGAAATTTAAATCGTTGTGATATAAGAGCCTTCGTAAAACAATCGGCAAGTTGATTCTCGGCCCAACAAAAGGAAGTGAAATAGTGCGAGCTTGGAGATGATGACGAGTCGGATGACAATCGATCTCAATATGTTTGAGTACGCTCATGAAATCTTGGATTTGCACCGATATGAATGGCACTCTTGTTGTCACAATGCGGAGGAGTTGGATCCGGAAATGAAACACCCATATCGGCAAGTAAGCGAAGCCAAACAATCTCAACAAGTAGTATCGGACATAGCACGATACTCGGACTGCAGTAGAGGAGCGTGAGACAATATGTTGTTTCTTGGATCGCCAAGAAATAAGTGAATCGCCAAGAAAAATGCAATAACCGGTGATAGATTTGCGATCGGTGACATTGGAAGCTCAATCAAGATCGAATAGGCACGCAACTTGAGAGTAGAAGAAGATGGTAGAAATAAGGAACGCGATAAAGTGCCTCGAAGATAGCGCGGAATTCTTAGAACGTACCGCATAATGAGTTGTTCGAGGAGCAAGAAATGAACAAACGATCGACAACATGAACAAGATAGGCGATGTCGGGTCGGGAGATAGTAAGATAAATAAGGCTGCCAACCAAGGTCCGATGGCGGGTGACATCGTAAAGAGGTTCTCCATCGTCCTGGGCAAATTATTCGATTTAGCTCAATAGGAGTGGCGGCGATGCGTGAATCGATAGAAACATTTGGACGAGAATATCGCGGTATATTTCGCCGAGAAATGAGAATACCACGTGAATCTGCGAGCAATCTCAAGCCCAAGAAAATAGCGCGGTGGTCCTAGATCCTTCATGGCAAAATATTCTTTGAAGGTGCGCTTAGTATGCTCAATATGGTCACGATCATCTCCGGTGATTGACCATATCATCAACATAAAGAAGAAGAATAGTGCGGCTGAAGAAGAGGTATGAACAAACATAGCATGATCGGCACTCACTTTGAGTGAAACCAAAAGATGAATAAGCATCATTGAACTTCTCAAACCAAGCACGAGGGGCCTGTTTGAGACCATAAAGAGCTCGTCGCAAGCGCAAACCTTTCCAGAGGTATGAGCAAGACCCAGGGCGGAGGTTGCATAAAGATATTTTCCTGAAGATCACCGTGAAGAAAAGCATTCTTCACATCAAGTGAAAGAGAGGCCAAATGCGAATTGAACCAACGACTAATAAAGCATGGACAGATGTACATCTTTGCTACGGGAGCAAAGGTCTCCTCGTAGTCGATACCATACTTTTGCGAGAAACCTCGAGCAACCAGGCGAGCTTTGTAACGCTTCAATCTGCCATCGAAGCGAGTCTTAATTTTATATATCCATCGGCAAGATACGAGGAGCGACGCGGAGGAAGAGCGCCAAGCTCCCAAGTACCAAGTACTCTCAAAGCCGAGAGTTCCTCGAGGCATAGCTGGCACCATTCTATATCTTTGAATCGCTCGCGATAACTATTAGGTTCTTATACAGCATGAACAATGACTAAAAAGGAACCAAACTCGTAGAATAAGAAGTAGCGTGAATATATCGGGTAGGTGGACACCGATCTCGAGGAGGATTACAGGCGTGGCTCTAGTTGTGCGGGAATCGTCGAGGCGGATACAGCAGGAGGTGCGGTCTAAGGATAGGTGAAGATGGAGAAGGTGGCAATATATCTAGATCGATGTAGAAGAGGGACTAGAAGGGTCGGGTAGAGGATCAACAGGAAAATCCATAAATGGAACATGAGACGAAACATGAGGTGTAGTATTTGTCGGAAAGAAAGGGATGTGTTCATGAAACGTAACATCACGAGAAATACGTACACGTCGCGCATTTGGGTCATAACAACGATAACCTTTGTGCTTAGTGCTATAACCCAAGAATGCGCATGGGATAGAGCGAGCGGTAAGCTTTGTACGTTCGATAAGTGGAAGAATGACAAAACAAGTACATCCAAAAACTCGAAGATGATTATAGCTAGGAGGTCGAGAGTAGAGAGACTGAAACAGGGTGTCTTGATGGAGAACGAGATGATGGTAGGCGATTAATTAGATGAATAGCCGTGAGAAGAGCTCGCCCTGTAACTCGGTGGGAACGGATGTGCCCAAGTAAGAGAGCTCGAGTGGTCTCTAGAATATGACGGTGCTTGCGTTCAAAGCAACTCCATTTTGATTGGAACCCCGGGACAAGATAACTAAGGAAGTGTACCATCACTAGCTAATAGGGAACGAAAGACACAGAGAGATATTCTCCCCCCGAATCCGAACGGAAAATTTTGATTTTTGTATTAAATTGTGTGGAAACTATGGAAGTAAAAGGCGATAGATGGAAAAGAAATCACTACGTTGACGCATAAGATAAACCTATGTATAACGAGAATAATCATCAATAAAAGATACATAATATTTGAAACCACTCTTGGAAGAGAGCGGGCGGGACCCCAAACATCGGAATGAACAAGATCGAAAATCGCACTAGTTCTAGAGTTACTAACGGGAAAAGGCTTAGCGGTGCTTGGCGAAAGGGCGAGATAGAACATGGAGGAAGACTACTAGAAGAAATAGGACCCAAAGCACCTTGTTGGTGAAGGACGGTGAGACGAGAAGACGGAATATGTCCAAGACGATGCCACCGAGCAAGATAGAGGGTAGCCAACACGGGAAGAGAGGAAGTTGGAAGATGGAGATGTTGCATAATATAAAGTCCATCCCGTCTACTGCCCTCGCCAATCATCTTGCCACTCAAACGATCCTGCACAAAGCAAGAGCTATTTGTAAAGCTTACAGTACATCCAAAGTCGGTGAGTTATCCAACGGATAATAAATTGAGAGCCAAAGAGGGAACATGTAACACATCGGGAACATTGAAACCTTGAGAGATGGTAAAAGTACCCTGTCGGGTAACTAGTAGAGGAGAACCATTAGCGGTAAAGAAATGTCTTTGGTTGCTTGAGCTCGAGAGAGCTTAGTGAGAAAAATGATGGAAGTAGACATATGTCTAGCAGGCTCCCGAGTCAAGTACCCAAGTAGTAGAAATATCCTTTGAAGGTGGAGTAGAATGCCAGTGCTTCCAAGAGATGAGAGAGTTGTAGAAGTACCGAATCGGAAAAAGACCTGGGCGAGAGAAGGACTCAATCGGGCAAGTTGGGCCTCAAGAGAAGGCAATACTGGTCATCCATAGAGGGAGAAACCGAGTAATAGTGAGAGATTGGAGATGCGGTAGTGATTCGTGGTGATGCGAAAGGCGTGAAGCATTCTTCTTCTTCCAACAATGTGACTCGTCGCTGACCAAGACGATGACAATACGTACATGAAAGGCGGCGAGGACCACGAATAGGCGAAGGACGTGGTGGAGCGACCAAAATAGCGGTTGAATCGGAAGGCTGCCGAGGAGGAAAAAGGCAAGACGAGTTTCCTCGGTATCGTAATTCTTTGCGGCGTTAAGGAGGGATGGTCTTGGAGAGCGGTGAAGAAGTTGGGCTGCGAACACCTTCAGTAGGGAGAGCCAAGCTTCATAAGAAAAGAATGTAGACGGTGCCTATCTTGAGTCGAGCCGAGTAGATGGACACGAGTACAATTCAGACATGATGGGCGAGAGAATAGGAGCAAGAATATCCAGTTGACTCCAAAGTGAGTGCATGTAATTGTAGAAGTCTCGAATAGAGCGAGACACTTGCGTAGCATTGTAAACTTCTTGCTCCAACCGATAAACTCGAATGTCCCCATGTCGGGTGAACATCTCGGCAAAGGCGATCCCATAAACTTTTGCCTCAACAATATTAGAAAATTGTGGGCGAAGAAGCGGGATCAATGGAACCAAAAATGATAGCCTATGCCTTCCGATCAAGCAACTTTTCATGCTCGAATTTTAGCAAGACGTTTCGCAACTTCATCGGATGAGTCACTTTGAAGAAGCACCGGGACAAGGACAAAGTCCCTCAACATGCTCAAATAGGTCGCGATAAACAAGTCTTTGTCATTTTCGATGGTTTCCAAAGAGAATAGTTTGAACCATCGAGTTTGACGTCAATACGATCACTAGAATCACCCATGACGACGAGAAAAAGAAATCACTAGCAAAGCTAGAAATATGGATTGAGGTGGAAAAATTGATCGAAATGATCGAGAAAGAAGAAACACGGATTAGAACGAGCAAGGATGATGGCCCTAAACTCATTATCTTAATTTCTAATGCGGAAGATCCAATTTATAGCAACCGCAGAAGCATACTTTAAAAAATAATGAGCTCATTGTCTTATTTTACGATGCGGAAGATCCAATTGATTAGGCAATGAGCATACTCTTCAAGACAATGAACTCGCTTCCGATACCATGATAAGAAAGAAAGATTAAAAGAGAATGATATTTGTTCTCTAATAATGGTGTAATAAATATTGTACATGAGAAGCCTTTATATAGGCTTAGAGGAGAAAAGGAGCTAAAGCATTCTTCCTATGTTGGACTAAAGAGAAAGAAGAGAGGTAAGGGAAAACCTACAAAACTATACAACATGTTTTAACGAAACAACCTATCGACTCATAGTCGAAGTCCACGAGGTGACTTCTTAAGAGACAAACTACCGACTCACGGTTGATAGTGCACGAGGGCCACTTCCCAAGAGACAAACATTGAATTTTAAATTTATCTCAGCATTTCCAACTTGGGCACTTTCGTATGCGATCCATGTGCAAGGCTCTTCTACCACTCTATATGAAGTAGGAGGCCTTAGCATATGTCATTCACAATCTTGCATATCATGCATCATTTCTCTTACATTAGAAAATGGGATTAAAACTCTCGCATAAAATTATCATTCATTCACTTGCACTTGCAAAATTTAGGTTTCAATTTTATTTTTGAGCGAAACCTTTATGAGCCTCCACTCAAGGGCATTGTTGATACCTAAATTTTGATTTTAATTTTGCATAAAATTTAGGGGCTAACCTTAGTCCCTACAAAAAAATTAATTAAATCATCTTCACATAAGATGGTTTAATTGTAGCATTCATGCATTACACTTTGCGTTCCAAATCGGACCAACGACATGCAAGCTAAAATGAAATGGACTGATCCCGCAATGAGAGTAAACTCCGCCTAGACCATTGCACATATATATGTTGTCGAAAAAATGCAATATTGAAAATTTGGTTTTTTGCTAGACCAAATCATATTTGGTCATGAAGAATTAATTTCTTGGGGAATTGATATATGATTTACAATGTCCACATGAGCATCGTGCAGATTATGGAGTGTAGATTAGGCAAAATGAGAAATTGCGTGAATGAACTTTGTGCAGAGAAGACAAAAGAAGGAAAATACACCAATATATGTACAAGATCTTAAAAGAACATCAAATATAATATCTTGAGGGGCTACACAGAGGATATATGTCATTGGCAAAAAAAGAAAGAAAGAAAGAAAGAAAGAGATATTGCACTAGAGAATGTATATTTCAAAATATTACGCCAGGGATTTCTTTTCCTCAAGTAGCTTAGACTCTTGAGCCTATAAAAGGATCCTTCACAATGCTTTCAGGTGGGGCAATGACTATAAAAAAAAATTCATAAAAATACTCAGAAAGTTCATAGAGCTTCTCGGGTTAGTGTTTCCATCCTTGTACAACGGAGCAAGTCTCCAACACTGACGATTCCTTGTTCGGGTTTACACTCCCCGACGATACTTCTCAGCTCTCGGCGGTCCACCCCAGCCGCTCGACGTTCCTTCTATTCCCGCCGGTGCTGTCTGCTGCTGTTTAGGCGCCTACAGCCCGACGCCCCCTTCTCGGTTGCACCTGCTCTTGGAATCATCTTGACCATCTAGCGAGCTTTTTTATTGTCCACTGATCCACTCGAGGCTTCTCACATCAGCTGAAGCAGCGGTTCAGTCCACGATAAATCACGTGGAGTCTAGCGAGTATTTGGCGGTATCCATAAAGGACACGAAGGAAGATAAAGCCAGACAAAAGCTTCTTCGAAGGAAAAATTATTCCTACAAGTTATTAGCTTTCTGTTATTCCCTGACCATTAAATGACAAACTGATGATGTCACTTGCTCCATGTTAGTGGGTTAAGGTTGTTTTTTCTTTGCTAATTTCATTGACGATCACACCAAGGACTTTGTTCAGTACTTCGTCCGAAGTACGATATCACTACGAAGCCACCCCAGTTATCCAGACGTGCGCCAGCCATCGCCCATTCTCTGCCTATCCAAGAGTTCAAGTTTGGTCGTCAAGATTAGCACAAATCAAATTACGAAAACTCAATCTCGAAGAACAAGGTAAATCTCCTATTTCGAACTTTAATATATTCACTTGCTTATTTGGTTATATTTTGCACATCTTGCATAAAAGTGGATATCTTTTCCAAAATTCAGGTTGATTAAGAAAATTTTCTTTCCTAATCCGCAACTTGTCGCACGATCGAGAACGTCCATCTTTAAGATTATTGATGGAATACTTGATTATGCAAGGATTTGGGTTCAATTGTTAATCGTAGGATTATGAATTAAAGATTAACTCGAATATTCGTGAAATATTTCAAAACTTGATTGATATATCCACTTTCTTGATTGACATTGATTGGCATATTCACTTTTCTTATTTTGTTTGATTTGTCGTACTTTTTTAGAATATATCCGTCGCATGGTGTAATCTCGAAAATTCTAAAAAAATTGTATTCATCCATTTTCCATATTTGAAAAGTACACATCTTTTAAAAATAGCATCATGTAGATAATTGCATATCTAATATTTTTATAAAATATTTAGGTTAGATTGTATACTAGAATAGAAACTGCATGTTTAAATAGAACCTCATGTTAAAAATAATTTATCCTTAATATATTAGGGTTTAGGTCAATTTAAACTCTAAAATATACAAGATAAAAATTGTTTTGACATAATTCTATTTTGGGGAATAAATTCATCCGAAAATAAAATAAAAAAATCATTCACCCTTGCCACGTCATTCGTGCCATGTCATCTATGCCACGACATCCATGGCATGTCATTCATCTTTGTTATGTCATCTCATACCATGTCATATAGGTCGCATGTTAGTTTGCATTGCATGTAGAATTGCATGCTTAGGTTAATTTAATTGATTCCAACATCACGTAATCAATTTAATTAAACTACAAGCATATCTTTATACATTAGTTTAAAATTGCATATTTAAATTTTTAATTAATTCTTACATCACGAATTTAATCTTCATTTGCATGTCATCTTTCACACGTCATCTAGCTTAGTCTTGCATTTGCATCACGACATTGGATCTTATATAGTATAGTCTTTTGTGCATTCATATAAAAATTGAAAATAAAAAAAATAATTTTGTGTGGCGCATGCTCTCTTGATTATATTGACTTATGGATGTTCAATTAATTGATTGTGCACCCGCATTATAACATTTGTTAGTGTCTTAGGTTAAACTTGATTAATGTTGCCTTCTCAAATGATTTTTCATGAAATAAAATGGTACTGTAAGGGCGTTAGAGTAATCTAGCATAATCAAGTCCCCGAACTCTTAATCTACGGTTCGTAGGAATAAAATAGTTCTCCCGCTATTTTATTTTGGTTTCTAATCAACCTACCATAAATGATTAGTGGCTACTCCAAATTCAAAATACTTTGCATGTTAATTAATTGAACTTTAAGTTGTGATTTGGTATGGACTTTGGAGAGCCCGAGTTAGGTTAGTTAAATAATTAACCTGATAATCTATTAGCCGGAAATTTCTCGAATTTTTAGGTCGCGACAATTGAGAAAGAGACTTTACTAATTTAGATTTAGGGTTTTAATTCAAAAAATTGCGCCATAAAAAATGAACCAATTCAATTCAAACAACATATTCATCTTGCAAAATCGTCCCATTTTAGAGAAAACTTGAGAACCAAGGTTTATTCATAAAAAAATTCACAATTCCAAACGTGGATTCCAAGGACATGTCGATTTGAGCAATATAGATGAATATGTGCAAATTCCAACCAAATCGACTACATGTTTGCGACCAAAAGACGTGAAAATTACCCGCGAAAAGAGAGCAAATTCCGCATCGAACAACTAGTGAAGCTTGCCCAAGACTAGCTGGCTTTGGATGGATCGACGGGGATTCCTCACGGCTTGAACTTCCTTGTGTACCACTCGTCAACAGGATTAGGGAGGGCACTCGTGGACGCCGGATAATAGCCGACCAAATCGAAAGGATCCGTCGTTGTGACTAGATAATATATTGTGTAATCGTAGCGATCGGGACCAAAAATCTTTGCTCAAGAAAACTAGACTTTGACTTTGACCAAACCCATGGATAGCCCAATAACCGCCGCTCGGCACTTCCTCCTCAATTGGGATTAGCGGTGCATGTGATCGTGATCACCTCGTGGTGGTGTCATTCGCCCGTTAGAATAGGTGGACCACTAATCAAGGGAAGATCCAACACGTTCAAGCTTTTTGGTTTCTAGTATGGAGATTATGGCTTCGCCTCCGTGCCAATGAAGAAGACTGCAGGCGGGCGTCGGGTTGGTAATGCAAGCGGACCAGCGGCGAGTGGAGCAAAGCTTCGCCGAACAATGGACTCGGCCAAAGAAATTCTCTCAACCACTCTTGCTCGAAAATCTAAATCGTCCGCCCTAAACCTAGTTTATAATGTGATTTACATGAGTTTCCTAAACCTAGCATGAGTAGGATTAGTTATGAGCCATCCGATTAGATGTCCCGGTCGGACTAGGATTGAGTCTTAGATTTAAAAATCTGAAATTCAAGAGTCCTAGTCTATTAAAATACCTCAAAATTTCGGTTATAGAGAATGCGGCACATGCTGGTGAATTCTCTAATGCGTGGGCTTAATTGCTCAAATTTGATTTCAAAACCTAGCTTCAATTAATTAATGAATAATTAACCAAAGGCCTTAAGTATTTAGGATGGATTTGGTTCAAGCATTTGAAAATAAGCTTTGGAAAAATACAAATGCCTTCAACATAAAGGTTTTTAGGAAAATGCTAATTGCATTTGGTAAAATCACATTTGAAATTGGGCTTTTGGTTGAATGGTGTTTGGTAAAAACAACGTTTCAAAGAGATTTTGAATGCAATTTTTTAATTTTTATTTGGAAAAATTACCTATTCACGGACTGGCAAAGAAGATAAACAATAAAAATGGGGGTAAAATAAAAAAATATAGGGAATTGTTTTTTATCCATTAAAATATAGGGAATTGATGAGGTTAGTTATGGAAAAAAAAATATCTTAGCATTTGGCAAATTATCGAAAGCCCAATCTTTGGTCCCTACCAAAGATTGGGCTTTCAATTTTCCCAAGGCCATCATTTGGTCAAATACCGGCTTAAAATCGAACCAAATGCTTCAAGCATTCTTTCAATGAGTTTTGGGAGCGAAAGCTTTTTGGGAATCTTGAACAAAACCTATCCTTAAACGGGCAAAGATAGGTTTAAATATACTTGAAAATAGGCCCAATCCCATGAGGAATTTTGACACACCCATAGGATGGGCTTGGTTGAATTTTGCATTTGATTTTTAGGTTCATCACACATTTTTCGAGCTTAAATTAGGATTTATCCAAATAAATTAGTCTTTTAATTAAAACCTTTTCCCGATTATAAACTCCAAAAGTATGCTTAAATTTTCGACACAAGTATCCATGAATTGCTGAAAATTTTGCCTGTCAATTGAGGTCCAACTTGCCGACAAATTAAGCCCAAACGCTATGCCATTAGTCCAATGCAAATGGAATGCATGAATACTAAAAATAAATATGAAAATGATTTAATTATTTTGTTAAAACTAAAAGATTAAATTGTTCTGCAAAAATGATTGAAAAGTTTTGTCAAAATTTAAATGTCAACAATAATTAGATGCGCAGACTCTTGAGAGAAATCTTTCGCCACTCAAATCCATGTCCATGAAACCTGCAAAAGATGGTTTATGAATTCTTGAATTTAGAGACGAGCTGTAATTTAACCCCTTCAAAAAAGGAAATAAAGATTTAATCACAAAGTTGGTCCATCAAGAAGCTTGTTATGAACAAGAAAAATTGAATAAAATGAAATCAATTATCACAGACCTGCTTGTATCCGAGCATGAGGCCTTTGTGCTTGTTTTGATTATCGGCTTTGAAGATCCTGAAGAAGACAGGTTCAAGTGCTCAAAGGCCAACGTCAAGAGCCCGAAAGGCCTGACGATGCTTGGAACTCCCGAGCCCTTCTGGCTGCGGAGGTCTTGTGCGTTCACCCAGATCAAATTGAATTGGTCGGCCCCGTCCAGGCTCAAGAACCAGAACACCACGCCCACATCAGCCTATGAACATTCACAATGACAATATAAACTTGTAGGAGATTTCTTTACTGAAAGCGTGTGTTAATAATGTAGAAATCTTCAAAATCCTAATTTGTCCTTAACTCATGGGTGCCTTGACTGCCTTTTAATTACGTATGTGCATGCCCATTGGGGGGTAGTTTAGAATGGTCATTAGAACTTAATTAGTGATTAACGATGTTAACTTGGGGTTAATAATTGTTAACTTTAATCGATGGGCTAATTTTCTTGGAAGGTGGTTGGGTTAATCAAAATGCAGTAGTGAAATCAACGTCCCGAACCAAATTCCTTGATTGGTTTGTATGACATTTATTGACTGTTTTATTTTGAGCGGATGTGTGAGTGTGTAGGGGATGGTGGTCGACAATATCCACGAATGATGGCCGAAGTCGGTCGTGCTCACTGCTCACCACAGATGCGAGGTGCTCGAACTTCAGCATTCCTGGTCCACAGCACCGTACCTTTTTCCGATTTAATGTTAATCACTGGGATTTAATAGCTTTCATTAGCTCCCGAGAGTGCCTTTCACACATTATCGGCTACAAAAATGGAAGTCGCATCCATTAGAAGTCATGATAGAGCCTAGTCATTTACCCTGCAATAGCCACGTAACTAGAGAAATTGGAATTTAGAAACTTTTTAGTCGATAGTCACGAGTTAAACAAGCAATAGTAGTACCATATCATGCGATCAATCTCTTCACGGCTCGCCCACTTTCTGTACCCTAAAAGACTATATCAAAACCGAACTATTCGGAGCAACAGTTGATTCGGGAATCCCGCGAAAAGTCGAGGTGTCCTTGTCTTTTGCCTTTGAAGTGCTACTGGAATGTAACCATGGTCGGGCACCAAAAGTTTTGCTAGAGGATCATCTCACTCTTAGTACCATTGAATGCTAATAGAAGCTGATTGTAAGTTGTACATGTACTGCTGATAAATAGCGAAAACAAAGCCCCTTCCTTTCCCTAATGTTGCCCAGAGCCTGAGACATACTGACGTTTTTGCTCTACTCAAGAGCTGGGTTCATCATGGCCCCGTTCATGCTCCAGGCATCCAGTGTCTCAACCACGATCGTCTGAGTCCCATTGTTGAAGGCGAAGAGACGGGCGTCGTCGAACTATGTGAGAGTCGGGTACACCCTAGATGTGATGCAGGTCTTGCCTCCATTTCCCGATTTATTTGTTTCAAAGTATGGGATTTTTCATGATCAAAAAATTAGTTTTAAGTAAATTTGTCATAGGTATGCCAATTTATAATTTTAAAAAAATAGTTTGGAGTAAAATTTGTCACAAGTGTAAAAGTTTGGGATTTTTTGTGGTAAAAAAAAATAGTTTGGGATAAATTTGTCATAGGTGTATTAGGTTTCTTGATTTTAAAGCCTAGAATATCATAGTCTAGCTCAATTGCAATATGTTCTCTTGTTGGGTAGCTACCGAGTAATATCATGGAACTGATTTTAAGTTGTAGAAAAAACTGTATTTTCTTTGAAAAGAGTACAGTAAATTTTATGTGGTACATGTATCGATATTGTGAATGAAACAATATGTTTTTTGACTAATAATTATATTATGACTTGGGAGAAGCTAATGTTATTTTGGGTGTTAAAATCAAAATAAATGATAGTGGCCTAATGCTTACTCAAGAGCATTATGAGTAGAGGCTACCTAAAAAATTTGAATACTTTCATGTCTCACTTGTCCTGTATTCCTTATGATATTAATACTCGATCAAAAATAGAGAAAATAGCATGTCTCGGTCTAATTATGCTTAGATTACTAGGAGTCCAATGCATTTGTTGAACTACACTTAGACCTGATTTTATAATTGTTAGAAAAATATTAGATAATATTAAAAATAAGAATTGTTGGAAATCTATTGAAGAAGGTGAGAAAAAGGGATTAATTTTCTAAGGTGAGTAAGCACTTGTCCTTAAAAATGATTCCATCCCTCGAAGTACAAAATTTGGTGTGATAGGCTCTAGCGGCTATCCTCCTAACATGCAACAAACCTTCTTCTTTATTCAGCGCAAAATAATAGAACGAACGGGAACAAAGATATGTGTATAATCAGCAAGGAAAGAATGAAGGTAAGTGAAATTCTTTTTTAAATCAGAATTACTTCTTGGATTGTGGTTTGAAATTTAATTTTATGTTCAAATGAAAGAAAGAGCCATTAAGAAGCTGTTATAAATCAATAAATAATTTTCAAAACGATAATCCTCATAAAGTCATTATAAAATAATAGACGGTTTATGAAATCAAACTTTACAACATCTTATGAAGCCATTCTATGACCGTCACAAACTGATGACTTTCATGGAGGTCATAAGTTCTATCGAAATATTTTTAAAACTGTTGAAATTTCCACCATTAATGTCACAATCAAGTAATCCAAATAGAACCAGCTTATTTAATTATATCTAATCGAACTTAGCTTTTGTATAACCCGAAATCGAGAGGATTCGTGTCTCTTATATCTCATCATCAGCCAAACACAGTATTTTGTACTTGAATATGTCTTATAGTCAGGTTATTTATGGAAGATACAAGAACAACTCATCATTCACGTGAGTTGAATACGTCTTATAGCGGAGTCCAGCCTGTGCAGCCACCACGCCAGCCTCGCGTCCTAGACCACGTTCCACGACCTCTCCCCACGGAATACCGGCCGTCGGGTATCCATCCTCCTCATGGGGTCGCCGTCTCGGGAAGGAAGGATCGCGTGCCATATCGAGGTGACCCTGCCGGGGTGGGCATAGGAGGAGGAGGAGCTGGCGCCGCCACTAGCGAGCGGCAGCGGCCGGGTCGGGGAGTCGGCAATGAGTTGCAACCGGACGGCGAAGCCCCAAGCCGCGGCGGGCAAGTCTTGGGCCACGGAGGAGTGGAAGAAGCAGGAGGCAACGATCCAAGGCTTGGGGCGCATGCACAATTCCCCAAGCATTAGAGTGTGTGGAAAGCGTATCGACAAGAGCAAAGAACAGTAGCAAAAACAACAACAACAACAACAACAACCGGAGTGATGGAGCTCAATCCTTCGCTTCATTTATCCCTTGTGGTTTCGACATGTAAACAATCATTTTATCTTTATTTATAATTTACAAAAGTATATCTAGCTTTTGATGGACGAGAAGTATATAATCTTTTCCCCATTGGTGCCACTATCAAGGTGATATTGTACTTTATTACTGCGTTTGGTAGACCGAATATAATTCCGGATAATTTTTTTCCTATCAAGTATTTGGAAGAACACTGGATTCGGATATGTCTAGATATGATCTTGATAAAAGCCGGATAAAAGAATCCCATCCGAAGGATGGGATAAAGTGGATAAGACGTCTAATATGAAAAAATTTATAATAAAAAAAGAAAAGAAATGGAGAAAAGCTCCCTTGCAGGTTTGCACCTCTCAATCAATCACTCTTTTCGCCACCGGCTCACCACCACCGCCCCCAAGGAGATCTGTTTTTTTTTTTTTTTTTGAGAATCGCCGGCAAGGAGTTCATCCTCCTCTTTACTTTCAAGGCCGAGGAGATCACGCTTCCCTCTCTCACTTTGCTTGAAGCCAACGTTCTACGATCGACCGATTGACCGGAGCAACTCAATGAGTCCGATTTGTGATGGTGGCGCCGAAGAACCTGGGCATGGACTGTTGGAAAAATATAAAGGAATGGAGTAACAATGCGGTCGGACTTTGGGGCGTGTAATCACTCTCTTTTAGGATTAATTTGCCCCACGAAGTTGCTATAGGTTTCGGCAAATTTCTTTCGGGGATACAACAAAGTCACGGTGAGAATCTTGGATAGCAATTCCAAGTAAATCTCCCAAAAAACTCTCTCGTGAAATAATGAAAATTGGTTGTCTCTCTTTTGAAGGAAAACGAAAAAATAAAAAGTTCACTAACTCAAATTGAACGGAATTGTCCTCTATATAATACTAATAGAGCACACTTCTTGGTGTCCAAACCGCCCATGTATGAATGCACCTATTCATATCCGAACATCGCACTTATTTATGTATGAAAAATTGCACATATTCATATCTCGAAACATCGCATCAATTCATGTTCAAAACATTGCAAGTCGGACATGACCCTTCGTGTGTGATAAAGTCATTCGGACACAACCGTTTGTAAGTGATAACCGCCATTCGAACGCAATTTGTTCATGTCCGAGCAATCATAATTAAAATATATAGAATATAATTATAAAAAAATTTATTTCAAAATAAAATAATAATAATTAAGTGCTAAGTGTGTCTAATAATAGCGTCAAAATCGCGCACCCACACGCAGGTATAGTGGGGTCTAGCGCACTTGCCCATTTCTTTATTCTCGAAAGACTACAATGATCTTTTAACTAATAAAGAGACTTGCACCTTTTTTTTATCTTATGTGGGATTGAAAAGATAGCTTTTTCTTCTTTTATTTGTTTTACAAACAAACTCCAACATGGACTAGTATGTGTGCCTAACGAAGTTCACCGAGAAGGCTCGGCGGTACGAGGAGATTGTCAAGTTCATGCATAAGCTGGTCGAACTGGCCGCCTCACTCACTGTCGAAGAGTGAACCTCTGCGGCCCACAAGAATGTGATCGACTTGCTCAGAGTGACTTTGCGCATCCCTTCAGTGGAAGAATCTTACTAACGCTTGGAGAACGTCAAAAACACGAGAGCTAAAAAAAAAAAAGGGCTCTGATTTCTCTTCTAATGTACGGCACTGATCCTCTGCGCCTCTTTTTTGCTCCGATTTGTATTGGCCAAGGGATATTTTCAAAAATCATAAAGATTGTTCCATCTTCGATTGTACCAAACATGTGATGGGAGTTTTCACCATACCGAAGATATTTGAATTGGTATCTATCGTCTCAATCATCTTTAAATGAGCATGCTTTGGTATTGGATTGGATTCATAGAATATTATCAAACAAAAACTTCACTTTCATTACGAAATATTACAGCCCAGTTTTTATTTTTCTTTCGAGCTAAACATTTCTTCTTCAACCTTTATTAATCTAGTAAGTCATCTCACTGATCATCAGTGCTCACAAAAGTTAAGCCACCGCGGCAATGGCGGAAGCCACCGAGGCTGCCTTGTTCTCATAATCGTTCAAGTCCGATAATGGCGACTTGCCTCCAAAGCCTGCTTCACAACTGGATGCTTCATTCGCCGCGTCCTTCATGTAGTCCACGGCGAACTTGTAGTCACCTGTTTTCAAACTTTCCTTGCTCGAGGGCACACTTGCACTTGTGGTAGCTTCGTATACCTCCTTGCAATTGGCCAGCGCTTGCTTCATCCTTCGGTCTGGGGACTTGCCGAGCAAGTCCTTGACTTTGATCAAAGTTGACTTGGCAATCGTGTCGACCTTGTCGACCATGATTAGGCCTAGGGTAGGGGTGTCCGCAGTGGAACTCCGGGGGTCAGACCTGAGAGCCGAGATGCAGAAGTCGGCGTACGGCGTACTCTTGCACGTGTCGTCAATGTGGTCAGCTGATGCGAACGGGAGGATGGTGATGAGAAGAAGTTGAGTGAACGAAAGGAGTGTTACGAGCATTGGAGTCTTCATATCGTTGGAGGTTGTTTTTGAAGGAGACGATGATGCTGATAAGGTTTTGGAAGAGGAACGTAAGAGAATGAATACTTTGGGTGTAGAAAATGCGTGCGAGTTGATCCTTTAAATCGAGGTTGAGATTGCTTCCTCCTCTGGAAGAATTAGATATCTATGGAAAGAAATGGATTAGAATTTGACACTTGCCATATCTTTTAGACACATAACACTTATCACAGCATCATGTAATGACTTTGATTTTTCTTTCCTTAAAAATGGTGGGATATAATCTTGGGGTGACCCAAATTATATTTAAGTTCCACCTAAAGCCTGCCTGTCAAAAATTTATTCTTTTTTTTATTATAAACCTACCTTGTATGCATATTCCAGGTCGGTTCAGGTTCTACTCGAAAACCCGACAATTTCCTTTTTATTGCATAAGATACTGTGTCTTTTATGGGATTTTAGAATTATGTAAAACCGAAGCTTTCAATTTCGTAAGGACACATCAACTTAAAAAGAATTAGACGCGCCAGACATATTAAAATGTGCCAATAAGATGTATTGCCGGCAGTCAAATGTCATTAGTGAAAAAGAAACTTAAAAGTAGATAGAGATTATACAAAATTGTAAGATTTATCAATAAACTTAAAGATATCTCTTCTTCTAGAGCCTCGGCCCCTTGAAAGTTACGTTGGTCAGATTATTTTGTGCTGGACAAGGTTGCCTCCATAAACAAATAACGCATGAACGATGCCCCATAATTTTCCGGTCAGTCCCACATTTATCTTGCCGGACCCATACATAATTAATTAAATGAAAACAGCTGAATTGCAAAGCAAGCCAAGAACCCTTTTTTTCTTTCCGGTCAAAAGCCAGGAATCGTTAAAAATAGAAAAATTTTAATTACAGAAATTCACAAGTTGAAACACCCGCATGGGCATCAGATTAGTGTGTTTTGAGAAGGCAAAGGTCAGGACCAACAGAAAAAATGGAGACGTGACCTCATTGGTTCTGTAGGTTCTCCTTGGTTTTGTAGGTTCTCGATTCTTGATTCCCAATTCCGGGTCCTCAGTTATCGGAGGTCCTAAACTTTTGGAACTGGAAATAGGACCATATCTTGGCAGAACTTGGAACGGCTCCGGTTCTCCGATTCATGGGTCTATTCTGAAACGATGCTCATTCCTAATGTAATCCAAATATTAACAAGTTTTGTTATTTGAGGCAGTTTTGGAAATTACGTTGCTGCACTTTGGGCAAGGGTCATTTCCTCAAAAAGTCTTCTTAACTTTCACTCAACACAAAACTAAATGAAATTATGGAAAAATAAAAATATTGATAAACAAGGATTAAGTCTCAATGTCTTTAATATTAAATATAAGTCAGATTTCAACTGTTCGAAATGAAAGTGAAAGCAAAAATTAAAGTTGGCGGATTGCATTTTTTGTTTTTTTCCTTTTGGTAAGTTAATTAACAAGAGACTGTCTTTTTCTTTTTGGGAAAAAAAGAATAGATTACATGCTTTAGTAGTGTATAAGCATTCATAACTTGCCATAAATGAAGCTTTGCAGTGAGTAAATCTTATCCTCTCTACTAGCCATGGTATGTGATAATAAAACAAAAGGGGCTTTCGTCTGTAAGACTCGAATGAGGAAGTTACTAATATGCAATTACATAATTCTTTAATAAAAAGGCTTTCGTTTGTAAGACTCGAACAAGGAAGTTACTGATATTCAATTAATGTAAAAATAAATGCTGACATAAAATTATTTAATTAATTTCTATTTTTTACGTGGTATTTTTTTGCATTATTTTCTTCTCCAAATATTGTTTAAATTGGATTAAAACTAAAGAAGGCTAAAACCTAATTAAAAACTAAAAAAAACTAAAAAAAAAATAATGGTAGGGACTTGCGAGTGGGGCCTCTCCCCGCCGCTAATCGACGGAGGGGCCGATGGAAATCAGAGTTAGAAGAATAATGCAATGTATGCTATTTTCAAAATCATTTTCAAAGATGATTTTCCACAAAAATGTCGAGGAACTCGTCATCATATACATCCTTGTTCTAAAAATTTTGAAAATACGATGCGTTCAAAAGCATAGGGCTTCGTGATCATCATAGGACTAGTTTGGCGTACTTTCACACTTACTTAATAAAATGTATATATAATTTATGAATTGAAATGATAAAGCCGTATTACAATACAAGCCACCTTGAACTAATATCTCAAGATCTACGGCTGATGGAGTCTTACTTGCAACATGAATTGAAGGAATCGATTAAAATGTTGAATGGTTTCTCATGAAAAGGAAAGAATTGTTGACACCTAAATCTTGGCTAATCATTTAAGAATCTATTGTGTAGAAAAATTAGGAACCAATTTCAGCCCTAAACAAAAATATTAGTTAATTTGCTTATGGTCAGCATTTAGTATATATATAATATCATTACATTTAAATTGGACCCGCGGTGTTGAATGGGCCTAAATTAGTCACGTGGACTGGGCCTCCACCTTGCACTAAAGACAAATACAGGTAAGTTATGGAGACAGTGCCTTATGAAATTTCATGAAAATAATAGGGTTTTGGGCCTTAATCAAGATGGGTTTAGCCTGTTAAAAGCTTTGAGCTTAACTGGAATGAGCCCTTGAACAAGCAAATCTGTCATTTAATTAAGCCCATAGAGGCGAGTAGAGAGTAGAAGATAATGCACGAGAGATTATAGTGATTCAAGCATTTGGAAAGTCTACATCCACTCTCCTACGCTAACACCTATTAGCTGAATTTTACTAAGTAATCAAGTAAGAGATTACAGAAAGATGTAATTGCTTAAACACAAGTACTTTCAATAGAAGCCAGCTCAGCCTCTACCAAAGTTATCACAATCTACATACTTGACTCTATATAGCGCCTCTCACAAGATTTCAAATAAATGCTCAAGTAGACAAACTTATGAACTAAAGCTCTCTTTGAATAAGGATGATGAATTCTTGATCTCTCTCACTAGTCTTTGAACTTCATGCTCTTTATAGTCCTCGTCTTTCATGCTTCCCGCTAGATAGAACCACTCCGAGGATCAATCTCCGAAAACTAGCCGTTGGTTGATTGACAAAGATCATGAGTCGTTGAGGTGAGATCGAACATAATCTTGAGAAGATTCACTCGCCAATACAAACAAATCTTAGGATCCTTAAACAAAGCATCTAAGAAAGTTAAAAGCATCTAACGGGTGATTGCCAAACAAACAAGACTCCTTGAATGGAAAGTCTCAATGATCTCTTTGTAATTGATTAGACAATCTATTTAACTTAGAAACGAAATCCTAACCAGATAATTGACCGTTAGTGGAGAAATTTAATCTGCTAAGATAAGCAAGAATAAGATTGATTAAACAATGAGGATAAATAAAAGATCAAAATATACATCGTAGTCGGCCTCGCCACAAATCCCGCTTCTATCAAAATAAACGTGATAAGCACTTTTCGTATAAAAGATATTGAGATATATTTATAGTAAATCCTCAAAGTATAAATCAATGTCTTTTCAACAAAGTATGTGAGTTTTGTTTCATTCAAAATCAAATATAATTTCCTAACAATCACCGAGTCCACGATCCCTCCACGGCCTCGGTCTTTTCTGTTTTTGTAGGTTAAACAAAAACCGTCAATTACTGGCCCATGCCATGAGCATTACCACCGGCCATCCTTCCCACAAGCCTCACCATTGTCCTAGTCATCCATGATCTACCATTCGTCGAGCGCAAATTTGGAAACGTGGTATTCAAATTAGGTAATTCTTCTCCAAAATCAGTTTGAATAGTTTATATTCTATCTTGATGATGTCAATATCTAATCGAATATTCTCCAGTGATAGGTACATCCCCTAATTAGGAAACTTTCCTGATTTGCAACATGAATATAATCCATAATTCACATGTCTAATTTAGATTAAATCCTATCTAATTGGATTATGCGGTAACAGTCAATAAATTGATCTTTAAGGCCTAATAGTAGGCTATGAATTCTCTCTGGAAACAAATTTCAAGTTGATCGATTTTGTTCCTTAATTGAATTAGATAGATGCAATCGTTGATCTGTGGGAGTTTATCCTTTACTTGCCTTTCTTATCTAAAAAATAAAAGAAGATTCCATCCTAGATTAAGATAGGTTTTAGAATAGTTCAGATAATATTTTAGGTAATATTGCATATTTAGACAATATTCCATGTTAAGATTGATTCTAAAATGAATTAGAATCTAGATAGAGGTTTCCTTAATAGGTTAGGATAGTTTATACAACATTGCATGTTATGGATAGATTTTGTATAAATAGGTAATATCTAGTTGATAGGATAAGGTTTTCACGATTGAAATAGGATTTAATCTAAATTATTTCCCAGTGTGGATAGAATAACCTTGTAATTTTTATTTTAGTAAATTTCAACTATAAATTTTAATAAAAATCTAAAAAATATCACGTGCATGTGTATCATATAGTCTAGGCTGCATCTTGCATGTCATCCTACATGTTACTTTGCCATGTCATACTTGCCACGACATCGTGCCATGTCATCCATGTCATGTCATCACAAGTGTGCTACATCACCGCCTGTCGTTTAGGTTTGTCATGTCATTTTGCATTTCATTTAGATTGCCTGTTAAGTTTATAAGTAAAATTGCATGCCATTCTAGAATATAATTTATTTTTACTTGTCATTAGAATTAGGTCATGTAGGTAGTTACTTTTCTATGTCATGTTAATGTAGTTGCAACTGGAATAAATTCGCATTACATGCATGGTGTATAGAGTTTTCATTTAATATAAAATCCAAAAATTGACCTAGTGGTTAAGATTGCTTCAATCCCTTCCTTTCTTGCAATTTATTTATCACTTTGCTTTATTAAGTGTTAATTCATATGTTGTGCACCTATATAATTATCTCACCTGTTATTGGCTAAGTTAAAATTAATCCAAGTTGCAGTGTCATATATACATACATATATATATATATATATTTTTTTTTGTAAATAAAAGAGAAAAATACCAAAAGGGCATTAGAGAAATCAAGTGTAATCAAGTCTTCAAATCCATAATCTTCGGTTAGTAGAAGTAAAGTAATCTCTCACATTTCATTTGGGTTTCTAATTGACTCATCAAAAATAGATTAGCGGCAACTCCACATGAAAATGACTTGCATGTTAAAAACTTGAACCAAATTACAAATTGGCACCGACTTGGGAAAGTTTGAGCTAAGTTTAGACTTAGTAGTCCATTAGCCAACCCATAGGTGGTTTAGCCGAGGGAAGGTTACGGCGGCTTGGCGACTCCGTCGAGGGAATTGAAAAACTCTTAGTTGACTTAGGCCAATTTTCCCTTTTCAACAAAATATATTTTTGTCTAGCAAAGCGAGGACTTGAGGTAAGTCGCCAAATTTGAGTGTTAAATGTTCATGCAAATGAGAGTTATTTTTGGGGTCGACAATACAACCTAGAGGGGGCAAATAGGTTGTTTAAGAACAATGAAAATCAATTTCGTAATATAACAAGTTGAACTTCAAACATCGAGTGAAACGGGAGATTAGGTCAAGTAGATGTTTGGCATATCGTGAGCTAATCGTGTGCTGAAGTGTATAAAGATAATGATAAACAGGGACACCACAATATATAGTGGTCCAGCTTTTATTAACAGGCCTACGCCCACTCTCAAGACTAATTGCCACAAGTCGGGTGGAATGTACTAATAATCTGCTGATTAAGTTACAATTGGCAAGCACTAATCCTTTCACTTGATAAATCACACTATCAAGCCTCGGTTGTTGCTCTTGCTCTTGTACACTTGATATTGCACATTATCACAATACGGAAAGATCACTATAGTAAAGATCTTTTGAGAAAACAAAGAAATATTAGCAAGGAAAAGCAGCTTAGAGCAAATAGAACAATTGCTGCTCTTCCTATTGGAAATGCTTTAGAAGATCAACTAGCTATTAAAGATCCATTAGAACTGTTGTAACTACTATTTTGGCGTTGATCGCTATGACATTTTGACAAACGCCCGCTCCTATTTCCGAGATAGATTTCCGATCTTCGATTGCACATTTTTTTCACCTGCTAATGGCTATTTTATTTTTCTCCAACAAACATCCAAACATACTCGTTGTTTAAATATTACCAATGAACTGATATTTCCAGCATCGGCGTAAACATCTCGTTACCCGATCTTTGAATTTGTCGATTCTGTTTATAGAAAAATCGTGGGGATTGTTGGGGCTAACAATACAACCTAGAGGGGGTGAATATGTTATTTGAAAAACTATGAAAAATATTTGGAAATAAAGTGTTCAATTTCAAACATTGGGTCAAACATTTATAAAAATATTGTAGAGATCGAGATCAGCAAATGTTTGAAATATCATGAGATGATTGTGTGCTTAAGTGCATGAAATATCATTTAGAAACCAAATCACATTATAAGATATAGTGGTTCGGCTTTATTCATGAGCTTACGTCTACTCTTAATACTAACAGCCACAACAAGGCTGGAATCCACTAGTAATTTTCTCAACAAGATATTTTCACTTGATAAATTATACTATCGAAACTCAGCTACTACTCTTACTCATGTACATATGATCTTTCGCACAATTACAATTCAAAAATTACACGGCAAAGAAGATCTTTCCGGAGAACAAAGAAACAACGACAAGAAAGGTAGCTCACAGCAAGTATTTCGATTCTACATTGTGCTCTCTAATATTTTCGCATAGAATGTCTTCTATTATATAAACATCTTTAATCTTCCCATTGGAGAGGTTTAAGAAGACCAACTAGCCGTTAGAGACCCATTGGAATTATGCTTTGTTTTGACACTATTCTCAAAAAGTTGACGGACTACAACGATTATAATCTTCCCAATAGACTTCCTAATCTTTCTCTGCAAATCGTTCACCCACTAATGACTATAATCTTTCTCCAATAAACATTCGCACATGCTTGCTTGTTCAAATATCACCAAGACTCGATATCACATAAACATACTCATACTTGATCTTTGGGTTGTTTAGAGAAAAACCATAGGAATGACTTTTGATCTATTATCAAATGATCCTCTTGAGTATCTCAAGCATCCAAAGATATCATCTTGATGATAGATTGACTATGATACCTCCGAGTCAACATGAACTCCTCGTCATCTTTGACTTATTCTTCTCCTTGTGAAAATGTCCATCGTTGTACCTAGTCTTTGCTAAACTCAAGTCATTGATATCATCACAATCGTTGTACCTATTCTTTAGGTTCAAAGATATAGTTAGTTGATCAAGCAACGGTTACCTTTCGGGAGTAAACATCTACACGATCCCCTACCCATAATCAAGACGCCCGGATCTTTACTACTTTGTTGATGCGGTTCACCCCATCTTTTATCCGACCTATATAAGGTAGGTTGTTCTTTGCTAAAGATCTGCTGCTCCGATAACAATCGGTGCCCCAATTTTTCTTCTAGTCCTTCTAAGCATATTGGCAATTTGGACTGCACCAATCTATTTATCTTCATAGTCCTTTTAAGTTTTACTAAACATCTTTATTCTAGGCTTGTTTACATCGTCAAGATCCATCCATTGTTCACCCGATCTTTATACCTCCAAGCCATCACGAAAATCCTCATTCTTTCCAGCTTGTTCATCTCAATCAATGTCCTTACAAATGTCCATCTTATTTGAAGATCCTTCCAGGTCGTAGACATCGTCAACACTCAATGTCTTGTTCACCTTAGAGATTGGCTACTAATCCTAAAGATCGGCAAAGCACTTCAAAATATTGGCAAAATGGATCTTTATCTCGGGAACATTTGGTGCATCATTCGCATATTGGCTCATCTCGCATATCGACTTGTACATATATAACCTAATATAATTCAATCAATACACACATTAATAGGCTTTGATTGTTTTTGTTATCATCAAATAGGATTGGAAATTTTCTAACAATCAACATTGGTGATATTCTCAACAATTTTCCCCTTTTTGATGATAACAAAATAATCTTCTGAATATGTAAATGTCTTAAAATGCATTAAAAGATTGTGAACTTGAGTGCATGAACTTGCTTATGTTGCCAAAAGTAGGAATTCAGTTCAAGGCAAAATAAGCATGCAATGCAATCTCCAAATATCAAGATGTTCAATGAATAAACAGGGAATAGCAATCGAAATATTATGAGGAAAGAATAGAAATTATCAACAGCTCATGTTTCCACGCAAGACACTTAGTCACATGAATTTCAAATAGGAATGAACATTCATCATGTGAACTAATACCTTTCCAAACACTTATGCATATTCATCAAATCTCTCCCCCTCTTCGGTCATAACAAAAAAAGGCACTAATAAAGTATATGCAATTCATCTCATTTTCACACTCACCCGCGAACGACTATATTATTTTACTCCAACAAACATCCTCACATGGTCATTGCTTAAACATCACCAATTATCTCGATATTTTCAACATTGACATAAACATCATTATACCCGAACTTTGAGTCCATTGGTGCTTGTTTATAGCAAAAATGTGGGGATGACTTGTGATCAATTATTCAATGATTCTCTTGAGTATCTCGGTTTCCAAAGACGTCAACTTGATGATAGATTAATCATGGTACATCCAAGTCTCTATGAACATCTCGTCATCTTTTGCTTGTTGTCCTCCTTGTCAAGATTCTCATCATTGTATCTAGTCTTCGCCGAACTCACACAGTCACTGATATCATCACAATATTTGTAAAGCCTATATTCTTCTTGATTATAGATTCGAACAGGTTGATCAAGTGACCAAAGACTTTCCAAAATATTAGTATGATCCTCCACCCATAATCGGGTTGTGCAAATCTTTACTACTTTATTGATATTGTTCATTGAAAAACTTTGTGGAATAACTATTCAATGATTCTCTTGGCTTCTTGAGCATAGAAAAACTTCCAAAGACATCGGCATACCTATTAATTCCTCATCATCACCGATTTAATTAAGCCAATTTTCAAAGATATTCAAGGATCATCAGTATTGTCACAATCTTCCACCCACTGTGTCACAATCTAAAATTAGGCTAATAGATTACTAAGTTAATTAACGTAGCTCAAGCTCTCCCAAGCCTACATCAAAGTACAGCTTAAGATTCAAAATTTAACATACAAATGATTTAACTTAAGAGTCGCTACTAATCAATTTATGGTAGGCTTATTAGACTGACTAAATAAAGCATTGAAAATTATTTCTACAACCCGGAGATTAATAACTGTGGGGACTTGATTACGTTAATATTTCTATTAACGCCTTTTCTGTACCTTTCATTTTAATAAAAATAATTAGACAGGCAACTTGGATTAATCTTGTTCTAAAGCCTTAACATGTGAGATGATCATGCGGGTGCGCAGACATTATGTAACACCCACATTAAATAAATTGCAAGATTAAGGGAACGCACCCGCATACCGCCGCCTAAACCCTAACACTTATTTTTCACACGTAAGACTTAATCTAATGCAATATTTTTTAGGTTTTTTCTCTTATTTAAATGAAGAATGCAAGTGAATGAAATACATATGTAAAATCTTAGTTTGAATGTCATGAAATGGAATTAAATTCTAAATTAGCTTAATGACATGACATACAATTCCAATTAAATGACATGCAAATTAAGTAATCTAGATGGCACACAAAAATAATTAAATTTAACCTAAGTGACATGCAATATTAAATTAAATTACTTAAACATGTGAACTAGATTAATGAATACGGACATGCAATCTATATGGATGCATCTAGACATGATCCTATGCGGCATGCAAATAATGACATGGCATACAATAACATCGCATTCTATATGATGTGGCAAATGACATGGCATACATGTGAGGCAAGATGATATGTATATGAATGAATTGCCTAATCTATATGCATGAGATATGCTAGGGATGTATACCAATGAGATATTTTTTTGGTATTTTAGGATCAACTTCTTAATGAAACAAAATATGCCTTAAATGAACATTATCCTAAATGTCTAGGAAATAATTTGAATTAAATCCTAAAATTATGTAGAAAATCTTTGATCCTCAATGTAAATATTTTAAGATGCAATTACCTATCTAAATGCAGATGCAATCACCTATCTAAATGCGAGATGCAATCCTAATCTATGTGGGGATTTTTAAAATACAACTAATCTATTAGATATGATTATCACATCTTTCTAAATGAATGCCTATCCTATGAGAAAATCTTATCGCACTAAGAAGATTAATTTTTAAACATAAGATTTCTAATAAACCTTACCTTTCTAATTCTTATGAAATTTCCATAAATTAGGAAATGATCTCGATGAAAATGCAATTGAAGATATGCATGATTTTTTAAAGTATTCATCGGTTCAAATTTGATGACAATTTGAATCAAAAAATCATATCTACATCATAATAGATTAGATTTCTTCGTTCCCATGTAATCATGACAAATCTCATGATTGATACCAATCCGATTATATGCATTTTTTACAAGGAAATAATCCTAATTTGAACTAGTTTCTTAATCTATTAAAATATGCATGATATATCCGTTAGTTCAAAAATTGGGAATAATATCGAGAAATCAAATTTAGATTACGTAATTTGAATTAGGGCGGATAGGATAGGATCAACGGACTACGGGCGGGGGGGGCAACAACCGCGGTACAAAATTCGCTAGCCAAAATTCGCCGGATGGATTGAATTGACATAATTATAATAGATTTAGGATTTTTTTGGTAACCTCCTCCTTGCAGAGAAAGAAGAAAAAAAGGGGACTTTCTTTTGTTGCTCTCTCGATGCGTGCTTCCCCTCCGACTTTCACCTAGAGCTTTTATGTGCCCATGTATTATGAATGAATGGCCTCTACATGGACTAAAGCTTAACCGCATTTATATAGACAATCCTAGGGTTTCGTCACTTTTGCTTATTTGCAAAATAGTCATTCAGATTTTAGTTTTTTGCAATTTTGTCCCCGAAGAATTATTCCCTTTCAATTGGGTCCCAATGTGGCCTGCCAACCCATAGAGTGGGATTGGCCAGCCCTTAGTCTCACCTGTGGGCTCATTATCTCTTAATTAGGCCGTTTTCTATTTAATTAAAATTTAATTAAAGGCCTTTTGTAATTGTTTGACTCGAGCGGGCAGAATTAAACTTCAAATAGGCCCTAGGGCCCTTGTGATTTTTGGCACTTCCCCATAGTGCTGGCTAACTTCATGTGAGGGGTTCGGCACTGCGCATACATCGCCGCCCGGTCGGTTCAACATGCTAATGTAATGCAATGCAGAAATCATGTGCAAATTATATGAAACCGAGCTAATTATTTGTGGTTGGGACTAAGTTTAGTCCATGATTTTTATGCAATAAAAGATTAAATAAATAGTTAAAATTTAGGTGTCAACACTCTTTTCCAATAATCTGCTTTGCTCCGATAAGGATCCACCGCACCCGATCTTTTTCTATTCCTTCTAAGCATACAAGCAACTATGATTTTACCAAGCTATTCACCTTTACAAGTGCAGTCCTGCAAGCTTCAACGAACATCTCTATTCTAGACTTGTTCACCATCACTAGGTACATCCAATTGTTCACCCGATCCTCCATCACGAACATCACTGTTCTTCTCGGCTTATTTATCCTCGATCGAGGTCCTTCCAAATGTTCATCTTATCCGAAGATCCTTCGAGCTTGTAGACATTTTCAACACCCAATATCTTGTTCACCACAATCATCGACAGCGAACCCTAAATATTGGTAAAGCACTCCAAGCAAAGAGCAGAGCACTCCTCATCTCGAAAACATCCGGTGTTGTTTATACCATCATCTCGCATATCGACTTGTACATGTAACACTTGATAATACACAATCAATACACACATTAGTAGCATTTGATTGTCTATGTTATCATCAAAATAAGATAGGATATTTTTCAATAATCACCACATTGGTGATATTTTTAACAATTATAAGGGGTGGGTTGATTGTTAACCTTTTGTTTTGCATAAATGAGTTTGGAAATGAATATTTAGGTTCCGAATCATTGGAGAAGTGTTTACATGTGGATTGTTGTTCATGTCTATTGCATTATCACTATATTTTTGTGCATACAACCTGACGACGGACCGGGGCCACCTTGGAATTCCTAGGATGGTATTGAGTTGGGTATAACTTTGACCGTGAGGTTGCGTCGTCGTGGTTCCCAACTAGATCTCGTAAATGTTGGTCCCAAGAGTTTTGCCTAGGCTCGCTAGGCCACATCGCATTGGGCCTTCATTCTTGACCGAGGTGGAGTCACGGGGACTTGGCTTGGTATGTGATGCGGCAACTAGTCATCCCATCCTTTTGACTCCACTTTGTAAGGCTGTATAGAGTAGAAATCGAGTTGCACATTTCATGCGCATGTACGTGTGATTGTCATCATTTTACTAATTAAGTAATTCTTCTAATCTCCTCGTGCAATGTACTTACTTTGTCGTACCTTTGGTCAGTCCATGATTGGTCTAGATCGGTTGTGGATTTAATTCCATTATCAATTTCGTGTGAAAATGATTCCCGAGTTTACTTAGAATGAGTCATTTGAAAAAAAAAATTGTTTTAAAGAGCTTGTTTTCAATTTATGTTGATTCTTGAGACATTGTGCCTGTCGGATGGGGGTGGCACGCATGACCCGATACCCTCTAAGCAAGTTGATGAAGAAACATGATCGGAATCACCGTTTTGTTCGATAATCTCCTCATCGGTGTGTCATTGATGGCGGACCATAGGAGGAAACGGGTGCAAGCCCGCAAGAGTAAAATCCTTTTAATTCATTCATACATTCCCGCATGGGGACCTTCATTGCTTTTTAGTAAGGGTGTCAATAGTCCGATCGGTTAAGTTTTTTTCTAGAAAATCGAACCGAA
This sequence comes from Rhodamnia rubescens, assembly GCA_021437795.1. NCBI lineage: Eukaryota > Viridiplantae > Streptophyta > Magnoliopsida > Myrtales > Myrtaceae > Rhodamnia > Rhodamnia rubescens. The sequence continues at coordinate 2,057,979 of JAILYA010000024.1, forward strand.
TTAAACCATTAGGATGTAAGCTTAAACCAAACCAAATCTCGTCCCGAACTAAATATGAAACGAACCAAAAATCCAATTCGATTTTGTTCGGTTCAATTCAATTTTCAATTTCTCTGTTCTCAATTTTTCTTTTTCTTTTTCCATTTTCTTTATTTTCTTTTCCTTTTTATTTTTTGTGGCTGAGGACCGACGACCCTAGCTAGCCTCGGCGAGCGAAGGAGAGGGTTTTGCAAGCCCTCGCGGTGGCCAACATGGGGTCGCGGCCACTGCGAGGAAGGGTGAGGCCGCAAGGGCTCGCGACCCCTCACCGGTGGCTCCGCTAGCCCTCAGCCACCAAAAATGGAAAAAGAAAAAATTAATAAAAAATAAAAAGTAAAAAGCGATTTTTATTTAGTTCTATTCGAATAATGGAACTGAACCAAAATAAAAGAATGGTTATTATTCAATTAACCGAATCGAAAATCGAACCGAGTCAAAATGCACAAAGTTTTGATTTGATTAATAATTCAAGTCAGTTTTGACACCCCTGCTTTTTAGGACTTTGCATTTTCACTTTCTAGGACTTTATTCCTGTTCGGAGGAATTGATTGTTCCATTTTTCATTCAATAAAAGTAGTTTACTTTAATGAAAATCAATAAAATTACAAGTTTTTTGTGAGGGCATGTTGAGGCATATCAAATTGGCCCTGTGATGATATCCAACCATAGAAAGAAAATACGATCCGACAATACCACCTAGAAGTATCAAAAGGGCACTAATCATTGTTGACACCTAAATTTTGAATTTTTTAAATTAGTCATATCTCATAAAAATGAGAATTAACTTTAGTTCTCGCCTAAAAATAATTTTCATGCATAACATATTTAATGTTCATACATTTGCATAGGCATTTATCTCGCATCGCCGGTGCATAATTGACTTGATTTGACGAGCGGTTTGAATTTAGACTAACGGGCAAACATTTTGCAATTCTTGAGTATGCATGCCGAAAAACCAATGGGGTTTGGACCTAATTTTTAAATTCATTGGCCTATTTTTAGCACATTTAAATGTTCAAGGCTTTTATTTAATTAGTTCTAAATTGATTAAAGCCCAATTTGAGTTCGAATTTGCCCGATTGAGCCCGCAGATCAATGAAATTCGGCCAGCCCATGCTCTCCCTCTTTTGGCCGAAATTTTGAAGTCTTTTGATAGTTTAGGGCTCTTAATTATCAGATTTTTCAATCCTATGGCCAACATTAAATCCTATCCTTGTTAGAGCTTGTAAACTAACAGCCTAGATCGAATCTTACGCTCACTAGTAAACCCTTTGTTCTATATATATACATTATTATGCCTAGGGTTAGTGGGGTTCCACAATTCAGAGAAAATTAGAGAGCAAAAAAAAACGAGAGAAAGAAAGCGAGAGAGAGTGTTCAGGGGCTTTTCCTTAGGTTGAAGTCCACATACACTTTCGGTGGCAATTCTGCTCAATTGAAGGTTGCTCTACGGTTATTTTGAGCACAGGCATCCTTGAAGGCTGTTCCACTTTTGGTTTTGGCACGAGAATCCCTTTTGGGGTGTTAGAAGTTGGTCTTGCTCACCGATTGGACCTCTTCTGTTTTGCACGTGAATGTCACTCGAGTTCAAGACACGTTCTGCTGTTGTTCCTGCTGCACCGATTAGTTGAATCCTGCTGTCCAGCGGAGTTTCTACCTCAAATCGGCTCGAGTTTCACCCGACGAATCAAGGTAAGTCTCATATACTTATTAAGGTTGATTTAACGTCGATTTGTGATGATTTGCATGCGGTTTTGATGTGTTTTCATTGCTTTTTTTATGCTGTAAACATGCTGTTTGATCCGAAAATAAGTTTTTTTTTACATGTTTTTGATCACTAACCATGCAGATTTTTGTGGGGGCTTAAAGGTAAGTTTCTAGAATATTTTCAATGCTGATTCGCATGAATTACATGCTGGTTGCTTGCTGATTTTTGGGCATGAATTACTGAACTTTTCGGAAAAAATTCTAGGAGCGAGTTTTACATATCAAAACCCTAATTTATATCTCATATTTCAAAAACTGGATTTTAATTAGACTTATTGGACATTTTTTTAGAATAAAAAAATTTCTAAATCTAAATTAGGAAATTTTATTTCCTAATGGGCAACATCTATTTGAAGTTGGATAAACTTATCCATCGCAGGTTCGGATACGATCCTCCGACTTAGTAAAGATGGGAATTTAGTTAATCGATCTATCGCCGTTTAGATCTAATTCGCTATCTTCAAAAAGCCGAATTTAGATTTATGAATATCATTATTTTTCAAAAAATACAAGATGTGGATATTCATGTCGATTTTGATGCTATCTTTCTTTACTTGAAATATGCTTTCTTGGTTGATATGTCTCAATTTAATTCCATATATTTAAGATACCTAAAAATTTAGTAAGATACGGTTTCTTAAAAACCTTATCTAATTAAAATTTTAGGAAGGTATGGTTTCTTAGAAACCTTATCTTATCATATTTTTTTGGAATAAAATCAAGATAATCAAATCATTCATGCATATCTCTAGATTGCTGAAAAATTCGCAAATAAAAAAATTCTATTCATATCTTGCATTGTCTCATGCATATCTCAAATGTCATATTCTGCATATCCATGTTTGCATCATATCATATCTTTCGAGTATTGCTTATCTCACCTTCCATTTTTTTAACAAAAGACATATTCTTTGCAAATCTCATGTCGCATCGGCATCCATAATTTTCGAAATATCACTCATATTCTCGCCATAAAATTTCGAAAAGAATCACATTTTGCAGGTCCTATGTCATTTTTTCTGCATAACTTGCTATATCTCATGTCATCTCTACATGTTCTATATCGTATCTTTTGCACATCACATTTTCAAGAATCATGGCATCCTGCCTATCCATGCTTTTCGAACATCATCTATCCTTCGTCCATGATTTTCGAGTATCATATGTCATGTTTCATATCATATTTTGCATATCATGTTTTTTTTTTATCACTTATCCCCCCCCAAATTTTTTCGAAAATAGCACATTCATGCATCATTATTTTTAGAAATCACATGTTGTAGAATATCACTTGCCATGCCTTATTTGATTATCTTTATGCCATGCCATGATATGTTATGTAATGTGGAAAATCTTATTTTTAGTTCATGTGTCTTAGGATAGTTAATTAAAATTGCATGTTTAATCTTTTTGCTTAGATAATTGTTTTGCATGCTACCCACGTCAACTGCATGATTTTCGTATGTGGTAGAATAAATTGTCTTGCATTGTGCCCATCTTGCATGTTTTAATTTGCTAGATAATTCTTGCACATAGGGAAATATGATCCAATTTTACATGATTTCACATAGCATTCATATAATTCATTCCTTCATTCATATCATGCATTCATCTAAAAAGTGAAAACACCAAAACACCTCATTTGAACTTAAAGTGAATTCAATCAAGCTTGGGTTACCCACCTAGGATATCTCATGAAATTAAGGTACCGAAAGGGCATTAGTTTTAATTAACTAGTGTAATCAAGTCCCCAAACATTTAATCTCTGGTTCGTAAAAGTAAATAGTCCTCCCGCTATTTTTACTTAGGTTTCTAATCAACTTACCCAAAATGGTTAGTGGCGACTCCAAAGTTAAAATCATCGAATTAACCAAAGTTGCGAGTTAGTAGGGTTTGGGAGAGTCCGTATTAGGTTAGCCATTAAATTAACCTAATAATCCATTTGCCTAACTAAATTATTTTTAGGTTGTGACAATCATTATGGTAGCGTAATCAAGTCCCAAAACCTGGTTAATGTCACGTCCCGATCTTCGAGCTCGCGACATCCCTACCAAATCGCCTTGTGACATCCCGTAATCCGACTCGTTTTGAAGCTTCAAATAAATGAAAAGCCTCATCGATGTATTTTAGGCGAACCTCACTCGGAGTGGATCCCTCTCGCGCAGACTAACCAAATGGGAATGGCTAGCTAGGAAATTCAAGTACGTTGACCTAAGAACTTGAACCTGGACTGACTCTTTGGCCATGAAAATTGTCGAGGGAATATTTTGGACCAATATAGGCCGATCCTAGAATGATTAAGGAACGATTTGGATAATACCCTACGCTTGGATCACGGGTGATTCCGTTTGACCTCGTATGGGTTCGAACGTCCCCTGAAATTATTTCTAACGATCGTGTCCATCGGAACTAGTGATTGACCCTCGCAATTGAATGACAACCAAAGTCGCCATGGCTCGAGTAATTCTTAAACGTGATTTTATCACGGGTCGATACGCGTAACTCCTAAAAGCCGCCCGTTAGTTTGAGATACGCTAAGAATTCTATCGATCGAGATTGATCGCGAACCGAGCTTCGAATTTGACGTCGGACCTTCAAGGTTTCCAATAAATAAAATTTTTGGACGTTTCCTCATCCAAGTGTCCGAATCCTTCGCGGTTCGCCCCAAAGAGGTTCGGGAAAAGTAGATTTGATTGGATATGGGAAAGGACCCATTTGCCCTCGAAAAATATCCCATTTTTCACTTGGAACGAAGGGTATTTTGGTCATTTTTCCCTTTGGCCGAGATTGACTAGTCCAAGTAAGGGGAAATTACCATTTTACCCCTCTTGCATTCAAAACCAATTATTTCTTGGACTATTCATTGTCTTCCTCATTTCTACCAATTTGTGATAACTTTCTCTCTCTATCTCTCCCTCCCCTCACCTTGGCCGAACACCCATCTTTGCCGCCGCCGTCACGGGAAGTTTTGTTGAGCCGTCGACAACTCCGTTTTGAAGCGCTAAGGTCGTGAGCTACCGTGGGCAGCCGAAATCGCCGGATTTTGCGGATCAAAACCGGCCAAGCAAGGACCGCCGGAGCCGCCGGATTTGGAATCGAGATTTTTCCGTTTTCTCGCCGGAAAAGTTGCTAGAATTGTGGTAAGTTGGTTCCTAACCTTAGATTAGGTATCTAGGGTGCTAATAGACTTGAGATTTAGTAGTTTTGGGTGAAAAATTGGTTGTTTTAGCCCATGTTCATGCTTTGGCCGAAAATGAGATGTTGGAGGAGAGAGAAAGGTGTTCTTGCATGAATAGTAAAGTCAAGAGAGAGAGTGTGTGGTCAAAGTTTGACCATAGTTACTTTTTGGCTAATATTTTAACCATGGTTAGGTTATTGATTAACTCTAGTTACTTTTAAACTATGGTTAGGTTATATGTTAACTCTGTTACTTTTTATGTGACATTATTTCGTTATGCCACGGTGTATGTTTAGATGTGACTAAATGTTGTTATGCCACGGTATTTAATTAGACGTGGTATTACTATAGTTTAATACTATAGTTGTGAATTTATTTGTACATTAGAAATTAATATTTGTTTGGCCTTGATAAATTCCTACGTTAGTGCAATATTAATTGTACGTTAATTATTCATTGCTACGTTAGTGTATTATGGACATATGGTGTGGATTGGAATTCTGGTAGCGTGAATTAGTCGGATAGTCTCGATTTATTAATACACTAACGTAAGTGAATCACGTGATCTCTATATATTCTAAGAAAGTATAATGGTCGTATTCAATCAAGTCGTGCGAGGCCAAAGTGAGCCGTATTCGTCCGATTGTTCGAGACCGAGGCGATATGATGGTCGTTATTCAATCAAGTCATGCCGAGGCCAAAGTGAGCCGTATTCGTCCGATTGTCTCGAGACCGAGGAAGTATGATGGTCGTATTCAATCAAGTCGTCCGAGGCCAAAGTGAGCCGTATTCGCCGATTGTGCGAGACCGAGAAAGTATGAAAGTCGTGTTCAATTAAGTCGTCCGAGACCAAAGTGAGTCGTGTTCGACTATTTGTCCGAGACTTAATCCGGTCGTGTTCCTATGTGTCCGAGACCGTGATTTTCGGGTCGTATTCCTAAGTGTTCGAGACCCGATATATATATATATATATATATATATATATATATATGTATGTATGTATGTATATCTTTATTTATGGAGCCGTGTTTTATAAAGGTCCGAGGCTCGGTGTTATGGACTCGTATGATGTCGTGGAGTCACGTGGAATATTTCTGGAATAACGTAGATTTTTCGAAGTAACGTAGAATTCTATACAATAGCTTGAGGCGTGGAACGTGGGCTTTAGAGCAACGTGGGTTGTTGTTATTCCGTCCGAGGCGTGAAATATATATATGAGGGTAACGTAAAATATTTGAGAAGGTGTGGGAATTCTCGGAACAAGTATGGAATATTTGGGGATTTATTTGTGGAATTATTGAGGTGAAGAAGGATATGTTAAGAGTTGTTGTTTTTTAAAACTTGTCTGGAGGCATTAGAGCCCTAGCCTAGGGTTAGGGGCTAGCTTGCTGAGATTTTATCTCACCCCGTCGTGGGTCCTATTTTTCAGGTATCGGGCGTTGGAACATCAAGTCGCTAGGATTAGCATTCGAGAAATATGTGGGTCGAATGAATATAAGATATTTTGTGGCCTTATGGATTTTATGGATTAAGATTGAACCATTGGTATTTGACCGCTATATCAATTGAAATGTAATATACAGATGTATGATGTATACCACTTTCGTCCTAAGTCATTCATTTGAATTGATGTATGGAGATGTTTACCCGCTTCCGCTGTTTTATGGATTTTTATGAAATTGTGGGCCGAGGGATCCTGGAAGCCAATCTAAAACAGAAACGGTTAGATGGGATGTCGACGGCTCACGGGGTTCGGGACGTGACACGCCTCGGTTCATAAAGGATAACGTCTTAGGCACGCTATCAACCCTTGAGATTAACTACGCATGCGAAACGTATAATACTCCCGGATAATAACATATCACGGGAATAGAAAAGTAGAAAACCCATCAACTCAAAAACATCATTTCCTCTACAGATATGTCTTAACCCAATAGAGATATTACACTATTTAGCCCCATACTTCGGGGCAGCTCCCTAAGGCCAACAAAAGGGTAGGTGGGTCGGGTGAGTGTTAATTTCATATCTACTCCAAAATAAGGGCTACGCCACCCTCATCCTCATCGGCTTCAAAAAGGAACTACTAGCTTCCTTACTTTGGACCTGAAAATGGTGATCATGATGGGGTGAAATAAATATCAATGAGTCAACGCCTAAGCTCGGTTAAGGCGTTGATTCGCTCAAAACCCCTACTAAGCAATTACGGAATCATAGTATAAATATCTCAATCACATGCAAATTTACCTATCATGAGCCACACATAATGCAATGTATAACACAACACGACAGTCATATCAACCAATCCACTGGTAAGGCATCACATCAACTTGCATACATAATCCATTGCACATATTCTAGTTATTAATGGCCAATAGGCCTGGCACACTAGGTAGTTGGTGCCTGGACACCAAGCGATTGGTGCTCTACTAGCGAGAACCAGGCTTTGTCCCTTACTTCCGGCAATGGTATCCAATAGTCCATGTAATTTCAATCGTCATAAGACAGAACTACCAGGAATCCCTATAGGGGCTTCATCCGTCACAAGCTACGACCTGCATCCGCTCAACCCGGTGTCACGGATTAATGTGCATGCAACAAGTCGTGGTGTTCCGATCGTCATGGCACAACATTGTTAGGAACTCCCATTATATGAACACTCAAGCACATTCGTCAAACAGCCAATTCATAAACCCATATATAGTCGAACGCTCATGTAACGTGCTTAAAACTTGGCCCGAGGCCATTTTCATGTCAAAATATGTAGCTTGAGTCCACACATGGTCAATGAATGCACGAATTTATTGACCAAACTTTGCAACCAATACGAGGTGATTAATCCCCAAACAATCATCCAATCAATCATCAGTCAATCAATCTTTTCAACCAAACAACCGATATAGACGATCGATCAAACGAAGACAATTGATTCAATAAAAAAAATATACAATCCGACTATGCTTAGTAAGCTCAATTCGTATGATAAATCAATAATAACTAATCCGATTCGCCAATCAATTGTACGCTCGTCTCGGCCTATTGCTCGCTCGTGATTAAGCATAAACATTCAATCAATCAATCCTATCCCAAATAGCCACAGCTTCCTAGCTAACCGGACTAACCTAACTAATTAGGGCCATTTAGCATAAACCAAGTTTCTAACTTAGTCCGGCCCTAATTAATCTACCTAAACACCTAATAATCTAATTAAACTAATTCGAACGTAATTAGCGACCTAACCAAGGATTAGAGGTCGACTCACAATCAACGGCACGAGATGAGTACAACGACGATCCTCGGAAGTCCTTGGACTCGGGCACAAACTTGGGGCACGACCAGGCACACGGGCTAAAATCCTCGGACACTTGGCCTAATTTCTCGGCCACTCGGGCACATGAGCTCGTCCAAGGCCCGGGAAAATCGGCCGAGATAGCAGGTGGCGTCAAGGTTGAGGTGCGACATCGGACCGGCAAAAGGAGGGGTTCGGGTTGGTTGACGCGTTCGAGACAGGGCTGCAGCGGTGAGCAAAGCAAAAGCGAGAGCGAGGTTTCGGGTTCGGGAGGTTGCTCGGAGGCTCGGTGGACGGCAGGACGGGATTGAGGTGGAACGATAGTGGCTGCGAGGTGGAGGGAATGGGGAAGGAAGTGGCGTCGGGTGGTCAAGGCGTCGCATGAACAACGGAGGAGGTGGAGAGGGTGTTCGGGTGATGGTAGTGGTGTCGCACAAGAGAACCAAGGGAGGAGGGAGTTCGGGTGTGAGGTGGTGGTGGTGAGCAATGGCTATGGCCGGAGTGGTGGCATAGGGGTGGTGGTCGCAACAAGAGAGAGAGAGAGAGGGAGAGTCGATGAAGAAAATAGAATGAGAGAGAGAAAATAAGAGTTGGAAGTTTTTACTTTTGGGAAAAAGAAGTGATAAGGTGGGACCCACAAAGGAATTGACATATTTTGTCTTCTAGTAAATAATATCCAGGGGCAAAATGGTAATTTGATATCGCGGAACCGGCCGGACATTTCAAAGTTAGACTCGAGGCATAAGGATTTCAGTCCGAAGGCGCGACGACTAAACGATCGGATCTTAAACTAATTCGATCAACGTCCCAAGAATTATTCAAATCTCGTCACTTAATTTCTTAAAATCTAATATTTCGTGACAAACTGAAATTCAATATCGAACATTTTATTGATTTCGGATATCTTACGGACGTCGAAATTCCAGGGGCATCACAGTTAATTTTTAGTTGCTTAGAAAGTGAGTCGAAACTCCCGTATCTCACTTGATTTCTAGCCGACCTCTCATCGAGGGTCGTTGGCCTGCCAATAGGCAATTTAACAACCCCCCCCCCGAGATTGGAAGGAATAAAGAAAAGGGTCACGATACCTGACATTGACAACTACACATTGCCTACGGAGAGACAATGGCTTGTAAGAGATTCTTCACACCACTTTCATTAATCATCCCCCGCGAGCAACATCACTGCGGGGGTGGAAAACGAAGCATTCCATTGTTCGGCACCTCGGTACCATAAAATTTTCCAAACAAATAAGTATACATAGCCCAAGACACTTCGGTCTGCTGCATACATAAGTTTTTCCAATTTTTATTGACATTTCACAAAGTTATAAAAGTTCAGAGTCTTAGTCATCCACTTTCATATGAAATTACTAACTCTAATTTATGCGATTCGACTTTTCTCCAAATAATTCATCAACTCTCATTTGAGTAAGTTACCAACGTTTTATTTGTTTGTTCTTGTTAGGCTCCTTGGTAGGGAATAAAATTGGTAAGTCAATAAATAAAAATTGGTAAATTCAAAACTTTGGTAAATAAAAAAAGAGAAATTTGAAAAAACATGAAATGAAGATTGATAAGAAAGGTTAGTAAATTTTGAGAAGCTTTTCAGTGGTAGGTAAAATTCAAGGCATTTGTAAGAAAGGTAAATAAAATTAGTAAATTGAAAAAAAAATGAAAGTTAGTAAGTAATTCAAATACAAATTAATAATTAAAAATGATTTTATTTAGATGATCAAGACAAGATTTGCAGTTCTTTGCTCGACGGATGAACTTGTTTGTCCTGATCTTCAATGAGATAGAAACCTAATCTTATTTATCAGTTCTCAGCGTGATCATAATTCTATTAATAGCCAAGTGCATCCGCCAGGGTCGAGAGTCTCGACATGATCATCCGAGTCCCGTTGTACCAAGACGACCGATGTAAACTCGACAATCAAAGCCACAACATCTGCTTAAGAACTCAATTAGCAACGTCAACAACACACAATGACAAAGGCTGCGTATGGTAACACTCTAGAAAAAGTATTTCTATTCCTAATGTGTTCTGAAAATACTTTTGAGAAACAAAAACACTTTTAGAGCAAAAATAAGATACAAAAAAATTTATTTCGTGTTCCTGGAACACTTTTTAGAAACACATTTGAAACATTTTTTAGAAACAATTGGAAAAATTTTTATTTTTGAACACACTGTCTTCTCTTTTGTTGTTGCACGATGTTGACACACGATGTTTAATTATTTTATCTTTAAAAATTAATTAAAAATACCAAATAATTCATAAAATTAAAAAATCAATCTTGAAAGCTTTAGCCTAGCCTTAGGAACCAATTTTAAATAAAAATATGTTTCGTAATTTTTGACATTTTTTGGATTTATTTTAATTATAAAAATAGCTGAAAATCAGGAAAAATAATATTTGTGGTCAGAAAAATGAGAAAAAATAGTCCATGTTTTTATTTTAATTCTCTTTTCATTTTGGCCTCTTAAAGTTTTAAAAATTCAGTTTGGGACCACATGCCTCTTCATTGAACATAATCCTAAATTGACTAAAAAATTTCATTTTAAATCATTTTAGCCAATTTTTTTATTTTACTTTTAGAGTAATGACGTGAGACTTTGATATCCCGCATCTCATTTCGGTCCTCGTGTTTGAAAAAATTGCACAATTGGACTAAAAAGACCTAAATGCACAAATATTTTTCATTTTAGTCATCAATTTCACTCAAAGTGTAATTAATATTTTTCTAGAGGTCCCCGTTTAAAGGTAATCATATATTTTTTTTATAGTTGATCTTGTCCATATTGTAATTTGATAAATCGTGCAAAAATTACTTATACATATATTAGTCTAATTTGATTTAGTAAATTGAACAAATGAGATTTAATTTGATTTAATAAGTTAAAAAGATAAAGACATCTTAATTTTAATATAAGTAGTCTCCTTAATTAAATGAAAAAATTAGGAATAATTTTTTTGCAGTTACTAAACACATTTTTTTTTAAAATTCTGAGAACGGAAACTTTATGTATTTACCAAACGCGTTTATGTTCTTTTTTTGTTCCGGAAACAGAATTTTTTTGCGATTACCAAATGTGTTTTTGTTCCAAAAAATCGTTGCAGGAACAGAAATAGAAAAAGTATTTGTTCCAAAAAGTTGTTCGAGAACATAAACATTACCATACGCACCCAAAATATCCAATTCACTCGTGTCAATAGTGAGCACTCATTGCGACCGCCTCCTAGTCCTCATCGTTTGCCTTTGCCGTAATGATCCGACAACCAGTGTTTGTTATTCCTTCAATTGAGGTCACCCGCGGCGATGCTGCTAGCAGGCGTGGTGATTAATTAAAAAATAGTGTCATTGGCTCATTTTATTCATGCACCAAACAATGGAAAGCTTCGTTTTGCACCAAATAAAATTTGGTAGCAAGCCTAGCTGGATCCCCGTACGCATCTCCAGTCTGCAGGCGCAAGCTTTTCCGTCCCCAAGTTCTGTGTTTTGTCTCTACCTAGACAATCAGATAAGTTCACACGCTCATCGCCGTCACCGGGATGCTCCAAAACCTGTATCTAGTGAACAAGCTCCTTCATATGTATTCTTACCATAGTGCCACCTCTGGCAGATGCATATGCCCTGTTCTGTGAGTGCGATCGCTCAATTTGGCGACTCTTTCAGGTGTTTCGGTGGCAAGGTTTTGCAGAGATCTTCAGACTATTTTTATTAATCATCAGCCCGTCCAAATTCCAATTTTTACTCGAATTTCACAAGATCATAAAAAGTCATATGTGGACCTACGTGTCAATAGTCGAGTGTCTCAGTCATCAACTTTCATATGAAATTTACTAACTCTAATCTACTCAAGAGCTTGGTTCATCACGGCTCGGCTCATGCTCCAAGCATCAAGAGTCTCGATCACGATCATCCGAGTCCCGTTGTTGAAGACGAAGAGCCGGGCATTGTCGAACACCGCGAGAGTCGGGTACACCCTAGATGTGATGCACGTCTTGCCTCCGGCCCCAAAGCTCTCCACCACGGAATGATCGATCTGGACATTCAAATCCAACATTACAACTTGGTATACAATTGAATGGAAGTGCATTCACTAAATGCCCTCCAATTGTGTCGATTTTGCATTCCGACCCTCCAACTGGAATAGGAATTTAGTTAAGGTTTGATGATGATCGTATCACTTACCAAACTCCTGAGAGAAATCTCCCCACCACTCAAATCCACGTCCACGAAACCAGCAAATGATGGTTTATAGATTCCTGATTTTAGAGACGAGCTGCAATTTAAGACCAAAAAAAAAAAGGAATTAAAGACTTAATAACCAAGTTGGTCCATCAAGAAGCTTATCATGAACAAGAAAAAATCAAACAAAGGGAAACTAATTATGACAGACCTCCTTGCATCAGAGCACATGAGGACTTTATGCTTGTTTTGATCATTAGCCTTGAAGATCCTGAAGAAGACAGGGGTGAACTCTTCCAGGTGCTCAGTGGCCAGCGTCAAGAGCCCGAAAGGCCCAACGGTGCCCGGAACTCCTGAGCCCTTTTGGCCGCAGAGGTCTTGCGCGTTCACCCAGCTCGAATTGAATTGCTCGGCTCCGTCAAGGCTTGAGAATGAGAACATCACATCCACATCAGCCTGTGAACATTGACAATGACGAAATAAACATGTAGGAGTTTTCTTCAATGAAATTTCGGGGCACTGGACTAAAGATTGTAGAGAAAGTATGTGAACCTGGGCTGCTGTGATCCCCTTAATCTCAACATGTTCACCATGGTTGAGCTTGACATTGCTCATGTGAACATTTTGTCTGCGCAGCGTTTGTAGCTCTTCGACAGGCCATTGCAACAGTTGGGTCCCATTGCTGTCAAGCCATATTTTCCTCGGAATCGCCTACACCAAAGCAATAGAAAATGAGTAACTAAACTTCAAAGAAGAGAAACGATAATCGATTTCGTTCTCATGTTGTTTTCACTAAACAATTCTTGAGAAATGATAATCAAGAAAATGAATAGATTGCCCAAAAGAAAAAGATAAAGAGTAAATCTCTTTAATCACCTGAATCCCGGCCCACCCCTTTCGCCTATCAGAGGGGACATCATCAGATTCATTGGCCCAACCCCATAGGATCCTCCGGCTCTTCGCAGGGTCAAAAAAAGTCTTGGACGCGTAGAAGTTTCCGTAGTCATACCTCAGCCCGCTCCATCCATCCGCCGAGGCATTATCGGGAACATACCTGTCCTTATCAGTGTGATACGTCCCCACTGTGTAATACTCGTACCGCGTCGAGTTGAGGCTGACCTTTAACACATGCTTTATGCCCTGGCCGAACATCGACGTGTCCAGCCCATTGGTGCTGCTCTTCAAAACAGGAAAGAAGTCGGGGCACTCCCACATTCCGGTGTTGGGCGCCGAGTGCAGCGGGTGCTTTGCCTTGATCCAATGGACGAAATCCCTGCTTCTGCATAAGAGATTCAAGTATTTCGTGTTATAACCATGTCAGCTGTCAAATGAGAAAGCGTATACTAGTCATAACATACCCTCTATAATTGTACAATGGATTAAATGAGTTGCTTAAAACATTTCAAATGCAAATTGTGACCTAACATATGTAAAACAGAATCATGTTTTGTGTACATAACATCAACCGGTTCAATGACAGCATACAATTATTCCACCCATCATCTACAATGACACTTGATAACAGTCTGAAGATCGACAGAACAATATTCAACGCGCATCACAAACCTTGAAGACTGAAAACTTACTCTCTTATTGGCACGTCAGATAAAAAGAAATGGCAAACTGAATGCACTTCTCAACAAAATTGATTAAGTTTACCTGTACAAATATGCAATTCCTCGGTTCTTCCTTTTGCTCCCCACGAGGATCTTCCAGTGCCCGCCCTCGAACCATGCCGTGGTCGGGTCACGGAAGGCATTGGCATCGATGCCGGGCGAAGGGACGATGAGGGGGTTGTGGCCGGGCTTGGTCCACTCGCGGATGTATGGGTCGGAGACATTGGCGGGGACGGCATAGTTCTGGACCTCGCGGTTCTGGGTGTCGATGCCGGTGTAGAGGATGACAGGGCGATTGCCCGGGAGGATGGTGGCGGACCCGGACCAGCACCCGTAGATGTCGAAGGGCTTGGTCGGGTAGATGGCGATAGGGAGGGACTGCCAGTTAACGAGGTCCTTGGACACCGAGTGAGCCCACACTATGTTGCCCCACGCCGCCCCTTTGGGGTTGTACTGGTAGAACAGATGGTACAGTCCATTAAAATGCATGGGTCCTGCGAAATCAGTCATACAGAGGCAAAGCTCCATTTAGAAATTAGAAGTGCCTTTTGAAAGCTCCTTTGCATATTTCAGCATTTATATCACAAGACAACTGGTGGAATAAAATGTAGTCAATATTGGCAACTAACATCAGCAAACGTTTACAGATGTATGTTTGTCAAACTCAATATTAATTTTACTTTCACAACTCTTTCAATCCAACTGATAGGCATCTAACGTCATCAAGCACAGAAGCTTTGATCAAGTCATATAGTGAATTCAACTCAAGTTGCTTCCGTTGTGGGATATTTAGTATGGCTCTTTCCCTTAACATATTATGTGCTGTTCAAACATAAAATTTTTAAAAACAAAATGAACGCGAGAATTTACTTGCTGAGAAAAAAGAGCATTGGAAGTGCTTACATAAATATTTTTATGTCAAAAAGCATTCTCGTTCATGTCTACCATCTTGATTTGTTGCTTCGACTCTAAAGTTCTGGCAAATGGCAGATGGCATTTCTAACTCTACAATCCAGTAACAAACATTCTTTGGGCTAATCTATTAAATATATCCCCGATTCAAAGCAAGTGAACATGGATTCATAGTCAGCCATTTTCTCAATTTGATCCAAATAACTGAAAATGGTTTTGCTTCTGGCCTGTTTACTAGTTTTGTTCACGACCAAACCATTAGGAGAAGCACATGGACATGGATTCCAGAAAAGTAACTTACCGTTCGGATCTGTCGGATCATTACATTGGAGGTGGAGAATTCAGAGCGCACGGCGGGAGAGGAGAACATACAAACAAAAAGTAGGTTGCGTTTAGTCGAAATGGATCATAGCATCAGGAAAAATAAATCAGGGAATGGGGTTCTCAGTAACGACTCCTTTTATGCGGTAACACGCATACAACATTACCAGAATTATTTCCTAGAAGATGAATAACCTATTTTTCTTTAAAGAAAGCAAAATGAGTTTCAACATACGCAGAAAACCCATGAATCAGAACTTTGCAATGTAGTTCCATGCATAAATGGCCTACATTAGTCGCATACTGACAGCATATTTACAGTCTCAATGAGCATCCAAATAGATGGATTTCTTATTGAGAAAATAACCCAGAGCACCAAAGCTTATATGCTACTCTAAACAAAAAGAGGAGGTACATTATTGAGAAACATGGAAAAAGCATGGCGAATAGCGATGCACTAAGGTTAAATTGAACTAAGCAGAGCACAAACCAGATAATTATGCGCTAATCCGCGCCCTTAATTATACGGAGACGCTAATTTTAGTTGAAGTCAGTTACATTGTGTGAATAAAAATTCAAAATCGAGAACCTTCGAACATGGATCATAGCATCAGGCAAATAAATCGGGAAATGGGATTTTCAGCGACGACCCCATTTACACAGAACAGGCATACAACATTGCCAAAATTATTTCTCAGAAGATGAATAACCTATTTTCTTTAAGGAAAGAAAAATTGATACTGGATCCATTACATACACGAGATTGCCAAAATTATTTTCCAGAAGAGGAATGACCTACTTCCTCAGAACCCCAAGCCAAAAGCCCTCGCAGATTGGAGTTCCTGATGCTTCTCAGATGTTAATTTGATTGAGATCTTGCTTACTCTTTTTTATCTTTTGGTGAAATCTTGTGGTGTTTATACGCCTTCTTTTGCGATTACTTCTTGTCGCAGTAGCGGCGGACTAAGTTCTCTTCACTCGTGTGTAAGATTCTTGCATCTGGGTTCTTTTTTCTTGCAAGAAAATCTAGAAAAAGAGGTCTGTTTTTATATGATGCAGATTTTAAGTCTCTGCTTTCTTATGAACTGATCTGTGTCCACACACACTGTTTTTCTTCTCTTAGATCTCTATCTTTTTGGAAGCATTCACAAATTCATAGATCCCGACTAGCTTGGTAGTGGTTCTATTTCACTGCCTGCTCGGTTTTTCTTGCTTTCTTCCAATGTTTTCCCCCATCTCAAGCCCTAACATCAAGAAACACAGTTCTTTCTTGAAAATGTAATCATGATTCAGCTTGCCTGTTAACTTGTCCACTTAATTGGTGTCTTGGATACCAACACTGTAAAAAATGCATATAATCTCTCTCTCTCTCTCTCTCTCTCTCAAAAATGCATGTGAACAGATCGAAGATGTGTGATTTTTATGAGTACAGGTACTTCAAGTTAGACAAAGAAGCAGGGATTAATGCACCATGATCTCTCTTATGAATCAGATCTCTACAATGTAGTTCCATTCCATGCATACATGACCTACATTATACGATATTGTACTATGGAAGACTTTTAAAAACGAAGTTTTTCAGGAGACGAGGAGAGTCAAAGATCTTTAACCCTCAACAAACAACATCTAAAACGACGAGTAAGAAGCTCATACCGTTCATCCAATTCTTACGAGGTTGAAAGTGGTAGCCGGTCCGGTGGACCGAGATAACACCGCGGCGCGCCTCGGCTGCTGTGCCCTTTCCATCGCCGGCGATCACGAGAAGAAGATAAAAGACCAGCGCAGGAAGCTTGGGAAGGAGCCATGGAACTTCCATGACGAGTAGTGGAGAGAGGATACTGTATGGCTATGCTCTCAGACGTGATTTCTTGCAAGTTGACGACCAAAATCCTCTTCGGAAACAGTTCGGCTCTTTTCAATGCTATGGTTAGTAGAAATTCTTAAAGGCATTTACGTACTCAGGCAAACGATAAGGGAGCTAGGACACGGTGTTAGGAAACTCCCTTGCTTGAAAATTTTCCCTAAAACGGCAATCTCACATGAACATAGGAGAAAAGGGACCATAGTCATTAAAACACGAGAATAACCAAAAACAGCAACAAGTCAGAAGCGAGGTTGAGAGCTAGCTGTCATCAGACAGAAAAAGTAGAACAAGTCAATACGAAATGATCTTGTTCACAAGTGATTAAGCAAATTCTCCCCTACAACGGACGTCTATTTTAAAGATAAATTGTTAGACTCAAATATCAGAAAAGCACAGAAAGTGAAAGTTCCCGGCCTTGATGAGGTTTTCATCTCAAACTTTTGAGTCCATTTTCACTGCACCTCCTTCTTATCGAAATGGCGACTTGAATTTCGCGAGGTTAGTGATCAACGATTGCATTTTTCTCTCGTCAAGTTTGGAGTTCATTATGATCGATACTCATCATTTATGTCAATTTCATCATATTTGAGGAAGCGTCAGATAGTTTAACGTCTTCAGTTGGCATAATGGAAGTCGACGACGGATTGATGAGGTGCTGGTGCATGGCCAAATCCAAAACAAGGTATTCTTCATCTTTTGTTCAGAGGGGATTAGTTGTGTTATCAATGGTGGCGTGAAGACTTCTTTCTCCCAAAAGGAACATCTACCTGGACCGCTCATTGCTCTACGTGAAATCAATACCAAGGATTAAAAATTTAAAGCTATTCTCAACAATGGCCGTGAAATTGTAAAATTTTTTGGTCATCTCTTTCCTGCCCTTTCACCCCACAAGAAAAAAAAAACACTCAATCTTTTCACATAAATAGGACACCTTTCGAATTGAAAGAACTTCATTTATTTATCAAGAAAAATAACGAAAAAGGAGGTTAAAAAAAAGATATTTGACAACCGGTAAAAGGAATTACACCTACCTTTAATATCCATTGCAATGGACATATTCACCCACAATAAAAGGTGTTAATCGGGTATCTTAGAAGGTCTTGAGTACCACCTCCGTGGAAAGGAATCAAGCTTTTTTGTCTGTCGCGATCCACCAGGTTATTAAAGAAAGCCTTTGTAAGCGCGGACATAGCGGCAAAGGGCACGAATGGCAACACAACCTGCTTTAGAAATTAATTTATTGCCAACAGTTCATTTTTCTTACTGAGAGAAGTAAGTTTTTTTTTAACTTCTTCAAGTAACTTCAAAACTATTTATGGAGTAAAAAAAAAGTACTCCAAAAATAGAAAAATGAAATTACATAACCAAATGGATTTCTATTTCGGAATTTACTTTATCAAAAAAATTTTGTTTTGGAAATGTTATCGTGCACGCCCTAAGTTATTTTAGAAAACAATAACCTGAAAAGAAAGAAAGAGCCAAAAATAAATATCAGAAAAGACGAAAGTGGTCAAATGCCAAGCCAATGAGGCCATTTTTTCTACGTCTGCCAAAGACCTTTCAATGGAGAGAAGGAGGCTCTTGAGTTGGATACCTGGAAATCTTTAGCTTCAATCGAGCGAAGGAGCTAGTTCGGTCCAAGTAGTAATCGTTGCTTACTTAAAAGAGAATGATATCATTGCACCACTCGTACCAGTAGCAGGGAAATTGAAATTACCTTGCGCCATGGCACCAGCTGGATCAACGCCTCGGCCAAACTAGGATTCAAGGGTTGCACGAGACGATCGAGGAGTTCCAACTTGTATACGTGAGGAGGGCTCCAAATCACACCAACATAAGAATTTAATTTCGATCCGAATGCTACCGAATGCTTTGCCAGCCTAGCTTCGGAAAATCATTTTTCGGAGATTTCTTTATATACAAATCGAAATATTTATATTCCAATTCGAAAGATAGACCCAATACAATGCCACTAATATCTAACGGAAGAATGAAATCGATTTAAGGGTGCCTTTGTTTGAGTGAAAGAGTTTATTAAAAATTGATTTTCCGGACTTTCATTTGGTTCACCGAAAATGAATTAGTCAAGAGAGAACACTTTTTAGTCAACGGACAATTCATGCACAAAATTAGAAAAGTGAATTCCTAAATCTAAAGAAATAAAAACACTTTCCAGGATTGCTCATCTCAAAATTTTTAAATTTTTAAAATTTTTAAAATTTTAATCTTTATTTTTTACTTTTTTAATTTTTATTTTCTTCCCTTTTTTTTTCCTTCTACATTCACCACTTGCCAAGCCTAGGCGATGGCGGTTGGCCGACGAGCCTCGAGCTCGTCGAGATCCCGGCAAGCTCGAGTTCGCCCAAGACTAGCTAGTCGCGAGCTCGATCATGGCTGCCACCGGCCAATCATGGTGAAGGACGTCGCAACGGAGGAAGAAGGAAGTACGAAGAAGGAAGAAAGAAAAAAAAATTAATTTTTTTTCTTAAGATAAAGTCACGAGATTGATTTCCCAAATGAGAACCAAACATCGTAAATATTTTCTACCGTATATCACTAAACAAAGGATAGAAACCATTTTCCTAGAAAATGATTTATTATGGAGTTTTTCATAAAATAGACACATTCAAATTGCATGAAATTACGATTAAGATTTTTTTTTTTTTTGGCCCGCAAATTCACTCCTGATTCATATTGTCCTCATACATGTTTCACAAAATTAAGACTGTGTTTAACAGTAAAAATTAGTACATAAATAAAACAGGAAAACCTGCTTTTAACCTCATAACCTTCTAACAATCACTCGGGAGTTAAAATACCTAATCAGGGCTAGAAAAAATTATCTTTCACCAAACAAAGAGTTACATCTCAATTGTTGATCTAAAGACTAGGGAATAACAGTCAATAATAAATTACAACAAATGTGATTACATCATCACTAAGATTCGTAGACATCAAGGACTCTGTTTGGATAGAAATAGGAATAATTAAAGAAATTATTTACTTTTTAATTTAGGGCAACGCTATTTTCACCTCTATTTAAGTTAAGACACTCTTTTTTCCAGTTAACTTACCGAAATACCCTCATTTCTATCTCTCTTCAATTTATTCTTTCTTTTTTTATCGGGCTAATCCACAAAATTTCCTTTATTTCTATCATCTCTCTCACTGATTTCATAATACAATTGCCCCATCACAACCATCAAGATACCAATTTACCATATTTTATTATCATTTCACGTGGAGAATGTTGTCAAATTTAATTTATGATCTCATTTTTTTTTTCACAAGAAATTTATATTTATGACAGTTTATGAACACAATTAAGCGCATTTTTTCCTAACAATGTGAAGGAAAGCATAACATAACAGGTGCAATCATAAATGGAAATGAAAAATTAATCCAAATATAAAAAAGTTAATTCGTTAAGACCATGATCAAATGTCCAACATATGCAATTTAGACCGTATCTAAATATCACAAAGGAAAAAAGCATAAAGGCAAAAACACGAAGCTTCTTATTATTCAACTACTGTAGCAAAGAAAGTAGTTAATATCGATTGTAAATTCATTATATGGGTGAGACTCCAAGTCCTTCTCTGCTTCGTTTCCCACCATTTTGCTGGCATAGTTAGTTATTGTTCCAACTTTTTGTTGGAGGCTATATCTCTGTATTCGAGTGACAAAACAGTTTGGATAATCATTAAATGCTGCCACTGGTTTTGGGGGCGGTCGATAAAGCAACATTTTTTGTTCACAGGTACAAAGTTTTTTTATGAATATGCAAAGCCAAAAGGACTCGATGATCTTTACCAAAAAAACCAAAAAGGACTCGATGTTGGTGCGCCAGATTCACTTGATGTTATCACTGATGGAACAGTTCCAACACATGCGATTTTCATTTGCTTTGGGCTTATGCTTTGTCTTAGAACAGATGTTATCGGTTGAAAGTAATTCCTGCATTTTCAATTGAGGTCTAACCAATTGGTGTTGGTTGCAAGTCATTTCTACATTTTTGCATTGAGGTCGAACTAATTGGTGGTGGGGTGTGTTCTGTTTTCCAGGCTCTGAACTTCCAAGCTCTGCAGCATTTGTTTGTTCTTCTGCAATTGCTATTATGGCGGTTCTTGAGGCAAACGTTTCCAAGGCAGCACTCCTTCACCGAGATCTCTTAATGATCTCTACTGTCAAGATTTGTTCCTGCGGGTTCTGATATGTAGATACTAGTCATTATCAGAGTATGCTGATGTTGACCTGTTCTTGAATCATGATGCAAAAAATGGTGGAAACAAAATGCTTCCAAGTCAGGCATCCATTGGAAAAGATGGGAGATATTGAAGACACATAAAGACCTCGGGGGTCTCGGATTTAAAGACCTAGTCACGTTTAACAATGCCATGTTGGTAAAACATGCATGGAGACTCGCACAATCCCCAACAACTTTATGGAACAAAATACTCAAAGGTATCTATTTTCCCAATGGGGATTTCTGGAATGCGAAGAAAGGTTCCTGGCCCTCCTGGGGATGGCAGAGTTTATTAGTAGGAAGAGAAGTGATTAGTCCAGATATTAGATGGTCGGTGGGAGAAGGGAAAGATATTAACATTAGAGAAGATAAATGCCTGAGGATGGGAGTGCTAGGAGGACCAGCAAACCAGGATGATCCCCTAGTGGTTGCGGAACCAAGAAGAAAGAACTTGGAATACACAGAAATTGGTTGATACGTTTGAAGAGGAGATAGTGCAAGAAATCCTAACGATTCCACTCCGCCTGAACTCTGGGCCAGACAAGTTAGTCTGGACTGGAAATAGCTCAGGGATTTGTAAGGTTAAAGGAGGCTATAAGCAACCACGAGAATCTCAAACATTTGCTACATTAAACAGAGCATCCTCTTCCTACCAGCCACCCCGTGCGCTTTGGACTATGATTTGGAAGCTATCATCCTACCCCAAGATTAGATTCTTTACGTGGAGCTTGTGCCAAAACGCATTACCCACTAGAGAAAATCTGTGCAAAAGGAATCTCTTACCAGACCCGCTTTGCCCCTTTTGTGGCCAAGCTCCGGAAACCACAGAGCATCTGTTTACTTTGTGCGACTGGACAAAGAAAGTTTGGTCAGATCCAAGACTCAACATCAGAGTATCTCCGACAAGCATCACCAGAATGGAAAATTGGGTCTTCGAGACACTAGAAGAATGCACAAACTTACCCACGCGTGAGCTGGTCGCCGGTGTACTTTGGCTGATGTGGAAAGCGCGTAATTGGTTCGTGTTTCAGGCGCGGAGACTCAACCCGGGCACAATCGTTGACGATGCAGTCGCCCTCAACCAGTCCTTTGCAAGATGGCACCCATCCTCGACGAACTCGAGCAAAGGCAGAAGCTTGGTACCTGGGCGATGGACACCACCGAAGAAGAGTGCTTTGTGGTTTAATGTCGACTGTTCCTGGGTGGATGCATCAGAGGCGCGCTCCGTCGCCGGGTTATGCCGCGACGACTCTGGTTTGCTGGTTGCTGGATTCGCCAAGGAAGAGCGAGCCCCATCTGTTTTTGCAGCTGAAACCCTAGCAGTCAAGGAAGCAGTTTCTTTGTTAATCAAGTTGCACGAACAGGAGACTTCACTTGATCTGAACGTGAAGATAAACTCAGATAGCCTATCTGTAGTGGATACGTTAAATGGCTTATCAGAAAGCCCATGGGCCATCAGAAATACGGTTGAAGAGTGCAAGGGTTTGTTGGCCCGGTTTAAAGGTGTTTCGGTAGTTTATTGCCCTCTTAAAGCTAATCAAGCGGCGGATTGGATCGTAAAGATCCATCGAAAAGGATCTCTTTCCCCTAATTGGCTTACTAAACCTCCCTTATCTCTTTGGAATTTACTTTGTTCAGATGTTCATCAGTTTTGTTCTCATTTTGCTACCAATTAAATGAAAATCAGCTTGTTCCTACAAAAAAAAAACTATAGTTCGTGAATTTTGTTAAACGATGATCAGTCAGCTCGGACACTTCTCATGCCCTCCTCCCCATATGATTAGGCATTTTGTTTGAGTGTTTGCGGCGTGCGCTGCATTTCCTCTTGTGTATCAAAAAGAACTTGCTCAATTGATGTGCGAGTGTGAACGGCATATTGGAACTCAGTCTGGTGGAATGGTTCAGGTTAGTAATCATTTGGATTGCCCTCAATTTCCATTGCAAGTTCCACTTTTGCATCTTCGTCAATCTTTAATATATGAAGATAAAATGGTTTTCATCTAAGTTGTAAGTTGCCGACCTTGGGAATCATGCTAGCTTTATATGTTGTCAATTCGCCATGCTTCCGAAGGTTTTGGGATAAGGTTCTGTGTGACTCTGGAACAATTTAGCTGTCTATTCTGGGGCAAACAGCTGTTGATCCAGCTATGACTCAATTTTATATAGCTTTGCTTTTCACTAAAAAGTCTGTAATTATAATTATACATAGGGTTATTGTTGTCCTATTTGTTTTTCTTTATGGTCCAATTTGGTTTCCCCGTAACCCACTAAATCACTTCAACTTAGGTAACAGTCTCTCTCATATAAACTGTAAGGTTCTCTATTATGAACTGTTGAAAATTAAATTGCACGGAAGCATAGTTTTGATATGGATGATAGCTCGGGGTTGGTGATACATTTGGTAGAGAATAGACAAGGGACAATTTAGATAGTTCAAGGATATATAGGTCATGGGCTAAAGGAAAGATAATTTGATTAGTAAAATAAAATGGTCTGACAAATGTAATTGAAGGATAAATGTTGGACCTAATTCTCTACTCTCCATCACACTCCCTTACATGAATGATACAATCCTATTTATAGGTAATAATGACCGGCTTCCTTTTGCTTAAGAGATAAGCTTCATTGACCATTATACAAGCTCTAGACAATTCTACGTCTATGGATTATCATCTTTGGATTTTATTTTTTATTTTTTGACTTTTCTAGCCACAAATCCATTCTCTCCATTTTTTCTAGAAAATAAACTCTTCTAGAAAATGGATCATAAATTTCAACGTGAACATAGTGTGAGACTGGGAGTTGTTCTATAGAAACTACTGGAAAATGCTACTGTTGTACATTTATTTAGGAAAATAAATTGACTTCTCTTAGTTCATGTATTTCTCTTATTTTTGTGCCTCTAAATGGCATCTATAATTTTTTTGCACGAGACTTCACAGTGGAGACTTACACATAATTTTGTTTCACTTGACATGCCATATCTATGATGGCTAAACCTAGATTTGCTGAGCCCATTGATGTCATCCCTATTTGAGCAACTGATGTGCAACTTCCTGCCGATGGAACATTTGTAATAGCCCATTCCTTGGCGGAATCTCAGAAGGTTGTCCTGTTGCAACTAACTACAATAATAGACCTAGTAGAGGGCCGATTAGCTGTGGTAGGTTTTTTCTTTATTTGTTTGTTTTGCAAGGACCTTAGAATAGGATATTCTTTACCATGAGTGTTCGATTATCTAATACTTTCTATTAGCCATGCATATCTCATGCCTGCCAAGTTCACTATGCTTCCCTAATTTCTTCTGCAGATTGTTCTCGGGATTAAGCTCGGAATGAAATCACAAGAGAATATATCAGAAGTTAAAACTCTATCGATGTAGAAGGGTGATGATGCACTTAGAGTTGGCGAACTTGGAATGGGCTGAAATTTGGTCGGCTGCATGGAAACAAGCCGCTAATTAGAACTCATAGCTTTGCTTGTGGCCGACATCGTTTTTTTTGCGTTTCGGAGTCGTTTTGATGGGTTTTTAAGTATTTTTCGTAATTCCAGTGGCGTTTTCATAATTTTGTGTTTTCTATTTTAATTAGGGTTAACACCGCATAAAAGGGTGTTTAAGACTCCTAGTGGAAGGAAACTTTGACACTCTATCAATTCGTCGTGCTTCCGTCGTCACCGTACTCTTTCCCTTCGAAATATGATGGTCTCGTTGTTGTTTCCACCTTCGATCCAAGTGGGAGAGAAATTGCTAGCTATAAAGATTGTTAGCTCGGAATTAAAGACACTTCAATAAAATATGAGCACCAGGCTCGATACCAATTGTTATGGCTAGCATTATCACCTAGAGGGGGTGAATAGGTGATTACAATGTATTTTTCTCAAATTGATGCAGAATTTAAATCGGATAAGCTTGTGGCTTGACCCTCGGATGATGATCACGCTTAATAGTGCAATGTGTGTTGGGTGTACGGTTTGAAGAAATCCAACAAAGCGTGAAAAGCGAGAATGGAAGATAGAGAAAATTATACAAAGGGTTCATAGTGGTTCGATTTTATTCAAGCCTACGTTCACTTCTTCACGCCGGCGCCCAATCGGCTAGATTTCACTAGTAAACCGCTCGGAGGTTACAGCTTAGTGATCTCCCTTGACACGCGGGACTCCACACCTAACGCTCAACACCGTCGTATATACCTCTAAGAATTACTTGAATAGATCAAGGAAAAAATAATAATTGGAGCTCTCTCAATCTTGGAATTTAGATCAAGTATTCCCTCTTTACGCCAACCCTCTTTCTCTTAGGTTTTGAGATGTCTTTTATATTCCTCCACCTCTAACTATCCGTTGCAAGGCTTCGAGAGGATTGCTTTTCAAAACTATCCATTTGGACGAGATCTGTATCCAAAAGAAGATCTCTTAGCCGTTGAGGATTGCCAAAGGAAAGTCTTCTCCGTTGAATCAAATCGCCCATACAAGTACGAACCTGGGTTTCTATAGATGGATTTCTCCAATAGGAAAGTTGCACTTGTCTCCTTAGATCTGCGTCCTTGATTGATCTTCATCACCGATAATCTTCAAGAACAATCTAGCTCGATTACCAGTGTTGTGATGATGTAATATATATATATATATATATATATATATATCAATTAAATTATCTTTCAAATTTCTCTTGAAGTTCTGGTTAGTGTACATGAAATGCTTCTCTCGAGCTTAAGTATTATTCCAACGTATGAGCTCCCCGCTCAACGTATGAGCTCCATTACGCATTCGAGTCCCTCGTAGTAACATCTAAGCCACCTTTTAACAGATTCAATCCCGTACATCCCCGCACCTTCGGACAATCTGCAAAACAAACATTTCACGGCATTATCCCAAACCAAGAGTTCATGGATTATTTTGTCAACTTCAAAATCATTCAGGAATTTTTCTCAACGACTTCCTTTGTGAGATCATTTCCACAGTGCAAGCGATTATGTCAAAATACATTATCGTTCATGTCTACCATCTTGATTATTTGCTTGACTCAAAAGTTCCGGTAAATGGCAAATGGCATTTCTAGCTCTACACGTAGTAAGAAGTATTCTTACGGCTAATGCGTGATTTGCCTTGAACTTTTGAAAAGGCATAACCAAACGACAAGGAGAAGCAAACGAACACGGATTCCAAAGACGTAACTTACCATTCGAATCTACGGGGTCATCGCATTCGAGGTGGAGATTCGAGTAGAGCAAATAAACAAAAATGTAAGTTAGGTTCGATCGAAGAAGAAGCGGGTGATATCTCTATAAATCGAAAACCACGGGAAATCATACCGTTCATCCGGGTCCGAGGAGAGTTGTTGACGCCTAAATTTTGACTAATATATATATTGCATAAAAATTAGAACTAATTTTAGTTCTAAACAAAAATCATCTCACATATTCATTTAGCATTGGCATATAATTTGAGCTTAATTTAACAGGCATCCGGACTAGGCATGGGATGAAAAAATGCACCGAGAAGATTCGGGCTTGAAAGAAATATTTTCTCGGGGACGTATTGCAAATACTCGAACTTCGGGGATTGTATTGCAAATACTCAAAACTTCGGGGATCGTATTGTAAATACTTGAAACTTCAGGGACTGCATTGCAAATATCGAAAGAAGATGGGGAAAAGAAGATGGTGAAAGGAAGATGAAGAAGAGAAGATGAAAATGGAAGATGAAGAAAGGAAGATGAAGATGAAGAAGAGAAGATGAAAATGGAAGATGGAGAAATGAAGGTGGAGAAGAGAAGATGAAGATGAAGAAGAGAAGATGAGGATGGAGAAGAGAAGATGAAAATGGAAGGTGGGGAAATGAAGATGAAGAAGAGAAGATGAAGATGAAGAAAAGAAGATGAAAATGGAAGGTGAGGAAATGAAAATGAAGAATGAAGGATGAAGAACTTTGCCTATAAAAGAAGAAGAGTTCTTGAAGAGATAGGAGAGTTTTTTTGGGGGAGTAAGAGAGAATTGAGAGAGAGTTTTTTTTTGGGGAGGAAAAGAGAATTGAGAGAGTTTTTGGAGAAGGAGAATAGAGAGAGCTCTTGAGAAAAAAATTTGAAAAGAGTTTTGAGAGGGTATGAGAATTTTGAAGCCCGATACTACTATTGCCAATTTTTGCACCGATCAACACAAGCTGCTGGTCCATCGCCATCGTTCGAGCTCGTCGCAAGCAAAAGAAAGTTAAGTGATTCCCTAACTTTCTTTAATTTTGAATACAAATTAGCCCAGATTTTCTACACACTGATTTTCTCTACGTTTTTATGTTAAATAACATTTGCATATCAACGATGAGACATCAATGGTACGAGAATAGGAGGAGAGCAAAAGGGAAAAATATCAACGCCCGGATTGCAGTCTCATGAAATTCTAGCGAGTTGAGAAAGAAGCGTGAAGGAGAGATAGGACCAAGAGATTTCTCGGTCTAACGAGTCACCAAATCGGTCCAATGGTTAAGACAAGCCCGAAGCACAAGTTTGGTGCACGAGTTCAAATTGGGGAGTAACCTTGAACCTATTTCATCCTAATTTCATGTAATTTTTTTATTTCAAAAAATGTCATGGGAAGAAAAATCCAAAAAAATTGATTCTTTGATCTTCAAGTAGAATTCATCAAATTTGTCAAATCCATTATTTGTTTCATGAATTTTAAGGTACCGAAAGGGCATTAGTTGTAATTAATGTAACCAAGTCCCCGGACTTTTAATCTACGGTTCGCAGAAATAAGATAGTTTTCTCCCGCTATTTTATTTAGGTTTCTAATCGACCTACCGAAAATGATTAGTGGCGACTCCAAATTCAAATCACATTGCATGTTAATCATTCGAACCTTAAGTTGCGATTTGGTATGGACTTGGGAGAGTCCGAGTTAGGTTAATTAATTAATTAACCCGATAATCCATTAGCCCGAAAAAGATGACTTTGTTTATTTTTTTTTTTAGGTCGCGACACTTGGCGACTCGGGGGACCCAAAGAGGACTTAAGCCGGATAAGTTCATGAAAAGAAAAATTACTTGATTTGGCAATCTTGGTTGAATTTTAATCCCTAGGTGTTAAATGGTTTTGCGGGAAAGGGAGTTATAAGGGGAGGAATCTGTGGCTAACCTCTGTTTTTGTGCTTGGTGATGAGAATTTTAATTTTTGAACTATCGGAGGTCTGATTGCCTTTAAAATGTCGTGCATGCCCCTAATATAATTGCACTACACCACCTTGACTTGTGACCGAACCCGGGTCACCCGATAGTTTGAGGATGGTATTTATGTGGTTCTTTAACCTTGGCGGTAAGGCTTCGCTAAAGGTTATCCCACTTGGATCCCGAGTTCTTCAAAAAATGGCTCAAGGGTTGTTCTCATGCGCGTGAGGCTATGACGCATGAGAGTTGCCCTTGTCGACCGAACCAAGCCGAGATGATTGGACCCGACTAGTCATGACTATGTATGCGAGGCGGCAACTAGTCATGATGAACGTGCGCGAGGCCGCGACATGTCGTTCGTCTTTCATTTCATTTTTGCTAAAAGAACTAAAATCCGAATCCACGTTTCATGCGCATGTCTTTGTGATTGACATTTTCTTCCTATGAGCGGTAATTTCCTGTCTCTTACGCCATGTTATCTCATTTTTATTTTGGGCTGGTCCATGGTTTAGGTTGATTGTTTATGAATCTCATTGTCTTGTTTCCAATTTCACACTTTGCTTCCGTAGTTTTTACAATTTCATCGGTTGTCCTCAATTCCGATTTGGCTCGTTCCTGTTGTACGATTTTTACTAAATTCTACGATCGAGCTTTGAGTAAGTGTCAAACATGAAAGTTGTAGACCTATGTTTCAACTAATATCCTACAAAATTTCAGAATTAAATTCATAATTTAAGATGGCCTTTCGTTTTTTCAACTACCTGCGGTTATAACAGTTTTCTGAATGCGAATTTTCGGAAAGACACGTTAAACTGATTTGATCCGCTCATTTCTAGTCCGATTGGCCAACATGAAAGTTGTTCATCATCTTCTCAACTATAAGCTCGTAAAATTTGGACGTATTTTGACCAACGTGCGAATTAATACGGATTTGTTCATAAAATTAGACGAAACTGAAAATTGCCTCGATGCGATCTTTTGGTCATGTCTAGTTCGTTCATTGAGTCTAGAAGGAAGTCATGGACCGGCTCTCTATCCTCGCTCGTTGTACTTACTCTTGACTTGTCGCTTTTCAGGAAATTTATCACGGATCCTCCGCATATTACTCGATTGATGGCGAAGAGAATGGCCGACATTAACGCCGTTGTCCATGAAACTTTGAATGAACAGCTCGGTGCTCTAACCGAGCGATTTGAAGGGATGATGTCTCACAAGATGATGGATAACTTCATAGCCGAGCTTCAGCCGTCCAGCTCAAGCCCTCCGCCGTTGTGCCAGCTCTAATTCCTTCGGCGAGCAATTCCAAGCCAAGGCCCCTGGAAGGTGTTCCCTATCGACTATACCGCATTGGAAGATATTATTATAACAGGCACGGGCTCGAGCATACCACCCTCGATTCCAGCTCCCCCGAACCAATCCGATGACGATAACCAACGACCAACAAGTTTGTCATCATGGGGGATACATGAGGAGGGAAATCTAGTGGATTCGAAGTATACCCGGATGAGTTCGGTCCAGATTATGAGGAAGTTCGTCAAGATTTCGAACGACATGAAGAGATCAAGCCCTTGACCGGTGAACAAGCTATCTCGATCAACCTAGGCGATGCGGAAAACTCTAAAAAAGTTAAGATCGGGGCAAACCTTTCCAAAGAGATGTCTCGAGCGCTTGATTAAGCTCCTCAAGGATTACCGGGACGTTTTCGCCCGGTTCTATGCAGATATGCCCGATCTTGATCGTTCCATTGTCGAGCATTGTTTGCCGATCGATCCTTCGGCTAAGCCGGTCGTGCAAAAGTCAAGGAGGGCCGCACTGAATTAGTGCGAGAAGATCAAAGAGGAGGTCATAAAGCTTCTCGATGTATGATTCATTGAGACTACGAGAATATTCCGATTGGGTCGCTAACATAGTCCCTGTCATGAAGAAAGACGGCCGCATTCGGGTTTGTGTCGATTATCGAGACTTGAACAAGGCCAGCCCTAAAGATGATTTCCCCCTCCCGCATATCGACGTACTTGTTGACGATCTGCGGGGTTTGAATTGTTTTCATTCATGGGACGGTTTCTCCGGGTACAATCGGATCCCGATGAATGTCAATGACAAGTTGAAAACCACTTTCACCATACCATGGGGAATGTTCCATTACCGGGTAATGCCGTTCGGTCTCGAAACGCTGGAGCCACTTACCAACGAGCCATGGTTGCCCTTTTCCATGACATGATGCATAATGAGATTGAGATTTATGTCGATGACATGATAGCAAAAACAAGGCATGGAGAAGATCACGTCAGCAAAGTTGAAGAAATTGTTCGACAGACTCCGAAAGTATAAGTTACGCCTTAACCCCCGCCAAGTGTGTCTTTGGGACCAGCTCGGGCAAGCTACTCGGATTCGTGATAAGTAGTAAGGGCATTGAAGTCAACCCTTCGAAAGTCAAGGCTATTCGTGAGCTTAAGCCGCCGACGACGGTTAAAGAAGTTCAAGTTTGATGGGTAGGCTAAACTATATTGCTCGATTCATCTCCCGAGTTATCGAAACCGCTAACCCATTCCTCAAGCTATTAAAGAAGAATGCGCTAGTCCAATGGGATAGCGAATGTGAAGAAGCTTTTGGGAAACTGAAGCAAAGATCTCATGAATCCACCCGTGCTTGTTCCTCCAACGCCGGGGCAACCTTTAATCCTCTACCTCACAATCCTTAGTGAATCATTGGGTGCTATGTTAGCCCAAGAGAAGCAGGAGGATGGAAAAGAACAAGCCATTTATTATCGAGCAAGAAATTCACAACTTCGGAAATGAAGTACTCCGAAGTAGAGAAAACATGTGCGGCGTTAGTGCGGGTACTGCACAAGCTTCGGCAATATACCTTGCATTACTAGGTGCTTCTAGTGACAGAGTGCGATCCTGTCAAATACTTGCTTAATCAACCCACCTTGATTGGTAAACTTGCCAAATAACAAATCCTCATCTCCGAGTTTGATGTTCAATATTTGTCCCAAAGGTCAATCAAGGGACGAACTATAGCGAGATGTCCTAGCTGAAAATTCGGGCGAGATGATGATGCCTACCATTCTAAAAATCGAATCATGTCGGTGGAGGATTACATCGGGACTATGTATTTTGACGGAGCTGTCAATTTATCGGGGTCGAGCACGGGCGCGGTTCCGATATCTCCAGGTGGTCGGCATTATCCTGTGGCAGCAAAATTGGTATTCCCTTGCATAAATAACGTAGTAGAATATGAGGCATGCATCCTCGGTCCGCAGGCTGCGATTGAAATGAGGATAGCCCGACTCAAGGTGTTCGGAGATTCCGCTTTGATTATCCTTCGATCGTTGGAAAGTGGAAGACGAGAGATGCTAAATTGCTACCCTACCATGAGTATCTAGATGAATTGGTGGAGGAATTTGAAGATATCTCATTTGAGTATCCGTCCGGGACTCATAATCGATTCGTTGATGCATTGGCTACATTGTCCTCAATGTTACAAGTCGCCAATAAACTTGAGGTTGACCCACTGAAGATCGAGGTACTAAAAAAGTCGGCATATTGTATGACCGTGATCAATGAACCCGATGGTAAGCCATGGTATCATGACATCAAGACTTATATTCGAAGTAGGAGTTCCCGAAAAAAGTACCGATATCGACCAAAAGTACATAAGGAAGATGGCCTCGAAGTTATTCTTGAATGGAGAGAATTTGTACAAGCGGTCATTCGATTCTTACTAAGGTGCGTTGACTCAACCAAAGCAGTTCGTCGATGATGGAAGTACATGAAGGGATCCGTGGTCCACACATGAACGGTCACATGTTAGCTAAGAAAATCACGAGGTTAGGTTATTACCGGCTCTCGTTGGAAAGCGATTGTATTCAAGCATGTTCGAAACTGTCACAAATGCCGATTCATGGAGACAAGATCGATGTTCCTCCAAATGAATTGCATCGTTGTCGGAACCATGGCCATTTTCTATGTGGGGCATTGATGTGATTGGTCCGATCAACCCTAAAGCATCCAATGGGCATCGATTCATCTTGGTGGCGATTGACTATTTCTCCAAATGGATCGAGGCCGCATCCTATTTAGCGGTTACGGCACGAAATATCGCGAAATTTATCCGCCGGGATATCATTGCTCGATACGGTTCACCTGAAGCCATAATCACCGACAATGGCTCGAACTTAAACAACAAACTAATGGACGAATTGTTCAAGGAATTCAAGATCAAGCATCCGAACTCTTCCCCATATCGTCCTCGGATGAATGGAGCGAAGAAGCTGCCAATAAGAACATTAAGAAAATTTTAGCGAAGACGGCTGAAAATTATCGCGATTGGCATGAGAGGTTGCCATTTGCACTTATGGCATATCGGACCTCAATCCGGACATCTACCGGGGCAACCCCGTATTCTCTTGTATATGGAATGGAGGCTGTTCTACCGGTTGAAGTGGAAATTCCTTCCTTACGTATATCGTTCTCAAGCTAAGGCGACGGAAGCCGAATGGATCCAAGCAGAGAGCAAGCCAATTGAATCGATCGACGAAAAAAGACTTAAGGCTGTATGTCATGGCCGGTGTTATCGAGAGAGTTGCTAAATCATTCAACAAAAAAGTTCGGCCTCGATATTTTCGGATGAAGTGGAAATTCCTTGAGCATTCGTTTGTTTCCTCGCTAGTAATCTTTGTTGAGAGATTGTTTCGAATGGGGGAGCCTCTCTGGCCCAATTAAATTGACCATCGGGAGCGTGAGATTTACATATTCGCGAGTAAAAGGGGTTATCTTGCGAAACAAATATGACGACCAAGATGAAATGAGTAAAAACTTGCATTCATTTCATTCATCGGAAAGCCTTACAAATAGATCAACGGGGTGGGAATGTAAAGCCAACCGAGCCCTAATGAGCATCACAAAGGAGTTTAACCGACTCTCCATACGGTTGATGCTCCGCCTACACCGATCGCTCCGAGAATCGAGATCCGCCAACTTAAAGAGGAGGAGCTCACATTTCTCTTTGAGGTTGGCTACCTTGTCCTCGTGATGCTTTCAAAGCAAATTCCAGGTCATGGATCGCATTCTCCCGCGGGCTATATCCAGGGTCGGATCGTCCAGCCTTTCCTCCAGCCATGTGCATTGGAACTTTAAAACAATGTTGAGCGGATCGCGCTCGAAGATGATTTGGGACGTGGCCAAACGTTCTACTAAGTTTCTCCTCTCACGAATCAGCAGGGAGACTTGTTCATTACCATAGTCGAGGGCCTTCTTATAATTGTCGGCTACAAGACCGGCCAACACCAAGCTGTCCAGACCGATCCCGATAGCGTGCCTTCACAAGGTGGGCCAAAGTAACATCTTGATGAGCAACATGGTAAGCCTCCGGGAAGTTAGTGAAGAGGGTGGGGAAGATCCTGTATTCCTCTTCTAACTTGGTACCTTCAATAGAAGCGGTGTCCATATCCCTAAACATAAGACGAATCTCGGTTTCGGCCTCCGGATGGTTGGCTATATAAGAGTAGCCCTGGCCTAGGAGATTATAAAGTTTCTCCCATTTGGCCAAAACTTCAGCCGAGAAGGCGTGCACAGGGAGGGGAAGCCATTGTTGTTGAAGCGGCTAAAAAGAGAGTGGATGCAAAAGAGTGCTTAGAAGGTTGGAGATGAAGATATGAAAGCGATAATTGTCTCGGCGTTAAATCCTAATTTAAAGGGCAAGAAAAGCTATAGCAATAATTATTGTGGATGTCGAGTCAATTATCCGGGTAAAACTACAGACGTTTCATCCGTGAATCACGGATCTACCATCTCGAGCCTCATAAATCCGAAAAAGTTACGAAAAGATTTGAGGACGCCACCATGTTGAAAACCGAGTGGGAGACAAGCATACTTTTCGGGAAAAGAAACAACAATTCTTGCGGAGCCACGTTAGTTACTCGGGTAAAACTACGGGCGTTTCGTTCATTGGATCCTGGATCTATCGTCAATCCGTGATCTCGAGCCTCACAAATCGAAAAGTTACAAAAGAGTTGAAGTCCCACCATGATTGAAAACCGAGTGGGGAGACAAGCATACTTTCCGAGAGAAGAAACAGCAATTCTTGCGGAGCCACGTTAGTTACTCGGGTAAAACTACGGGCGTTTCGTTCATTGGATCCTGGATCTATCATCAATCCGTGATCTCGAGCCTCACAAATCCGAAAAGTTACAAAAAGAGTTGAAGTCCCACCATGATTGAAAACTGAGTGGGAGACAAGCATGGTTATCAAGAAAAGAAAATAGGTGCGAGTGGATTCGGGGTCCCATCACGTTGAAAAAATAAGGCAAAGCGGAAACACGAAATCTTGGGAAAAACGTCGGCTTAGTGATTTTCATCCGCGTTTAAAGGGAGGCTTTGGAACATACCCGATTACTCGAAAGAATTTGGAGAGAGTAAGCATACATCGGAGAATAGAGTGAACAAAAGGCGGTAAGAGGTATTTCAATCCAACATGTTTAGAGGCCATCAGCACTTACTGGAGGCAACCAACCTAGACATCCCCGAAAGCGAACTGCTGGATTTCGAGACCGGATCCAACGCTGAAGCCGTAAAACCCAACTCTCTTGGCAGTGAAATTCAAGATTTCGACAAAGAACAACAATGGCAGCGGCACATGAATAACCCTTAAAAGAAAATATCAAATCAAAATGCTCAAGCTGCCTTCAAGGAGTGCTCTTACGTGAATAGGAGACGCAAAAATGAATTGAGCCGGATGATAGGAATGGAGCTCTTGAAGGTCAAGTTTTGGTTTCAAAACAAGCGGACCCGATTGAAGGTTAAAAATGAAAGTCATGAACTTACGTTTCGAGGGAAGAAAGTGAAAAGCTTGACGAGAGAACAAGAGGTATAGGGATGCTATCAACACCGTTGTTTGCCATGTACGTAGCGGCCCCATCTCCTTTGGTGACATGTCCCTCGATGAGCCACATCCGAGCATTGAAAATGCTCATTCACCCGATTCATCCCCTGGAGCAAGTTCTCGTACAATCCGATTTCGTTGGAGATACATCCCGGAAAGTCGGTCTTGCAGAGAGCGAACCGATGCCCTTCGAGGGAAGAGACATGCATCACTACAATTGGAGTTTCCTTGATGTCACAGCCAGCCAATTCAACGCCGATGGAACTCCGAATGTGTAGCCTACATGAAGCTTTAGTTTTTTTTATTATGGGCTCTCAAAATATCTCTTCTTTGAGCATTACTACCCAACTCTTACGAATCCTCAAGAGAAGTAGTGACATGTATGAATGTTTGTTACAAAATCCCCATGTGAGACATTCTTCTTTTAATCCAGGGGGCAAAGAAACGATCTGTCCACGAACATCATCATGTTTAAATGCGTGAATTCCTCGCCGGATTTGACTAAGCATTGAAAACCTTCACGTAAGTAAATGCGAAAAGATTTGAGGAGGGAAATAAGCGCCTCGTTAGTGGAGAAAGCGAAAAGATTTGAGGAGGGCAAATAAGCGCCTCGTTCGTAGGAGAAAGCGAAAAGATTTGAGGAGGGCAAATAATCGCCTCGTTCGTAGGAGGAAGCGAAAAGATTTGAGGAAGGAAATAACCGCCTCATTCGTAGGAGGAAGCGAAGAGATTTGAAGAGGGAAATAAGCGCCTCGTTCGTAGAGAAAGTGAAAAGATTTGAGGGCTCCTCCATATCGGAAAAGTAAAAAAAGAACGACGGATTGAGCGGGAGGTAAGAGTTATTACGAAATGGATTCAATGCACTAGGACTGAAAAGGAGAGAAAAGGCATTCTGCGAGACTAACGGATCGAAAAAGTTTATAAAGAACTTGAAGTCTCCATGCACCTCCGAACTCGTCACGAAAGGCCATCGTCGCTTTTGTCTTTGCAAGTCCAAAGAACATCTAAAGCTCGGTCTCTAGTCGAAACACCCATTTTTCGGTCTACATATGGAAGGTTTTGAAAGGAAAATAAGTATGCGTTCATTTCGGGCGGAAGTATGGGAAGCTTCCTATCCCGAGGATCTGCGAGTCATAGCCATTGATAGCAACCCCGTTTCCCTCTCGATCCTCGTTGCCATGCTGAGAAAGTGCATGTACAGGATTTCAGCTTATGTGAAAGCAACGGAAGCCTTAGAGGAGGCGAGGCGGTACAAATATGATTTCGACATCGTCGTCACGGCCATGGTAGGGATCGATATGGACGGTCTCGGTCTCTTAAAGATCATCGATTCGGAGTTGGATATACCGGTGATCATAACATCAGCAAGTGATGATCGGCGAGTTCATAACGAGAGCCATATTGCATGGTGCTCGGGGCATCCTAAAGAAGCGTCTGCGTTCGAGTGCTCCAAAACATTTAGCAGCATCTTTGTAAGGAAGCAATTGCTCGAACAAAAGAACTATGGCCAAACTTATTACGATGATTTTGTCGGAAAGAAAAGGCCCCTTTGGTCCGCCGAGCTTCATTCTATATTCATCGAGGCGGTTCGACAGCTAGGAATCAATTCAAAGACGACCAATGGTTGTACTCAAAATGATGAATATAGATGGACTCACCCTACGAAGTGTCACAAATCACCTTCACAGATTTAGAGATAAGTGAAGAAGCACGATGTAGCTTGGAACCAAGGCGACCGGAGCAAAGTTGATTGGAAGATCAATCCCGGGGAAAACCTACGGAGCAAAAAGTACCCGACCACTTCCCAATCAAGAATACCGGCCATACCGACCTTCCGCTGGTGGTTCTAGCGGCGAACCGGTTGATCAACCCTACGAGTTCCCGTGCGACGGCGGAGGCTCAAGCTCAAGGAGTCGACCGTTCACGGCAAAAACAAAGTGGAAAATCATGTCGCCGGTGTTAGCAAGTAGCAATGCCCAATTTGAGTATCAATTTCCCGAAAAATCAAAAGGTTACTTTGATGATGAGCTCACCGCCTTGGTCGCCCGGTTCGGAGCTGAAAGACCTCTAGAGTTGTGATCCGAAGCAAGTGATCATGGATCCTCAAACAACGATCGTTGGTGTATGATCCAAGACAAAATCGATCGATCATTGGAATGGCCAGCAAAAGAGGTGGAACCAATCTCACATGAATACTCTTTTAATTCTATGTATAGTTTCCCTGCGTGGGATATTTTTTACTTTCTAGCCGTCTAGAATTTGCCTAGAGTTAAAGGGCGAATTTTCTCCTCTCTTATCAAATGCGTAAGTTCCTTATTAAGCTAGGGCTGTAGCAAATCAATTTGTAGACGACGCCCCCGAACGCCCGTAAAGAGAGATTCGAATAGCCTTACTTGGGAGAATGCGAGTAAGAGACCAAGCGGGCTCAAAGATGGGTAACTCCGTATCGCCCCAATTGGCTCTCGGTCGTTTCAAACTCTAAGTTAAGCTTATTTTATTCTCCACGGGAGATTGCCAACCGCTTTGAGAACAATATAGCAAAAGCGAACCACCCGTGGACGCCAACAACACCGCAACATAGTGGTTGGGGGAATGACGGTGGTCCGAGGCGTCCCGGGGTCGATCCCGGGATTTGGCATCAATGTACAAAGATTAATAAAAACTTTTTGCTTCGCAGATCGAAGCTCGGCCTGACGGTTATAGAACCTAGAGAGATGACATTCCGAATATACAATCCGATCCAGATGAATCGATCTTTTCAATTCAAAGTTCGCGAGGAATACGTACATGGGTAAAGTGGTATCGTTTCAATTCTTTTAGAACATGAGGACATACATTGATGCTTTCCCTTTTGATTTTTACGGGGTTCACTACCTGTCCAAACAGAGAAGTATCCATTCTCCATGAAAAATTAATGAAATGAGAAATTCTTGGATCCTTTGACAATCTCATGTCTCGAAGCGGACAATGAAGTTTTGCAATGCATTTGCATGAGCGGGGGCAACTCACGATCCACGCCCCTAAGAAATTTTTTATGTACTTGCGAACTTTGTCCGCCAAGATAAAAAGTTGCTGCATTTTATATGCTCGAAAACACTTATACACTGCATAGTTTGCGCATGATTGTTCCTCATGTTTAATTTACCAACTCCGAATAAGGAACATGAACTACATAAGATACATCGAATGTATAGAAGGGGGCATGACAGGATGATGAAAGGCAATCCTTTCCCAAACACGTCCAATTTTTTCAGGCGAGATGAACGGTGGCAAAATTCCGCATTCCTCGAGGTAAAGAGTTTTCTCGCGAAAGGTACGATAACCGAAGTGATGGAGGCATTCATTTCTCTACCCTAAACACTGCAAGTTATCCGTTGATCAACCCATTTGAGCGGAGATTTCACTTCCACAACCCTGTCAAGAACCACCCCACATTGGGGCAAAACAGGTAATTCCATCAGCATCACGAGACAAATGGTTAGAAATCTTCTTGCTTGGACTAACATCAATCTTCGGGTGGTTCTTTGCATTGTACTTGCGCTTTAATTCAAGTGCCTTAGGGTGACGAAGAGCATTTCTTTTTCTATCCCACACATCTATATCCATTTGCACAATCCATTTGAGCCTGTAAATTCGTTTCTAAAAGCCCTCATTGGTGATCATTGTTGTCCCA
The DNA here is from genome assembly GCA_021437795.1 of Rhodamnia rubescens. Lineage (NCBI taxonomy): Eukaryota > Viridiplantae > Streptophyta > Magnoliopsida > Myrtales > Myrtaceae > Rhodamnia > Rhodamnia rubescens. Next base: position 2,097,116 of record JAILYA010000024.1, read on the forward strand.
AAGCAAATATGGTCTATCTTTGAGTAGAAGGACACGAAAAAGCTGGATCAATAGGAAATCTCCCAATGAACTCATCAAGATGCAATAGTAAAAGAGAGTTGGGAGTAAAAAAAAAAAAAAGAGAAGAAAGAGGAAAAGCTGATTCCACAAAAAACTCCCTGGGCATTTAAAAAACCAAAGTGCCTACCAAAAGCGAGGCCAATGCCCTTTCAATTCATTGTTCATTTGTAAAATATTTCGAACTTGAATGCACAATTTTCCCGTATATCCTAAAAGGGTTGAGAGAAAAATCTCCATGAAGTGTCAAATTGCAAATGCAATCTTCGATTCATACCATCCTCGAGCAATGATGGTATCATAGAAGGCCACGATCGGTGACAAGATTGTAATGATCACCAACATCAAGCCCCTTCTCAAATATCTTCGAGCCAAAACGAACCCTTTCGTTTCTCGGTCCCAAATCATTACCTCCATTACAACCCTTTAAAAGCCTTTTTCGACTAGGGCACTTGAATTAATGTGGAGTTCAATGATTTTAAGCATCACTCGAAGAAGTTCGAGCAAGATTACTTCTCTCTCATTTTTGCAGAGTTCTTGACTTGTAAACCCGGAGAGATGACGAAGAAATTCATTTCAGCGGCCTTGACTCAACTAGAGTCCCCTTTGTAAACCTTTGACCTAGCCCTCATTACGGTCCTAATCAAGACCTCCCGGATCGGCTCGGTCGTATCAATTGCGAGATTACTCGGATCCTTATCGAATGCGATGATGGAAAGATTGAGTGATTTCTTTTGAATCCTACTGACGGGATAAATAACTTTTCTTGAGAGTGAGAGAAAACCCTTTCGGACCGAAGTCCCCCATTCATCTCACATTCGAGGTATTCATAATGTGAGAATATCCCCTGGACAGGATTGGTAATGCAAACTTGATAGAATGGTTATGCATAAACCATAGTATGAGTGATTGCATTATACACATGTTATTTCTAATCATTGCAAGCTCGGTAGGAAAGTTTTGCATGAACTCATTGTTGAATATGTTTGCGCATGTTACCTCGGACATTCTATGATGGGTAATACATTCCCGATGTTCGATGTCCCTCCCAAGGTCTCGAAATTCATCCAAGGATTATTGAATGAGCAAGTTCTCCTGGCAAATGCCTACCATGTATGATACGAGCGATCTGTTTCGTTCTTTGATTAATCGTTCGGAGAACCCGGGTAAGTTTTTCGAACCCATTTTCAAATCAACAACTCCTCCGATGATAGTTGTTACGATTCAATTCAGGCAATATGCCTCTCCTGTCGAGTCGTGTAGACATATGCACTGGCGATCTTGACATCTTATCATGACGACGTAACTCTTATGATTTCGGTCTCGGATCACGAAGACATATGCCTTGGTGATCTTGACCTTTAGTCGGCTCATAATGACATAGCTCTTATGATTCTCGGCTCCTTTATCAAATCACGAAGACATAAGCACCCGTGATTTTGATCCAAACCAAATCATAACGACGTAGCTCTTAAGATTTTGGTTCCCCTTTGTCGAATCGTGAAGACATATGCCTCGGCGATTTCGACATTTAATCAACCACAACGACGTAGCTCTTGTGAACTTGATTCTACTTATTTTGACTCACAACGACGTAGCTCTTGTGAACTTGATTCTACTTCTTTCGACTCACAACGACGTAGCTCTTGTGATCCGGAAGGATACACATATCTTCTTATTGTCTCGCATTAGGGAGAAGTCTCGATAATGAGATAGGCCAAATACCTTAAGGTCCTCGTGTTTGCAAGAAACTTGGAAATTAAGGGAATCACCATTTATGAGGTATTTGGTAAAACAGGTATTCTCGTATGCGATCCATGTGTAGGTTTCTCTAACATGGACAAGAGAAATTATGACACATGTTATTTCTGATCTTGCATATCATTCATCACTTCATTACAAAAAATGGGATTGAAACTCCCGCCAAAAAAAAGTTCATCCATAATTTGCATCGTCAAAATTCGGGATTCAATTTTGTCTTTGAGCGGAACCTCTACGAGCCTCCACTCAAAGAGGGGCATGTTGACGCCTAAATTTTGACTAATATATATATTGCATAAAAATTAGAACTAATTTTAGTTCTAAACAAAAATCATCTCACATATTCATTTAGCATTGGCATATAATTTGAGCTTAATTTAACAGGCATCTGGACTAGGCATGGGATGAAAAAATGCACTGAGAAGATTCGGTCTTGAAAGAAATATTTTCTCGGGGATCGTATTGCAAATACTCGGAACTTCGGGGATTGTATTGCAAATACTCAAAACTTCGGGGACTGTATTGTAAATACTTGAAACTTCGGGGACTCGCATTGCAAATACCGAAAGAAGATGGGGAAAAGAAGATGGTGAAAGGAAGATGAAGAAGAGAAGATGAAAATGGAAGATGAAGAAAGGAAGATGAAGATGAAGAAGAGAAGATGAAAATGGAAGATGGAGAAATGAAGGTGGAGAAGAGAAGATGAAGATGAAGAAGAGAAGATGAGGATGGAGAAGAGAAGATGAAAATGGAAGGTGGGGAAATGAAGATGAAGAAGAGAAGATGAAGATGAAGAAAAGAAGATGAAAATGGAAGGTGAGGAAATGAAAATGAAGAATGAAGGATGAAGAACTTTGCCTATAAAAGAAGAAGAGTTCTTGAAGAGATAGAAGAGTTTTTTTGGGGGAGTAAGAGAGAATTGAGAGAGAGTTTTTTTTTGGGGAGGAAAAGAGAATTGAGAGAGTTTTTGGAGAAGGAGAATAGAGAGAGCTCTTGAGAAAAAAATTTGAAAAGAGTTTTGAGAGGGTATGAGAATTTTGAAGCCCGATACTACTATTGCCAATTTTGCACCGATCAACACAAGTTCGCTGGTCCATCGCCATCGTTCGAGCTCGTCGCAGAAAAAGAAAGTTAAGTGATTCCCTAACTTTCTTTAATTTTGAATACAAATTAGCCCGGATTTTCTACACTCGATTTTCTCTACGTTTTTATGTTAAATAACATTTGCATATCAACGATGAGACATCAATGGTACGAGAATAGGAGGAGAGCAAAAGGGAAAAATATCAACGCCCGGATCATAGTCTCATGAAATTCTAGCGAGTTGAGAAAGAAGCGTGAAGGAGAGATAGGACCAAGAGATTTCTCGGTCTAACGAGTCACCAAATCGGTCCAATGGTTAAGACAAGCCCGAAGCACAAGTTTGGTGCACGAGTTCAAATTGGGGAGTAACCTTGAACCTATTTCATCCTAATTTCATGTAATTTTTTTATTTCAAAAAATGTCATGGGAAGAAAAATCCAAAAAAATTGATTTTTTGATCTTCAAGTAGAATTCATCGATTTGTCAAATCCATTATTTGTTTCATGAATTTTAAGGTACCAGAAAGGGCATTAGTTGTAATTAATGTAACCAAGTCCCCGGACTTTTAATCTCTCGGTTCATGAAATAAGATAGTTTTCTCCCGCTATTTTATTTAGGTTTTTAATCGACCTACCGAAAATGATTAGTGGCGACTCCAAATTCAAATCACATTGCATGTTAATCATTCGAACCTTAAGTTGCGATTTGGTATGGACTTGGGAGAGTCCGAGTTAGGTTAATTAATTAATTAACCCGATAATCCATTAGCCCGAAAAAGATGACTTTGTTTATTTTATTTTTAGGTCGCGACAAGAGTGGAAGTGATAGTCCGTCCTGTAGGCGGGCTTCACCAGGATAGCACCGTGGCGCGCTTGCCGCGCCCTTTGCAACGCTGGGATCAAAACCCGCGATGGTGAGGAGGGCAGAGAGCTTCGAAAGAAAGTGGCCTTCATGATGAAGGATTGGGGGGAGAGAGAGATGTGATTTTTCTATGAAGAATTCTCACAAAGTGGAGAGGATGTAAATGATCATTGCACAGCGCATCGTCTTGTTCTTCGATAGTTTAGAGTCTTGGTCTTGTTCCATTTTTTACCCTGCTTGAGTCTTCATCGTCTTCATCTTCTTCCTCAGTTCCATTCCATTTCGGGCAAATCGTTCGCTAAAACAAGTAAGAGCTACGACGCATCTGCCCACGTAGGAACGTCTATAAGAGAGGCCTCCTCTCTCTCTTTAGCAACCTGATACTGATGGGTGGTCTCTCCCAAGACCGACCCCAAAACACTTCTTCATGGGGGGCTTTTTTTCGAAAATGGGTCCCAAAAAAAAATCATGAAATTCAAGCAATTTTTTTTTATTTAGCAATTCGGGGCTCATGCGGCAGACATACCACCACATGGGCCATACGGCAATGTCACGGGCCACCAGGCCCCTACCAAAAAGCCCCTGATAAAGGTGCCTTCTTCAGGCACCTTTTGGCAAGCGCCTGCTATAAAGCAAAGTCTTCGTGCATTCTTTGTGTAAAGCCGCATTTATTTTCTCCCTAGCCCACATGCATTCTTTGTTCCGGCCTTCTTGCTCCCTCGCCCACATTTATTTTCTCCCTCGCGCATTCATTTTTCATTGCCATCGTTCATTCTCTCACGCCCTCGTTCTCCCTCGCTCAATACTTTCTCTTCGTCATCCTCCCTCGCTCATTGAAGGAGATCCTCTATCGCCCCAAGCGTCTTTATCGGTATTAAATATTTTTTTATGTAATTTTATGTTATGTATAGGTTGTTAATAATATGTTTTTAGTTTTTTTATTAATATTTTCGTAATGTTTAAATTAATTTATGAATTTTTTATTTGGCAAAATTTGGGATAAAAACAAAGCCGGCCTCCTCATTCGATGCTTTCTCTTGGAAGTTTAAGCTCCTCATTTGGTGTGTGCTCTCCTCGCAGTTTGAGGTAAGTTTTGGTGTAATTATTTTTCTCATTTTCTTAGGTTTGGATTTATTTATTTTGTTATTATTTATACATGAATCATTTATTTGCATTTGTTATATTATTATTGTTATTATTATTTATTTTTATGACATTTGTTATATTAATAGTTATAGTGTTAATGAGATTTAATGGGTATATTTAGTTCAAATGTGAGTTTTTTTTATGTAATTCTATGATACTTATAGGTTGTTAGTAATATGTTTTAACTTTTCGTTAATATTTTGGTAATAGTTATAATGTTTTTGTGTTTTTGTGTTCTTTATGGGTTGTTATGGGCTTTTTTGAAAAATAAGTTAAAAAAAATATTTACGAATTTAGGTATTCTTTAAAAATATTTACGGATTTAGGAATGAGAAAGGGCTAATAAAAAAATGGAAAAAAATAGAAAAACCCAAAAAAAAAAAAATGGCTGTGAAATAGCCGCACATGCCCTATATCCGTAAATATTTTTAAAGAATACCTAAATTCGTAAATATTTTTGTACCCTTTTGCATTTGTTGTATTATTATTATTATTTATTTTGTTATGGCATTTATTTTATTTGGTATATTGATAGTTATAATGTTAATTTGTTAATGTGTAGGGAAAAATATTTATTAAATTTTAGATGTAAAATAATTTGTAATTTCTTTATTTAGCGGAATATCGCCTAGATAGTTTGCGATTGTGCAACGAGGAGTAGAATAGTATGAAATGAATATGGACATGATTACGAAAGTGGACAATCTATTATGTTTGCATTTGGAAATATATCCACATTTGATGAGTTACGTGCTACGATTGAGCGCGCGTTGAATAATAGAAAATTAGTGTATTCATAGTCTAATGTATAGACAATCGGTTCTAACACCCGGTTGTATTATATATGATATTATGGAGGTACATAATGATGTCATGATTAAGATAATCTAGCGGTTTGCACTTCATGTGTGGTTGTTTACATCTAAATTTTGACTAACCTTTTCAATGATTTTTGCATAGAAAATTAGAGCTAATCTTTTAGTTCTAAAAAATAATAATTAAATCATGTTTTATGTTTATTTTTGTCATTCATGCATTGCATATGTATTTAATAGACCACGGTGAAGTGATTGGAATTGATTATGCAAATTCGACAAACGAAAAAATAAAATTGTGCTAAGGAATTTGAGATCATGTTGGCTGAAAATTTCAAGTAAACAGGCCAAGATTGGGATTTAATTGAACCTAATTCAGTCATTTAAGGACTCAACTGGAAAGGGTTTTAGAATTGAGACTATTTCATAATTAAACGAAAAGCTTAAACCCTAGCTCACCATTATAAATATACACGTAAGGTTCACATTCAGGGAGGCTACTTCATTCATACACGGCACAATTGAGCGAGAGGAGAGAAGTCAGAGAGAGTAAAGGAGAGTAGGAGCCGATAAGGAATTTATTTTCGTAGGTCAGCCGAGCATCCCCTCCATGGATACCCCCGCAGCTGCAGTATTACCTTGAAGACGAGGCCAAAAGAGGGATTCCAGCCTGGAGTATTCTGCTTGCTACGATTCAGTTACAATTCTTGTCTTCTTAAGAATCGCAAGTATGCGTGACAATGGTCTCTGTTGTCAACGCAATTCCTTGGTCGCAACCCAACGGTGAAGCTACAAAACCATACTCCCTTGCCGCATCTCCCGTGACGAATCTGCTTGAGCGACCAGCTGCCCACCGGAAAATCGAACCGCCGTGCGCCATCCATGATGACGATGCTGCAGCCTTTTTGGGTGTTATCCTTCATGTTCTCTACCCATTCAGCTATATTGCAACTCATTGTAGGTGATGACACTTCATCAAGCCTTTGGCCTCGTTCAAATTCCTGGACCCGAGTCCTTGGTGTTCCACTCTTCCCATCTGGGCTCAACCTCAAGGGGGACCAACATCAATTGCAAATAGAGGCGACCATCAAGCAATATCCAGGGAGCAAAGCAATCCTTAGCCCTGTCCGTGATGAAGCAAATTTTAGATGTCCCTCACGTTGTTACCGCTGAAGGGATCCTTTGCCAGCATGCTTTTGTCCTATACTCAGAATCAGCTCCGCGAACACCTCCGTGGACCCATTGTCGTCTTTGCCATTGACGTTTGAGCGGTCGCCCTCGAGGGTCCTCATCCGAGCAGAATTCTTCCGCAAGCTGGTTTGAATTCAAATTTGGAACGCGATATCTTGGATATAATTTTTTATCTTTGATTGTTTGATATTTTTTATCTTTGAAAGATTTGATATCTATCGCAAGATAAGAATTTTTCATTGGAAATTAAAATTTTTGCGCATATATTTCAAAATTAAAACTTAAATCTAAATTAGGAAAATCAATTTCCTAATAGGTAACGTCTATGTTAAGTTGGTACCATCGCCATTCGGGTACGACCCTCTAACTTAAGTACAGACGGAAAGTTAGCGAATTTAATTTATTGCCATTTAGATCCAATTCGCTATCCGCATAAGCTGATTTTAGATTTTGGTATCTTAATTTTGAAAAAATTCACAAAGTGGATATTCGTTTTGATTTTGTTTATTATCTTGCTTGTTTGAAATTTATGAATATTCAGATTTGTATCTTATCTTGATTGCATTCCTTATCAATTCAAGATTTCTAAAATATTTAATAGGATACGGTTTCTTAGGAATCTTATCTAATTAGATTTTTAAGAAAGATAAAGTTTCCTAAAAGCTTTATCTCATCGGATATTATTTGGAGTAAAATCAAGATAATCAGTTTATTCTTGCATATCTCATATTGCCGAAAATTCAAAGAGGAAATCGGGAAATTTGGTCATTCATGTTTGCATTGCCATATCTTGCACATCTCGCATATCTGGCATGTTTCCATACATATTTTCGCATATTGCATACTTGCACGTCATCATATTTTTGCATACCATATTTTGCATATCACTTTGCATCTCACATAAGCTATGCACGAGTTCATGTTTTTGCATATCATATTTGTTCGCATTCTAGGTGTTTATGTATTATGATTTGCCATGTCGTATCTTGCATAAATTGTGTTCGCATATCATCGCTTTGCCATCATATTTTGTTATGTCGCATGTTCATATATCACATGTCATATCTTCTTGTCATTATCCCATCCCCATTGGTATCGGGCTCTTTCCCCTATCACCGCTCCGCTTCCACTTGCCATTTTTTGAGAGAATTGCGCGGAAAGCCCATTCGGAAAATTGAGAGAATTGAGTCGAGATTGAGAGAATTAAGCGAGATTGAGAGAATTTGAAAGAGATTGTGAGAAAAAATGAAAATGAGGGAATGGTATTTATAGAGAATTTAGAATAAAAAAAAAGGGAGGGGGTATTCGGCCATTGCAATGCAACGGCCAAAATGATCATTGCATTGCAACGACCCAAAATTGGGCCATTGGGGAAAGAGTCGTTGGCTCTTCCTCTACACCCCCCTTTTTTTTTGGCCGGGTAGTTCGGAATCGGCCCGTGAGGGGCCGGATCGGTTCTAGTTCGGGACCGGCGGTCCCGGTCAACAGGCTAGTTCCGGCTGGCCCGGAACCAGCCCGTGGCCATGTCTACTTCTCTCTCTGAAAATCAATTTGAGAGAGTCAGGCAAGGCTTACTATTTCCCTTTTTTCTGTTCTTTTTCTTTGGATTCAGCTTTCACTAGCCTAGGTTTTCCACCTGAATTAGCTTCCATTGACTGGCTCCCTAATGAACTAGCAATGGTCTTTCTCGACCATGACGGCTTAGCTGCTGAGCAATTGCCACAGTGGGTGCTTCAATTTGTCATTGTTGCGCGTCGAAATCCTTCGACAGGGCTTTTTTGTGATTATGGGTCGAGCTCGGAAACGACCGAGGCCCAAAAAGAAGGTGGCTCACGCGGGAATCCTTTATCGAACTTAATCCGTTCGTTTTCGAAAATGGGTTACGGGTCGGTTTTGGACAGAGAGTGTCAAATGCAGTGGATGTCTTTATTAACACAAAAAGGCGTGTTACGGACTCTCGATGAGTTCGACAACCCGGTGCGCACGATAGTCAAGATGTGTGGTAAACTTCAACGCGACCTGGAATTAAATCAACAGGGTCGGATAAAACTGTAGGACACAATGTTGGAATTGAATCGACAAAGCCTTTGGACGTGGGATTATAGGACACAATACCGGAATTGAATCGACGGTACCGGACAAGATGGATGAAAGGTACAACACCGGAATCGAATCGACGGAGCTGAACCTAGTGAGCAGGGCGTCGGAATCTAATCAACGACACTCAACTCTGGATATGAAACTCGCCGGAATTGAATCGACGACGGGATTCCGGAAAGTTATAATTACGCTAGGCTAAAGACTATGAGCTAGGAGCTAGTTTGAGAAGATGTGTGTTACGTGTCCTTGTCTATCTTCGCTACGGGATATATATAGGCAGACTCTTGGTAACCGTCAATCGGTTACTTCTTTCGGGCCCCTCACGTTCTACCCTTCTCCACAAGCCACGTGGATTACTCTTTCGACGGTTTCTTGGTTTTCGCGCTCTTTTCTTTTCACTTCGTGGGGATTTACCGCCACTCTTTGGTAACTACTCCGATCGCGGCTCTCCCCGCGCGCTTTTCTTGTTCCGGAAGGAAATGACGCCATAATTTACCCTAACACGTGGCACCTGCTTGATTAATGTGTACCTAACCTCGGTGTTCTCCTTGTAGCTGATTGACGCCTCCTCACGTGTTTGTCACGAGCCTTCTCGGAATTTTTTAGGTGTCAACAGTCATCAATGAACTAACGTGCTTGTGAACCCTTTCTTTGCCTAGATACTTCAGGCACAGTCTCTGCCCAATCTTGGGGTTCTCCTAAAACTTCTGTAGTCCATTTGCTTCTTTTGTTTCAATCCAAATGATTGAAGCTTTGATCAAGTTGTATAGTCAAATTCAACTTATGTTGCCTCCTTAACATTATGTGCTGTTGGCCCATATATATTGCTTCGACCCCACCTCCCCTAGAAGATGAATAACCTATCTTCTTTGAAGAAAGGAAAATTGATAACATTCAAAATGGGCAGAAAAGTAAGACCCATGCAGAAGTCGCTAAATCATATTTCTGACCTACGTTGTCCGATAATGTATTATGGAGGACTTTTAAAGACGAAGCTTTCCAGAAGACATGGAGAGTCAAAGCTCTCGACCCTAAACAGTCAGCATTTAAAACGATGAATCACACCAAACAGATGAACACCCAAACGGACATAAATGTGTGTGTGTGTGTATATATATATGTAAGTACCATTGATCCAGTTTTTAGGAGGTAGAAAGTGGTGGCCAGTCTCGTTGGGGTGCTTTGCCGAGATAGCATAGAGGGATTGATGCTCGGGATAAATCCGGTGGCGCACCTCGACTGCACCTTTTCGTCACCCAAATTGAAAGCTATGATCATGAGAAGAAGATAACAGTCCATTGCAGAAAGTTTTGGAAGAAACCACGAAAAGCCCATAGCGAAAGAACAGTCTCAAAGGGAAGAGCGTGAGAGAGAAGAGAAAGAAAGTGTCTTTTGGACATCTCTTGGCACTAAGGTGGAGTTTTATTTTTATTTTCGGGAGGCAATGCCATGTGCGGCCCCTTAAATTATTAGTTAGTGTTCGATATTGATTTTTGAACATTATTTTTTTCAATCTAATTCTTAACTCTTTAAAATTTGATCAATATAGTCTTTCCGTTAAAAATCCCAACACTTTACTCTCCGAGAATATGGAGTCATGCTCACGCATAATAAAGAAAGACTCATCTTAAGATGAGGATGCTAACAACAGTTGCTACGGCAGATGTTAATTATTGTAATCTCCGATGGATGGTGACACCTCGTCACCTTAGCTGGTCTCGAATGAGCACGAGGTGTCACGCTCCACACATGTTATTCCAAAATCGCACACGCAATCGGAATTCAAAGCTTTAACACGATGAATATAAGAGAATGGGCAGGGCCTAAAAGACAAATTGAGCCAAATGAGGTAAAAATCGCCAAACTTGAGGGAGGGACTCAAATGAAAATTAGACAGAAAGAAGTAGGGAAATCCGTAATTTTCCCTGCCACAGCCACTCGGGCGGTGAACAAGAACCATCAATGGGGATAACGGTGTATATATATAGACCTAAGACTAAATGGGCAAATCTTGCATCGTCCAACAGGAGGCCCTTTAATGAAGTTCATCATGTTGAAGAAACTTCCAGCACATGGCCTCACGCGTCTGCCAATACTTATTTTGGCCTAATACCCAATAAAAGCTTCAAATTTAGCATTTGTGACAATTATATCCAAAATTCCTTTTTGTCTCATAAAAAACTCCCAACTTTTACTTTTGTCCCAATTATACCAGTCTAATACCTACAAAAAAACTCTCAATTTTAGCATCTGTTCCAATTTTAGCCTGAACTTTTTTTGACCCATTAAAAAAATTTCCTAATTTTTACTTTTATCCCAATTTTACCACCGTCAGTTTTCTGTCCATAATCACCATTAGTTAATCCTACGTGGCTTGAGTTTTCTCACCGAACTTAATAATAAATCTTCAAAATTTAGAAACAATAGGTTTCGGGGACGATCAGATTTTATATCGTTAGTCAAAATATCTCCATGTCTAGCCGTTTTTTGAGTTCTTTGAGTCCGAAAAGAATATGAAACATGCCGTCTTAAGTGACTCTGTATCTCCCGGCAATATGTAGGAGAAGCAAACTACGGAAGAGAAGTTCATGGGGTTTTTTCATGTTAGCTTTGATGAGGTGTAATTCATTAACAACATGAAAATGCCACGTAGAATTAAGTAATGGTGATTATGGACGAAAGGCTAACGGTGATAGAATTGGCACAAAAGTAACTGTTAAAGGTTTTTTATGAAACAAAAAAAGAGTTTTGGATATAATTAGGACATATGCTAAAGCTAAATTTTTTTGGTATTGGACCGGTAGAATTATGAAAAAAAGTAAAGGTTTTAGGTAGAATTAAGACAAATGTAAAAGTTGAAGGCTTTTTGTGAGGCGAATTTTTTTTGGATATAATTGTCACTAATGCTAAATTTAAAGGTTTTTTGGGTATTGGGCCTACTTATTTTGGAAAAATCTCTCTTGCTAGATACCAAGTCCCACTTGGTCTTAGATGGAGGAAGAGCCTGCCAGTTAACAAGGTCCTTGGACACCGACTGAGCCTAAACTATGTTGCCCTACTTCATCGCTTTGGGATTGTACTGGTAGAAGAGATGGTAGAGTCCATTGAAGTGCATGGGTCTTGCGCAGTGAATAAAACATAATCAATCTCAGCAACTAACATCAACAAATTAGTGATAATACGCCAACGCTTACACAACTGTGTTTGTCAAACTCAATACGAATGTGAACCTCCCTCCCAAAAAAAAAACTCAATACGAAACTTGATATGATAGGCTCTAATGGCTATCTTCTCAATATCCAACAAACTTTCTTCTTTGTTTCGCACAGAATAATAAAAAGGAATATAAGCAACAATATGTGTATAACCAAGCAAGTAAAGAAAAGATATGAGAAGGAAAAGGAAATTCTCTTTTAAAATGGATTTACTTTTTGGACTGCGCTTTGCAATTTAATTTTATATTCAAACGAAAGGGAGAGCCGCTAACCGTTATAAATTAATTATCTATTATTAAAATGATGACCGTTAGAAAGCCGTTATAAAACAATGGACGAATAAATCAATCTTTACAAAACTGTTATAAAACCGTTACAAAATAATGATTTCATTGTTGTTATGACTTTTATCAAAATATTTCAAAACTATTAAAATATCCAATAGTAATGTTACAACCAAGCAACGCTATCTTCATGTAAATTGGAATCGAGAGGATTCATGTCTTTTATATCTCATCATCAGCCAAACAAAGTGCTTTGCACTTGAATACATCTTATATATGGCCTATTTACAGGAGATACAAGGAACAATTACTCTTTCAGGTGTGTACCACGTTCAAAAGCCCTAATTGCGTGGAGGCGGTCGGTCCATTTATCCCTTGTGTGGTTTCGACATGTAAACAATCATTTTGTCTTCATTTATAATTTGCAAAAGTGTATCTACCTTTTGATCGATGAGGAGTACATGGTCTTTTGCGTATAGGGGCTACCATCAGGTGATATTGTTCTTTGTTTGTATATAGCGAATTCAACTGATTAAGGCTTGCTCGATAGTTTTATGTTTTAACTTACATAACTCAGACATCTTGAAACAAAGATGATTGAACCTTTTAAGTATGTCTATCTAAACCTACCGATTTAGATGGTTCTCCTCACGGATGCTCTTAAATGCACACAGGAAGCAGCAAGAATATGGTGTATCATGACTGACACGGTGTAAGCTAATCAATTACATTGTCTAAGTAACATGTATTCAAACCAATGCTATGTTTGAATTTTGAAATTATGACTCGGATTTGCTTATTTCTCCATGTGTCATGATGACACATGATCACAACCGCTTTTTTGAGAGGCTTGAATTGTTGTAATTCGTCTATTTGAAATGAGCATGCTTTTTGTTATTGGATACGATTCATAGAATATTATCAAACAGAATCCGCACTTTCATCAATAAACATTCCATTTCAGTTTTCATTATGCTTCTGAGCTAAATATTTCTTCTTCAGCCTTTAATAATCTAACAAACTATCCCAATGATCAGTGCTCACAGCAATGTACTGGCAATGGTAGAACCCACCAAGGCCGCCTTGTTCTCATAATCATTCAAATCTAATAATGCCAACTTGCCTCCAAATCCCGCTTCGCAATCGGAAGCTTCACTCGCCGCGCCCTTCATGTAGTCTACGACAATTTTGTAGTCCCCTTTGCTCAAACTTTCCCTGCTCGAGGACACCAGCGCTCTTACGGCAATTTTGTACGAATCCTTGCAAAAGGTCAAGGCTTTCTTCGTCCCTGGGTAGGGAGATTTGCCGAGCAAGTCATTGATTTTGGTCAGAGTTGACTTGGCGTTTGTGTCAACTAGACGTGGCCGATTCCGGTTCCGTTTTTTAAATTTAATTTTTAAAATAATAAATAATAAAATAAACATAATAAATTATAAATTATAATCAAATTGTACATTATAATCAAATTTGGGGAAAAAGGAGAGAGAGAGAGAATGGGCTTGAATTTAATGAATTATCATTAAGTGCCTACATATTTTCTTGGGGATAGAACTTAGAAGAATCAAAACTCATGTAGTTCTTTTACCTTTGATAACCCCAACTTATCTCATCGTCAATCGTCGCTATCCATTGTGGTACCCGTGGCGGTGGTATATCCACAATCCTACTAAAGAATTCGTGTTCTCGATCCAGCTCTTGGTGTCGAAATCTAGCCTTCGTCCAATCGTTGACACGAGCTTGAGCTTCCACGGATCCCGGACTTAATCTTGAACGGCGAGAGTCCAAAACTAATCTTCCAGGCGCTAAATGCTTCTTCAACTACAACTGTTGAAGTTGACTTGGCGTTTGTGTCAACTAGACGTGGCGGTTCCAATTCCGTTTTTTAAATTTAATTTTTAAAATAATAAATAATAAAATAAACATAATAAATTATAAATTATAATCAAATTGTACATTGTAATAAAATTTGGGGAAAAAAAGATAGAGAAAGAATGGGCTTGAATTTAATGAATTATCATTAAGCGCCTACATATTTTCTTGAGGATAGAACTTAGAAGAATCAAAGCTCATGTAGTTCTTTTACCTTTGATAACCCCAACTTACCTCATCGTCAATCGTCGCTACCCATTGTGGTACCCGTGGCGGTGGTATATCCACAATCCTACTAAAGAATTCGTGTTCTCGATCCAGCTCTTGGTGTCGAAATCTAGCCTTCGTCCAATCGTTGACACAAGCTTGAGCTTCCACGGACTCCGGACTTAATCTTGAACGGCGAGAGTCCAAAACTAATCCTCCAGCGCTAAATGCTTCTTCAACCGCAACTGTTGAAGAAGGGGTTGCTAATATTTGGCGAGCGATAAGGGCGAGAAGCTGGGTAATCGATTGAGTGACTCTTCCACCACTCCGGGATTTGAAAATCTACTATGTTCGGCATCACGAAACTCAAATGGAGTGGTTAGATATTTTTCTAATACGAAATACTACATGTTGCCCTTTTTTATTTTTATTTTTGTCTACTCTTGAGCATATTGTACCATCCTTTTGAGTGAACTACCAGCTTCATTTCGTGAGACAGTAGATTGTAAAGATCCATAATCACTTAAACCATATTTACCACAAAATTTTCCATATAATGCTACTATAAATTCTTTAACCTCTTCTTGTATATTTGAAATATCTATTACATCTTCCAAATGTAAACAATCATAATAATACACATTCGGATAATCTAGTAAACCATCTAATTTAATACGTGGATAAAAAATAATACCAACTAAATAGACAAGAGGAATTTTGAAATAATAATGCAACCATTTTTCTCGCATTACTAAAATAGTCCGAGCTAATTCAAGTATCTTTTTCATATTCACTAAAAACACTACCAATATTAACACACTCTATTAAAAATAAATGCGTAGTATGATAATAAATACCGAGATAAAGTATTAGTAGCATCATTAAAAATTTAAAAAAATCTAAAAAAAATTGCAATGGTCTCAATGTTGCGGAAGTAAAGTAATTTCGGGAATATTTTGCGAAATAAACATACATAATAAATCTTTGTAATCAAAAGTTTGTGACGAAACAACTCGTAGGTAGAATTCCAATGAGTCGAAATATCTTTTGAAAATCTTTTTGCCCTTCTCCCATATTGTTTATAAAATTTTCCCCATGCTTTCATAAAATGGGCACGACTCCATAAAAATTTAATTGCACCATTTATTGGGGCAAGAGAAGTCTCAAGAATTCGTAAACCATCTTGTACACATATTTAAAACATGGCAAACACATCTAATGTGAAAAAATTATCCG
This sequence comes from Rhodamnia rubescens, assembly GCA_021437795.1. Classification (NCBI taxonomy): domain Eukaryota; kingdom Viridiplantae; phylum Streptophyta; class Magnoliopsida; order Myrtales; family Myrtaceae; genus Rhodamnia; species Rhodamnia rubescens. The sequence goes on from JAILYA010000024.1 coordinate 2,112,941, forward strand.
CCAAAAAAGGTTTGCAAATATTTTCTAATTCGGGAATGAAAGCGGTATTTGCGGCGACATTATCAAAATCAATTGAAATTATTTTATTTATCAAAGTATATTCTTCTAAAACTTGTCTAATTATTCTATAAATATTATGAGCCGAATGCTTTTCATCAAAAAACTGGAAATGCAAGAAGTCTTTTTTGAATGGTCCAGTCATCACCTATCCAATGACACATAACACCCATATAAGAATGAATTTGTCAAGGATCACTCCAAATATCGCTACCTAAATGCACACGTCCATTGAATTCCAAAAAAATTTGCTAAAGATTTTTTTTTTTATAAAGATGCAAAAGTTCGCGTTTAAGAGTACTTTTCGGAATAGTTAGTGCTTGGAACCAACGCAAGTATTTATCAAATATTTCAAATTAAAATTTTCACCGGTAGTAAACGGAGCATAATCAAGGGCAACATATTCAGCTAATATTTGTTTATAAAGTGTATCGGTGTAACGGAATAAAGGATGAGTATTAGGATTGGAGAACCCGGAAATTTATTGTTGCCTAGTGTCGATCCCAACTTGCATTGGATGTTTTTTCCTCAAATACCGACGGAATGTTCCGTAGCCGTCTCCTTTGATAAATTTATATGTTTGCGAATAATATTCACAATTTATATTATACTTACTTTCGCTTTTATATACTTTGTTGAAGTGCAGCCACAAGTCGGATGTACTCTCTTGACCCTTCCGTTCCGGCTCATTTGCCGTCGACGTTTCTTCGACACTAGTAGGAGGATAAAGATTTTCTTGTGTTGGGACGTGCTCGACGTTCGGAATGGGAACAACGTTGATATTATCGTCGTCTTCCCAATATGTATATTCACGAGGATCATATCCAAGAATAGGATATTCGGAATCTCCCATTGCCATCTTAGCCTTTCCAGTATTTCTACTTCCATTTGCCATTTTTTAGAGAATTGAGGAGGGATTGAGAGAATTGAGCGGATTGAGAGAATTTGAGAAAATTGAGAGAATTGTTGTGAGGATTTGTGAGAAAAATGAAAGAAAGATGATAGGTATTTATAGAGAATGGGAAGGTTATTTAATTTTAAAAAAATCAATTTTTTTTTGTTGAAGCAACGGCCATTTGCAACGGCCCAAAGAGCTGTTGGGGCTGGGCCCCCATTTTTATTTTTTTTTTTAAAAAAAGGTCGGAACCGTGGGCCCGGTCAACGGGCTGTTCCGGGCCCCGGTTCCATTTGGCCATGTCTAGTGTCAACCTTGTCAACCATGATTAGGCCTAGCTTTGGGGCGTCCGCGGCGGAGCTGCGGAGGTCGACCGGGAGCCGAGACGCGAAGTCGGTGTGCGGCGTTTTCTTGCATGTGTTGTCGACGAGGTCGGCGGATGTGATTGGGAGGATGGTGATGAGAAGAAGTTGAGTGAAAAAGATAAGTGTCAAGAGCATTGGAGTTTTTATATTGTTGGAGCTTGCTTTATGGAGACGATGAGGCTGATCAGGTTTTGGAATAGGAACGCAAGGGAATGAATACTTTCTTCTTCTTCTTCTTTTTCGGGAGGGAATTAATACTTCGGGTATAGAAAATGCCCGCTAGTTGATCCTTTAAATCGGGGTTGAGATTGCTTCCTCCTGTAGAAGAAATGATTAGGATTTGACACTTGCTATTCCAAGGTACTTTCTTTATAGAGAGCTATATCTTTTAGACACCTAACACTAATCAGAGCATCATTTAAAGATTATCCTTTGATTTTTCTTTTCTTAAAAATTGGAACGATATAATATAAGGTAAACAATTTCATCTAGAATATGAAACCTACCCGTTAAAACTGGTTCCTCTTTTTTTGAAACCTGAAACCTATCCTATATCTCTCGAAACTCAAAACCTTCTATGCCACAGGTTCTAAATTCTACCCAAAACCGGCCAATTTCCTTTTTATTACATAAGATATGGTGTCTTCTATGAGATTTTGGACGTTAGTAAATTGAAACTTTAAATTTCATTTAGACACATCAACTTAGAAAACCTTGGTTGTGCCGGGCATACTAAAATGTGTCAATAAAATCAGTGCTTAGCATCAGACAGTCAAATGTCAATTAGTGAAAAAGAAACTTGAAAGTTAGGAGAGATTATACGAATTTTAAGATGTATCAATAAAATTAAAGATCTCTCTACTTCTAGAGTGTCCGCCCCTTGGAAGTATCGTAGGTTGGACTATTTTGTACTGAAAAAGGTTGCCTCTGAAAACAAAGAACGCATGATCGATTCCCCATATTTTTTGCATTGATCACATATTTATCTTACCGGACCCATACATGATTAATTAAATGCAAACACAAGAATTTCAAAGCAAGCCATGAACCGTTAAAAATAATTTTTTCAGTTACAGTAATTCACGAGTTAAAACACTCTCATCGTCATCAAATTAGTGTGTTTGGAAAAGGCAAAGGCCAGGGCCAATGGGAAAACACTACAAAAAAAAATGGATTTAGCCAAAAAAATTTGCTACGAAAAAAATTCGTCGCTAATTTTCGACGAAAATAGCGACAAAAGTAAGATTCGTCACTATTTGTGACGAAATTAGCCACGAAACCATTTGTCACTAATTAGAGATGAATATAGCGACGGAAAAAACTTTCGACACTAATTTGCGACGAAAATGGCCACAAAAAAAATTTCGTCACACATTAGCGATGAAAATGGCCATGAAAATATTATTTGTCACTATATCCTTTGCGACGAAAATGGGATTAGTCGTCAATTAGCGACGAAAATAACCGTTCGTTTATTGCGACTCGATTGCTCAGCATATTCGTATTTCTCGTAATGTCACTTTTCATAAGTATGTTCCTCACTTCTCTACTACTATTACGTCTTCAATTTCTAAATATATTTCTTTCATGTACTTTCCAGTTGATCCTTGTCCTAACCCTCCAAATGTCTCCGCTTCTTCTCCTCCTCCAGATACCTCTGCTTCTCCTCCTTGAGATATCTCCGCCCCTCCTTCTCCGTTTGAGTTTCCTCCTACTATTGCCCTTCCTACTCCCCTTGCCTATTGACGATTCTCGCCCCTTTGGAGTTGCGTCGTAATCCTCCTCGGGATCGTCGTCTCCCCGCTCGATACGTTGCTACTACTTCTTATTCGCCGAGTTTGGTTCCTTTTTTTCTGTTGTTCATGATGTGTAGGAACCTACTAGCTACGTGAAGCAATACAACATGCTAAGTGGTGTCAGGCCATGGTTGAGAAACTTTCTCGCTTTGCTGAGTATTGGTACTTGGGAACTTGTTCCTCTTCCACCGGTCGATTCTCGGTATCATGTCGCTAGATCTATAAGGTAAAAACTAGTTCCGATGGTAGTATTGAGCGCTATAAGGCACGTTTGGTTGCACGGGGTTTCTCACAAGAATATGGCATTGATTATGAGGAGACTTTCGCTCCAATAGCGAAGATGACTTCTGTTCGTATTCTACAGGTCGTTGCTTCTATTCATAATTGGCCTCTCCATCAGCTCGATGTGAAGAATGCTCTTCTTCATAGGGATCTTCATGAAGAAATCTTTATGCAACCACCACCCGGTCTTGCTCATGCCCCCGGTCAAGTTTGTCGTCTCCGGCGAGCTCTTTATGGCCTCAAACAAACACCGCGTGCTTGGTTTGAGAAGTTTACTACTTTTGTACTTTCTGCAGGATTTGTTTAGAGTGAGGCCGATCATGCTATGTTTATTCATACTTCATCCTCCGACTTTACTATTCTTCTTCTTTATGTGGATAACATTGTCATTACCGGCAATAACTCTAATTATATTGCGCATACCAAGAGGCATCTTCAACGACATTTTTCCATGAAGGATCTTGGTTTATTGCGCTATTTTCTTGGGCTTGAGATTGCTCGTAGTTCTCGTGGTATTCTTCTTTCTTAGCGAAGTATACCGCTAATATTCTCTCTAGGGCTGCAGTTTCGAATTCCCTACATCGCGCTCACTCTTATTAAGTTGAATCAAAAGCTTCACCCCGACGACGGGGAGCCTCTTTTCGATGTGACTCGTTATCGAAATCTAGTTGATAGTCTTGTGTATCTCACTATTTTCCATCCCGACATTGCTCATGCCGTTCATGTTGTCGGTCGGTTTATTGCTGCCTCTCGGTCTACCCATTATAATGTTGTTTTGTGGATTTTGAGATACCTTGGGGGCACTTTGACGCGGGTCATTATTTTTACCGTCCTCTTTCTCATCTCGAGTTGCGTGCTTATTCCGATGCCGACTAGGCTTCGATGTAACCGATCCTCGGTCCGTCACCGAGTTCTGCATTTTTCTTGGCGATTCTCTCATTTCTTGGCGCCCAAGAAAAAACAGATTGTCTCGCGTTTCTCTACCGAGTCCGAGTATCGTGTTATGGCCGACACTACTATTAAGATTGTTTGGTTTCGTCATTTGCTTGCCGACATGGGCATTTCACTTCAAGATCCCACTTCTTTGTATTGTGACAAACAAAAGTGCCATCCATATTGGGGCTAATCCTATTTTTCATGAGCACACCAAACATATTGAGATCGATCGCCATCTTACTCATCATCATCTTTAGGCTCAAACCATCTTTTTTCCTTCTATTGGGGTGTGCAAATCAGTTGGCCAATGGTTTTACGAAAACTCTTATAGCGCCACGTTTTCGAGTATCTCATTTTCAAACTCTCATTGTTTGATCCACCTTGAGTTTGAGGAGGGTATTAGAATATTTTATTGATTCTGTATATATTCTAGAATTATTGTCGTTTATTCTCTAAGGTTGTTTCCTCATAGATTAGGGTTCATTGTATCTATTTATTACGGCTTTGTGCCTCAATATAATATAAAAGCTCAATTTTCTAAATCTTTCTTTTCTATCATTAACGACACACTTCGCGAACGAAAGAAACTGTCCATGCTCTAAAATCTAACAGGAATCCGCGATTTGCCTGTTGAAATAATCCGAGTATGCCAGTCGTGCCGTCATTTACGGGCAACATTATCAAGCAGAAAGCCCCGTTGAAGAAATGAAATATATTGCCTACTTCAAGGAAAAGATCGGCCCCTTCAAAATGGTATGTCATCCTAGGAGACGCATACTGCCCCCAGGCAAGTGATGGCACAAGCCAAAAGACTTTGGTTTAGTAGGCCCAGAACGCCAACCATGCTTCCTCCGGAAAAATCGCTGTATCTCCTTTCTCACGGCATTATAGGCAGTTCGGGCAAGCATTGTCTGAAAGCAACCTGAGACCAAAATAAACCCGCCTGTATGGTCCGATTTCATGCGAAAAAAATCCGGAGCTATATTTAGTCATACATGCACCAGCCATCTTTACATAGTTTAGGATCACAACGGGGATCATCACAAGGTGAGGGCCGGTACGATACCGATTCATGTCTGTTGAAGTTACCTTGGCTAATTGGGAAGCGTTCGATGCATCATTCACATTGCATCCATGTATAAGCACTGCCCGTATCCCCCATCAATCAAGTATGGAGTATAAGGACTCGAGCCGACAGTCAAAGACGTGACAAAATAACCGTGGCTACTTTGGGCGATTAGAGATGGTATGTAGCAAGGCTCATATTCAGCCGTTTGCTTCCACTCCGCCGAATTCAAAGAAGTGGCGGATTCAAGTTGGTGGACACGAGCTCTAGATATCTCGGCGATTCTTCGGTATCTTTCCTCGAGAGTAAGGTTTTCTGGAAATAGAGATATATCAACTTGGTTTATTGGGATCAAATTGATGCTAAAGGAGTAAATTCGAGATGGGTTGCTGGAAACGAAGAGTCATCGGTGAAGAAGTCATTGTATTTTTCCTTGTTCTTTTGCTTTTGCTATGGGTATGTGGGACTGCATCTGCTTTAGAATGGATCCTACGAGGTAGCTCTCAGTTAACGATGATGCCAAAAAGGAACAAATGAAACAGTTCAGGCAGACCTGCTAGAAGAATTGGATATCTTTTAATTCCTTTGTCTCCTTGTTTTTTAACTCTCTTTTGTCCGTTGCTAGCATTAAATGTTTTGCAATTTATTGTGTGATTTCCTTCCTTAAAGTCGAATTCTGTCAAGGGTATTTTTTAGATTTCATCTATGCTCAAAATTCAGTGTCTTCTAGTGTGCACTGAAGAATCTTCTTTCGTTAGGCCTAGCTGAACGTGGGCCTTTTGGTGGGCTTCAAAAAAAAAACTGGGTCGAGAAATATTGTCATGATCCAATCGGATGTACGAAAGGAGTTTACAAATTACTTAAACATGACAATTAGGATCTAAATTGAATTTGACGAGTTTCGGCACGTAACTAAGTTGAGATTTCCTTTTTGTTCTATTTCGTCCAAGCATTAAATGACCAAGTCGTGACCAACGTTGCTTTTGCCATGGCTTGACATGTTCGAGATTGGATTGGCCGATCGCAATGATGCCAAATTAGGATGGAAAAAGGCAAAGACGATCAGGCCACACCCTTGGAATCTCATGATATGGCGTGACTGAACACGTGACACATACGATTGGCAATTAGCAAACGTGCAGTCGCGATAGGTATTTGCGTAATCAGCTAAAATCACACCAACATATGAGAATGGTTATTCCCTTTCAATGTATGAAAATTCTCTTAATACTTTCCATTTCCTACAGCTCAGGGCCATTTTAGTAATTATATTTTTGAATATGAGACATTAAAAAATAATGCTTTGACTTATTGTTTTTTTCAAAAGATTCAATGTTACAAGTGTCACGACATGAAAGTTCCACTTGTATACATTCATAGGGTGACCTTATATATGTCTTCGGTTAATCAATAAAATGTTTACTAGGCAGTTTGTACCTTCAGAGTGCGACACATTAACTAACATTTTGAACTCGAACTCCAAACATTAACTGAATATGCTCATCGAGATCTTGTCGAGTATGAATTGAGTTCGAGCGATTCGAAGGTTAAATATAATTAAATTCGAGATTTAGTGATTAATAATTGACTCAAGCAAGTCACATTTAAACTTGAGCATACAGGATACTGCATCGGAGCAAAAAGCTTGCAAGTGCTGCTTTGTCTTCTGGTTGTTGGTCTCCCGCACCAAACATCAATCGCTCCCTAGATTTGTGACTCGACACATGACATGCTTCCATAAATTTAAGATTTCAACTTGCCTTTAATTAATGCAATGTGTCAAATGACTTGATAATATTTATGAGAAAAAGAATTTGTCAGCGAGCAAGAATGAACGATGATGGAAGCAGGGAGAGGTTTGTTGTGCAGTGTGGTGAGAGCGTTCAACCACCAAGAAAAGTCAATTCACTGCGTGAAATCTCCCGATGTTGCTAGGCAATTACTTCGAAGGATTGCACTTCACCAAGTATTTTTCTATGATTCCACAATTTCTTCGCCGTTGCATAGTTGTAGATGTCACCGTTGTAGCAAGTAGTTTTATAATGTTCGATAGGTAATGACGCTGATTTTAGGAGTTCTTAATTACGAATTAGTGTTCCTTATCACGTCGCAAACTGTTGGAGTATGATTTATACTCTCCATTGACAGCAAGGCATAGAGGTCTCGCTCCCCAAGCGAGCAGGAGAAGTCCAGAGGCCGCTTCGGCGAGTGAATCAAGATAAATCTTATGTCTCGATTTCCTTTCCTCATCTTTTTTCTCTATTTTGCTATGTTTGTGCGCCTAATCCTAACACAATCACTAGAAATTTCATTTACTATGGACACTTTTCTTGAAAAAGAAAAATCGTTGCAAGGCACTCAACAAGAAGTATTAATTATGCCTTGAGAGTTGGGCACTGTATAATGGCATACCAACAAGACAATAAATTTCAAAATTCAAAGTTATTTAATGTGCATTGAGAATTGTTATTTCCATCATTAAATTATTACTATTACCTTCATGAGGCTTACAGATATGTTATTTTACGGATTCGAAATAAGAAACTATCATCACGGGGTAGAACCTCCTCAGGGAATAGGATGATTTTAGTTTGCTAGAGCCATTGACATATTATACTTTCTAGCAAAAATTGTCTTTTCTTAATCCTAATATAAGACAATCCAGTTCATTTTTTGGCGTATGACATATGCTCCAGTTCATCTTTGGCCTTGTCAAAAAGGATGTCCAGCTGTTGGCACTCGATCTTCGACCATATTCATTCACTGAGCTGGGGGAAGAAGTGGTGGATTAGGCCACGGCAGTAGCAAGAAAATGAAAGGAAGGATTGTTTGATTAGTCGAAGGAAGGGGGCATTCACGTGCATTCACAATAAGTAAAGGGCTCGTCAAGTGGGATAATTGTCTAAAAAAAAAAAAACCTTAAACATATTGTGATATGGTCAATTCAGACATAAATTTTTCATTTTGATCAATTTAGTCATAAACATTTTGACAATTTTCAAATGTAATCCTTCCGGCCAATTTTGGCAAAAAAATCATTGACGTGGACATCAGGCATCCTAAGTAGCATGGCTAGTACTAGCATGGACAATTTTTGCCATTGTTAAGCTATAGTAGGTCCACAATCGAAAAAAAAATGAAAAGAAAAGAAAATATATAAAAAAAATTTTAAAAAATAAAATAAAATTTAAAAATATCAAGGGCAGTTGTGCTATGTAGGACAACTAGTATTCACGTTAGTAAAATTTCCTGTTAAAATTGACTGAAACGACTACATTGGCTATTTGTCAAAAAAGTTTAGAACGAAATTAGTCGTCGTATAATAAATTTAATATTTTTGGGGAAAGGGTGGGAACCCTTGACTTCAACTCCAAATAGGAAGCTATATTTGCCAACTCTAACTCAGATTAGAAAATCCATGTAGCATGTTCGCATTGGGAAACTAGTCCAATTTGAACTTTCTTTTAGCCACATCCGAGAGTTGAACATGACGGGTCGGGCTTCCCCACACCTTCGGATTGAGGTTCGATTAAGCGGTTTCAAAGTCGAGACATAATTTTAACGGAAGCTATGATTTTTAACTTGCAAACCAAGTCCTAAACCACTTGGTCAACTGTCGTTCTAGCGCTAGGAAAAAAATTAAATTTTTAGAACAATTGATAATAATCCCACCAAATCATTTACAAAGTGACAAAGTGGGTATGTCTAAGTTTAAGCTTGTTGGAAGTGCTCCATAAAATAACTGTATTATATAACATGCATCCAAATATTCCAAATCCTCTTGAGCATCTCTCCAGTATGAGCCATAATCCAACTCACACATGAAATGAAATGTTAAAGTGCTTAAAATTTTTAACTAAGCAATTCCGTAATAGCTTAAACTTGGGAAAAATTACAGAAAAAGTTCTAAACTTATTGCAATTGTATCAATTCAGCCCTAATCTCTTCTTTTTTTTGCTAATTTTGTCCTAAACGTCTTGCATTTGTGCTAATTCAATCCATCTAACCGGCCGACACTAACGTAAACAATTGTTAATAATACCTTAATATTTTCGTAATTAATTTTTTCCTATCCTTTTCTGCTATTTTCTCTTTTCTCTTTTAGCATCAGAAACCTATGCCAGCCACTAGAGAGGGCATGGAGCCTTTGTCGACCGCTAGTGAGGGGCATCCCTCACCAGATCTAAGCGAGGGCCGAGAGCCATCGCCAACCATCGAATGAGGGCTCGCGGGTTCTAGGTCGATAGGTATTTAGGTTGCCGGCCCTAAAAAAAAATGAAAAGAAAAGAAAGACAAGAAAAAAGTTATTAAAAAAATCTATAAAAAATTTTACAAAAATATGAAAAATATTTGGATACTATTAAAAAAATTTCACGTCAACGCCAATAGTGTCACATCGCATACCGGCCAACCAAATGAACTAAATTGATACAAATGCAAAAGGTTTAAGATTGAATTGGTAAAAAAATAAGGTTTGAGACTGAATTTGCACAATTGCAATAGGTTTAGAACTTTTTCGGTAATTTTTCCGCTTAAACTTAATAGTTTGTCATGGTTCCACACAATTTGGTAATAACCTTCCAAACTCAGGGAAATTACCAAAAAAGTACTAAATCTATTACATTTATACTAATTCGTCATAAACATTTCAATTTTAGCTGAAATCGTTGACGTGAACACATGTCATCCTACATGACACTGTCAACCGACGTGGACAATTATTTTAATTTTTAATTTTTTTACTATTTTTTATTTTTAAATTTTGATTTTTCCCCTTTCTTTTTCATTTGCTTTTTTTTTTGTTTATGCCAAAGAACCCTCGCCGCCCTCGAATGCTTCACCCAACTGGGCAAGGTGCAAATTTGGCGAGGGCCTTCATGCCCACACCCGTAGCTAAGGAGGTCGCCAAGGCCCCGAGTGAGGCCTTCGCAGCCTCCACCGGCCATAGCCAAGGCGGCTCTCGTCCAAATCTAACGAGGGCCTTTGTACCCTCGCCTGCGACCCGTAAGGCCGCGATGGCCCCGGGTGAGTCTTCCTCAGCCTCGCAGGCTCGATGGCCCCCCTCCGGCTTTCGCGGCCGGGCGAGGGTCGCTGGTGACCCTCACCGGCAAAAAGAAGAAAAAAAAAATCAAACCATGTACCGTGCCCTCACCGTCAATGTTTAAGCTATTACATGGACAGATGAGTCTCCCGCGAAATCAAATCAATACAGCGTTTCAAAAGCAGCGCTGAGGCGAGCGAGCCGTGGTGACAACGGACAATATCACAGCTCCAAGTCCATACCGGATTTCCATCCCTCTCGAAGCAGGGATCGATTTGGACCCACTGGAGACATTGGCACAAACTCTTTTAACACCCCATGATGAAAACGTAACACCAAAGTCAATGTGAAATTAGCAATTCCCATATGACCAAATTGCCAAATTTCACTGGCTGTGAAAACAATTGAGAGGCGACTTTCTTAGGTCAAGATAAGGTGGAATCAACCACTAAACCCGGCTATCTTATTCTGCAAAATTTGTCTTTCTTAAATGCGGACGGGGGCATGAAGTTTCCACTCAACTCCTAGCGAAACCTCCGTGTAAACGCAAGGAATCAAAAGTGAAAACGTGTGGCACGACTCCATCATTTGGTCTAGAAGCCCGCTCCCAAAACCATCCTCCTTCTAGAGAATCGAATAATTGTTTAGTTTAATTTCAGCCGGATTGAACTATTTCTTGACTCTGTAGCTGATTTTTTTTAAAATAAAGGGTATGTCACAGGAGGGGCTTTTCACAAGATACCCCCTTTCCGGCATATAAAAGAACCCACCTTCACCCACACAAAGAGACGAGAAGAGGAAGAAGAAGAGAGACAGAGACAGAGACAGAGACAGAGAGATGGGTGTGATCAAGCCATCCCTGCTCCTTCTATGGCTTCTGGTTGCGGCCTCCGCGTCCGAGGTCGCGCAGCTCGTCGAGTCGAGGACGTTGCCGAGCTTCCCGTCTCAGCAACACGGTAAGAACAGTCTGTTCGGATCTCAGCCCCCTTCGAAACGGTTTCCGTGCGTCTCCTCTAATTGAATTCCGTTACGTTATTCCGATTTTGTAGGGTACTCGAAGATCCTGGCGACGCTTGGAGTGGTTTGCAAGTGTTGCGACGGCGGCGGCGGCGGCGGAGAGTGTACAGTCACATGGGAGGGGTCTTGCTCCAAGCTCCAATGCCTGCCGTGGAAACTAGGCTGAAGCGCGTACATAGTTTTGGATACATCCATTTTGTAGAGTTGGGACACTACCACGTGTATAGAACACCTAAATTTTGATACAGCTAGAGATGTTCCAAGATGTTTTACCAAGACGCAACTTTGATCCTGAATATATGCAGAACAGGGTCTCTGTTTCGTTAGCTGAATCCCCTCGAATCGATTCTTCGTCGTCGATTGCGGCGGCCTGGTTGGGCGGGATGTTATTTCGCAAACGCGAGTTCAAGAGGCCAGAAATCGTCTGGGGCGCTGAGGCCGAGATGACAGGATTCTTCTGGTTCAAGCCTTACTAGGAACTGGGAGTCTGTTTGTTCGAGCCTTACCAACTGTTAGTAAGGGGACTCGCACCGTCTTTCGGAGGCGTTCAGGTAACCGGACCTCCGCGCTCGTGTCCTTTCCAACCTTGAATCATTGAGCTAGTCCACTTGTTCGCATAAATTAAATTCGACATTTCCATAGTAGCGCGGGACTCTTATAGTACCGGCCGCTATGCCGATCGCATCTTCCTAACATCTTAATTCGCAAAAAGTACCCAAAAATCGTCGAATTCGAGTGTTGAACTAGACAACAACCTTACTAGGGCCAGCAGAATTTCATCGTGATAAACGGCAGTTCCCTTATTAACGTTGTGGTGGAACAAGGGACCCCCGTGATGATGCAGTGAGTCGAGTGCTCCCGGCAGAGTCAAATGGCGCCGACTGAAACTCCTGTCTTACTAGTCCGAGGTAAGGCAAACGGAACTCGAAACGACCACGAAATTACGTGAAGGATCTAGGCGAAGGCTAAGGACATCACGGATTTTCGCTGGATTGATTGGAAGTAATCACCAGTAAGACTACGAACTTTCGGAGTCCCGTTCACAAGAATCGCTCTGGCGACGCGGACATCGATGGAAAGTGATCTCGGATTTTACAAAGCAAGAAAAGGCCAAACGCTTCCATACAATTTGATGTTCTTCGTCAACCTGACTCGGTTAGTCGATTTCGTAGAAATGGTCCCATCAGTCCGACAAATGTCGAATCGTCTTAAATTTTTCAATTTAATCAACTTAATCGTAAATTTTTTACGTGAGATTTCAACAATGTTCTTTTGGCCAATGTTTGTCGAAAATCTCTAACGTGACAATGTGCCCACGTAGGACGACCGGCGATGATCAAACCGCCACATCAGCGAAAGATGTATTTTTCAAAACAGAAGCATGTACGTAGTATTGGGGGAAGACCAATAAAGTACGTTTTTTCGTACGTTATACTTGAAAAATATAGAACGAACAAAAGTCTTCGGGAGTTTCTTTGCCTAAGGCCAATAATCCGATCATAACGACCAAACTTATTATCTTCACGTGTAAGGATACTGGATTGCCTAATAGAAAAGATTTGGAAAGAGTTGCGGTGCGCAAAACAAAATAAATTATCATAGGACGACCGCTATTACAAATAGTACTCTACCCTTGATCATAAAATATCTATTGCTTGTTGAACCCTGCGAATTGTGTGAAAGCATGATGCTCCAAATTCAGGGATCCATCCCAGAGTCCAGCCGCTCCTCGGCAGGATGGATGGGGGCAACAACTTAGGGAAAGATTCAGTACAGATCCAACTTTCTATTCGCTCTCCGATGTTGTGATCGTAGCTCACATCACAGAAAAAAGCTAAGCATGAGATGGCAACCTTTGCATTAAATTACAAAGCATCTTTGTTTTTTTTTTTTTTGCATACATCTTGCTCAAATTTTCGGGCAAGTCGAGATTAGTGGTCAAACTTTTTGGTTTTGTAGCATATGATTGATTGGGATTGGCCGCCCTCACCTTCTAGAACGGGTTGGGGACCCATTTCCATTCTTGTCCTGATCTGGATACGATGCGAGCGGATTTTGACCCTGTTCAAACTTTTCTCGCACGGAGGCTAAAAATTCAAAAGAGCTATTAGAATACAAACAGCTGCAAATGTGTGCCTGTGCGGTTCGCGGGAGACCCACGACAAATTCGTGAAGAAAAAGCTTTAAATCTTCGATAGGGACGTTCAATGGTCGATGTGTGGCGCGAATTGTATGCGCGTGGAAAGAGAAATTTGGGGGGATTATGAAGTCAATTGGGGGTAGAGGCACTGCACAACGAGGTCACATCGTATTGTTGCAATGAGAAACGAACGTGTTCTAGAAGGGAAGGCCAGTTATGATAATCGACAATTTTACGTACCGATGTCCGGGAAGAAAAACTGAACTGTTCAGTCAAGTATTAAACTTATTGTACGAATACTAATTCGATTTTAAACTTTCCAATTTCTCAATTCGATCGTGAACCTTTCTTCAAACCTCCTATGCAGTCGTTTCGGCTGATTTGGATAAAGAGTCTAAAATTCTTAGGACTTGTAAGGAGAGTGTAATCAAATCACGAGGCTTTTAGATATTGAGAACACATCTTACAAACGTTACGAAAGGCCAACTAAGTACTTTATTGAGCTCCATCTGTTTTGAACTTTAGCAAAAATACGTAATATCGTCCCTCAACTTTTAACTTGTTCAACTTGATTTAACGATCATTTACATAATTATCCCTTTCGGCAAAATTGTGACGTCAGCGCGTCGATAGAATCGGAATACATAGTAATTTCAAGATCATCATATGATTTTGACCTATCTGCACTCGAACCTTCTGTTCGCTCATGGTTCAGGCCATGAAGATCGTCGCGAATCCAAATTCGCACATCTTTAGCAACATAGTGAGAATGTCGCTTGCGCTCCCGTTCACAACTCGTCTACCGGTAAAGCTATAAATTGCTGATTGTTAGTCCTTAAAGAAGAGGATCTGCAATTCTATATATGTTGCTTCATCTGCAACTCAATCTCAAGGGAATTGCTGTTGGGACGGAACAATCCCTTGATGCCCTTGAAGGTACAAGTAGCATGAACAGTCAGGCCTCAGCTCATACAAAAGCATGATCTAAACAAACCTAGGACCTGTATATGTATACATTAGTACAGCAGAGAATAGTTCAGAGCACTGACATTGACAAATCAAATTGAGAAGCCTTCACGGTTGTTCCTTATTTGGCATGTAAATATTCCCTCGCGCTGAGATTACCTTTGTCATAATTGGAGATTGCGCCACTTGGAGATGCAGATGCTTCGATGCTGACATTCGACAACACATCCGCCTCCTCATTCGACTTGCCACAGTCCTTTTCCTTTGTGTCGACGGCAATAAAATCTGTCAAAGCCTTTTTTACGCCTAACCCGCGTTGCTGAAGCTTGCTGCTGGCAATGAAAGGAGATCTGTCGCCCCTCATGGGGCTGAAGAGACGTGCCGGAGAGAAGCTCGGTGTGGAGAAAGCTGTTTTATACGGAGTGCCCGAGAGGGGCACCGTGTATGGGATCGGAATGCTCTTGTGCGCGATCAAACTTACCTTGGAGATTGAAGGGACACTGTCCGAGTGCTTTGTCAAGTCGTCTACATAGAGTAAATCATCAATACGAGCCACAATGTTGAACGCCAAGCTTTCTAGTACTCTTGAATAGCTCTCCAGAATGGATTTTCCCACATCCTACAGTTGCAACGCAAAGTGGATCACTCTACTGATACATCTATGAGGAAACTAAACCTAGAACACTCTGGATATTTTCCAGAGTAGGATTATTCGCTATTTTTAATTCGTCACCTCATCACATATCAAAAATCCCAACAAGAAGATTACTTGGATCCATGTTGTAAGTGTTCCCTTATGATTTTTCACAAGTTGATAAACCCGCAACAAGTGAATGACAGAGTCCTAGATGTATTACCTTGTTGTATTGAATCTTGCTCATGTCCAAGGTGGTCTGAGGCAAGCCAGGGAACCATTGCCTCAAGCAAAGCAGGAGGCTTTCTGCTCTGTCCGCCAGAAATTCTCTCTTGTCTGCATCGACCATAAGCTCCTTGACCAATCCCCACGATGACTTCGAATAAGATTTGCTGGTGCTATTGACAGGTTTTGAATTGGTTCTTTTTCGCCAAACATATATTGAGGCCTCGACACGGTTCGCAATTTCTATAGCTTGATGTTCAGATGTAAGGTCAAGGCAATCTAGCAGACATTCAGGAGAAAACTGATCCGAGGTAATGTAGCGATATATAATATCACCTAAGCACACTCGTCCATTCTGTAATCAGTTGAAGAAGAACTCTTAGAGACAAAATATGTTGCATTTATATGCCACATATATACATGACTGTTATATGTGCCTCATACCTTAGGAAGAGTTTCCAAGTATGAATCGGGGACTTCCATATCGGCTAAGGCAATGCTATTGATTGCCATTGCAGCTTTTAATATCTGGTTGGTGCAATCACGTTTGTGTTGTAAATGCTTTCGAGAATCTTCACTGAGACCTCCAGGATGGACTCGAGGTACAGGAAGCCACCATTTTTCTTCTTGGCGCTGGAGGGCTTGTCGGAAAGAGGCCGATCCATCGGCCTCCAGTGCTAAAATTCCTTGATCCACATACCAAAACTCCATGTCCTCAAAGCTGTCTAATATTTCCTGATAAAGGCAAGTCATAATCTTCAGTTTTCCTTCCCTTGACCACACACATAGACCACGTAACCACACGGAAGAAACCTTACAAGAAGCATATTGTCTAGCTTTCGGAGGGCCGGGAGGTTCACATAAAGATCGGACCTTGGTCTGCATGTCATGACCTGAAACACAGAGACAAAGAACTGGAGAAACGACTTCTTGAGAAACTTCAAATCCAATTGGTCCCTCAATTTGACCAAAATTTCTTTATAATCCAGCAGTAAGTAGGATGGAATCATCTTACCAAGTTGTTTACCTGAAGTGAAGCAAGCAATAACAAATGCCGAAGTGTTTATGAATTGAGACTATTCTACACTGTATGGTTCTATAGCAACGCTTTTGTTTGCCGTTCTTCCTTAAACATGGAGATCTAAGTGCAAATTTAATCAACAACCACAGCGGCTCTTACGCCTGGAACATTGAAGAAGCTAAAGCCAAAGAAATCATCCCCATCGTAGCAGAGTGGAGAATTCTAGTGCTAATCAAGACTTAGAACTCACTAAGAAAGTGGATGGCCAGAAACAAGCTTTTATTTGTCAAAGGATGCAATTTCACAGGCGCACTTTAACAAGCAAATGGCCTTACCTCAAGCTTGCTTCCATCCGGAAATATCTGCCATGTTGGAGTGAACTCAACAATGTGATCGCTAACACAAAGAAGCCATTCCATCTCTCTACGCCACATTGCTTTCTTTTCCAGAGGAATAGGTTCTAACCTCCAAAGTTGCCCAAACAGGGTGGCTTCACGAATGAAGTTAAAATAACAAAAGATCAATCATCAGAAATAGGGCCATCGAAAGGATTCTCTCATAATGCACTTACAATCACACCATGGATCGGAGCACACGATGAAAGATGCATACACGAAAACTAGATTCACTGTTATTTCTTTCAAACGACCATATGTCCTCTAAACAGCAATGCAGGTGGAAAAACCACGTTCCACAACAAGCTGAACCAATCAAATTCAATTTTTAGGCCAATACGCCACAGCAATGAAGAAGATGCTGGTAATAAGTTCCAAATAGGCAACATACCACAAAGATTAGTAATGGCATTTGATATGGCCAATGCTGTACAGACCCCATTTCCGGAACCCGACATGTCCTCTCCAAGAAGCAATTTTGAGAATCTTTCCTTCATCATCTCAACCTCTACATCCGCCATTAACCAAACAGTAATCAGCAATAACATTAAAACCAACTTATAATTTAATTAGAGTCATTTCAGTTTTGGTTTTGTCTTGGTTCAAACCTGAAATTGCAGGGCCGTGCTTCCCCAACTTCTCACCGCCAGAGTGGAATCTCTCCGCATCTTCCGCAGCACCATTCTCACTGGCACAGTCCGACGCCGGGGCTTTGTCCGCCGACCAATGCAACACAGGAGGCGGTGAATACGACACCTCGGAGCTGCTATGACTTTGTTCTTCATCCCCCGTCACTTCCGAGGTCAAAAAGGCAGAGCTTGAACTGCTCTCACGCCTCTCTTCCTCGATCAAATCCGCAAAAATCCCAACTTCACCATCATTCTCGCAAAACCCATCTCTCCTTCCCCGAGTGCCTTCGCTCTTGACACCCAAACCCTCCATTTCAGGACTCTCTTCTTTTTCTTCTTCTGTTCCTGCAACGCGACTCGGTGAAGCACAAAAAACAGAGTTGTTCGCTACCATGCCATTGTAGCGAAGCCTCCTAGAGCACGACCCACTTGAGACGCGAGCCCAGAAAGACAGTTTCCGCAGAAACCTTGCGAAGCAGAGGCTGAGAGGAGAAGGAGAGCTGGTGGTATGGAACGGTTTGGGTCTTGGAAGAGGGATGCAAAGCCTGAGTTGGTGCTGAGCGGGAGGGTTTTTCCCTTCAGTTCCTTCTCTATCTTCTTGTTGGTTGAGAGCGCCACCCATGAGATTACTAAGACATTTGTCTGGTAAAAATCAAAAAGTTGGCCCAAAAAAACAAAGTAATTTTTTTTTGGGTTTTGGACAAAAGAAGAATTCAGGGTTTTTCTAGTTGGGAGAGCTTTGCTTATTTATGTTGGCAAGGGGAGGCCTGCCATGATTAGTGAGGCTTTGGTTCAAAAACACTGTGACTCTCATGATGAGGGTCATATGAAATGGATTGGTGGAGGAGCCTATGCTGGTCCCTTTAGATGCTTCTAAATCAATCATCATTTCCATTTCTTTCGGTATTACCAAATTCCTACTTTCGAGCAAGGACAGCATTCGGAATTCTCTAAGTGCAATCGTAACTGAGTACATAATTTAAATTTTGATGAAGAAGCTTTTTAAGATGTACAATGTTGCAGTGACGAAGCGCTCGACTGACACTAAACGAAAGTTTGAAGGGCTTCTTTTCATATCTGTAATCGTTGCAGAAATAGATATGCCGAACCATATCGGCCATCTTCCGTTGCTTAAACAAAGCCACTAAACCAAGGGCAATTTTTTTTATAAAAAGAACATAACAATGAAGTGAAATCTAGTGAAATCGTGGAAGCAACGGATCTGGCTTTGAATGATGTCTTGAAATGAAACTGGTGGCGTTTTCCAACTCGTAGGATGCCCTTGTTTGGTCCGCCCAAAAAAAAATTTATTAACTTTGGCAGCACGAGATTTTAAAAATGCTCTCTCCCTCTCGCAATATTAAATTGGTCCGGCAATCACTTGTGGTGCGTTTTTTGTTGTCAGCAATTTTTATCCATATTTTCTTTGGTTAAGATCATAAAAAACTTTAAATTGATACATATTTAATAAATTTATTTTAAATAAATTTTTTTGCTTCTAAAAATTCTAAAATTGGTATATTTATGATAAATTTACCATCCATTTGATTTTTGTTAAATTGGGTTAATATCTCGAAAAATTTCAAAATCGGTACACACGTGTTAAATTAAAAGTAAAACCCCAAAACCGATACACCGTGTCATCTAACTTAGTAATTTGACAATAAAATTTAACGAAAGTTAATTGAGAGTAAACTTATCATAGATGTACCAATTTGAAGTTTTTGGTGATCAAAAAATTAATTTGGGATAAATTTGTCACAAGTGTATTAATTTTGAGCTTTTCATAATATTAACCCCTTTCTTTTTCGTTTTTTTTTTATCGATCTCCACCTTCATCTATTATGAAAGCACCAAAACAAGAAGGTCAATTATTAGTTAAGGATGCAAGCACCGCATACTCTCAAATTGCAAATCTTATGGGGTGAAAACATTATCAACACGTAAGATTGTGAGAGCATTCAATACTCCACTTTTATCTTCCTCACTTTTTTAAGTTTTTACTATGAAAATGAACAACCATTTATGCATTGTTTACCAAATTGTCATTTTACTTCACAAACTGTCTCGCGCCTCAGACACCCGGCCCCCCACGAGGCTTGCTTTGTTCGATGCACCCGCCCCATCACATCTCCTCCTTCTACACCACACGCGCCGCCGTTGCTCCTTCGGGGGTCATTGCCAATCTCAGATCGAAGGGTGACGATGGTCCCGCTCCAGCTCAAAGCTCAATCAAGGCCGAGGTCCATCATTCGACCTCGACCTGGTGGCAATGGCCGTCGTGGCCGAGCTCTGCTACAGAACTTGCATGGCTGGCCAGCCTGTTGTAGAGGCTCGCGGCTAGCCACGGCCCTCTTGAGCTCGAGACTGACCTTGCATGGGCTCATTGACCATGAGCTGCGGACTTAGGCTGGGCTCGTGTGGCCTCTTTCTTTCCGGACCTCACCCCGAACGGAGATATTTACGCAAGTCATTTCATGCTTGGAAATTGTGGGTTTCTACCAAAATTAGCCGAATGACCTCAATTGGCAAAACGTGAAAAGATTTAAGACCCAATTGGCACAATTAAACGGTTTAAAATTGAATTGACAAAATTGCAATAAATTTATGATTTTTTAGACAATTTTCTCGTTCGATTTTCAAAATGTTCATTGCACGTGGTATGAAAACATCTGGTATACAGCAAACCCTAAAATTTCCTTAATTGTCAAGAACCTTAATTGGTTCCTTAAGAAGTGCCCTGAGATACTCTTCAATAAATTCATACAATTGTTTTATGTCTTTTTTTTTTTTTTTTTTGGGCAGAGCTCCAATAAACTTTTTTGACTCTTTTGAAATTGGACGTCGCTTGGAGTGGCATAAAAAGACGCATGTTGTCTCCCCTTTAAGCATAAATTTCATGACCTTAGCTCGTATGTTAAATTCAATCCCGGTTGGTATTATCCTGTAGGATTCATGTGAGACCATATGAAGCCCAACTTCTGCAGCCATGCAACAATTATTACTACTCCCTTCAAAAGCACTATCGTCCAAAAAAAAAATTATCATACATTTAGAAACCAGATGAATCAATGAAATTTTACCCGATTCCAATTTCGGTTCGGCTTGACAAGGTCGATCTGTCAATTTAAGCATCAAATAGCAACTCTCCGGAGCTGCACCGATTGATTGAGTTGGCCGAGCAAGAGAGAGAACATAGGCTCAGTAGGCATAGACATCGTAGATAGGGGCAGGAGAACAAGCATAGGTAGGAACTACCGGCAGGTAAGAAGAAGTTAAGAAAGCATAAAAATCTCTTTCTACCTAATGAAGCATGAAAATTGAAAAAGCTATAAAGTCAAAGCACAAAAAAATGTAAATGAAAGCGACAAAGAACCTTGGGTCTTGAGCATTGCGCTCCCTTGCCTCGACATTTTCAAACTTTTTCATCGTTCGGTAAAGAAAAATATTTTTTTCATTTGGGCGAAGCCAAACGTGGTGGTGACGATGCACTTCCACCAGCCTTCACAGCAAAAGCTAGAAAAGCATTGGCATTCTATTGCGTTAAATAAAATAAATAAATAACGACTTGCCACGTCAGGGTTGCGTGAAGATTGAAATAGGCAAAGCAATACAATTTTGTAAACCAAATTCAAGGTTGATGAGGCAGAAAAAAACGTAACATGCAAAAGAAATATGAGCCGATCGTATCGATTAATATGTCATTCGTATCGCTTAATTATAAAGGTCATACTATATGCATGTAATCTCCCTTTACCTAATAACATAAGCTTCTAGGGTTTTACTAATAATATCTAACATGGTATGACGATCTACTCCCACATCCTTCGTGCCACAATTTGGGTTTATTTCGGATGAGTTTGTTTCGCGAAAATTGAATGATTCGAAAAAAAAAATTCAAAAAATTATCGTTTGCATCATTGATAAAATGAATGAATAAAAAAATTAGTTCCATCGTCCACGAAATTGTTTAGACAAAAATTGTAATAGATAATCAAAATTTATTTCCATAGCAAATTATTTCGGACAATACAAGTAATCATTTTTTTGAAAAGATTTTCAAATCATTTTTTTTTTCGTGAAACAAATAGAGTTCTTTTCCATCTTATTTCCCGTTCTTGAACTCCTCCTTGTGCTTTTCATACGATTTCACAACTTGTTTGCAAGTTTTCACATTAACCTCACATGCAAGTAATCTCCCTTTGGCTATAAAAGCTCAATGATAAGATAATGATCTTGCACGTGGACAATTGTCTTCCACCTTGTAATTTAGAGCTTTTGGGTACTAATCTCCCTCAACCCTTAATCATTGGGCTAAGTAACTTATAAAAGATACTTAACATACTTCCAAAATCTTCTTGAAGGAACATACCTTTTGGGCCAAGTCACATAGATGATCAACCCCAAGGTAATTATGGAGACTAGCCTGACCTAGGTACTCTCAAGTGAAACCCTAAATCAATATCACGATCATGGTTTGCATAATGACATTACATATGAGCTATCATGAACATAAAGTACTAAGTTAGTGACCATGAAATTACATTGACAAAAGGAAGGAGCTGCGGTTGAGATCCAACAATGGCCTGATTAAACAAACACTTTTGTTAACTTCCCTTGCAAGCGTCTGATCAGTGCGTCGTTTGTTCCAACCGACACGAAAACGACGGCAATCTTCACTTCGACTTCTGATAGCTTATGATGTGGACTGCCGGTTGGAAGCAACGAGAAAATGGAGCCAAAGCTTGCAACTTCAGGCACTTCACTAGACAAAGACAAGAGACGAACGTTGTTTGTCATTCAATTGCTTTTTCGGACTTACGTTATGATCCATATATAGAAAAAGGAAAGGCGTGGAGATCAGAGGGATTGAAAGAGACAGAGGCAAAATTTAGTTAGGGTTTTTAGTCTTTAGGCATTCCCCCGTAAGGTTGGGAGAATTCCTGAAAAAGAAAAACACTTAAATGCATTAGTGTCAATTCGGTCCTAAACCTTTCAATTGTGTCCTAAATATTTTCACATTTTGTCAATCAAATTCATTCGGCCAATTTTGGCAGGAAATCGCTAACGTGGACGTCGGTCGTCCCACGTGGCATGGCCGACGCCGACGTTGACATTTTCAGTGATGGTTTAATAATTTTTAAAAATTTATATGTTCTTTTTTTTTTTTTTGCTTTTCTTTCCTTTATTTCGCCCCGGACTTAGGGCCGGGACACCCTTGTCGACACCGACGGCCCTTGCCTGCCTAAGTCTAGGGAATAAAAAAGAAGAAGTGAAGAAAAGAAAAATATATTCAATAAAGTAAAATACTATTAAAAATATCAACATCAATACCAGTCGTATCACGTAAAACGGTCAAGATCCACGTCAGGAATTTTCGGCAAAAATTGCTGTGTAGACTCAATTGGCAAAACGTAAAAAGATTTAGTACTCAATTGACATAATTGAAAGATTTAAGATCGAACCGCACGAGTGCAATTAATTCAAGACTTGTTTTGGTGATTCTCCCTCGTAAGGTTTGGTTTTTTTGGTAACGATCTTAATATGTCTGTTGCGTTTTCGAAAGTCGAGCCCACCTTTTTGTCAATTCGCATCCACACCTGATCATTCATAGAACACGAGTGCTTGAATGAAACATTACATGAATTGAGTTCATATTAAGAATGCAATTGCATCACCGCTTCATGTCTGTATCAAAAGGAATAAAAGGAGAACATAGGAGAGAAAAATTATGGCAAAACTAGGAATTAGGGGATTATGGATATCAATGTGCATGTCTCATTATTTTTCAATGTTGAGTGATATCCTACATAAACGCTAGAGGTGGCAAAATGAGTCAAGAACCCGTATTCG
Source organism: Rhodamnia rubescens (assembly GCA_021437795.1). Classification (NCBI taxonomy): domain Eukaryota; kingdom Viridiplantae; phylum Streptophyta; class Magnoliopsida; order Myrtales; family Myrtaceae; genus Rhodamnia; species Rhodamnia rubescens. The sequence continues at coordinate 2,136,259 of JAILYA010000024.1, forward strand.
AACTCATATTTAAGAGTACAGGTGTCAAATGGGTGGGTCGAGTTAAGTTTGGGTCCGGTCGAATATGGTCCGATCCATTTTGACCCGTCTAACTCATTTTGACCCATATTTAATTACCCATACCCAACTCGACCCGCAACCGACTCATAATCGACCCAACCCACTTTGGCCCATATTACAAAAAAAACTAATATTTGAGGAAAATCTATGCAACTCATTTAACATATTTTAAGCTCTTCACATGTATATGTTACTTGGATAAAAACTTCACATCAAATAATAAAAAAATTAGTAAAAAAACATAAAAAATTACAAAAATACTTTTATGCAATAAAAATTCTAGTAAATTTTTTTTCATATTTTTTTAATTTTATTAATTTATTAAACTTTTTAAGTTTTTGATATTTTAAAAGATTCTAAGGATTGCATTTGGATTCTACAAGGAGAGGCCGACTAAATTATAAATCCCACCGATTCCTCTACTCTCCAGTCGATCCCACGCAAAAAATAAACTCTCAGCACAAAAAAAAAAACAACAAAGCAAGGAATCCAAAAAATTTCTCGGAGAAATCCAGCAATCATCACATCGGTGGCTCCACATAACGCCTTCCAAAAACGAGTATGTCTATAGAAAATCACCAAACTCATCCACTGGTGCCTTCGAAGATCCACCACCGGATCGATGAGGAGCTCGCTCGGTGTTCAAGCCGAGGCCGCCCTCCTCCCGCGGATCCAAGTGCCCCGTGTACCTTCTCGCCGCAATCGTCGCCTTCACCGCGATCGCCCGGTCTTTTCTCTAATCGTGCTGCGTCACGCCGACCCCGAGTTCGCCATACGCGACTTGTCGGTTAAGTTCCTCAACTACACGAACTATGACCTAGCGCCGTGGCTGAATGCAACGTTCTTTGCCCGGGCAACGCTCAAGAATGGCAACTTCAGCCGGTTCAAGTTTGAGAACAACAACTTGAAAGTGAGCTACAACGAGATGGTCATCGGGTAGAAGGAACTAGGCGACTGGGACGGTGTGGTCGAGGGAGACGAAGCATGTGGATGTCATAGTCGCGGCGGGCAACGACGGCTCCCGTGATGGCGGGCAAGGCGGCGGCGTGGGTTGGGCGGATGGTGGCGACAACATAGGTGACTAGGAAAGCGGCAAGTGGGTGGTGGCGATGGTGGCAAGTGGTGTGGGGCTTGGAAAGTTATAACTCATGAGTCAAAATGGGTTGAGCTAAAACCCAATCAAACCCATATTTGAATAAGCTTTATAAGTTTACACCCATATTTGACCCATTTTTTAAATTTAGTGAACCCATATATGATCCAAGTGTATAAAAGTGAGTTAAAAAGTGGGTCAATGACCATATTGACACCTCTATTTAAGAGTGTGGGTCATAAATAAATCATTAAACAAACTTAAGTGGGCCATAAATAGTTTACTTAATAATTTAATTGGTCTTAAATGAGTATTAAATGGGTCATAAATAAGTTAGCTAACTATTTAAGTGAGTCATGAAAATGTTTTCTCGATTTTTTTATTTTCCTTTATCTTTCTTTTTTTTTTTTTTTTTCAACGGGTCCGAGAGGTTGCCGACGAACACTCGACAATCACGGGCGATGGCCAGCCAACCCTTGCCGGTAGAGGTGTCAATATGAGTCATTGACCCACTTTTTAATTCACTTTTATACACTTGGGTCATATATGGGTTCACTAAATTTAAAAAATGGGTCAAATATGGGTTTAAGCTTATAAAGCCTATTCAAATATGAATTTTAATGGGTTTTAACTCAACCTATTTTTGACCCATAGGTTATAGCGTTCCAAGCCCTCGCCGCTACCGCCATTGCCACCGCCCACTTGCTACTACCCACCGCCACCGCCCCCCCCACCACCGCCACTTACTTGCGCACCGCCCGCGCCGCCGGCCATCGCGAGTGCCCATCACCGCCCGCCGCGATCGTGACGTCCACATGCTTCGTCTCCCTCGACCACACCGTCCCGTCGCCTAGTGCCTTCTACCCAACGACCGTCTCGTTGTAGCTCACCGTCAAGTTGATGTTCTTGAACTTGAACCGGCTGTAGTTGCCATTCTTGAGCATTGCCCGGTCGCCGAACGTCACATTCAGCCGCGACGTGGTGTCATCGTTCATGTAGTTGAGGAACTTGACCGACAAGTCGCATACGGCGAACTCGGGGTTAGCGTGACGCCACACGATCGGGGAAAAGACCAGGGCGATCGCGATGAGGGCGATGACCGCTATAAGAAGGTACACGGGGCACTTGGCCGATGCTTCCGCGGGAGGAGGGCGGCCTTGGCTTGAACACCGATACGAGCTCCTTATCGATTCAATTGTGGATCTTCGATGGCGCCGGTGGAACGAGTTTGGTGATTTTTCGCAAACATACTCGCTTTTCGGAAGGCGTTATGTAGAGCCACCGATGTGATGATTGCTGGGTTTCTTCGAGAAATTTTTGGGATTCCTTGCGGTTCATGTATATATATATATATAATGATCCCGACGTTCTATTAAAGAGAGACGAAATGAACTATCGATGTTCAAAAGGGTGATTATCAAAATAAGTATGAAATAAATCGTAAATGGGAATGTCGTAATAATAATCAAAAAAGTCTATCCATTTAGAAACTAGATAAATAGCAAGTTGTATTCTATCTATACAAGATATAATTAAAAATATATGCAAGCAGATAGTTATAATAAAAAGAAATAAAATATGATGCATGCAGGAAGCACACAAGTACCGGTGAAGTAATCGGTCGGAGTATTGTGAGACAATCACTGTGAACTTAATCAAGCAAGTGGAGAGAGGCCCCACGGACTCTACACTTGTCTACGCACAATACTCGGATCTAACTTATCCGAGTTATGCAAAATGCGAGATAATGCAAACCACTAATAGGAGGCTCGGCCTTCCGATTCTAGGGTTAATACGAATTCAAATAAATTGCGGAAGAAGAAAATAGACAATGCATTGAACACCACGAGGCGGTTGTCCGTCCGTTTGTGGGTTTGTGAGGCAATATGAGAATAATATACATAATTTTATTGAATATCCAGAGAAAGTTTACAAGAAATAGAAAGGATCTAAAGATCCATGCATACAAGTGCAGTAAATCAAAAACTAAAGCTTAAAACCCATAGATATGATAGATCTAGAGTTCGAGAGTCAAAACATGGGGTTTCTTGAGAAGAAATGTGAGTAGAAATGAAGATACTTACTTGGATCCGGGTCTAGGAAGAAAGATCAAAAGGGTATGTAAGCGAAGGGTGAGGAAGTGTGTGAAGAGATCTGGATAGAAGGCTGAGAAGATTTGGGCATAAGGCTCTTTTTCTCTTTGTCTTTCTTATCTTTCTCTCTCTTGGCTCTCGCCTGAGCTCGCCTCCTCGGATGCAACGAGGTGTTTAAAAAGAAAATATGGTGCACTCGTGACTATAGTGTGGTTCAATAGTAAAAAATAAAAAGCCGCTACAATGTACAGTGTTTTGCTACAGGTGAAGTTGCTACGGTGTACGGTGTACGAGTGTACGTAGAAAATACCGTATCATAATCAAAATACATTGTCAAAATTCTTTTTAATCGAATTTTCGTCTTCGGCCAAGTCGATGCCATAGCAATCGTATTCATTGGTGTTTCCACCGTGATGAAACGAAGTTTGAGACTCTTCGTATTCAAAGAACTACTTGCTTCATTAGCTGGTAGAAATCCTTGTCTCGTGGATGCTCCCACCAATTTTGAGACAAAGAATTGATCGTTCATGTAGAAATGAGGTGTTGAAAGGTGTCTCGGGATTTAATATGTTTAGATTGAACCCAATTTTGGACATTAGCCGGTGAACATTTGTCCCAAAAGTTAAAACCATCCCACCATTTGGTTTTAAATCTCTTGGAGAGGATCAAAATTGTTGAACTTGCCGTATTTGCTTGGTGTTCAAAATCCTAGACTTAAACCCGAAAAATACTAAAGGTGGTTGTGAACATTAAAAAGGAGGGGTATTATTTTTCCACGGGTGTAGGTGTATATGATGATTTAAAAATTCGATATGATTCAAAAATACTTGGAGGGAGTATGTCCTTAATGGTCCAAAATGATCCCACCATCCGATGAACCGTAATGGAGAGTAGAAATGTCAAATCCTTCTTCAAAATAGAAAAGCCATGTATGTGTGGTATTTGGGTTTTACCTAAAGAAAGTATTCCACCAAGCTTGTTGGTAATCAAAATATGTAAATGATGGCCTTATAGAAAGAACTTCATCAATTTAGAATTGAGTTTGACTCGAGTCCGAGGAGAAATATCCCACTCGAAGGGTGTATGACCCTTAAGATTTTTGCAAGGGAATAGTTTATGATATATGGGTTACAGTATATCTTGAAAATGTTTAAATTTTATAGATTCAGTCTCGTGCTAAAATTCTTTCATAGTACTCACTGTCTTTAAAGTATCATGAGGTGTATAAAATTGATTTTCATCAAACATGTTTTTTGCAAAAACGTAAGGATTTTCATGGTAGAAATCCTTTTCAACAGTGAAAATTTTCTCCAAATGTTTTGGAAAAAATTTTGATTTATTTTTAGAAATTTTTGAAGGGGTTGGCGGACCCGTAAGAACCACCTCACTAGAAAGATTTTTTATTTTTAAAGGAGAAGGGGTCAGTAACTCTTCATGGATCATAATATTAAATGCTAGCGTCTTCAAAATTTCTAGCGGTATCATAGAAATAGGTACAAAAGCCGAGGGCTATCCTGGACCATATGGTATAGTTGGTTGAGGCACAAATTTAGAAATGCCCGGGACTGAGTGGCCTCGAGCCGCTCCGGATAGGGGTGAGCTTTCACGGACTATTTGAGTTTCTAGTTGGGCAATTTTGCCTTTGTCTTTGTCTTTTTTGGGGGCATGATGAAGGAGATTTTCCCCGTAAAAATTCTCTTGTTAGAAAATCTGGGATAGAATTTAAATCTCCGTGTATAAATTCATTATCAAAATCAAAAACAAAAAGTATTGTTTGCCATCCGGCAAAAATTTGTTTTGATGCAATATTTAAAACATCTTTTTGCAAAATGTCTTTGGCTGATTTACAATCAATTCTTAATAAGAATTTTTTATTAAATAAATCACCCTGAAATTTTGATATTGAAAGTACTATAGCAACAATTTCTTTTTTTATAGTGGAATAATTCCGTTGGGTATCATTCCAATGTTTTGAAATAAATTGGACAATTTGTTCACAATTGTCATTCTTTTGTTTCAAAATTCCTGCATATCCTATTTCGTAAACGCCTGTTTCCACAATTTTAAAAGCAAACGGATCAGCTAGGTGTAAACAGGGAATTTCTTTAACAAGAGATTTAATTTTACGAATGATTTCAGTGTGCAAAACAGTCCAAGGGACTGGGTTTTTCTTCAACCTTTGATGTAAAGGTTTGCACATTATATTGAAATTTGGTATAAAATCAATAATATAATTTAGACTACCAAGAAATCGTTGCAATTGATTTTTGTCCTTCAATTCGTATGGGAATTTATCCGCGAATTGAATTGATCTCTCAATTGGAACAATTGTTCCTTGGTGAATATAGTGTCCCAAAAATCTAATCTTGGTTGGAAACAACAAAATTTTTGTGGGAGACAATGTTAGACCATTTCTCCTAGCAATATTGAAAAAATGATTTACATGTTTAAAATGAGAATCAATGTTCGGAGAGAATATAAGAACATCATCAATATATACAATTATAAAATCAGAATATGGATTAAAAATATCATTCATAATTCTCTGAAACTCGTAAAGGGCATTTTTTAATCCAAAAGGCATTACATTCCATTCGTACCGACCAAATGGAACAAGTAAAAATAGTTTTGTATCTGTCTTTTTCAGCAATTTGAATTTGACAAAAGCTAGATTTCATGTCGAATTTTGAAAAAATCTTTGAATTATAAAGTCTATTCAAAAGATCTTTCTTGTTTGGTATTGGATATCTTATCCATTTTAAATCTGTATTCAAGGGTTTGTAATTTACGACAAGCCTTGGGACTCCTCTTTCTAATTCAGCATTTTTATTTACATAAAAAACTGAAACACTCCAAGCGATTTGCTCTTTCATATCAAACCTTTTTTCAAAAGATCTTGTATTTCTTTTTACAAAAATTCAAGAGTTCGAATTCATTTGTGTTGGTCTAGCCTTAGTAGGAATATCCTTTTCCGAAAATTCCTTTTCGTAAGGTAGATCAACAATGTGTTTTTTACGAGTCCAAAAAGCATTGGGAAGATTGGAACAGACCTTTTCTTTTATATCATTTTCTAAAAGAGAAATTTTCTTTCGAACATTGGAATGAGCAAGATTTTGCTCTATTCTTTTGTATTCTAATTCCTCTTTTAAATATAAAAGATGAGACTCGTGTCTTTTATAAGACAAATAATCTCTTTTATGGACTGTTCTTGAAGCGATTTAAATTCCAAGTTTGTGGCTTGGTAATAAAATGGAATATAATTTTATTTCCAAAAATTTCGGTCCGAATACCTTCTTGGGAGACAGAAAATGGTTGTATTAAATTTATAAAAGGGATTCCCAAGTATAGCATTTTGTTTTAAATCTTTTACCAAGCAAAAATGAAGTTTTCAAAGAAACATTTTCTTTTATTATGAAAACTTCGGGAGTTTATATTTAATTTTTAAACGATCACCTAAAGCTGATTTTAATGCTTCAGCTTGTTTTATCAAAATATTTAGTTGGTATGAGGCCTTCTCGAATGCAATTCAAGTCAGCTCCTATGTCAAAAAGAGCTCGTAGTATTTAAAACAAATTCATTATTTATTTATATAGAAACGTTAATTATCCATTTTATATTTGTTACTTCGTAAAGTAAGTGTAAAAATGAAGAAGGTTCTGTTTCTGTTTCTTCATAATCCTCTTTTGTTTTTCCTTTTAAAACTTGTTTCTTGAATTCCAAAAATTCTTTTTGATGATCGATTTGGTTTATTTTAAGAAAACGAATTTCTCTTTTTAATTCGTTGATTTCAGATTGAAGATCATTTGAATTTGTGGGTCGAGAATTTAACTTCTTTCCACTGTTCAAAATATCAGTAAGGTTATAAGCATTACTATATTGTGATGTCATAGAAAAGTTTGAAGTTGATTTTTGAAATTGATCAATAATTTTGTCAGAATCAGAAACTTTATCAATTGAATCTAAAATGTCTTGTTCTTCTTTTGTGAAAACATTTACCTCTTTTTCATCCGGCGGAGGATTATTATCCTCATATTCGGAAGAGGTTTCAATATCGTTGATTTGAAGACCATCTTCTCCCTGTTCTTCTTCGAAGAAGGATCGATGTTTCATCTTCGTAATCAATCATGAGTTAATTTAATTGATTGAGGATGTCCTCATCAATATCAAGCTCATTAATTTTTTTATTTAATTTGTAAAATTTTCGAGTGTGACCTTTTTTACCACAACCGTAGAAGGTGTATTTGCTAAAATCATTTTTTGCTACTTCTTGTTTAGAAATAGATTTCTTCTCAAAATTCTTTTGAGGTTTAGAAAAGGATTTCTTATGAAAATTTTTCTTTCTTTTCTTATTCTTCTTTTCGGAGGACAAGTGCCGGAACATTTGGAACGGGATTTTGATTTAAAAGAATAGGAAGTGATTTTTCTTTCTTAAGCTGTTTTTGCAGCTTAATATTATTGCACAATTGAGTTCATGTTTTATAAACATAAGAAACCAATTCACCATTAGAAAGGGAATCAAAAGGAATTTGTTCACCAAATTGTTCTCTAATTTTATTGCGAACTTGATTTCCTATCAAAATTGGAAGTCCGGCAAGAAATTTCTCTTTCCGGAATGGTTGATTGCAAATCTGTCCGAAAAGAACTCTTTGAAAGAAAATATCTTTATATTCTCGGAATTCTCCAAGGGAACGACATTTTGAATTTGAAAGGAGATCCTGGTTGTGATCTCGAATAACGTAAGGGTCACCAATAAAATGTCTTGTGAAATAGAAAACTTGAGAGTAGAAATAGCATCTTGAACCATTTGACCATAATCATCGAACACACGGTCTGTCCATTTTCATCGACTTTGACTCGGTTCGAGAATTTGATCTCTTTGGGTTTGGGTGAGATAATTATCCCACCAACCTTTCAAGGTGCCGGAAAAGCCAGCAATTAACATGTATGCTATTTGTTGATCTATAGTATGAGGAAGAGTTTTGTAAGTGGTGGCTAACATCACCATTCGATTCAAAATTTGAATGAGATTTTGTTCGAAATACCATTTATGTTCCATTCATAAATGGCATTAGCAGAATATTTATTTTGAATTCTTTGAAAAGATTCTTTGAAATGATATCGGGAGGAGTAACTCTAGAATAATACGGTTTCGAGGTTCTTTCCAAGAAATTCTGTTAATTTCAGGAATTTCTTCCTTTTCCAAAACATGAGTTTGGCTATCGGGAGTATTAATGGTTAAAGGTTTTTCAACCTTTGGAGTATTCAAAATTGGAACCGGTTGTTTTTGAGACTTTTCTTTTTGAAGTCTTTCTTTTTCATCTGAAGAGCTTCGTAAAATTCTTTACTGAATTTCTTCGGCATTTCAAAAGTTTTAAAAAGAGGTGTCTTTAAATTGGAAGAAGTAGGAGTAGAAATTTGTTGAGAACGAGAAACAGAATAAGAGGATGAAGCGGTTGAATTTGTCCCAACAGAAGATTTTATCCTATTTAATTGAATACCTATTGAATGAATATGTTGATTAGTAAAATTGTTTTGTTCAATGATTTTTTGAAATTCTTTATTCTTTGACTCATAAGGTATTTTGAAAGGTGAAGCAGGAATTTATTTATCACGATGAGTAATTTTTATTTTTTGTAAAGGTGGGTGATTGGTCTCAATTATTTGACCATCATCCAATTTCCATTTAAAAATGGTCAAGGCGATTGGACCTATTTCGAGCTCAAGTTAATTCATTCAAGAAAGGCTTTTAATTAAATGTCCATTATTTAAGAAAGCCTTAATTCGGGCCCGAAAATGCGCAAATGAACCCACAATAACAGATTTTGTTCTTAAAGAAAACCCTAAATCTAAGCCTATATAAGCATAACTTTGCTCACAATTTTAGGGGGACTTCATTCAAAGCACGGCCACTGTAAGAAAAGCACACACGGCCAAGAAAGGATAGGCGTGAGAAGAGGAGAACAAAGCGCGTGAGAAGCTGCTGTCCATAGGTGTTTTTGCATCGAATCGATCCAAGTTTTGTCTCACGAACTAAGGTAATCCTTGTATACTTTCAGCTTTGATTCAAGCATGTTTTTTATCTTGTTTTTGCTGTTGTTTCACACTAAAAATCGTCGCTGTTTCATGCTGTTTAATGCTAAATTCTCCATGGTTTGACGTCCGATTTTTATTGCCATTAACGATACGAAATTGCAGCTGTTTTCGCCTCTGTTTAACGTTGCTATTCGCTTTATTCTCATGCTGGTTCGCTGCTATTTTCCTGCTAAAATCGCTGTTGTTTTCGCGTTGAAATCGCCGCTGTTTTAGGGCATTTTTGCTATTGTTTTAGGGTGGAAATTCCTGCTGTTTAGGATGTTTTTGCATGTTGTTAGGTGCCGAAACTTGCTGCGGTTTAATGACGAAAGCTACTACTGTTAAAAGTAAAAACTTGTTGCTAGTCATGGTCAAAATCAGCCACTGTTTAGGGTCGAGGTTCACTGCTGTTTAGCATTCAATCTGGCTGTCCCTCGTGTCGTTTATTTGCTAATGATCTTTTTTTTTTTTGCACTTGATTTTCTGATCATAGGCGACTTTTTGCTTGATCCGTCAATATGCTGAAGATTGCTTATTTGATTTGTTTATTTGGCGAGTCTTATCCCTTAAACCTTTTTTCGAAATTCAGAATATATTGAGCATGTTATCTTCGATCGATATATATTTCTGGATTTCGATTATCTTGCGGTTCGAATTTCAAGGATTTGAACCACGATCTTTATCTTGAGCGTTTGTGCATAATATGATAATCCTTGGAAAATTCGAAATAAGATCACACTGGATTTTGAGGCAATCATATCTTGTAGAATATTGATATATTTTCGCAATATTCAAATAACTCAAGATTCAATCAGATTTTTTTTAGAGATATTGAATGCATCTTTAAAATTTGGGAAGTTATCTAATATACATTGAAAAATTTCAGAATATAATCTTTTCAATTTTTAAAAGATATCAATCCTTTGTGGATAGGAGCCTATCTCCTTGAAAATTTCGGAATCCCTTAAGAATTTTCGAAAATTCAATAAATATTTGCACATTTTTAAACAAACCGCCTATAATGTATGCTCCCGGTGCCTAGTCCCGTCGAAAAATTAAATCACACACCACGCCTATGATCTTATGGAATGGGATGGTGATTTAAATATAGAAATTCATATTACGCCCCTTTGGCGAGAAGGGACGTTATATTTCTATATATTTATCCGCATACCTGGCTCGAATCTTCGAGGATGTAGTGGATAAAATCTCGCTTTAGCCCAGATCTTCGGGAATGAGAAGACTTATCGAAAAATTCGGAATTAAAGGTATATTATGGGCATTTTTATTTAATTTTGTTCAAATCCATTAAAATAAATTCTAAAATAAAAAAAATAGAAAAAGGAAAAAAAAAAAAAAACATCCAATTCATATAAACCAATCAAAAAGACATTTTCATGAAATTGGTACCAAAAGGACGCTAATTTTTAATTAACGTAACCAAGTCCCCGAACTCAATTTCTCTAGTTCATAGAGATAAAATAGTTCTCCCGCTATTTTATATAGGTTTCTAATCAACCTACCTTAAATTATTAGTGGTGGCTCCTAAATTGAAAATCAAACGTAAGTTGCGAATTGGTAGGGCTTGGGAGAGTCCGTATTAGGTTAGTTAATTCATCTAGTTAACTTAATAATCCATTAATCTAATTTTTTAGGTCGCGACAAGAACAACATCATTCCAACTTATAGATTTAGGAACTATAACATTTGATCTTAAAATATCAGTTTGCAAAGGAAGAGTTTGGCCTTTTGGAGCTTGATTTAAACTATGAGTGTCAAAAGCAGAAAATATTGCTTTATAATAGACTTTATAGATCGAGAGGGGTATTGATCCTTCATACTATAATTATGAGTTTTAATTTGCAAAACAAGGGATTTGAGGATATTTTTATCCTTTAATGATATTGAAAAATTAGGATAGCAATCAAAATGAATAGGATCGTTGCAGAGGCTAGTCTCTACAATAGCAAGAATGGAATCTTCATAACGCAAAAGTCCGGCATCTCTTAAAACCAAAAGAATAGAAGTATTTAAACCTTCTTTTAGGAGTGGTTTTATCCCAATTTGAACCATCCCAAAATGAAGATAATTATACTTTTGACTTTTTCGTTTTAAAGATTCTTTATTCAAAAGTGATATTAAAGAATATGAAGAAGAAAGAGGGATTTCACGTTCTTTCGTCGTGATAATATAATCATTTGATTTAAAAATCTTTCTAAATTTAGACTCGGAATATATTTGGTCATATTTGACCTTGGGAATTTTTCAATTTTTGATTGACTTATTAAAATCCTCAATAGTAATTTCTTTTCTATGTAAAGGAAGATCATGCTGAGAAAACTCGGGATATAGAACTATTAGAAGAAGAATTAGTTCTTCTCAAAAGATTCATTTTATATAAAAACCTCGTTTGTTCGTGCAATTGGTTTCTCGGGACACCAGCCCCGCCGACCAACGGACTTACGCACCTCCTTTGGAACCACAGCGGTTAAAATGAGATTACCCCTTTTGAGCGAACAAACTCGGAGATTATATAAAACAAATCAAAAAAGAACAACTAATCCTTTTCCCCATGGCTCGATACCATAAGCACGCAGGATTTGACATTCTATTAAAGAGAGAAGAAATGAACTATCGATGTTCAAAAGGGTGATTATCAAAACAAGTATGAAATAAATCGTAAATGGGAATGTCGCAATAATAATCAAAAAATTCTATCCATTCATAAACTAGATAAATAGCAAGTTGTATTATATCTACACAAGATATAATTAAAAATATATGCAAGATATATATATAGATTTTGAAGGTGTATGAAAATTTTTCTTTTTGTTTTTTGCATGGAGTTAGACTGGAGAGTTGAGGAAGCGGTGGGATTTATAATTTAGTCGGCCTCTCCCCGGAGAATCGAAACGCTATCCTTAGAATCTTCTAAAATATTAAAAATTTAAAAAAATATAAATAAAATTTAAAAATATGAAAAGTAATTCATTAGAATTTTTATTGCATAAAAATATTTTCGTGATATTTTTTATTTTATTTACTAATTTTTATTGTTTAAATTTATTTTTTAATTTAATGTGAAGTTTTTATCCGAATAACATATACATGTGAAGAGCTCAAAAAAGGTTAAACGAGTTGCATAGGTTTTTCTAGAATATTAAAAAAAAATTGTAATATGGGTCACAATGAGATGGGTTGTGTCGAGTATGGATCAATTGCGGGTAGGGTCGAGTTCGAGTATGGGTCATTAAAAATGGGTTAGACGGATTAATATGGGTCGGATCATATTTGACCCAACTCAAACTCTCGCCCAACCCACCCATTTCGACACCTCTACTTGCCGGCCCCAGGCGAGAACCTCCGGATCTAGGTGATTCTAGGATTCACTCCGTACAAATCGAGGCGCACGTCACGAGAATGAGAGAACCATTTGATCACGGCCCTCGCTTGTGGTCGGTGAGGATTGATCCGACGATGTTTGAAAAAAAAAAAAGGGAAAATGAAAAGAACAAGAAAAATAAAATAAAAAGGAAAATATAAAAATAAAAACAAAATAAACAAATTTTTTTTATTTTTAAAATTATAAAAATAGTACACAATGATTTAGTAATATAGTTTTTCAAATAATTCCTAAATTTTGCTAAATTGGATTAAATACGAAAATATTTTAATAATATAGGTCGGGCCGAGTATGCGTCGTTAGGTTTACACTACATAAAAATGGTAAAAACGAGTTAAATTGGTCAATAAAGTCGGACAATATTCGACTGCACTCAAACTCGACACGACCCACCCGTTTGGTATCTCTAATAAACGCTTTGTAGGGCTTTTTTTTTTTTTTTTTGTAAGCATTCAAGGTTTTAAGAAAAAGAGTTTGCCTAACACGTTATTGGAGCACGAACCAATGCAATTCCAATCTTAGAACTCTCTCTTAGGAGTGAGCAAAAGAACCGTATCAAACTAGACCGGGAAGACACCGAAATTGGACCGAACCGATTGATTTGGGTGGTTCTTGTGAGAATCAATGAATATTGATCTGGTTTCGAGTGTGACTCATCCACCTCGACTGAGAACACACACACACATACATACATACATACATACATGCTTTTAAAATTCTTTTGTCACAAAAATATAATTGCCATTTGCCCCTTTTTTTCTAGTTTCTTCACCGCTCAAGCAAACATCCGGAAATCTCAACTCGTCCAAGCGAGTCTCATCTTGTCTACCGAGCTTCCAAGTTGGTGGGCGCCTTCCAACCTTCATCTAGCAGTTCTAGGGACGGTCTCGCATACCCAATGTCTCCACACTAGCACTGCCGCGCCGCCGCCGCACTCAACCTCTTTTTGCAAGTGATTTTTTTTTTTATTATGACTTCCAATAATTGCCAGCGAACGTACGTTCTAACGTGCCGCAGCGTCTTTACAGATCCCTGCGGTGGTCTTGGTCCGTGTCGTCACATGCCCATTGCCCTTTCGCTTCAGAGAGGCTCTGCCTTCGAGGAATGTTCAGCCCACATGCCGTCGCCTTTCACGAGAGTTACGAATCGCTATTTTCAACGTCTTTGCCAATCCGCAATGCAAAGCTGAAGTACTCGAGGCCAGTACCTAGACCCACCGGGGAACCGATGGGCGAGCTTCCGGGTTGGTTGGTCCAGGCACCCGTGGGCCGTTCCGGTTCTCAATTTGAGAGCCGGTTCTCGATTTGAGGGTGGGAATCGGCATACCGTGCAATAGGTTGTTTATTGTCGTAAGGACTAATCTTATATGCAAAGGGAGCGTGAAGTCCCATGTTATATGTTCGTCTTTTTTTTTTTGGGTGTCTAATCCTATACTATTTACAAATCATTATGTGTGCTATGTGTGCAAGCGAGGTTGCGACACCCTACTCCCTCTTCACGCGTCTCCACCCCAACTTCCTCCAAAGGTGGGGATTCGAACCCCCCACCTCTCTTTTCACAAGTGGGAAGAGTGGCTACCGGGATAATTCCTCAGTGATTGCATGTTCATTGTTGACTCCTTTGTTAATTGTACAAATCACTTGAAGAAACGATTTCAAGCCTAATTGAGAACTGCAATTAATTGGGTCTTTAGGATTTCAAATTCTTTCTGTTTTTCTCCACTCTCATTTTGTCATGATCAGTAGTGTGGCAATCGGAAAAAACGAAATTGACCCACCAAAGTACTCCAAGCATGCAGTGATCTTGCTTTGTTTGTGCAAAGCTCAGAAACATTGGATATCAGTATCATCAATGTCCAGCCAGCTCAGCTCGGTTTCATAGTATTGGGTTATAAGCCCAGCTACGTTGGACAATGTTTCTAATCATTATCCTTCACTTCGAACTTCACCGAATAATTCGGCCCGATTATAAGCCCAATGGATCCAAGCCGATGCTAAGGAATGAGGGTTGACCTAGAAATGGTCTTTTTCATGTCCATGTCCAAACTAAAAAACAAGATTATGAAGAGGAGGAGGAAAGGAAAATAAGGGCAGATGAGCAAATTCTTTGAGCACCATTTGAACCGGGCCTCAGCTGAGAGACAGGGGAGGCAAGGAAGGTTCACCAGAACATCGGATTCAGATCAGACAAGTTTATTTCCTGGCAGCAACTTTTCTAATTTGGTTTTCTTATGTACAGTGACTTATTATTTAGGGACAAAGTCGCTAAGAAAGAACCCGCTACCTTGTGATTTCGTTCCAATTTCAGAAACGACTTTTTGAGCGTGCGCTGTGGCGCGCTCACGGACGTTGTCGACGTGCGCTGTCGGCCTCTTCGGCACACTTGTGAGTTGGTGTCGTAATAGGATCGAACCTGTAAATTACTGCTCTCTCGGGAAATTTGGCCAACAATTTAACTATTAGTTCAAGAAGGAAGAGGAACTTTTACAAAGCGCACCTACCAATAACATAATCAAAAGAAGCGTGTATATTATAAATTTTCATGAAGCGTCGGCTCAGATGAGTCAACTAGATATATTAATTAATCCATCCCTCATCAATTATTTAACACCGGGCATCGTTTTACTATCATCCTTTCACGAAAGTCTAAATAGAAGAATCTCGCAAGTGATCAATTGGTGACGGTGGTATGGCATCGAAAATTAGATCGAGAGAAGAAGAACGCATATGGAGACACATAAAGAACAAGGGTTGCTGGGTTCGATGTGTCCGTGTTGAGATTTCTCTTTGGGGCACAGTATAAAAGCTCGCTTCGGAACTGAGGGGACCTGATCTTAACATGACAAAGCTCAATTATGACCGAGCTCCAAATCACAGTGTTAAGTATCGCCTATAATGTATGGATTACTCTTAACATGCTCACGGCTCGGTAGAGTCCATCTTCGCCGGTACTTGTACATGTTCGATATATAAGCTTTCGTAACATGTACCGGCCGATACTGCAAATCAAATCTACTTAACAATCACTCTCGGGAAAGCACAGGCATGTTTCTTCAATTCATAAAATGGTGAGCACTATCGAAGAACATGAAAGCATAGCTAGAAATTAGCAACACACTGAACTCCATATATGAGTAAAGTTGAGTATCAATATGATCTGGTATCACCCGACAACAAAAAAAAGGTAATAGATTAAAGAGAAACACTCAAAGATAGATCCTCTTCCTCAAGGAGACCTGGCGATGAATGACGATGATCATTTCTTGTTGAAGCCGGGATCTTTGACGACGGTCACGGGACAAGGGGCGTGATTGGTCACGTAGCTGGCCACGCTCCCCAATATTATCCTGCATTTCGAATCACCACCCACCAAACCCCATTTTATGATTTGATCGTTACATTCAAGAATGACAAGAAATAAGCGAACGTGATGTGCCGTGGTACCATAATCAAGAGATCGTTTTGTATTGTTCAGTGTGTGTCGGAATTAGTTTTTGCATAGATAATTTACAGATGTGCATTATACTAATGTGATGTTCACGGAAAAAGGATTTCTCGCCTTTAGTTAGACAAAAGAATGGTGTAATCAACTTGTTTAGGCGGAAGCCGCTGGACCGGTTCAAACCCGCGAGCCGGACCGAACAGGCCTTACCCAACTGGTTCCTAGTCGGTTTTAGGAAGAACCGGTCCGGTGCTTGATTTCGAATCTTGAAATCGACCTTTCACCAACTTGGGCCCCGATTTTCATATTAGAACCACACGAATCCCTTCAACTTGAAGTAGGCACACAAGACCGCTAGACCAACAAGGCAACAAGACTTGACTATTCATAAGCAAAAATAAATAAAATAATAATAATAATAATAAATAATAATAATAATAATAATTTAAATTTAAATTTATTGCTAGAGAGAGAATTGCCTTTGGAGGGTGCCGAGTCCCCTGCTTCCCATGACCAGTGAGTCCAGCTTCAGATCGTCAATCGCCTGAAGCAGCTTCTCTCTCGCATCACCCCAGTACAGCTTCGTCACGATCGTCACCTGCAAAAATCACACAGACCCATATCACAATCTGATCGAATTCGACGAAAAAGAAACCATTTTTTCGAGGAACAGATCGCCGGGCGTTGGAACTCGGTGCCCGAACGATCCTTACCTCTTTCTGCCGCGACGCCGTGTCGAGCATGTCCAAAACCTCCATGTCGGTCTGAACATGGTACTTCTTCATGACCTCCGGCTCTCGGAACTCCGCCAACGGAATCAGAGCTGCAGCACAACACAACCCGAAGCCGGAAAACGGGAAAAAAAAGTTCAGATCTTTCACGGGGAAACGAGCTCTACCCGCGGCGAATTCCGAAACAAATAGTACACTTACGCGCGCCGGACTTCGACCAGAGATGATCGCGGGACTCGTCGACGGCGTTGGTCTTGATGTGGACGACGTAGAGGGTGTCGCCCTTGTCGGCGAGGTTGTCGACGGCCCATTGCAGGGCGCACTTGCTGCTCCTGGAGAAATCCATGGCCACGCCGACTCGTCGGTCGCTCCCCATCTTCTCCGATCCGCCGATTGATCGTGCTCCGAGCCCTCTGTTCTTGACGGATTGCTGAAAGGGGGAAAAGGGGTCCAAAAGAGAAAACGCGAACGGCGTGTGAACTGTGAACGGTTAAAGGAGTGAAGGCAAGAATGTGGCGCTTTAGCGACGGGTTCTCGGGCTTTCTGATGCTTTCGAGACGAAGCTAATGAGGAAGGGCCAGAGCGCCCCCTTTTATAGATGGATGGATAAGATGAAGGAGGGAGACAAGAACGACAAATTGGATGCTTTCGTCACGGCAGTGGCATAACATTCAAGCATCAGACTTTTCTGCAAATTCTAATTAATGAATTACTCGATATCCAAATGTCGATTTACATCCTACTGTTTGGAGAAATTAATGCAGATATGGATATTTGGATGATATCTTATGCTGTTCATGTTTTCTGTAGAATTACTAAAAAAATTTAGGGTAAATGATGCGAATGTTCCATTAACTTTGTATCAATGTATAGCGTTGTCTCCCGAACTTTGAATTTAGACGGACGACATCGAACGTTTTCCTATATTCCAGCGACTAAATTCAACATGTATTATAAGTCAAGCGACTACATTAAACAAATTAAAAGTCTCATGGATAATATTCGTATTGAGCCAAAATTATTGTATCATTTGTGTCGCTATCCCGAAAATTTGTTTTGTATATCTCGAGTACATTTACTTCGTATAATGTTTTAGCCTTGCATAATTGTCACATACGAGGGAACGAATAATATTGGTGAATGAGGAGTTACAAACAAAGTGATGAAATAATGAGAAGAGGGAATTGAAGGTAGGAAAAGATCATAATGTGATCATTAATGTTAAGAAGAGTTCTAAATTGCCATCCAATTTTGCCCCACTTGCTTCTGTTTTCATGTCATACTGATATCATATTCGCGTGTTGCATCGGCGTGTTTTTTTTTTTTTTTCATTTGTGTGTAATTGGAATATGTATTTTAGTACTAACTACCCATTAAATTGGATCATACTCCATATCAATCATTCTCTTTATGTTTTAAGCACCGTTTCTTCTTTCTTTTTCAAAGGAATATCAAACCACGCGATACTTCTTTTAACTCATAATATACATTCTTGTCATTTTCAAGAGTTTTACAAATATCAAAGAAGAAATATTATAGCTCACCTGATAAAGCCAAGACCAAACTGCAAGGATTACTCAAGCCGACGCGTCCTCATTCCTATCAAATATATGGAAAAACTTATCAAAACCGAGTAACACGCCACTCTAACTCACAACCCGACTAAACCGTACCCTATTTAACAAGTATAACAACAGATATGCGCCAATGGAAGATCGCCCATAGCGGACACCCATTACTCTCCGCAATGGACAGCTTGTGCATAGAAACTTCCTCCGTTGAGCTTCCTTTTAAGCCATTTTATAGTCAAAACGAAGCTTATTTGTTGTACTACAAAAGTCCTGGCATGGCCAACCCTAAAAGACAAATGAAAACTGAAAAAATCAGCCCCCGAAGTGTACTATTCGTACCATCAGAAAATTTCTAATTGCTGTTGTTATATGACATGAAACAATTATGTAATTTCAAAAATATTATTATAATATTAAGAGAGAGCACTAAAAGTCTTCCAAAAAAATACCTAATAGGAAAAGTTACAGATAAAATATCCAATAATAGCTAATTTGAGACGGTAAAACTCATTAAAAATTCGTATGGAACAAAACTCATGGTGTCGTACGAAGGAAAGCACAAGCCCTAGTCGAAAGCAAAATAAGCGGAGAGTTTAAGAAAAGCACTCCTTGCAAGGAAAAATCATCGATCCTCGACAAATCGAGCTCTACGTATCACTTTTAGACTCCATCTGTTTAGCCAAAAATGAATGATTTATATAATATTTTTCTAATATTGATCGAACGTATCGCTTGATCTATTAATCAATACAAAAAACTTTTATTGTCGAGAACAATTTATAGCTAAACATTTTCACCGATGAAGAAAATATTTTTTGTTTATTTATTCTTGATCATTTTGAGGAAATTTTTTTCTAAACCATTCAATTTTTCGCTTAAAAAAACAAACCTTAGAGAGAATCTTATAGGAAGAGCTTGCACGCATTTGTATAGATAAAGTGGCATGTGAATCATCCACGAGGGAATAGGGGCCATAAAAATGGTGGGTCATTGACAATTCTGTCGTGTGTCCGCACAAGAGATTTGGAACCGTCACGTGTAAGAAATTTCCTGAGCCTTAATCATGGTTCTCACCTTAATCACGTGAGTAAGAAATTTCCTGAGCCTTAATCACGGTTCTCACCTTATTCACGTGATCAATCGGCCAACAGCTAACAATTGGAATTGGAAGTTGACACGTTTATTTTCGTAGGGAAAATGACGCAAACCATCGCTTAATTTCTATCCGATGTGAAACATAATTCCTAAGCTTTAAATTGTCCAATGGAATCTCTTAACTTTGGTCGATGTGTAATGACGTCATCGAATTTTTAATTTATTCAATATAGTCCCTAAACTTTAGTCTAATTTTCAATGTGATCCCTGAAGTTTTAAATATTTTCATATAGTCAAGGACTACACCGAACATCTACCAAAAGTCAAAGTAATCACATCGAACAAATTAAGAATTTAAGGACGACATTGCACATTAAATCAAAGTTCAAGCTCCAAATTTCACAAATTAAAAGTTTGGGGATAATATTACACATCTTCGTTTCCGAATAATGTAAGTGGCAACATTAACGGAGAGCTAGATATTTGGCCGTGGGAATCGCGTTTGTCCCGTCGCTCTTAAGGTGGTCACGTCGTAGTTCTATTAATGTTGCGTAAATGGGCTTAACGTGTTTAGGAAGGAAACTTTACTTTGTGGTTAACTTTTTTTTTTTTGTCTAATTGCTGTTACTAATGCAATCCACGTTATGAAATGTGAACATAAATGATTCAAATATTTCCTCGGCACATCTTTATTGTGCCTAGTATAAGTTCAATAACATGCATGGCATGTCTATCTAGCAAAATAGGGTGGGATGCCCTCATAATTATCATTAATGTTGATTGATTCTAACATTTAATTCGTGATACGCTGTCGAAGGGGTGCAATTGAATGCATAGTAGTGCTCTCACTTTCTCGAATTCTCAAATAAAGGCATGAAAAAGATCTTTATTTTAAATAAGGACAAAAATGACATGGCAGTTTAAATAAAGGCGTGAAATGGCCTTGGTTCAAATAAGAACATTCCCTCGTCGGTCGGCTAAATATTCTAACCAATCAAGTGCATTTTTTGTCAAAAGATAATTTTAACCTAATTATAATTACATAAATTATTTAAAAAAACAAAAGTTTGAAAAAAAAAATACATGCGGGACCTTGAGCTTTTTTTTTTTTTTTAAGAAAAAGGAAAAAAAACAAATAAAAAATCCACAAAATAAAGTTGATGAGGTTAGGCCCTAATTTTAAATTGATAGTGATCACGGCGCCTTTATTTCAAATAAAAATCACGTCATGACCTTATTTGAGACAAGTAATGGCACTTTAGGTCCTTACTTAAAATTTTCCCGTTACTTTTATTAGTTCATATGATTCTGCTAATTGTGGGTGTCATCTGTTTTCAAATGCAGTTCATACTTTATTTCTAAATTACACGACAAAAACTAGTTGCAGATTATTTCAAGCTCTTCTGCCACAGCGATAGTTGAACTTTCCTCAACTTGTCAACCTTTAGAAAATCGCTGGACATTAGTTTGGTTTGATCAAAGCGTTGGAACTTTGAAAACGAGAATATTATTACCTAACGTTCCATGTCCACCATTCTCTGTGTCGTGGGAGAGGCTACTTTGCATCCCAAGTAGTTATGAAACTCAAAATCCATTTGGGAGATCCCTCGCGAGAAATCTTAGGGTTTCCGAGACCTTTGACCGAAAAAATATCATTCACTAAAGAGTGATTTTGGCATGATCCCTCGAGCCTCGAGGATGATCGTCATTTAATTTAGGTAAAGATTATGTTGCGGAACCTCTCGGGTCGACACGGTTGGTTGAGGCGTTTGGGAGATTTCGAGCTCCATAGCTGGAGATCACTCATCCGATCTGCGTGTAAACCGCTCCGGATCAAGGCCTTTCGCACAATTTAGAGGAACACGCATAAAACAGCGAATAGATACTTAAGATCGGTACTTGAATTCGTCATATGCAACATCCAACAAGAGGGGAATTAAAAGTGAATGGTGTTCATTTATGTAACCTTCCAATCGAGAACGAGGAAAAACGTGCTTCTTGCCGTATATTCCTCTTGGCTATTAGCGATCTTAAGATATCTACTTGACTCTACACACATCTCGAGATTCTTATGCAGATATCTCTTTTGATAGTGATAATTTCACCGATTCCGATTTCAACAAGTCCGGCGTCAAATGTTGTTTTCACGGAAAAACTAGTTCTCGTGGCACTGTTACACTTGGTTTCAAACTCAAGGCTGAGTTACTCATCTTGAAATTGAGGGGATGTTGAAAATAATCGGGATTTCTTTAAGATAATTTCTTATGTTAGAGATATTTGATAATCCTGTCGATTTTATATTTCTCTTAGTATAGCATGTACATCTTCCTTCCTTTTGATTGTGCGTATTTGCATTGATATATTACCTTAGGTAGTGATCTCATGAACCCTATAAATAGGCTGACACATCAAAATATACAAAAATTCCTCCATTCTTAGCTATGGGCACGAGCGAAAGTCTTCAAAAGCTCTTCAAAGCAAGAAGTCTCACGACCAAGTGTCTTAGGATTGACCTAACAGTCAACTACGACCGATCCCATTATCGTACCAACAACCGGCGCATCATCGTACCTACGATGATTCCAACCATCTGTGATCATCGAATACGAAGCATCTCCCCTGTAACTCTTCCTCAAACTCCAAGAACAGCAGAAGACGGCATCGTTGAACGTTGAAGTTTCTTACGGTGCGTAGCGAGACCAAAGCTTTGGACAAATCTAAACTCCATCGAACTTGGTGGACCACATGATCCGACGCGACAAATATCTCCATCCCAATCTCAATCTCAACTCGCCATTCTCTTTCAGCCTTCCGTTTTGGTAAAAGATCGCAGACATCAGATCGTTCCAGCCACCGGTCTTTGAGTCCAAAGTCCAAACATAGTTCGAGAAAATTGTCCAAAAAAATTCTAAATTTATTGTAGGGTGCGCTATCCAATCCTAAATCTTTTGGTCAATTGGCAAAACATCTATGACTATATTAGCAAATTACGAAAATATTTATGACTAAACCGACATGTAGATAAAAGGTTCAAGATCGAATTGATCACCGTATCCAAGACTTTTTGTACAATTATCTAGATTCGGTTCGCACGTGGCGTGGCTAAGCATAGTACGGAGATGGGTGGCAACACTTGGGGTCAGGTCAGATCAGATCAAGCCCTCGGATTCCAAATGAATTATGAATATCCGGAGACAAAGTTAGAACCCAAAAATGGGGGGAGACGAAGTTGCTGGGAAACTTCCTCTTGCGTGTCTTTTGCCGCTGATTTATGTCCGTATGGGACGGGAAATCCCTCGCCATCTCATCCCCCTGGATCTACGACCTCACTCGTAAAAGCCATATCGAAAGAGAAAGTGTTTGGATGGCAATGATGTGTGTTGACCACATCGATCCCCGGTGCCATTTTTGGTATGTGACACACGAATTTGGATGTGATGAACCTAGGGAAGTCTTGAATGCGACCGGTGCACATGCATCCAACGGAGAAGAACCCATGCGAACATGTTAAAAAATGGGGAGAAGTGTTCAAAAAGTTACCAACTCATTGCTTTTTTTATAAATTCGATCCTAAACATTTTAATTATGTTAATTTTGATCGAAATCGTTGACGTGGACATAGAGCCATCATACTTGATGTGGGCGCGTTGATGTCTATAAAATTTAATGATATTTTGATATTCTTTCGAACGTTTATCGATTTTTCTTTTATTTTCCTTTTTTCTCACCCTCGCTGGCCGTGACCTGGCAAGGGTCGTGGCTCTTGCCTGGTCGTGCCCGGATTTAGGAGAGGCCATCGCGCCCATGAGCGAGGCAGGGGAGATGGCCTTGCCTAGATATGGGCGACTCTCGCAGGGCACAATAAGGGGAAAAAGGAAAAATAAAAATTCAAAAAAATTAACTATATTTTTTATGTAAATTAAAGTATTATTAAAATTTATCTACGTCAACCGTAGTTATGTTGTGTAGGACAGATGATATCCATGTCAGCGATTTTCAATAAAAA
This sequence comes from Rhodamnia rubescens, assembly GCA_021437795.1. Taxonomy (NCBI): domain Eukaryota; kingdom Viridiplantae; phylum Streptophyta; class Magnoliopsida; order Myrtales; family Myrtaceae; genus Rhodamnia; species Rhodamnia rubescens. Next base: position 2,159,824 of record JAILYA010000024.1, read on the forward strand.
AAATTGGCTAAATAGATGTACTCAATTAGTAAAATATCAAAATGTTTAGAACTCAATTAATAAAATTAAAAGTTTTGTAATTAAATGAGCAAAAGTGTAATAAATTTAAAACTTTCTGAACGATTTTTCTCAGTTTAAAGAGGCTAAAGAAGTTGGCAGGGCCCCAGTAATTATGAATAGTAATTCGACATGGAAATTAAAAGTGATTGTCGATGGTACTAGGTTAGTTCAGCGCTGCATCACAAAAGCCAATCACCTGCGCCACATGGAAAGCGCACTCTTATCTGGACCATTGGATATTTGGGTCCCCCATAAGATCAAGGGGTAGGATGGATCCGATCCTAATGGACGCAGACCAATGTTTCTCTATGACAAGAGTTATAAAATGGGTGGATCAGATCGAATTTAGATGGGTAAAAAATGGATCTCACTCAAATTGACCCATTTTTAACTAATATAACTTTAGCGATCCATACCTTTCCCAATCGAACTTTTAACTCTTAAAATTTTTTCCCCCTTTAAAATGAAAAATAGCATATTTTTAAAAAAAAACTAACCAATTGAAAATAAATTGAATTTGAAAATTAACCAATAAGAAATTACTCAAAAAATTGAGGATCAAGCCAGTGGAAGTGGAACTTATCTCCTGCTATTTGTCCCGGTGCTAGAGATTCGTTCTAACTTAGCAGAAGAGGCCAGGCCTGGAAAGATATATGCAGCATAAATTCCCATTCCCGTGAGCACTAAAGAGCTAAAAATACTCCAATCCGAATCGCGATCCGTGACGTTAAGAGGCAAAATAAGGAAACTGTCACTTGTGACAATAAATGTCTCGGTCATCCTCTACCTTCCCAAACCCTAACCTAGCGTCCACCAGCCGAGAGCCGAGGTTCTGAGCTTGGAAATTGTCGTCTCTTGCCCCGCCCGACTCCGCCGGCGCAGGCTTGCATCTACTCCATGACATCGCCGGTCCGCCTCCAAGCTCGAGGGCGACACCCAACAGGACCCGCCGGCTGCCCGCTAAAAATTGTAAGGTAATGTAATGTTTCTTTGGGCCTCAAAAGCCCAACTCATACCACATGGAGAGAGAGAGAGAGGAGGGGGGGTTGTATGTCACATTAAAATACCTAAGTAACTTTTTTTTTAATTAAATGAGTCGAGAGCGAGTTCTTTCCAGATGCAAAGACCCGCTAGAACACATCATTAGTTTAGTTTTGCTTCATTAGATCCACTCCAACCCATCTTTTAAATCTTAAGCCGGCCTGTATATCGCCAAATTCAGTAAAATATGAGTTAAAATATAGGTCAATGACCCATTTTGTCACCTCTAATCATGTTTTGTGCCCATCGTTGTCCTCAGGAGCCAATGCGAATTTCCCAATTCGCTGGTCTTTCTCGTCAGCTCAGGTCGTCATGGCCTGGACAATTGGGCTCTGAAATGAATGAGTCGAATCAAAGCCCATTTGTCGGCCCAATTCTAATCCTCACCCCTAAAAATCATCCCCGACAACGGACCATAAGGCCGAGCAGCCCACCATATCAATCTCCTACCATACATATTCATAACTCGCGGTTCGACTAATTTCCACAAATGCACGGTACATCGCGCCGCCCGCACGCATCAAACAAAGGGTTCACCTATCTGAGCTCGAGACCTGCGCACCTTCAGATCAAGCGCTTAACCACTCAGCCGATTTCCTCGAGAGCGGATGTCCACCCTAAATCCGCACAAAAACCTTCAAAAGATTGTTTCGATATGAATCGAATAGGAATGAGAAGAGCACAAGAGTCAGCAAGTAGAGATTCACATCGATCTCGGGTTTGAATAAGATCAAACGCACCGGAAATATTTGCCTTATTCAAAGGGCGAACTCTAAATTTACCGAGCACTAATATATCAAATAAGGTGCAACACGACGATATTTCGATTTCGAGACGAGTCATGTAATTACAAAATAACTTACAAGTGGATGCGGTGGAAGTTATTATTTGTCTAAATGGCATGTTAGATCCATTTCTGACCGCGCCAGTAGAGCCATGTTCCTACCAAGCAGCAGAAGAGATTATGGTCGGGCCCCTCATCATTTGGTCGATAACACTATAATTAGCAATTAAGCAGATCAAATGGCAATTACCTTTCGGGGAATTTTGTTTCTTTTTTTCCAATTTTTTTTCCTCCTTTTTTTTTTTTTTTTTTTGAATTTTGCATCTTGCTGGATTGTCTTGTCATAGAGCTGTATGCTGAGGTGGCAAGGGGCGAGGCGTGGGTTGGTCAAAGAGGGGAACACTGGGGACAGATTGTCAAAACATCTGGCCATGGAATCTTGCGAATCCTTTGTGATGGGACAGTGCGACAACCAGACCACCCTCCGTGGCCACGACAATAACCTTTGGAGTTTGCCAAGTTCCCCGCTAATTAAGGCGACGTTGCTCTTTCTTCCCCATTCTTCGAACGCTGTTTTCTTCTTTTAACCCCGCGCACACTTTTTGATTAACCCCTAATGATGATTCTAATTGGACACGCTTTCATGGGATTTAAAGAGATAATAATGAAGAATCTTGTGTCTCTATGGTTTTGCTTCATTTGTGACTAAATCTAAGTTAATGGAATTTATTATGTAAACGCGCATTTGGACCGTTGCATGAATATCTGATGTGTGTTTGGCACGTCGAACCGAGATTGGGGACATTGAACTATCAAAGTATTTCACATTGCTTGTTTATGTGGGGTTTCAATAGGGGCCCTATATTGATGTAGTATCCCTCTACCTATCAATGTTCGAGTTGAGAATTTTTGCATACGGTATTAGAGACAGATTGCATCCCAAATGTATTTCACATGTAAGTCTCCCCGTTTCGTCAATTCACGTGTCGTAATTAGCCCAGTTTGTACATGAGAGGAGGGGTCCGAGTATCCCATCTACACTTACTTATGGGGTTTCAATAGGTTTTATATTCATATAATCTCTATCCACTTAATAACTTAAGCTTTTATATTAGCTTTTTTTAATAGGAATTGAACCGAAGATCTCAATCTCTTCGCAATTTAGAAATCAAAATCTACTGAGTTTGCTTATATAATCTCTAATTCATGAGCTGAAAATCCTCCAAATGCCCCCAGCCAGTTTGGCCAATCCTAGGGTAGAGCGACGTGACTTAACATGGGCCCTTTTGTTAATCAACGCATAAATAACTTAGAAAGGAAAAACTTAGAATGTAAGCTATCGCTATATCTCCACATCCATTTGGGGAAACATGTTCTTTCTTATCTAGAAGTGTCATCGTCCACCAAGTAAGCATCCCATCTTTAGAATTTGACTAAAGACAAACCTCTAAGTCCCATCCATTGAACAAACGAACATAGTGAATAGAAACATAAGATCCTCAGGCAATGCATGATGCACGCGCGTTGTCCTAAGTCTAGCTGTAACTCCTTCACGGCATGCATGCACTTAACAGTGTCCTTCGGGGCGAACATGCCTTCCTCGAGCCAAGCTGCATGTGCACGGCAATTGGAGATCATCAAAGCTTGGGGATGGGGAAACTTCCTCATCATTGCCCAAGCTAGCTGATGCGCACTTCCCTTATGTCAAAGTTAATCCTACGGGACAAGCATGATCTTGGTATAATTAATGTTGGGATTATCCCGCATCAATTGTAAAAGAAATCGATGGTCAAATTATAAGTGTGAGGGGAAAACCTTACTTTTTGAGCTAACTTTTGATTGTTAGAAAAACTCAAGACCACCCAATACTTATATGGGTTGTTCTTTGCTCGACCCGAGACCCGATGTGCAAGGGAAAGAGCGTTGTGCTATTTCACATCGGTTGTGGAAAGGGTTAATAATTGTGAGGGAAATTCTTATCTTTTGAACTAACTTTTGGGGTGAGAGGAGCTTAATATCAACCAGCATTTGAATAGATAAATGTTGTCGTGCCCGTAGAGTGAAAATATTCATTCACGACAAACTTAGGGATCATAATAGAATACAATAATTGTTATAAAAAAAATTGAAAGGTGGGGTAAATCAAGCACATAAGTTGACGGAGATCATGGCAATCTTTCCCTACGATGTTTCCTAAGTTGTCGTATATTACGAAATCGCAAGCTTAATCGGATTTCTTTATTCAATTGGAGTAATGGCCTACACCAATTACGTTAGGAAAACGTTGGTCGTGATGAAAGAGCTGTTTCGGGCCATATTCCAAAGTAAAAAAAGAGCTGGCCCGTGCGGATCCTCTCGCCGAAAGTGTTAAAATTCACTCAGTTTGTCCAATTGAAATCGTGAATGTATTACGTGAGGAGAAGCTAGGGTAAGGAGAATTGTCAAAAAAAAAATTCTAAACCTTTTACGGTTTTGCCAATTCGGTCTCAAACCTTTTAATTATATCAATTCAGTTCTAGACATTTTGTATTTATGACAATTCAATCCTAAACCTTTTGTATTTGTGCCAATTCGGTCCATATGGCCAACTTTCACCGGCCGGCTCGACGTGGCGCTATCGAAGCAAATTTTAATAATTTTTTAATTTTATTTTATTTTTTTGGTCTCCTTCTTCGAAGCCATGGCTTCCTCACATCGTGGCTGGAGGAGAGGGTCGGCTTAGCCACCGGCAACCGGGTCGTTGGGGGTGGCCGGTGCAGGTGCCGCCGGGCGAGGTCGAGCCACGCCATGGTTGGGCGAGCTCCGGCCTTGCCCAAATCTAGCGAGGCCAAACCTCGCCATTGCCCAAGCATGGCAACAGAGAGCAACAAGCAGGAGTGAGCGAGCGAGTAGGAGCGAGCCAGCAAGAGCGAGCGAACGGGAGCGAGAGAGAGCGCGAATGATGGCCAACTTGGGAACCGGACAAGATTCGAAATGGAGGAACGAATAGGCAATGACGAACCATGGCTAGGCAATAGCCTCGCCAGATTTGGCAAGGCCGAGCTTCCCCAACCGGGACTACAACGGCCTCGCCCAACCATGGCGTTGCCGTCGTAGCTAGGAGAGCTCGGCCTTGCCCAAATGGGGAGCCCGAGCCTCGCCCGCCAGTGCTGGCACCGGCGCCAATAGCCCGCCAATCCTATACTCCGGCCATAGCGTGAGAAAGCCATGGCCATAGGAAGAAGAACAAAAAAAAAGTAATAATAAAAGAGAAAAACAAGCAAAAATTGAAAAAATATTAAATATTATTAATGTGACACTTGGAATCTTAGGGCCAATTCAAGCATAGACAACAAGCGAGTCACTATTAGAAACCACGGGTGATCGAGGATAGAGATAGTCTACTAACGTGGAAACCGGCTTAAGAGCGAATTATGGTTGGATCGTATGTTCAAACTTACATTGTCTACGGGCACGACCGTGTGTTAGTATCGCTCCGCTATGCATTTGGTTAGGGCATCGAATGTAAGGTAGTCATAAACCAAGTATAGAACGATCGCAAGCTTGACGCGGATCGATCATGTTCTCGTCACTCATTGACTACGGGACGATCTTGAGCTAGTTTATACTCGGTCAAGGATTGAAACGTGGATCGGTTGCGAACTAACGAGACGTCGATATACGAGTTGGCCATGGATTCTTCAAAGATTGGATTTCACTAGAACCCCGTACTCATGGACACGCGCTAGCCATGGACTAATCACCCTTGGCTGCATATTACGTCGTGAAAGGATTACGGATCGAGACAAGCCAATCATGCATCAATCACAAATTGGTCAGGAAACGCTACCTCGATTGTGTTCTATTAAATGCTCCATTTAGGATCGGTGATTTCCAACCTTAAACTCGAGATAGACGTGGAAGTACTCGACCCCGACGGTCATAGGACACATCATGGATGTGCCGGACCGCGCACCCGGCTACGCTACCTTGCTCGCCCAGCCGTGTCCGACGGTGAACCAACCGCGCCTTTGTCATTGCTCGGTTGTGCGTAGGCTATAAACGGTGATCAAGGACTCGACCCGATCTTGATCGAAACGGCATATACGAGTGTGTCGACGAGAGATTTTGATGGACCTCCAGGTTTCAACGGTGGTAGGTGGCCACATGACATGTAAGACGACAACGGAAGGTTGCAAATTGTCGATGAAGAAGGAGGGACGACTTTTGGATGGGAGGGCTTCTCCAGGACATCCACGCCACTAGAGAAGATAGGCGTAGCCTTGCCCATATCGATGCTAGATGTAAATAGATGCATATACCAAAATAAGTAATGTAAATGTAATACATAATATAAGGTAATAGACTAGTATCATATATATTTGTCTTGTATGTGTGTTTTTCTTTATTGCCGTAATCGTAGGGTAGGTGATAACTAAAATTTTGCTTCCGCATGAATAGAAGTATCGATAAAAATTTAAGGGAGGAATTGAGGTTGACGTGCCTAGGGACATCATGGAACCTCACCCGCCGACACCTAGGCCTCGCGGCCATAATCGGCTCCCGGCTCCAAATGGCGCTAAGTCAAACACACATGAAGAATGTTGCGTCTCGAGTGTGACGTTGGGGTCGGATCGGGAGTGTCACAATTAAAAAAATTCCAACGAGGCTAGCGTCGGCGCCGGCCGGCCAAAATTGGCCGGATGAACTAAATTGACATAAATGCAAAAGGTTTAGGATCGATTGCCTCAAAAAAAGTTTAGGACCGAACCGACACAAATACAATAGGTTTAGGACTTTTTTGACAATTTTTTCGCAAGGGTTTGAACCGAATTATTCGATATGTTTGTATATATTGTAAGTGTTCTTCGCTCATCATTTTGATTGGCTCTTCAATAACGAATCAATATCTCGAGAGATAAATTGGATCCGTTCTAATGAATGGGACTTTTCTCTCTAGGTGGGGCGTACTTGCGGTGTATGGGCACCGCATTCGGGTTACTTTAGTTCGTCATGGACCAAGTGATGTCAATCACCCAACATGAGGTCTGCCGAATTTAGTAATTGTGACCGCCCTATCCACCAAAATCGAGTAAGGAGAAAACTACACGATCAATCCTAAACTTTTACAATTTGTCAAAATTGTCCTGAACCTTTGTGTGATTTGAATGGAGTCATTCATGCCAATTTTCGCCGAAATGCCGACGTGACGCTGAAAGGACAGATTTGCAATTCCTCACAAATATTTAGGACTAAATTAGAAAAATTAAAAGGTTTAAGACTAAATTGACGTACATATACAGTTTTAAGTTGATTGGACGATTTTTCCGTTGGATAATAATTTTGCAAGCATATAGCTAGAGACTATCTCTTCCTTTCAATTAGACGAATCGCTTAACATTTTTATGTTATCGCTCCGTTTGTTTCGAGAAAAATATTTTTTGGCATTTGGCTCACTTAGAAAAACGAGTCAACAGAAAGTCAACGCTTACATTCGGGAAAAGTGTTTTTTCTTTAAATAATGGAAAATTATTATTTTTAAAATATGACTGAGTATCGACGCTTAGACCTGAAATTTTACGCCCGGGCACAAAAGTCCCAACGCTGGTTTTCGAGTCCCCGATATCCAGGATCGGGTCTTCGGCACCGAACCCAAGTCCGTCGAGGTCGGGCCCGTAACCTTGGTGCCCATGCCCGGGTCCTCGATGGCCGCGCCTAGGTCCATCGAGGTCGAGCCCAGGGACCCCGGTGCCCTTGTCTAAATCCATTGAGGCCGTGCCTAAAGCCCTCGTGCCGGCACCCAATGGATACCCCGACACCCAGTCCTATGTCCACCAAGGCCGAGCGTGGGATCCCTAGTACTCGAGCTTAGATCCCCGACACCTAGGCTCGGGTCCACAGAGGCCATGCCTACATCCTCAACACTCGGGCTTGAGACTCTAGTGCCCGAGCCAATGTCTATCAAGGTTGACGCACACAACTTCGGTGCTCGTGGCCAAGTCTATTGAGGCCCGGCCCAAGACCCCGTGCTCGACTATATTGAGGCTTGGCTCGATACCCTAGCACTTGCACTTCGGTCCATCAAGAACGAGCTTGGGGCCCAAGTGCATGTGCCCTAATCCCCAGTGCCTAGGTTAGGGTCCATCGAGGCCGGACTCGAGACTATCGTGTTAGCATCTAGCTCCTCGGGCTGTCCTTGCGCAAATCACTAATGCTCGATTAGTGTATATTTATTTAGGAAAATCAAATCACATTTTTCATGCCAAATGACGGAAAATAGTTTACGGTTCATTTTCGGGTTCCTCCCTTATACCGGAAAAATATTTTCACTAGCCCTGAAAATGACTTCCTGAAAAATATTTTTCTGAAATGTCATACTTTTCGTGAATCAAACGGACCATATATTACTCAACACTTTTGGGCATGAGAAAATTAAGAGGGAGTTGAAATTCGAACCCTCAAAACCTGTGTTGCCATACCATGTTAAGCCAACCATTTTTCCTAAAAGCTTAATCTATTAGGAATTGACACTATCTAATTGTGGTAGAAGACCTTTGATTGTTATATACATGTATCACGGCCCAAGAGTCTGTTCGACCGAGATGAGCCGCGGCATGATGCACGAGCCGAATCACGAGCTAAACAGAATTATGTTGGGCGGCCCGAACCGACCCAAAGACCCAAACCGACCCGACCCGCTCGAGTATGACCCAAGCGAGCCGGGCATACGAACAGCGACGCTCACTGGAGTGTCCGCGAGCCGGCCGTACGTAGTGCGGGCGTGACGTGTGCATCGTGCAGAGTGAGTGCGGGCGTGTCGCGTGCATCGTACATGCGTGTGTGCTCGACAAGAACAGCCAAGCGAAACAGGACAAACCCGGAAGCGGACCAAGAGTCACCCACGAGCCGTGCCTTTGTGTATAAATAGGAGCTCGCCCCTCACTTGTAAACAGATCCGAGAATCAATACAAACATAGTATTCCATACACTCTCTCGGTTGTGTGATCCTTGTGCGAGTGTGTTCAAAGCGTGTGTCCGGTTCGGTTCGGATCACCCGACCCTCGAGCGAGTGTGAGCGAGTGAGGCCGACTTGGGAATCATTCCTAAGGCCGCACCGGATCGTGGGGAACGCTAGATAATTCTCGGTCCGTGACGGTTGGTATCGAGTGAGTTCGACCCTTGAAGCAATGGCGAAAGGTGTTGAGAAGGTGGCCGATGCGGTGATTGATCATGAAGTCCAGGACCGACGATGAGCGCGTTGGACGAGTCATCGATCAACCCCACGAAGCAATGAGATGGTTACCGGGTCCAAGAAGGATCGTGGGAGCTCGCGAGACTTGTTGCGCGACATGAAAATCCGAGTAGGCAAGGTGGAGTTATGCCAGCTGCGGAGTCGCAAGACTCGGTTGTGGAGCCGACCAATGATCCGGAAGGAGCTCGTGGGTGGGAAGGAGGAACCGCTCGCCTTGGTGTGGGAGCTTCGGGCCGCACGGGTGCTCTCCAAGGTCAAGTCGGGGGTGCTCTCAACGACTCGAAGGATCTCCCGAAGAAGAACGAGTCCTTAGAGGCCGTGGTGATCGTTGTTCGTGCAGAGCTCAAAGAGCGCAAGCCGAGTCGACCGAGCCGCGGCCGAGCCGATCGAGCCGAAAGCCAAGGTGGCCGCTCTTGAAGCTGGGCGTGTGGACGGGAGGGCTCCCGCACCGCCACGGGTGGACGTCCCTCGACCTAAAGAGTTCAAAGGATCGAGGGCGGCCAAAGATGTAGACAACTTCCTTTGGTACTTGAATCAATACTTGAGGCCAATGGAATACGGGATGATGTTGTGCGGGTGAACACCGCCGTGATGTACCTGGGCGAGAACGCGCTGCTGTGGTGGCGTACCGGGATCAACGATAAGGCGGCTAGGCCTATCGATACATGAGCAGCCCTTCACCGGGGAGTTTCGGAAACAGGTTCTTCCTCGCTTATGCCGAGGAGGAGGCCCGGGTGAGCTACGACGCCTGAAGCGAGAGGGGCACGGTTCGGGAATACATGAGGAAGTTTTCGGAGCCGAAGCTTCAAATCCCCTCGATGAACGACACGGAGGCCTTCTACCGGTTCACCGCGGCCTTAAACCGTGGGCAAAGAATGAGCTGAAACGCGCGAATGCAAGGGACCTTGCTTCGGCATTGACGGTGGCTGAGTCGTTGGAGGAGTTCAAAGCCCCGGAGAAGAAGGATGTTCGATCCACCGGCGGCAAGGGAACGAGTGGGGGAAATCGCAACAAGCATCCTCGCCACATCGGAGGAAAACATCCTGCGACTCATGCCGGGAATGGTGCGGGTTCGAGCAATGGCGGACAAAAGGCAAGTGGATCCATATCTTACAAATGTTTCTTTTGCCGGGGTCCCCATAAGGTTCGAGATTGCCCCAAAGCTCGGAAAATCTCGGCGGTCATAAAGGCCGATGAAGAAGAGAAGGAAACGGCGAAGGTGGGATCGTTAAGGATCATCAACGCCATTCGGTCCAAAAGGGCGAGCAAGTCCAAGGGGATGATGTTCGCAGACGTGACGGTTGCGGGCGCCACAATGAGCGCCCTCGTCGACACCGGTGCTTCCGACTTGTTCATATCCGAGGAAGCCACCGGGAAGCTCCGGATTGCAAGTCGAGAAAAGAAGTGGGTGGTCAAGACGGTCAACTCGGAGAAAGTCCCGACCCCGGCTTAGTTCGTGACGTGGAGATAGCCGTGGGACAATGGAAGGGAAAAGAAACCATTGACGTGGTCTCACTCGATGATTATGACTTCATCATCGGGCTAGGATTCATGGATCGGGTGAACGGCCCGGTTGTCCCTTCCATGAGCTGCTTGTGCATCCTAGACCCCGGAACTCGGTGTGTGGTCCCGTTGGATCGCGAGCCGGGACGAAGCCGAAAACCGATCTCGGCCATGCAACTCTCTCGAGGAACTCGGAAAGGCGAGGAGACGTTCGTGGCCGTCTTGAAGGTCGGCGACTGGAGAATGTTGGGGTTGAGACCCCAACGGAGGTAGTAGCGATCCTCGATGCTTTTAAGGACGTGATGCCCCCGAGTTGCCAAAGAAGCTACCGCCAAAGAGGGAGGTGGACCATCGGATCGAGCTAGTCCCCGACGTTCGACCGCCGGCCATGGCGCCATATCGCATGGCACCCCGGAAGCTAGACGAAATGAGGAAGCAGCTGAAGGATCTCCTCGATGCTGGCTACATACGACCTTCGAAGGCCCCATATGATGCGCCGGTCCTGTTCCAAAAGAAGCACGACGGCTCCCTTCGAATGTGCATCGACTACCGAGCTTTGAATAAGCTCACGATAAAAAACAAGTACCCGATACCGCTCATTGCGGATCCGTTCGATCAGCTCGGGAGCGCGCGGTGGTTCACGAAGGCCGGATCTACGCTCGGGATATTATCAAGTTCGGATCGCGGAAGGCGACGAACCCAAGACGGCTTGTGTGACTCGATATGGCTCGTACGAGTTCTTGGTGATGCCTTTCGGGTTGACCAACGCCCCGCCGACGTTCTCGCACCCTCATGAACAAGGTACTACAACCATTCCTTGACCGGTTTGTCGTTGTATATCTAGATGATATTGTAGTCTATAGCCGAACGCTCGGGGAACATGTCGAACATCTAGAGCAGGTGTTCCGAGTCCCGAGGGATAATGAACTGTATGTGAAGAAAGAAAAGTGTGCGTTCGCACAACCGGAGGTGCCGTTCCTCGGCCACATCGTTGGAGGTGGGCGAGTTCGTATGGATCCGGCAAAGATCCAAGCCATCACGGCATGGGAACCGCCAAAAAATTTGACGGAGTTGAGGTCGTTTCTTGGGTTGGCGAACTACTACGGGCGGTTCATCCGGGACTACTCCGAGATCACGGCCCCTCTCACGGATATGCTCAAAAAAGGGAGAATATGGACGTGGACGGATCAAAGCCGGGAGGCCTTTGAGCGCTTAAAGCGGTTGATGACGGAGGAACCGGTCTTTGTCTTGCTCGATTTCAAGCAAACCTTATGAGGTAGAATCCGATGCTTCGGATTTTGCCATAGGGGCGTATTAATGCGGGAAGGACACCCGGTGGCCTTCGAGTCGCGGAAGTTGAACGACACAGAGCGACAATACACCGTCCAAGAGAAAGAGATGGATGCGGTGGTGCATTGCCTTCGTACATGGAGGCATTACCTTTTGGGGTCTCGGTTCGTTGTGAGAACGGACAACATTGCCACGAGTTATTTCCAAACTCGGAAAAAGCTCAGCCCAAAGCAGGCCCGGTGGCAAGATTTCCGGCGGAGTTCGATTTTGTGCTCGAATACAAACCCGGGAAGACAAACTCGTGGCCGATGCCTTGAGTCGAAAGGGTGAATCGGCCACGATGACTCGGCCGGAGTGCTTACCGACCGAAAGAATCAAAGAAGGGCTGCAGACATGACCCCTCGGCAAAGATGCTTCTCGACTATGTTCGAGAAGGAAAGACCCGAACGTTCTGGAGTGAGGACGGCCTCCTCTATACCAAGGGGAGGAGATCTACGTGCCATCCTTCGGGAAGCCTGCGAAGGGAGATCTTGCGAGAATGCCACGATTCCAAGTGGGCGGGCCATCCCGGGAATCCGTCGCACTATGGCACTCATAGAAGATCAATACTTCCGGCCTCATTTACGTGATGATGTGGAGGCGTACGTGAAGACGTGCCTCGTGTGCCAGCAAGACAAGCTCGAGCAAAGGTCTCCCACGGGACTCCTTGAGCCGCTACAGATTCCGGAAAAACCTTGGGAGAGCATCTCCATGGATTTCATCGTGGGACTACCTAAGTCCGAAGGGTGTCGAACCTTGATGGTGGTCGTTGATCGATTCTCTAAGTACGCAACGTTCGTGCCTTCGCCTCGAACGATTGCCCTACCGAGGAGGCAGCCAAGTTTTCCTAAAGCACATCGTCAAGCATTGGGGTGTACCACGGACGATCATCGGTGATCGAGACCCTCGGTTCACGGGTCGATTCCGGACGGAGCTCTTCAAGCTGCTCGGCTCCGAGTTAAATTTTTCCACCAGTCTCCACCCGCAAACCGACGGCCAAACCGAGCGGGTAAATGCGCTCCTTGAAGTCTACTTGCGGCACTACGTGAGTGCGACCCAACGAGACCGGGCCAAGCCGATTGATGTTGCCTAATTTTCGTACAACTTACAACGGAGCGAGTCGACGGGGAAGAGTCCCTTTGAGATCGTGACGGGACAACTGCCCGCTTACTCCAAATGCGGTTGCAACGGGCTATCGGGGGAGTAGTCCGGCGGCACTTCATCCGCGCTGTGGAGTGGCAAGAGAAGGCGGATTTGGCCCGTACTTGCCTTCACAAAGCGTCAAAAAGAATGAAGAAATGGGCCGACAAGAAGCGTCGGCATGTGGAGTTTCAAATCGGGGACCAAGTCCTTTGCAACCGCCCCTTCGATACAAAGGGGTGCATAAGGCGCTACTACGTTGATACGAAGGGCCATTCCGCGTGATGCCTGACGGATCGGTAGAGCCGCGTACAAATTGGAGCTCCCGGCGAAACCGAAGATTCATCCGGTGTTCCACGTGAGCATGCTCAAGCCATTTTACGCGGATGAAGAAGAGCCGGAACGGGGGAATCGCAGCGGGCGCCCTTGGGGGCAAAGACATCCTATGATCGGGACGTCGAATGCATTTTGGCGGATCGAGTCGTAAGGAAACGCTATCGGGCGCCTAAGCGGGAATATCGATACGGTGGAGAGGTCTTCCGGAGAGCGAGAATAGTTGGGAACCGGAGGAAGCCCCGTGACAATTTTGCAAACACATCGAGGCCTTCCACGCGGAGAAAGGCGACGAGGACGTCGCCCGTTTAAGTGGGGGGAGAATATCACGGCCCAAGAGTCCCGTTTCGACCGAGATGAGCCGCGGCATGATGCACGAGCCGAATCACGAGCTAAACAGAATTATGTTGGGCGGCCCGAACCGACCCAACGGCCCAAACCGACCCGACCCGCTCGAGCATGACCCAAGCGAGCCGGGCATACGAACAGCGCGACGCTTCACTGGAGGTGCCCGCGAGCCTGGCCGTGCGTAGTGCGGGCGTGACGTGTGCATCGTGCGCAGTGAGTGCGGGCGTGACGCGTGCATCGTACATGTGTGTGTCCGACAAGAACAGCCAAGTAGAACAGACAAACCCGGCGAGACCAAGAGTCACCCACGAGCCGTACCTTTGTGTATAAATAGGGGCTCGCCCCTCACTTGTAAACAGATCCGAGAATCAATACAAACATAGTATTTCCTCCATTCTCTCGGTTGTGTGATCCTTGTGCGAGTGTGTTCAAAGCGTGTGTCCGGTTCGGTTCGGATCACCCGACCCTCGAGCGAGTGTGAGCGAGTGAGGCCGACTTGGGAATCATTCCTAAGGCTGCACGGATCGTGGGGAACGCTTAGATAATTCTCGGTCCGTGACACATGTCTAGTAGAATGTCTTTAGATTAGGGAAAAGGGGCCGACCTAATCTTAAAGAGATAGCTTTTGGGATTCTAATTTTCTAAAGTGGCTTCTGGTGTGGTATCTTATCACATTTTAGGATTCAGAGATCAAACAAAAAAAAAAAACCATCATCCTTTCCATCTCAGCTCAGTACTGATCGAACCCATCTTTTACTTTATTCTTCAGACATTAACCTTTGAATTTTTGGAGCTGTATGATTTTATGAGGGCTTTAGGTAGACGGAACTGTCAATTTCCAAAAGCAAATTTGTCGTGATATTAAGGACTTCCTAACATATCAATTGTCTTCACTTGCCCGAAAAGAAACTTCAACTAGAAGTTGCTTCAGAACATGTCAACACTAATCTGCCACGTCAGTTCATCGCTCCATACATCAACTTTAGTTTGAAGTCGTTTGTTCTCACAGCATTAGTATGTTTCCGGAGCATGTAAGACAAATTCGAGCATTTGGGATCGGAATGTCGGTTCTCGATACGAGACAAGGGCGCGACTCGAAAACCCCAATTCAGCAAGAGAAATTCTCAATTCAGCACGACATAAACATCGCTCAAGCCAAAATCGATAGGATCTTTGACACGTTTCGATGTGAAAAATGAGATACTCGGACATCCGTATGATGACACTTCAAAAGACCATGGTAAGTTGATGAAAACTAAATTCATGTTTCGATAAAAAGAAAATGAGGATAAGTGCATTAGAAGTCCTAAAACCTGTTATAAAAATGCAATTAAGTCCTAAAACTTTCGAAAATAGCAATTAAATCCTAAAATTTATCACAAAAATGCAATAGAATCTTGAAACTTTTAAAAAGGGCAATCAACGGAATGACTTGATTAGATCTATTTGATAAGTTTTAAGATTTGATTATCCTTTTTCGAGAATTTCAAAATTCGATTGTACTTTAGTGATAAGTATGAGAACTTAATTGCATTGATTAAAAATTTTAGTACCGAAGCGCATATTTTCAATGTACTTATATTAAATCTTAAATATGAATAGAAAAGCACATGCAAGTGCTTTGGCACTATGGTCAAAAAGATGAGGAGGTGACGCCGTAATCCCCTCTCTTTCGGCGGGAGCGACTGGGACTAATTTTACGGAAACAGGGAAAGCATAGAATGAGGCAATCAAATCAGTCTGATGTTGAGTTTCTTTTTTTTTTTGTTGTTGTTGGTCGAATCCGATGTTGAGTTTGAGAAGTTGCTTTTCAAACAAGGAAACCCTCATTTTGCCTCCATTCGCCATTGTCCTTTCATCAGAAAAATCAGAGGATGTCCAAAGATCATTTTCGCACGCTGTTCTTCCTCCTCCTCCTTCTTCTTCTTCTCCTTCTTTTGGCTTTATAATTCCTTTTCCCATGCTGTGGGTAGTTTTGCTCATTTCGATTTTTTTTCTCCATTTTCAAGAAGAAATTTCGAATTTACATCTCGGGCGGAAGATGCGAAGTTCTTCTTTTTTTTTGGGTCGGTGGAGGTGGATTAGTAGTTAAGGAATGGGTTTGTGAGTGCGGATTAGTCATGGCCCTTGTGGGGTATGGATTTTTTTCGTCACACCATTGGATACATGAAATTCCATATTTAGACCGTTCATTTGGGTATTGACGCGCCTTTTACGTAATGCATTATATTAAAAGAGGTGTTTGAGTCTAAAGTGTACCTACAAAAGGGGAGCCTTATGAAATTTGTCAAGGCTCATTAATTGCTTTTGTTTCTGTGGAAATAAACCCTTGTTCAAGGCAGAGAACTTTCTTGAAATGTAGTTTCTTTAAGAAAAGTTCTCGGAGTGTATTGATGAGTGTTTTTGGTATTTTGAGAAAACTGAACTACCCCACTTTAAGATCAGGGCAAGACATGGCACTTGTTAATTGAACTTTCCACAAAGTAGATGTAATTAAGGTTTTGAGGGATGTATAGGAGGGAGAGTAGCCCGAGCGTTGGCTTAGTGCTAGGGCTTTGATTAATATTATTTTTGGTCAATTGCTTTATTCTTGTTACCTACTCCCACTTTTCCATTTTCGTTTGTATTTTTTCTAATGTACCACTACATGGAAAATTTTCTTTTGGTGAGTGAAAGATTCATGAAAGTATCATTCCATTTATTAGTGGTTCACAAGTTTGTGAGCTCACTATATGTAAGGCTCGCAAGCTAACTTTTGTAGGAAAGAACGTCTTCACAAGGGTTTACTAATCCCTTCCTTAAGTCTTGCTGGCCACATAATAGACAGCAATTATGACTCTAAACCAACATTTAGCGGATGTGAAACTCTTATTATAATACTTTAGGGATAAGGACACCACAAGCATTGTAAATTTTGTAAGATATTCACTTGAGTTTTATAACTTTTTTTTCGAATATTTGAGTGTCATAACTTATACAAAAGTTTATTTGAGTGCTATAACTTTCAATCATTCAAATAAGTACCAAATTTTTTTAAAAACCTTCACTCGAGTGTTGAAAATTCGACGTGGCAAAGCACTTGTGACCAACGATTTTAAAAAGTTTTGATATTTAAGTGGTCAATTGAAAAGTTATATGGCACTAAAATAATCAGGGAAAAAAAAAGTCATGTCACTCAAAAGAGTGTCGTATTAAAATATGCCACTCAAGAGATAAAAAAAAATTATTGCGCTCAATTGAATGTGATATGAAAATTATGACACTTGTGATGTCATTTTCCCTAATACATCAAAGACCAATCAGAATTGCAATTGCAGGTCGGCCCTTTCTTCAATCACAAAACTGGTACATCTACTATCTATTTTGAGATCTCAGGGAATGGCTTGCTTTACTATGTCTCTCAAGTTAATTTTATGGTGTTATCCTTATTATTTTTAGGAAATAGCCTAAACATAAAAATCAAAAGAACTGAATTCAAATAGTTTGATTTTCTGCGGGGAAGCGTTGGATATATTTATAATACTATGTATTACCTATTTGACCGATGTACATTGATAACATCGAGAAAATGGAATAATCGGGACTCTCGAATAACGCATATGCTACGGCTCTCCTTTCCTACTACTTCATGCCAGGAGAGAACAATCAATCAAAGAGTCATATATGGAATGCATGCAACGAAAGTTAGCAACCAAATAGAAAGAATCCCGGGCAGGCAAGCCGGTACAGAGACCTCCAATTTCAGAGTTGGCACCAAGTCGTTGTGTGTTGAATAGTAATGAGATGATGCATTCCTTTGAGAATTTCGATGACTTTTTATGTTTTTTTGAACAATTTTTTTGTCAATAATTTTTTTTTCACCCAACCCTAAAACTATTATTTGTATCCAGTATTTTATTGTAAATAAATGGAAGAAATTGTACATATGAGTATAATATGATGCTTTGTTGAGTCTTCTCGTGATGTTTATATTTTTCTTCAAAATCACATTTATGTGGATTCTTATTTTCCAAATGATCTCAAAAAATAAAATAAAAAATAAAGTGGAGGGTGAATATTGGCGCTCAAGAATATCTTAATTAGGCAATTTTCGCCTCAATCCGCACTTTGCTTTATTGTTTTTATTTATCACTTTTGATTTAACCTTAATTATGGTGTAACCTTAAGGCTATGTTTGGTAGTCGGGATAAAAGTCGAGATAGGATAAAGTTATCTTATCCTGTGTTTGGTTCCTGCCCAAGTACATGATAAAGTGAGATATAAAGGGGATATAATCTGAATAAAATTATCTCATGGGGGAGGTGGGATAAAGGTGGATAGGGTTTCTTCTATTCATGGTATAAAATTTATTTTTCTGAATAACAAACTTCTTAAATAATAAAATTAAGTTAACAATTAAATTTAAATTATAATATTAAAAAATTCAAAATAACATAAATATAATTTTCGTTCTTATTTATTCTAACTTTATTTATTAATTCATTGATTTCTACTTTATCATACATAGTATATATATATATATATATATATATATATATATATATATATATATATATGTGTGTGTGTGTGTGTGTGTGTGTACATATAAACACCTAGTATCTATATCATAACGCATTTTAAATATATTAGTATAGTTGATCATTTAATAAAAATTTTAGTGAGAAAAGATGGAAGGGAAGAAAAATAATGATAAAAATGGATTTAAAATTAAAAATAAGTAAAAAATGAAGCAGAAGAACCCATATTTCAGGTGAAAGTATTCAAACTTGAAAATGATCTTTCTAATTCTTGAAGAATGAGGGGCAATGAAATCTCTAAAGAGAACTAGCATCTATTATCTCCTCCTCCTCTTAATTTCTAGTTCATGTTGGAGTTCATAACTCTTTTATAGTTTTTTTGTTTAAAAAAAAACTCTACGAAAATGGCAAGAGAGTCGAAACTACTTTTCTTTCTTAGCTTTTTGATTCACGTAAAAAATCTATGAAAGCATAAATTCTCCTCCGTAGCTTTGTGGTTCATGTTAAAGTTTAACGAAAGTAGCGAGAGAGGCAAAACTTTTCGCGATCGCAAGTGAATGATTATATTCTCTCTCTTACTATATTTGGTGGTGAATTATGAGATATTCTTATATGCATTTGTGCATTTTTAGATTCATTTACATTGATGTGTCGTAAGTACCAAACAATAAATATAATAGGATATGAACATATCCGATTTTATTACTACAATTTACCAAACAATGGATAGGATATGGTAAACTTATTAGATTTCATATCCTATCCTATCAATCATATTATGACTAGAAATTCGGATAACCAAACGCAACCTAAGTGATAGTTAAGAAATGTAGCACGGATTAGAAATCTTATCGAGTGTGCACAATTATTGATTACTGTAAATGAATTTGCAATGTTGACATGGTTATTGCAATTTTAGATTTTAAATTGAATATAATGTATCAATCTAAACATTTGCGAAATAAAACTCTAGTATACATCATGCGACCATAATAGATGACTTTATCTATAGGATCCCAAGTACCTGGATCAATTGGAAGTTTGACTTAAAAATCGTATCCACTATCCAGGATGACTTGGAAAAGCAGAGTTCCCACTCATGACTTACGTAACAAGCTACATAGTGAATCTTTCGTATGCCCTACATGTTCCTTATTTTTGTTATCTTAAAGTTCTTTATCGTAAGTTGCTTTTTTCTACTTTTGAAATGAATTCTAACACAAAATAGTACGTATCAATGAATAAACTTAATAGGTCCCGTGCATCTACACAGATTATATTCGAGCTACGCTGGAATCCTAATTAGGTGATGTGAGCACTTTGAGGATTGCTTTTCATTTTGAATTTTGGAGTTGGCAGTTTTTTAGCGAGCACCACGAGTGCTCAGACACAATTTTTTTTTCTCTATTTTGCTCAATCCTCAATATTATTATTTTTTTTGTCTATCGTATCTCTAATTTTTATTTGTCTCCTTGCGGATCGCGAGAGTTGAACTCGAAACTTATGATATTAGTATCCTCACCCATTCAATTTCTTTACTAGCATGAGTGCATGCCTATTGGCAACCCTAATTATCAAAATATGAATTTTATATTCAAACATCGAATAAAGTAACCAAAAATAAATTATAAATTAATTTTTCTCCGTACTTTTTTGGGTATTTCCTTTGCGGACAAAAATAATGAGCGGCGCATATGAAGTCGAGGGCAAAGGAGTGGCGTCCACGGGGAATGCATCTGCAACGTGTGTACGAGATAGGGAGCGCCGTCCAGCGCCGGCTGTTCAGTCAAAGCGGGAAAACGACAGCGCCGTTAAGAAAAGCTGCAGTGTAGAGGACAGCGAAGGCCGTCAAAACAAACGGAAAGGGATTGTCTTTTTGACCGAGGACAGGTAAGACAGTTGAGCTACCGACTGACAAAAACCTTAATGCGTGCCACGTCAGAGATTCTTCGAGATTCCTTCCTTTGTTATTTTCTTTTTGGCGCACATGGTTCGGATCTTTATCACAGCTGTTAATGCACATAGCAAAAATCAAATTCTCCTAAACTGATTTTGAATTGTATCTGGACTGAGAGAAAGAAAAAAAAAAATTTAGAAGCTTGTGGCTTTGATGTTATGTTGGGTGATGCTTTTTAAATAATAGTACCAACAAAAAGAACCCGAATTCAACGGTATCAATTTTCAAATTGCATTACTATGATGAGGCATTTGAAGTTTGAATTTCAACAAAATTACAAAAAACCAATACGAGCATGATCTTGTCTGAAAAGGAGTAAAGCCGCGTGTATAGCTACGAGTGAATGATCGGAGCTGACCTTCCCTTTATTGAGAGAAAAGTGCCCAAAAAGTCTTAAATTTAATGCAAGTTTATCAATTCAGTTATAAACTTTTTAATTTTGCCAATTGAATCTTAAGCATTTTCACATTTTATCAATTAAATTTATTTGATCAATTTTGATTGAAAATCGCCGACGCGAATGCCACAGTCTTATGTAGCGTTGACCTTAACAATACAAAAATAATTATTTTAATATTTTTTTCTTTTTTTCTTTTTATTCCTTTTTAATTTTTATTTTTTTCTATTTTCCTTTACTCTTTTCTTCTTCATTTTTTCTTTTTACTTTTTTTCTTCCCTTCTTCCATCCACCGATCTCAAGCAAGAGTCGCCCTTGCCCAATCTAGTGAAGGGTTGCCTCGCTGATGCGAGGCAAGGGCAACCACCACCCCTTTCGCTCGAAGCGGTTAGGGTAGCCCTCGCCCGAGATTGCTTGGAAGGAAGAATGGAAGAAAAAAGGGAGAAGGAAAAAAGGACAAAAAAGAAAACAAAAATATCAAAATATTTTTTAAAATTGTCCATATTAGCGTAGGTTGTACCACATGGAGCATCCATATTGGCGATTTCCTCGCCAAAAATTGGTCGAGTGGACCCAATTGGTAAAACGTGAAAATGTTTAAGATTCGATTGGCAAAATAAAATGTTTCGATTGAATTGACAAAACCGCAATTGATTTACAACTTTTTGAATAATATTCCCTATTGATATGTGTCGATCAAGAATAATGAAAATATTTTCTTTTCATCATTTTTGTAAGTAATACATGCGATCGAGC
Source organism: Rhodamnia rubescens (assembly GCA_021437795.1). Classification (NCBI taxonomy): domain Eukaryota; kingdom Viridiplantae; phylum Streptophyta; class Magnoliopsida; order Myrtales; family Myrtaceae; genus Rhodamnia; species Rhodamnia rubescens. Next base: position 2,181,220 of record JAILYA010000024.1, read on the forward strand.
ATGATCCGATTTCGATAGCAAGTGCGGGAAATATCGATAGAATAGGACCATTCGATTTCGAGGACAGAATTTCGCCTGTGGAATTAATCTTGAAACTTATAACCGGTTACATGTTAAAATTTGAAAATAACTAAGATATAATCAAGTTTACTGGAGTAAGTATAAATTTTATAGTCAACGAAAGGAACTTGCGACAACCAAGGATTATTACTTAGGCATAGACTCCACTGGTTTACCGATTTGAAAGAAACTTTGTGATCATATTGGTAGATCACTAATCATCATTTATAGGGAATCTATGATTATTGAGGTCAAGGAGTGATTATAAGCTATCTCTCACAGCAATTTAAGGCACATTACTGTTTCCATTGTTTAATTACTAAGTGATGGGGATTTTATGTTATCGAATTTAAAGCCAAATTAATATGTGAAAAGGGAAAGTATTAGGTATACGTGCAATCGAGATCACGACGACTTCATTCAAATCAAAATAATTGCGGGTATTATTGCAAATCAGTTTCTTTCAAGTCATTTAATTTGCTCATGTTTGTGGTAGTTTTGATTCTAGGAGAACTTTAGGGCACCCATGGCAACACTTTTGCTTCAAAAATCAAATTTTGGCCAGGAAGTTGATTTTTCTACTTCTTTCGTAAGCGAGAAGTTGATTTACGATTAAAGACACTCATTTGGTAACGACTAAAAATTTATAGTTCTTAAACATTATTAACACAAAATCTTCTATGAAAAATTATTGTCATCAGTAGAAAAATTTCTACTTCATTTTTAAAGAATTTTAAATTTCTTTAAAAAATAATTTTTATTATGAAAAAATTTAAAAATAAATAATTATTATTTATTTTTTACTCCGTGATTGGAGAAAGTAGCTTGGCGATAGCGATGTAATATCATTTATAAGGCAGAAGGCTTAAATTTGATGAATATATGAAATTTTCCTCAAGTGAGTGAATTTCTCTCTGGGTTCTTTATCTTTGGTTCGTGGCACGTGGCTTTATGCCTCGGGAGGTGAATCGGGAATTCTGTTGTCATTGCCTTGGAGGTTTTCTTTAGACCTTAAGGGTAAAATTATGTTATTCGAAGTCCTTTATCATCGATTGGTGGCTTGTCCATTTACCTTGGTAGGGAACTTCATCTATCTAGATATTTATACATGGTGGCGATGCGTTCTTTATACCTTGGTAGTGATCATTAACCGAATGTCATAAACCTCGTTATCACTCAAAACACATTTCCCACCTTACACACATCACTCACTTTAGTATGTATATTGTCACCAAAATCTGACTGTAGTAACATACCTTATTTGTGTCATAGAAGCAAAATGGTATTAGTAATCATATCTTGTTCTTTTTGGATGTAGAGTAAGAAAAAGTGGTGCACATCTAAACAAAGCTGCTAGAACAAATGGGAAAATCTAATCTTTTGCTGAATTAAGAAAAAATAAAATAAATAAAACCATTAGCATTTGGCAACTCCATTGACTAGTTAAATCATAATACAGGGAAGAGACAGAAGTTGTTAAGATTGCTTGCCCCACGGTTAAATTGGTTGGATGATTCCACATAATTAATCCTCAATTTGAGTAAAGAAGAATCTTCGATTTCACATGATTGCTGTACATCACCATAAGTTGAGCTATCAATTCATGCAATGGCTCTAAGATTTAGTTGTATTATAACAGTCATAGGTACCTAAAAGTATATTCTAGCAGATTTGTGGGTGGAAACCGAATTAAAAAAAAAAAATTTTGATCTTGGTGTTATAGATTAGTACTCAGCACATATTTTGAGATTGGACAATGTGGTTATCTTCCCTCTTTGAAAGGCAACTCAAAATGGATAAAATATGTATTGAGTATACATCGATAACCTTTTGTATTTTTTTTTTTATAGTTTTGCGCGTGCATAGCTTAGAAGAAAAAGAAGTAGGACAAAAGAGTGTTATCATTAGGCTCGGTTTGTTTTGCGAAAAATGAATAATATGAAAAATATTTTCCTACAAATCAATCACTCGCATCACTTACAAAAAATAAATTAATGCAAAATAATTCATTCGTCCACAAAAATGGTTATACAAAAATTGTTGTCAATAATGAAAACATTTTTCGTCGACTAATTATTTCGAACAACACGAACGGTTATTTTCGGGAAAATATATTTTTTCAAACCGTTCAATTTATGCGAAACAAACGAAACGTTAGGTCTAGACTGGAGTTGGGGCTCGCGCTACATATGCCGGTGAAGTTGAGTGATTATGCATGAAAAGAAAGCGAGCGCTTATCTTGAGGGAGCGTGTGGCCATGGGTGAGTTTGGTTCGACTTTGCGAATGGGTTTTGGAGGAATTCAAATACCTTTGGCCTAAGGAGCTTTGAAGAAATGCAAATATCGTTTGGTAAAAAATACTTTGAAAAGCAATTTTGGCCTAACTAGTGTTTGGCAAGAGAAATTTGCGGACGAGCTTTTTTACAATATTTATTTTTAAAATAAAATATAATTAAAAAAGAAAAAGAAAAGAAAAATCAAACCTAGGTCAAAGGCCGGCGGCTGTCTATTTTGGTTTTATTTTTGTCTCACTTCAATCTCTTATTTCATTTCTTATAGTTAAAAAAATATCGGTTACACTATGCAAAGATTGTTTTAGGTTAATAATAATAATAATAATAATAATAATTATTATTATTGTTTTATTATTATTATTATCGGCCCTGGATGGGAACTTGGATGCTCTTGAAGATTCAGATATTTTTTTAGGTGGGGAAAGGCTGCACGGCGCAACAGCTGGCGAGGGTTCATTTCTCCGGCTTTACCTTTATTTTGGCCCCACTCGCATGTGTCTGAACATTCCACTGGTCAAAACCCTAGATTGGTAAAAACAAAACATCGCGCACGCCTAATAATTTATTATTATTATTATTATTTTATAACTCAGGAACTCGGACAAGTACATCGATCAGATTCGTTCACGTTTCGAAAGTTCGATCTATGTCGGCAAACCATAATACAGAGCCGCTCAAACGTGTTTTGCGAGAATTAAATCGGGGATATCTAGCTCACAAATCGAACGCCAATTGCCTAACCAATCGCGTCAAATTCGATTGAATAGACCTTGTCAACTATATTTCAAATAACGATAGGACTCATGGCCGATTAAGTAGGATTCGACTATTTGAAGGTCCGCGGAGTACCCTGCGAAATTCATGGGCTGGTTAAGGCCCGATGTTTTGTGACCTATGTGGGCGGCACCGACACAGAGCGCTTCGCAAGCACTGGGTGATGACTTGAATAGGTGATCTTTCGGCTCATGAACTGGTTCGATTGATCACTTAACTTTTGATCGCACATCAAATGACAATAGAATTTAAGTTAAATCGCAATAAATCGTACCAGCGTTCCATTAATTTTCTTTGCGATTTGAATGATTCTGCTTATCATGTCATCGTCGATAAATCAAGACGGATGGAATGCGTCCTGTGATGGTGGGCGTCGCTTAGGGTCAAAGGAAAAGGAGCCCGGATTTGCCAGAATGATAAATGTTATTGCCGATTGCCCGATCCCTTGGCAGCAAAGCATGGGACGCGGAGCTGCCAAATGGAGCTCCGGGTCGGCACAGATGTACGGTCGCCTCTGCCCCGCCAGCTGCCGACGCCACAAAAAAAACGACCGCTCGACCAGTGGGGGACGGCGGCGCCTGCGCTGTGGGCCCCACCTCCCCCTGGCCCTCGCTCTCGGGCTCGGGTCCCGACCGCCGCCGTGATTTGCTACTTTTTCTTGCCCTGCACCGTCACTCTCGCCAATCCCTGCAGAGGTCTTGTCAAGCCGACACCACTTCGCCTAAATTTTTGGTTATTGATGGCATTTAGTTATAAATTTACATAATGCGGTTTTGGTGGTGGGAGAGAGCAATAAAAAAAAAAAAAAATCTAAAATGGCTCGAGATATTCTTTTGTGTATTTGAAATCTAGATAAAAAAATAAGGGATATAATTGAAAAAAGAAGGAAAATTTTTTCAAATACACATGATGAGATATCAAATGGATGAGCACACAATATTAGGCATAATGTAAAAATGCTCCATTTATTTTGCGAAGACTAAACGATTTATAAAATATTTTCATAAAATCAAACGCTTACACTGCTTGCAAAAATGAAGAAATAAAAACAAAAATTTTAGCATCCACGAAAATATTTTAGCATATATTATTGGGGAGGGGAGGAGAATTACCAAAAAATCCTAAATCTATTATAATTATGTCAATTTAGTCCTAATTTTTTTTAGCAGATTCAATCCTAAACCTTTTGTAATTACGCCATTTCAACTAATCCAGTAATTTTGACCGGTCAACTCGATGTGGATGCTTCGATCCTAAATTTTTAATTAATTTTTATGTTATTTTCTTTTTCCCTTTTTTTCTACCCCTCCCCTCCCCACTAGTCGGTTGCCATATTTCGATGACTGGAGAGGCCAAGCCTCACCCGGCCATAGGAGGGGCCGACCTTGTTGTGCGATGGCTAGTTCAAGCCCCCCATGGCCATGGCCATGGCAAGGGTTGACCTGGCCATCTCCGGGCGAGAACGGCTCGCGAGGTCGAGCCTCGTCATGGCCAGGGTGAGGCCCGATCTCGCCCGCCCAAATCTAGATTGGTGAGGTCGAGCCTTGCCCGGCCATGGAGGGGCATGTCGGGGCTCGACCTAGCCGTCGTTGCCTCACTTGGTGATGGCGAGGTCGACCCTTGCCATGGCCGGGTGAGGCTCGGCCTCGTCGACCACACCTATGGCCGGTCCTTTGGACTATGGTGACCAGGCTAGAGGTGGGGAGGGGAAGGGGGTAGAAAAAAAGAAAAAAAAAATAAAAAATAAAAATTCATAAAATATTCCATTGCCGATCAGTAGGTGTTCACATCAACACCGATATGTCAAAATTCATTGGATATCTTGAAATGGCATAATTGCAAAATGTTTAACATTGAATCCAAAAAAAAAAATGATTTAAGATTGAATTGACACAATTACAATAGATTTAAAACTTTTTTGATAATTTTCCCTTATTGGAGGTCTTTGTAAATCTTTTCCATTGACCGATAATTATAAGCATGCGAACGATCAATATCAAGATTTTTTTTTTTTGTCATATCATTATTATCCGCAAAACAAGTGGACACTAAGACGAGTTGGACAGTGATGACTTTTATAGGTCACGGTTACGCCAATAAATTCTTTGTTCCATTTTCTTTGCGAGAACGCTTTTTTTTAAAATGACCGTTCATATTGCTTGAAATAATCCGTCGGTAAAAAACGTTCTCTCCGTCGATAATAATTTATGTCTAAATTCTTTCGTGAACCATAAAAATTTTTTTGGCTCATAGATTTTTAATAAGCAGTCATTTCTCGAAAACTATTTTTTCGAGCGGTTCATTAAATTTTACCCATGCTCATTTAAATTTTGAGGATAATATGCAGAGCTTTTTTCTTTTTGGTCATAAGGATGATATATGCAGATTAGGTAAGGATATTCAGCAGCTGTGTTACCTTTGCTAATATTGTATCCTCAAATAATATTATAGGGTCTCGGCAGCACGAGATATATCAGCCGAAAATCTTTTATATGTCATGAGAATATATTTTTGGAAAATGCTATAAAAAATATAATTTTTTTGATCGTGGGGGCCACTGCCATTGTTCACTTCACTGGACTGTACGACCTTTCCTTTTTCTTTTTTAAAAATTTTCAAAAAGCGGAAAAAGAAGATATTCAAAAACCCCAGAGGGCCCCGCACCCTCACATGCCCCAACCCACCCTCTTGCCTCGCCCCCGGGCCCCACTCCTCCCATCTTACCTGGCCTCAACTCCAGCACACGGGCCCCACAAAAACCCCCCAACCCTCCTCCCCCTCCCACGCGCGTGGTTTCGCCTCCACGGGTCTCTCGCGCGTGCGCTTTTGACTCCCCCCGGCGCACTTGCCCAAAGGGACGTTCTCTCTCCCCCGCGCACTTCATCGCTCCGCGAAACACGCGCATCGCACACCCACTCGCACTCGCGCACGCGGACGCGGACGCGCTTCCCCTCCCTCCCATCTTCAAATCGCCTTATAATCGAGCCCCCACCTCTCTCTTTTCCTCCATTTTCTCTCTTCCTCTTCGAAGCGGGAGTTTCTCTTCAAATCTCTCTCGCTCTCGGAAACTCCGCAAACCTTCGCCTGCAAGCAAAGCAAAGCCCTTTTGAGCCCTGACCTGTGGTTTCTCAGTTGGGTTCGTTTGCTTGCTCTTTTCCATGGCGGAGAGCATAGACGACGGCGAGTTCTGGCTCCCTCCCCAGTTCCTCTCCGACGCCGACGACCTCCTCGTCTTCCCGGAGCGGATCTTCCCCGCACCCAGGAGCGGCGCCGCCGCGACCCATGCCTCCTCGTTCCAGTCCTTCGAGCTGCCGCGCGGGCTCGGCCGGTCGCCGGATCTCGACTCTCCGGTGGAGTCCGTGGTGGGGTCGACGGAGGACTGGAGCGACGAGGAGGAGCACATGGCCGATTTGACTCGTAAGATGGCTCAGTCGACCCTGGAAGACGAGTTCGAGTACTCGAAGGTACGAGAGAAGAAAGCTCTTGGCTTCTTTCTCTTTATTTTTCCCTCTCTTCCATTTTCGGCGCAGTCTCTGGTTAGGGTTTTTATTTTATTTTTTTTGCTTTGTTTTGTTCAGGGCTTGTTCTTGTCGTGCTCTCCCAAATCGACGCTATGTGGGCTCCGAAGCGGTTGCGGGTGCGGGCAGGGGTCCAGCCGCGGGAGCCCGAACGGCCCGTCGCAGCCCGCTTCGCCTCCGGGCACGCTGAATCTCCTTCGCGAGGCCGCCGGCAGAGTCGCTCACATGGGAATCCGTGACGAGGAGCTCTACGGCCTCAACTGCTTCGCAAAGCTCCACAAGTACGACGTCGCGCCCTATTCTTACCCGTCGATCTCGCAGCCCCAGCCCTTTCAGGCCCCCACGCCAGTGAGTTCTAATTCTACGAGCAGGTTCACGAGGCTTTTTAGTCTTGACCCGTCTCGAGCCTGTCGCTAATGTTTTCTTCCTGTTGTTTTGCCTGTAGTTCCAGCACGTGAAGACGATTGGTCAAACTCCGTTCCAAGGCGTGAGGAACAACGATTCTGCGGGAGTCGGAAATGGACGGTTTGTCGGCGCGGCGGCCACCGCGTGGCCGACTCTGCAACAAGCGCATCGACAGTCGGAGCTCCGTGGCCACCACGTTCACGGGTCGGGTAGGAGGGCTTTGTTTCTCGGATCTGCTGGGCTTAAGAGAGGATCGGCGGGGACGGGTGTGTTCTTGCCTCGACGGGCAGTCCCTGAGCCTGAACCTCGTAAGAAAGGTCAGAAACAGATTCTCATAGCTCTCTCGTGGTCCTTTGAAGCGATTTGTCATGTCTTAACTCGTTTTCTCTCTGTTCTCTTTGCGTGCGACTTTGGCTGGTTTTTTTGTGAATTTCGTGAGGGAGTGAGCGGGTGGAGATGAGAAGAATCCCACGCTTGTAGTTATTGTGATTATTTCGGCCACCCGTGTTCTTTTTTTTTGTTTTTGTTATTGGTAATTTGTCCTTTTGGCTGACTTGTTCGATCGATCTTTGCTCGTACTTGTGGGGGGCTGCTGCTTCAGGTTCGACGGTGTTGATCCCTGCGAAAGTAGTGCAGGCCCTGAACCTAAACTTGGACGACACAGGCTCTCAGCCCCAGCTTCACTCTCGTCTTAACGTCTGTTTCGCTCCCGAGAGTGGTAAGTCCCCATTACTCGTTGCCTCTGCGGTCCGTCGAAGCTCACTCTGCTCTAGCCGTGACTTTCGTTAAGAGTCTGGATTTGCCAAAACCCAAGTACTAGTTTGCCGAGATTTGCACTCGTTAGCAACAAAAAAATGATTTTGTTCTTTTCAACCTAGTTTGTTCTTTTGTTCTGTGCGAATCTTATTTTGTTCTTCTATTGAAATCTTTACTGAACAGTTCTGTTTTTTGTTTCCCCTCCCCTGTTTTGGGTCGCGCAGATGGAGCCTGGAGATACAGAAGCAACCGGCCTCATGTCCAACAGCGAGGCAATCACAATCACCATCCCCGGCGGCCAGCGGTGACGAGCCATGAGATCCGGCTTCCTCAGGAGTGGACTTACTAACAACAACCCACATCTTTGACCGAATGCTGTGTCTTTAACCAGTGTCTCCATAGGGTAAAGTAGTAAGGTTTTAGGCTATTCTTACAGTGTTTTTTTTAGCAGCGAAAGAAAGATTTAGTTGGGTACACCATTGAAAGAGAAGCTTGAAGAGAGTTGGTTCTTTTGAGGGGGGCTTAGGGTTTGTAGCGGGGGAGGAAGAAGAAGAAGAAGAAAGAGAACAATAAATGTCTGCATTGAAGGGAAAGTGAATGGCGCAGGCACCAGAGCACGCAAGACAGAGCAACACAATCATGGCCAGCTTTCTGGATTTTGTCTTGGCGGGGGGCTCGGCGGACGAGGTTGCGGTGGATGGGAGTTGGTTCCTTTTTCGTTGGTGCCACCTTGGTGTTTGGTCTTCTGGGGGTAATAATTAATAAGCGATGTGGCTCTTTTTTTATTTTTATTTAGTGGAAAGGAGTGAAAGATTTGTTTTTTTCTTTTATTTTTTTTAAATTTTTTTGGTTTTTTTTTTTATAAGATGGGAATGGAGTGAAAAAGAGGGATTGGAGTTTGGAGGGTCGATCCATGTTTTGGGAAAAAGGTTTTCGCTGCATTTTGTATCTGGGATTTTGATCCCAGACAGCCTGTCCGCCCCCGCACTCATATATTTCCATAATAATAAAAATAATTGATAATGATAATGCGCCTTTTATTATGTTTTATTTTAAGGTTTAATTGAATGTTTGACTGCCTAGTTAATGTGGTCCATGAATCTACGGTTGGTCTTTACCTCAACCTCGGAGACGTTAATGTAATAATTGTTAATGTCCCTGGAAGGGGAGGCGTTGAAATTTGCTCTTTGTGCTTCTACGGAGATTCTTCAGCGAAACTCCCACTCCCTTTAGTTTTTTAAATGTTCAGTCTAATTGTCCCTTCGACTCTTGTCCTGAGGAAAATGTAGTGGCGCCCAATAATTTAAACCTATGTTTCAACCTAGTACAAATCATAAAAAAATTGGGAGGTTTAGTGCGCACATGGCCACTCATGGAAAAAAGTAATTTTTTTTTTACCATTTCAAGTGATTTTAAAATTACTTTTGGAATAAAAATAATATTTGAAAAGTAAAAAAATAAAGCTGCGTAATTAAAATTATGAAGCAGCAATTTTACTTGGAAAGTATGCGCGCTCTTATTTCTTTGTCTAAAAACGCTTTTGAAATTGTTCAAGTCTTTAACGAATTAAATGAAATTTTAGGTGTTGGGAAGCTTTGTTTTTAAAGGTGACAATTGGGCAAGTGGATATATGGTTGGGGCGGTCACTCGACCAAGCTGCGATTATGGGCGGAGGTTAGTATTGATCATGATGCCGCCACATGATTATGGGCTTTTATTATAGTAAACGCTGTTGCGGATTAAAGGACAAAGCGTTGCCATAACTTAGGAAGAAAGTATCCTCAGGATGAGCAATATGTGACCAGTGTCGTGTCGTCTGATGTTATTGGACCACTCCTACGGGGTTTGCTTTTGCAATTTCTGTTCTACTTTTCCTTCCTGGGGAGCTTGTAAATCTCGTAACCAGCAGCGAGGTGGCGGGTCGAGCTCTTTTAAGATCTACCTCTTTGTGATTTGGAGCTCTACTTAATTTCAAGTTTGAATCTCCTAATACCTTTTCGATCTTAGCAAGATTCTAACTTGCCTGTGACCCCGTCGGTATAACTTTGGGTTGATGGTGCGAGTGATGAGGGGCTTTGCTTGAAATGCGCATGTTAAATTGAACATTTGAATCACATGGGTCAGATCCTTTGTGGTGAAGCTGAGGAAGGTAAACCGATCTTGATCACCCTTGACCCTTTTTATCTGATCTAAGTCGAGTATATCACATCACGGTACCTTTCTAGACGCCCAAATTCAAGAATGTTAGTCTTAAGTAGCTGCGCACCTAGCTTGTAACTTGTACCTTTCGTGATCACTACTACTAGGGGGTGAACAAACCAGTTCAGATTTACTATGTGTTGTGGAGTCCTCCTTAGCTTCAAGTTTGAATCTCCTAATTGCTTTTCGATCTTAGTAAATGCTAGTTCATGTGAGTGCATTGGTTCGGCTTGTGACTAGTATTAGGAATGACATCGGCTTTGCATTTGGTGGTGGGACGAAGACAGGCCTGGCTTAAATTGAACGCTTCGATCGCTGCTCTAGATCTTTTGCGGTGACGCCCAGAAAGGGACAAAACAAAGACGTATCATTGCGTCATTGCACCATTCTATGCAATGTAGAAGTCATCTGCAATTTAACATTGCGAGTGCCCGAAGTGAAGGAAAGAAACAGAGCAAAGGGCTGTTGCTTTCGGGAGGACGTTCTCTTCCCATGTTGGATTGCACCTTTGGGCTGCTGGGTGGTGGAGACCGGCCGCGTTGCCGGCTGCCACTGAGGCTGGCGGTGATGTGACCTGCGCACGACATGGTGGGTGGGGGGGAGAACATGGGAAGGCGGTTTGAGGATCGTGTCGTGTTGTGCGGTGTTGTGTTGTGCTTTCGGGGTGATGAAGGGTGGGTCGGAGGATCGTGTCGTGTTGTGCGGTGTTGTGTTGTGCTTTCGGGGTGATGAAGGGTGGGTCGGATGACGTGTCGACGTTGAAAGGTGCGTGGGCCTCGCTTGACTCGGTCACGCTCACGCCAACTCAGAACGGCACACGTTCTTTTGATTCCCCATGTCCCTTTTACCCTTTCATCCTCGCCGGCTCTCCGGCGGATTTTTCCCTGTCTCCAATCCAACAAGATAGAAACAAATATAGAGAAAGTCAAAATTAGATTCCGTTATTGGCATTTGGCCAAAGTCACCGATCGATGGGTTTCCTGTACTGATTAGGTTTTGTTTGGAGCACTAAGCCCGTTCAAATGATATTGAGTAAGACTTCAAATTGAACGTGCGTTTTGTAATTATTTGTACATAATGCATGTCGAAACACAAGATTTGTCGCATCTAACTAATTGCTGGGGTGAGCTGTTGAAACTTGAAAACTACTCATCGGAGCCGGTTTTTCAATTTTTGGAATCTGGAACTGCGCTTGCATACCCCGAAATCTATCTTATTTTCGGCGGTTCGGTTATTCTATTTTCGGTTCTACTTTGAAACCATGCTCACCCTTTCTAATTGCTCCATATTTGGATAGTCATTCAATTTTAAGCCTATTGTACGACATCCATTCAGCTCTAAACTTTTTAAATCGATCCATTTTGATAAAAAATAACCGACGTGGACATTGGTCGTTTTATGTGATACGGACGTGGGCCGTATACTCGAGTGGCGCAACAAGCATAGATGATTCTTTGCAATTTTCTAAAAAATATCCTGATTTATTTTTTCTCTTTCATTTCATTCTTTTTCTCCTTTTCGCCTACGGCTGATCTTGGCAATGGCTAGGGATTGACCATAGATGAGGTTTGCACTCACTCAAGAGTGATCATGTATCGGGAAATGAAATCTACATAATTTGTGCTCTTTTTGCCGGAGTGGCCTTTCTTCTCACTTGAGAAAGGGAGAGGTGGGGGTTTGAATCCCCACCTTCGGGGGGAGTTGAGGTGGGATCAGACCAAAAATATAGAACCTACCAAATATAACCATAAAAAAAACCTACCAAATATGTGAGAGTCAACCTGCCTAATACGGATTTTTTTGGGGTCTAATCCAATACTGATGTCCACGATTGACAAAACTGCGTTGGGTTATAAGCCACTAAACGGAGGGACGGACTCTGCTGCCCAGCCAACTAGTTCCACCTCCAAAGGGTGGGCAAAAAGTTGGCCAGATCTGAAAATGCTAACATCCAAAATTGTGTACTAATATGTATTGGTCTACATATCAATAGTTTTATATCTTGAAAAGTTTCGGATGTGCCATATAAAGTATGCCACATTGCTTGAGTTGTAGAATTCGGAAAGGAGTACAAAATTAATAGTAAAACCGTGGACATTACCGACTAAATGTTGCGAAAACAAGCGATCGATTATCAAAATAAATGCAATAAGGAAATGATTCGATATCGATTTACGTCAATATGAGGAGTGTAGCAAAAAAATTCACTTTGAATCAAGCGATACAGTTTACAATTACACTCGAGTTACTTAAAAACTTTCACCGTTATCTAGCCTCCAATTACATCCAAGACTCCACACAATGTTTAGCCTCATAATTCATCATGCAATAATTTCTCACCATCACAAAGAAATTGTACAAATTCTCCACACAAGTATAAGCTCCTTTTTAGACCCAAAAAAGAGAGTGTAAGCTCCTCTTGGATACTGTTCATAAGAACTCATACTTCTTATATATAGACAAGGGAAGGATCCAAAACAGAAAACATCTTTTTAGGTAACCTATTCAAATTTACAAATCTACAAGGATTAGGAAAGTTTTTTTTTTTGGGCTCAAACTCGAGCCATATTCTCAACAATCTCCTCATTCGCTCGATGTCTTACTTCGTTGGAATTTGAACTTCATTGCTATTGTCCCACAACCCTTCGTGGGTTTAATCGCCACTGGACATCTCCTAATCGCTATAATTGTAGATCTTATTAGGACTCCAACTCCACCCGCATCTTTAACTACTGCACAAGGATTCTTAGACATGATATCCTCAACCATAGATAAAGCAAAATCACTGTTGCATCCATATTTGTTAAGAGATTGAACTCACACCTCATCAAACTCAACAGTTATATCAATTGTTGGCTCCACATGCTCCCCCTCGTTAAAAGCACAATTTGTTTTGACTACTCTATTAGTACCCGCTACCTTAGGAGTTTTTGGTTACAACTCCGGCTCAAAGCTGAACACCCTCTAAATATATATGAACACCGCCATAAATAGTTCTACTCGGAAGTACTTGAGGCTCGTTAAATGTAACCTCTCTACCGACAATAGGTGAATTTAATTTGAGACACCACAACCGATAACCTCGCTCACCTTTTGCATAGCTTAGGAATATGCATTTTCTTATCCTCCCATTGAGCTTATCATTAATTGCTCGAACGCAATACAAGCAACCAAAAATTCTAAGAATAGAACAATAAGCAACGTTACCCGACCACACTTTTTTGGGAGTCCCGATATCCAATCGCAATCGATGGGATCTATGCACCAGGTAGCTCACCATATTAAGAACATCCGCTAGGAATATCCTAACTATACCAGTACTAGAGAGCATTTCGTGGGACGTCTCTAGTGATGTTACGCTCATGAACTATACAACTTGTTGCGGTTTACGGACACTAATGCGATATCTCACTATGTCTTCCTTCATGCTTAATTCACTATAGCTTCGACCAAAATTTCATGCTTTGTTGTAAGTCCACACATGCTTGATCATTTTACCAGTCTTATTTCCAATCAAAGATTATAACTATATGATCCCGACAACAATATCAACTTGTGCCTCGGCATGAACACACAAGTTTTCTTCGAGTAGTCGTCTACAATTACTAGCATAAATCTAAAACTCTTTATCCAAGGAAATCGTGATAGCCTGCAAACATCAAAATATATTAAATCTGCAATATTTGTAGTTTCTCTTACGATCGTACTAAAATTGCTCTTTTCACTTTTTGCCTAAGTCACATTACCTATATACATTTAGTTTCTCGACCACATAATCACATAATAAATTCCTTTCACTTAGAACCCTCGGACTTGTCTCGCCAATGGGCCTTAAATGCATATATCACAATTTAGACTCTCGAACATATATATTCGACGAATCCAGGGCGAAATCCTTCATTGTCTCACCTTGAAGCTTATATAGGCCACTATGCTTAATTCCTTTCATTATCAACAAGGCACCTTCAACGACTTTCAAAGCTCCACAGTTTGAAGTATACAAATACTAAGCTGAATTGAGAGCATTCAAGAAAACACATATTCTTATTCCATTCTAGAATATTTCTAACTCCAATCAATGTCCTCACGGTATTATTATCTAATGGACAAATAATGGAAGTAGTGGGAATCTAAATAGACGCATGTAGTTTAGGACTTTTGATATTGTCTATCGGAGTTGTGGAAAGAGAGGGCATTTTAGAAGGGATTGCCTTAAGTTGAAGAACGAGAAGGGAAAGAGAATTAGAGTTGAATCGCACATAATGTTGCGGTTGTAGCCGATCGTAATTCGGATAGTGTTGATTATGTCTTATTTGTCGCTAATGATTCATCATTTGACAAATGGAGTAAGAACTCAAATTGTTCCTTCCACTTCATCAAGCAAGACCAATAGATATAGAGTTTCGAATTAGAGTTGTTGAAGAACGAGAAGGGATTATCCATTTTCCATCAAAAATAATATATTATCCAAAATTATACCGAAAGAGAAAAAAGCATTCCCGACATATGAGAGATGAGGACAAATAATGGCTTTCGTGGATTATTCATTTCCTTAAACTCTATAATGGATTGGGTTCTATTAGATATAGAGTTTCGACATGTTATTCACGTACAATTTAATGAAGCTTTACTTACTAAATAAATACACGCTTTTTAGAGTTCGAATTGAATATCGTGTTACAAAATTCATATTTAAGAACCGGAGAATCTGCATAACCCGAGACGCGTATCTTGAGTGAATTATTTCACGACGACAAGGGTTATATTTTCTTCCGATCACGCATCTAATTGATGGTTTACAAGTTACGGACGTCGTACACATGGTGGGCTTTAGCGCTCTTTCTATACGTCTCGAAGCCCACTTATAGACATATTGTCTACCCGCAGACGAAGGGGGCCCATGGGATCTCTGTGGCACTCTCCAGGTGTGTTTTCGGAAGAAATGCTGGCCGCTCGATTCCAACCGTTGGATTAGAAGGGGCCCACGGGTGGATCCCACCTGATCCAAGGGTGGCTGTGGCTTTGCAGTCGGACACGCTGCCCCCCGACCATGTACCAAGAGAAGGAACGGTAGAAATAGCAAGAATGATTTTACCGAAGAGTGGTACTAGGTACGACTTATGAAATTAATTAGCTAAGGATGGGAACTTCTTAATTACTTTAAATTACGAGTTCATAATCTCAATCTTAGAGCAAATCGAGGGACTTGGATCATAATCTCAATCTTAGAGCACGAGACATGGACACTCGTTTACACGTAGGGATTGGATACTCAATTACGTGGTGCGGTGATGTGCCTAATCTATAAAGAGAGATCGCCGAAATGGTTTCACCATAAGCGGCAAAGAGGAGGTTTCAATCGATCAAAAGATGCCCACCCTCAAGGGTTTCTCAATCCTAAATACACCGGAACCTACAAAAATTAACAGGAAAGGAGTTTTGTTATGTTTACAACTCTCTCTCTCTAATGGCGCTTGGCAGCTCTCTAGTGCTTTTGCTTCAAAACAACGTTTCAAAAAGCACGTTGATCGGGTCTGCATTGGGGAGCAAGCCCTAGTCAAAATAGGGAAAATTACAAAAAAAAAAAAGTCCTAAACCTCTTTGCATTGTTACCAATTTAGTCCTTAATTTTTTTTTGTATTGGTATCAATTGAGTCAATCTGTCCAATTTTGGACAAAAATCGTTAACGTGGACGTCGACCGTTCTATTTGGCTTGGATAGCTCCCGGCGTGGACGTTTTTAATATTAGTTTCACACCATTTTGAATTTTTTAATTTGGTTCTTCTTTCTTTTCTAGGCTTTACTTCTTTTTTATTTTTATAACTGCGGCCGGCGGCCAATCCTCACTAGCCACCAAGGCGAGGGCTTGCACGGCCCTTTGCCCGGCACCCGCAGACGGCCATGACGATCTCTCCCGATTTGGGCTAGCCAAGGGCGCTGCGGCCCTCGCTTGAGTTGGGCGAGGTCACGATCGCTACATCGGTCGGCCTCGCTTAGATCGGCGACGGGGCTTTGCGGCCTTCACCCCAATCGGGCGGGGGTCGAGGGGTCCTCGTCTATAGCCGATGAGGGTCGACTAGTAGCCCTTATCGGCCAACATGTGAAAAAACAAAGTCTAGAAAAGAAAAAAAACCAAAAAATTATTAAAAATATTAACGTTAGCGTCGATCACGATGTATAGGACTACCGACGTCGACATTAGCGATTTTCAGCCAAAATAAGCTAGGCGGACTCATGTGGTATCAAGATTGCAAAACAATTTATAATTAAATTGGTATAATTAAAAGGATTAGGATGAATTAGTACAAACGCAATATATTTAGGACTTTTTTGATATTTTTTCTCATCAATATAGGCATGGGTGCCCAAGGGCTATCGCCATCGGGCACTATCGAGCGCCCTGAACTCGGTCGGCAGCTTGACCACCTTGGCGGCCCTGGCTCGTCCAGGCGCCAGCTAGGCGAGCCGTCCTCCTCCATATTCGGCTGTCCGTCCCTCCCGAATTGCAATTTGCCATCAAAATAAGCCATGATATCCTCTTTTCGGTATTCAATTTCAACCATCTTATGCATCCACATGACGATAGGGTCGTTATGACCATCTTATTCAAGCAGTTGCTAGGTTTGAAAAGAAATTTTTGTAATTAGAAGTAAATAATTTCCTGTAATTTCCAGAATTAAATCACTCCTGCAGTGTTATGCGGTCTTGCTGATAAAAAAAGGTATGTACAAACCCATCTAGGTTTAACGCTAGTCCCGTTATGGGATTTGACTTCCCGTGCTTTATAAAGTGGCAGAAAAGGAGTCAAAGAGCGGAGAGTTAAAGATAGGACAGAAAAAAAAAAGTAGACCGATTACTTGTAAATGAAATGAAGAAAAGTTAATAATTTCATATCTTATATGGCGGGAGAAGTTAATAACAAGTGACAAGCAGCTACGCCTAAACTTTAGCAGCATCCCCTGCGGCAGAGGAACCAGCTGCGGCCGCTTTATTTGCCGTCGCTAGAGCCCAACTCTTGATTAGAAAGAAGCCGAAAGCATGGCCGATCACAGCCACGATAAAGACCCCGATGTTGAAGGACATGATGGAGAGCATCACCATATAGGCCAAGGCCATCTTCAACCCGTATATAGTGGCCTGCATCCCGCCGCCCACGATCGGGTTCGTGCCGGTCTTGACGGCGGGGGAGATGGACAAAACCTCCACTGCCAAGGCTAAGAGGAAGACGAAGAAGAGAGCCAGCACGTACATGCCGAGCCGCTGCTCCGGCCAACCGGAGAAGAGGATGATGGCGTCCTTGCCCCAGTAGAAGCTCATGTGCATCATCATCTTCATGTTCATGCCGTCGTAGCCGCTCGAGGATGAGTTGCTCATGTTCATTCCTCCATGATCGCCATGTGACATTTTTCTCAGCTAGAGAGAGAGAGAGAGAGAGAGAGAGAGAGAGAGAGAGAGAGAGAGAGAGAGAGACTTCTGCTTGGTCAGGTTTTCTTGGTTGGAGTTAAAGATGATGCATATAAAGGAGATACAACCAATGAAGTGGTGGTGGCCGAGGTGGGTGACGAGGATTGAGAGTCACTGATCAGTTTTAAAGCATCGATTGTTTCAATTCATTGCTCTCTCGTGAACATAGAAAATAGCAGATTTTTCAATAGAGAAAATGACAAAAATGATTTTTAAATTTTAACTCAATGTGTAATGTAGTCCTCGAACGTTTAATTTATTCAATGTGATCAATAAATTTTAGCCAAGTATGTAATATTGTCCATGAACTTCTAATTTATTCAATGTGATGCTCGAATTTTTTTGTACGTATTCAAATTAAGTCCTAACCTATATGAAAATATTTAATATTGTCCCGAACTTAAATAGATGAAATGATAACATTAAATAATTTTATATAGCCCAGAGAATAGTTTGAATATTTACCAAAAGTTTAATAATCACATTGAACAAACTAAAAGCTAAAGTGCGTCATTATACATTGAGTTAAAGTTCAAAGATCACATTCAATATTAAGTCTAAATTCATGAATAATTTATGTTATTATCCCTTTTTAATTTTTTTATAACTGATTTGATAATGCATTTGTAGTGTTCTACTTTCGCCCCGTGAAATCGGATATAGGCATATCTATGAGATATATAATCATTGCTTTATATAGTGAACTGTTCATCATTTAATATGCTCAGGGCGAGGATGACAATACTTTTGGAGTAGATTTAGGAGTAAAATTTCTGCTCCGAAGTGTTTTTAAAACAGAAATTCGTTCAGTTATACAACTTCATTTTTTTATTTTTGGAACATTTTTTTTGTTCCAAAAGTATTTTTAGAGTCACTTAAAGAAGTAAAAAAATCTTATTCTCTTTAGAAATAAGAAAAATTAACTTTCGCTAGAAAACAGATGGGATACAGTGTCATTATTCGAATTCCTAATACGCATTATCTGTGCTGTATGTCAGAGGTTTGTCCAAGATGGCGTAAAGAAAAGGAAAAAAATTACCGAGGTACCACAACATACGTATTGATTGATGGTTGACCTTGATGGTGATATGCTAGCACGCCCGATCCCATATTGAAGTGTTTAGGTGGAAGGTTACGTATGGGTGGATACAGATACAATTTGCTCAAAGCATTGAAAAATTAATTGTGGAGCTTCAAAAGCAACTATTTTTTTGGGTCAAAAAAGGGAACTCTTGAATAATCAACGTTTTGAACCACAAAAAGGAATTTGACCAAAAAAAAAAAAAAACCTCAATAAGGAAAACTATCGCGTACTCTAGCCTATATTAGCCCACTTTATATGGATGGTTAGATCTTGAGGAACTAATATGATTTAACAATTCATGTATAGGAGGATAATGGAAGTCAAGGAAGGACAAAACTCAAAAATAGGGGTGAGCATATTTTAGGGTAAAATTAAAAATATGAAATTGGACTTGTGGAGAACCAATCCGGTTCCGTTTCAAGTTAGATTTCAAGTTCCAAAAATCGAGGAACCTGTTTCGACGGGTAGGTTTTCAGGTAGGTAGAAACCTAGAATTAGTAATTTGAAATAAGTTTTTGTGTTTTCCTTGGTATATGTTTTTGCACGATCCTACGGTATTCCATGACTTTCGATGATGAGTGTATCTAATTCGAGCTTCCATTTTCGGTGATATTTAAGACTAAAATTTTTACTTTGTTAATGTTTCATTTTTATTCATGTGTTTAAATATAAGTCGTGGCCAGTGAATTGTAGCAACAAATTGTGATCATTATATATAACTATTTCATTGTTTAATTAAAAATACGGGTGGAAGGCGGGGAGACCTTAGAACCACCTTAGAATTTGTGACATGGTAAGTTCTAGATTTCGGGTATGCAAGGTAGGTTTTCAGTGTTTCATAAAAATAAGGAACATGTTCCAAAAATAGGTTTCGGGTTCCAGGTGGAACTTGTACGGAACTTGGAATTGCCCACCTTTACTAAAAAAAACCCACTATGTTTCCTAGCCCTCCATCATGAAATCATATATTTAGTGTTAGAGTGTGGTTTATACTCCCCATTGACAAAAAAACATGGGGCCCTACTCTATATTTTTTTTTTTATCGGTGTGGACATCGGAGAATTTTTATAGTTTGAATCTATATTTTTTTGTTGTTAGTTTGAGCTTGGACTTATGAATAACTATTGTTATATATTATCTTTTGTTCCTTATAATTAGAGATGTAATAGAGAGGTGTGGAGTGTTAATTATAGGATTTGCTAATTATCGTGGAACCCTACACTAGATGTAGACTTTGTTTAAGGATGAATTAAGATAAAATTTTATGTTTCGATTTCTCTTTCTTGCCTTTTCTCTTTACTTTATTGTGATTGTGCACTGAATCCTAACATTTAACTCTCAAAATTCAAAAAAAATAAAAGAAAAGAAAAATTATTGAAGCAAACTATATTAGAAGTCGCAGGTGAAGACAAAGGAGGGGAGACATAGTAAATTACGGCTATAGTTTTATTCTGTTTATATAATTATCTTTTTTTTGCCTAAATGTTGGTTGTTTTTTGGCTAAAGTACACTATAAATATCAAAACTTGTGTACGGCGCTTACTTTAGTACCAAAATTTTCAAAACGATTATTTAAATGTCAACTTTTTTTAAAAACGATCACTTAAATGCTAACTTTTTTAAAAAAAATGATCATTTCGGCCAACTCGGATTTGAGTTGATGTGACTCGTTGGAAATCCGAAGTGAACTATTTTTTATTAATATTTGAGCTGACATGGCTCGCAAAAGTTGATATCGAAGTGAGTATTTAAAAAAAAATTGGCACTTAGGTGATCATTTTTTTTAAAATTATTATTTAAGTGATCGTTTTGAAAGTTTTGACATGAAGTGATCGTTTTTCAAAAAAATTGACATTTAAGTGATCGTTTTGAAAGTTTTGGCATTAAAATGAGCGTTGAATATAAATTTTGATACTTATAGTGTATTTAAGGTGTTGTTTTTCTCTGTCATATTTAACTTTATGTTCTAAGTGTTGTCAATCTGCCGTGACAACTGCAGAGTTTGGAACTTGGTGGGGCTCCACCTGCTCTCTCTGCGGACGCTGCTGTCTGATGACGATGGGGACTTTGTCCTTTCTTTTCTAGTTAATTGACGAATTTCATTCTTGTCAGTTTTACTTCCGCATTGTTGTTTGGATAACAAGGTGATACGAGGGAAGGAAAAATTGAATGGATAATTACATAAATAATCTATAAAATTTAGCTTAATGTATAATATCACCTTTAAAATTTTATTTTATTTAGTATGGTATCTCGAACTTTAGGGTAATGTTCAATATCATCCTTAAACTTTTGGTTTGTTAAACACTGTTGGAAAGCAATAGTGTATGGGAAGGACGTGGTCCGCCCATGTATGCAACCACACCCCACGTCATTGTTGAAAGCGCATCATTGAAATGAGCCTTTTACGTTATACATATGCCTCCCTCTCTCGTCGTTCTATTTATCAACCGAGGAACAAGAAAGAAAACAAAACGACGATATCTCTCACTTCTCCTCTCGGAACGTCAAACGGCCGCGGATTCTCTCGTTGCATTGTAGACACTTAATTTGTGAAAAACGAGGTTCGTCCGTTCGTGATGTATTTCTCCGATCGGTGATTCAAGATGATCTAGGGCTTGTTGATTTAGAGTAATTCCGTTGCGTATGTAATCGGGATCCGTTCCCTTCATTGGTATCGAGCGCCGGTTCTTGTTTCCGATTGATTATCAAGTTTTTGGTCACGAATCAATGCGAAAAACCAATTTTTCGCATCTACTGTTCATGGATTTTTTGTGAAATTTTATCCAACTAAAATGTTTTTTTCATTACATCAATGGAACGGGCTCGGCGAGACGAGAATTTGAAGTGGTCGCCCGTCGCGAGGCGACGCCGGACGACGCCGCACGCACGGCACGCGCCACTGCGGGATCGGGTTCCGGGACAGAGACGAACGCCGCCTTTTCGTGAAATTTAGTTCAACGAAAATTGTTTTTGAATATACCATCGGATTCGTATCGTCGATACGAGCGTTTTGAGGGGTGGATCGTCGCCTAGGGTGGCCGGACAGAGATGCACGCTCCGACACGGCCTAGGTGGCGCGGCGGCGTGGGATTAACGCGCCACACGCGCGTGGGATTAACGCGCCACACGTGCCGGACTGTTCCGACCGGGTCAATCGTTGACCATTGACTCGTCAACGTTGACCGTTGACCGGTCCTACCAACTTTCAAAAAATTGCATTTTTGGTCCCTGAATTTTTTCGGAATTTCAATTTGGTCCTCAATGTTTTTAAAAAATTTCAATTTGACCCCAAAATTGTTGAGAAATTACAATTTAGTCCCTGGACTTTTCATAATTGTAATTTAGTCCTCAAACTGTTGGAAATTACATGTTGGTCCCTAAAGTCAACTCGGACAGTTGACCACGCGTTGACCAAACAGGCAGAAATTTTGACCGGCTCGTACGGGAGCGTTTGAGCTCCGTTTGGGGCCTGTGAGGTACCGTTGCGTTCATCTCGAAATTATCTTCGATTTGATATATTTTTTGGACATATTTAATGAATATAAAATTATTAAAATGCATATGAACCCTCATGATGCACGTACTTTGGGGCGTTTCGAGCATTTTTTTTTACCCATATTATTTTTAATATAGAGGATGACTTACACGTATATAATGATTGCTGATAGCATGCATAAATTTTAGAATGCTTGCTATCTATACCTTGTATCATGATATTAAATTATGATTTGATGCGTAAATTATTTGTGAATTAGTTCAAATCATGCTATGCCTTATTATGATTACAAGATATATGGATCATGGTATGAATTGTGATCTTTATTCGAGTGGGGAGTTCTACAAAGTTTTAGTAACTTTAGTGAACTCAATTTTTACATAAATAATTATGTTAATAATAATTTCAGCGATGATTCTTAGACGATGATTGGGAACATAGTGAACTTTCGAATCCGAGACCTTATGTGAAATTATTTATTAATATAATTAGTTAGTGTAAAATATATGCATAAATATTAGGCATTAATAGTTCGTGAATACATGTTTATAGAACTTTCTGTTCGGATACAAATGCTTTGGCTTCTTAGAATATTGTAGCTAAGCTTGACTAAAGAGAAATTGGATGGCAAAAATTATGAAAACCGGAGTAGGATCCAAGATGTCCTAGAAGAGCAAGAAGCACTATGGGCTCTTAACCTAGTTATGGAAGAACTTGAAGATGGAAATACTGCACAATATAAAAAGGGAAAAGAGGCATTTGCTACATTGAACTAGATGAACTCTATTGCTCTCATTATGTTGCAGAGTAGCATAGAAAATGGTTTTATGCATGAGTTCAGCAAGTATTTAAAGTCGATTTTCGTAAGACATAGATCACCAAATCGGGTCGGATCATTATAAGGTTTGACACTTATATGATGCCTCATTGGTAGAATATAAAATAGCTTTTGTGGCGTGTGTCAAACATGATAAGTGAACTATAAGATACATGCCATTTTTTGAAGACCGATGAGTAGCAAGTGCAAGCAATAATATGTTCTTTACCTCATAGCCGTGTACATATGAATATCCACCGATCCACAATAAAAGTTAAAAGACTTTTGAGAATGCTATGCGACGCTTTGAACTAAAGGTTAATCGTCTTCTAGCGGCGAAACCTGAAATCGACATTTGTTACCCTAATTCGAGTTCAAATGAGCTTTGTGCTCCAAGCGTAAGGGTCAAGGTGGGTTTAAGAAGTGAAAAGGACAAAGAAACAGATTCTTCCTGGAAAGAAATCGAAGTTTAACCTACATTAGAAAGGAAAACGTCCTTTCAAGACAAATGTTTCAAAAGTGAAGTGTTTTCACTGTGGCAATAAGGGTCACTTTGCTCATAATTGTAGTGAGTTAAAGAAGTCGAAACCCTTTGTACACTTAAGAGTGTAAATATGTCTCAATTCGGTTTTAATCGAATCTCATCATTTGTGAATTGTAAACTTAAAGACCACAAACCATGTAGCAATGGAAAGAAATGCCTTAGTGGAATTTCAATGAGTTCCACATGGAGTAAAGTGAATAATGATGGGAAACAATTCCTGAGTGGAAGTTAAAGGGATTGGCCCCTGTCGATTGAATATGCGCGATGATTACATCCTGCTCCTACATGATGTATCATATGCGTGAAAAACTTGAAGGAATTTAGTTTCCATGTTAGTTTTGGTTAAACTTGATTTCAATTTGAACTTTCATAATGATGGTGATAACTTGTCGTTAAGAATAAGTTATTATGATTCCGGATGGTTTTACTTGTGGTGATTATTAAATATAATAATGTGAATGTAAATTATTCCCTATTTTCATCTTTTGTGATGATATGAATATGTGGCATGTTAAGGTCGGGTCATTTTGGCTAATAGCAAATATTTACGTAAGCCAAATAGGACTTATTGGGCAATATTGAATATGTCGATTTGCCTATTTGTGAGCATGTCTAGTGGGAAAAATAAAGAGGAAACCATTTGGAAAAAGGAATAAGAGCTGAGTTTCTTTTGCGGTGGCTGTTTGGAAACCATTTGCTTAATGAATGTGAAAGCAAGGCATGTGGCTGTTTATTTCATCACATTTATAAATGATTACGCTCGATTCGGACATGTCATTTTTTGATTTCTTGTAAATCCGAGGCATGAGTTGCTTTAAGAAAATTTTCTCATGAGCTTTCAAAAAAAAAAATCGATCGAGGTTGAGAAATTCCGTCCGATCGGTTCGGATATTTATGTGATGAAAATGGAATAGAAAGATAATAGTCTATTCCAACGATTCCTCAATAGAATGGAGTTGCAAAGAGAGGAAACATGTCATAATGAAAATGGTTATGTCTATGATAGCACAAAGCTAAATTGCCTATCACCTTTTAGGGTGAAGTTTTATTGATTACTGTCTAGATACTTAACCGTATGCCTTCTAAATCGGCTTACATCTACTCTATATGAGTTGTGGATAGGTCGATAATAAGATTTGAGTTTTCTTAGATCTTGAGAATCTTTACCTATACTCTCAAGTTCTCCTACATGTATGGAAAATTGGGCCCTAGAGGTAAAAAGAGTATCTTCATGAGATACCGAGAGCACTCAAAAGGGTATGTGTTATAGGTGAGCAAGAAAGTAAAAGTGTAACTCGAATATGAATCACGAGATGTTACATTCTTAGTGAATGAATTTTTCGAATAAGGGTGAGATAAGTGAAAAACTATTCTCTGTTTGAAATCTTGGATAGCGATAATGATTTTACTAGAGCATCTCATCCAAGTGGGAGCAATTTGAGAAGTGGGAATATGTTTCGAACTAGTCTCAATTGCAATCACTTGATGTGTAAAGATGTTATCATTATCTAATCCGAGTGGGAGCATAATGGAGAATGACGTACTAAGTGTACAATTTCCAATTTGGCGAACAAGTCACAAAAGCTTTCTCCGTCGACGTTTAGATATTGAAGGTAAAGCTTTTATGGTGCTCCACAAGAAGAGAATGAGCCAAGGAATGTAAATGAGACTCCGACTTGCCCCGATAAGGAAAAGTGGATGTAAGCAATTGAAAAAAGATGGAGTCAAAAGGATCAAATCAAGTTTAGAAACCGATTGATCTTCCGCAAGGATGTGAAGCCATTGGGAGCAAATGTGTTCTCAAAATAAAGCCTAAACTTGATGGAACAATTGAGAGATATAAGGCTCGACTTGTGGTGAAATGATATAATTAATTCACCTCATTCCGGTAGTGATTAGTATGAATCTTGGATTACATCAAATGGATGTAAAGACTGCTATTCTCAATGGAGAATTAGTAAAAAAAAAATCGATATGAAACAACCTATTGGGTTTGTTTGAAGGCCAAGAACAAACGTGTATCGACTTTTGAGATCGATATATGGCCTCAAGCTTTTCGAGATAATGGTATATATTTTTTCGTAATGCCATAGTGGTATATGATTTTGTAATGATTGATAAGGATCATTGTGTATATATCAAAATATCCAAAGATTAATGTGATCTTATCATTATATGTTGATGATATACTAATTGTTGGGAGCAATATGGAGTTTGTTAATATAGTCAAGAATTGGTTATGTTCCGATTTTGAGATAAAAGATATGGGTAAATCTGCATACATTCTTGAAATTAAGGTTTCAAGATATTGTTCAAAGAGATTGTGATTTTTTTCACAAGAGACTTGTATAGGTAAAGTCCTTGAATGATATCGTATGCAAGACTGTATACCCAAAGATACTCCTATTGCAAGATGTGAAGGTTTGAGCCGTAAAATGTGTTCTAAGACTCCACAAGTAAATGAAGAAATGAAAAATGTTCCAAATGCTAGTCTTTGTTGGAAGCTTAATGTACGCTATGATGTGTACAAAACCTGTATTTGTTAAATAGTTGGAATGGCAAGTGTGCCAATCCAATTCAGGTCAAGCACATAGAATTGCCGTCCGCAGAATTTTGACATATTTGAAAGGTACGCTGATTTTTGTTGAGTTATCAAGGTAGAGATCCGCACCTTGAAGGCTATACTGATGTTGAATGAGTAAGAGGTTTAGATAAGAGGAAATCTACCTATGAGATTGTGTTCTTACTTAGAAATGGCGCCATATCATCGAGTAGTAAGAAGTAAACGTATATAGTCTTATCCACGATGGAAATTGATCTCGTGGTGTTATCCTGAAGAAGACAACAAAATGTTTGGCTTAAGAGATGCTTGAATCGGTGAGGTGTTGCTAAGGATGCTGCAGTTCAATTATTTGTTAATTGTGATAGCTAAGCAACAATAGCTTGCACTAAGGATTCATTGCAATACCAAACATAAAGTCACGAAATATAATTTTGCGAAAGACATGATTGTACGAAAAGATGTGAACATACGGATATATATACGCATAGAATGATAGCAGATCCTATGACGAAGTGAATTCCTGGAGATGTTTCCCTAAGTCATGTGTTGACAAAGGAATTAGTTCCATACATTGAAATCTCGGAAGTGCGTAGAAGTTAAAGTACTGGATTTTTTTATATATTTCCCAAAGTTCATAGTTAATGATACTTATTATCATTATTGATGCCTATGATCTTGTATGACATTTATGCATATTGATGCTTAGTGCATTATGTTGAGAATGTATGTCGGACTGTATGAGAGATTAGCTTACTCACACGGGTAATCGCCTTTATTTACTGCGTGATGAATAGAGATGAGACGATTTCAAGCTTATTATCTAGGTGATAATAAAGAGCTCAAGTTGGAAATTTTGATGTCGCCTTAACGAAGTGTTAAGATGAGGTCATAACGTTTATTATGTCCGAAAGTGAAATAGCCCACGTATTTCATTTTATCTCGTCTTTAATGCCGGATGAGAGTTCCGAAAGATTCTTTTAAAGAGAGTAGATTTGTGAACTCAAGCTAGACATTGAGTATATCCGAGCTATCATCCGTACGGTATTAAGTGAAAAGACATACGCTCCATGGGAAATGAGAGAATACCGTAATACGTACTTCATATTACGTATGTATGATACGACCAATAAGAGTTGGCAAGAGTTTTAATCTCAACTCTATGGCCGTGTGAGACTTTTGAGGATAAGAGTTCCTCAATTTAGTCCCTTCATGACTCTTACTTATTCTCAAGATTTCTTTTCGGTGTTCGCTATCTTAGGGTGTTGCCTATGGTCATGAGATTGATTCGATCTAATGGGACATTTCTAGAAAAGCGAGCTGAATTGAGATTGAGAGATTTAAGGGAAGAGGAAGATCAATTTATTTTGATGTCACATTCAATCTTTGTATTCAGTGTCGACCAATTATGATTATTTGAGTTTAGTCATGATTGTGAATACAATGTGTTGTATTTGAGTACTCAAAGAGATCGAGAGAGATATGATGTAAATGTGATCGATTGATCTAGGGTATCGCATACTTGGATCTACTCTCAATTAATTTGCCTATTTTGAGCTGCTATATACTCCTAACGGATATATGGCAACGAGCCTCGCAGATATCTTTGGTCGCACGGATTATTTGTCAATATGAACTTTGCAAAAGAGAGAGAGAATTATGTTTAACCCTTCGCGAGTGAGTGGGAGTAGTTGACCCTCCGTGGGCACGTGGGATTTGTTTGCCCTTCATGGGCGAGTGGGAGATGTTGGAAAGCGATGGTGTATGGGAAGGACCGTGGTCCGCCCATGTATGCAACCACACCCCACGTCAATTGTTGAAAGGCATCATTGAAACGACGCCTTTACGTTATACATATGCCCTCCCTCTCTATCGTTTCTATTTATCAACCGAGGAACAAGAAATAAAACAAAACGACGATATCTCTCACTTCTCCTCTCGGAACGTCAAACGGCCGACGGATTCTCTCGTTGCATTGTAGACACTTAATCCGTGTGAAAACGAGGTACGTCCGTTCGTGATGTATTTTTCCGATCGGTGATTCAAGATGATCTAGGGCTTGTTGATTTAAAGTAATTCCGCTGCGTATGTAATCGGGATCCGTTCCCTTCAAACGCGATACCTGAACTTTTCGTAAATATTTGATATAGTCCTAAACTATATGAAAAGATCCAACGCAATTTTTCTATTAATTCAAGTTCGAAACTTCATTAAACATTTTCATATAGTCCATGAGACTATATTTAATATGTACCAAAAGTTCAAGGGACCATATTGAATAAATTAAGAGTTCAAGGACGACAAGAGTTCAAGGACGACAAGAGTTCATGGACGACATTGCACATCAAGTTAAAGTTCGGAAATCAAATTGAACATATTCAAAACATTAGGATTATTAGTGCATTTTCTAAAATCTGTATAGAAAACGGAGAGTAAAGGAATATTTTCCAAATTTTTTGCCAGCTGTGTCGACTCCAACATGGACGTCCACGTATATTCTCTTTCATGATGCCTGGACTTGCAGGTCGTTTACGGAAAGGGACAGGGACAAAGGTCAAGAGAGAAGCCTTGAGGAGGTCGTGACGGATTGATAAAGGCAAGGCTGGCCAAACATTCGACTGGATATGATCGGTGTTCAAGAATGTATGCACTACTATGTATCTGGCTTTTCTGAATAGTATGGTTGGAAAACTAATCATATTTAGATTATATTGTTAAATATGATTAAAGCTGAGAGAGTTTTGAGGAGGGGAGATTATCAAAAGCAATCCAAGATCTAGTTGTATCTAAACTCACTTAAAAACTAAAGCTACTTCTATTGTGATGAAGGATATTAGTTTTGTTTGAAGTGGGTTTCTTCTTCATATTGGCACCTCACACGTGAACTTAATGACGGAGTCCCATGTAAACCATCACTACCATCCTTATTGCTTGATGATACTCCTTCGGTATTACATTGAGCAACGGCGATCTGTTTCTTGCTACACCATAAAATGAATGAGTGACCCAGAAAGTAGTAGCCTATAGGAGGTCCATGATCAAAATGGCCAATCAACATCAGAATAAGCCTTCGACTCGACGTAGAGTGAATAGAAAAGTGAAAACCATTAAAAAGGTACCCTCGACATAGCGAAGAATACGAAGAACTGCGAGAAAGACAGTCGTATGTAGCGTGGTTATGAATTGACTTACTATGTGAACTTATAGGGGATGAAGGACGAGTAATAGTGAGATATACAAGGGTGTCAACCAACTGTCGATAAAGTGTAGGATTCATAAAAAGAGTCCCATCTTTGTCATCGAATTTTGCATTAGCCTAATGGGAATTGTAGCAATCTTGTGATCAGTGAGTCTCGCTTGAGAAAGAAGATTGGTGGTGCATTTCACATGAGAAACATAATTCAATATTTTCTTTTATTTCATAATTCAATATTTAAGAATTAAATTCAAAAATTGAAATCGGAACCGAAATCGGCGGTTCCATTTTCGATTTTGAACCGGAACCGAGCCTAAAACCTATCCGAAACCGCCGGTTCAAAACCAGAATCGAAACTACCGGTTCATGAATTGGAACTGGCTGGTTTTGGCCCATAGCCATGTCTAGTCAGAGGTTTGTCCAAGATTGGGTAAAGAAAAGGGAAAAAAATTACTGAGGTGCCACAACATACGTATTGATTGATGGTTGACCATGATGGTGATTTGCTAGCACGCCCATTCCCATATTGAAGTGTTTAGGTCGAAGGTTACGTATGGATGGACACAGATAGAATTTGCTCAAAGCATTGAATAATTAACTGTGAAGCTTCAAAAGAAACTCTTTTTTTTTTTGTGGGGGGGGGGAGAAATAAAAAGAAACTCTTGAATAATCAAACGTTTTGAACCGCAAAAAGAAAAAGTATCAGGTATTCCTAGCCTATATTAGCCCACTTTATATGGATAGTTAGATCTTGTGGAACTAATATGATTTAACAGTTCATGTATAGTACGTTAATGGAAGTTGAGAGGATAAAAAAAGAAAACCCTTAAAATTAGGAGTAAGTATGATTTCGGGGTGGAACATGAAATCTAAAACCAAACCTGAGGGGTACTAGTTTGGTTTCGGGTTCCAAGGTATACAAAGTAGGTTCCAAGTTTCAAAAATCAGTAAACCACTTTCGACGGGTAAGTTTTAGGTTCCAAGTAGGTGGAACCTCAAACTAGGACTCGAAAACCAATAATTTGCAATAACTAGTAATTTAAAATAAATTTTTGTGTTTTCCTTGGTATATGTCTTTGCACGATCTTGTGGATTCATGACTTTTGATGATGAATGCATAATATTGAACCACTAATTCGAGCTTCCATTTTCGACAATATTTATGATTAAAACTTTTACTTGGTTAATGTTTCATTTTTATTCGTATCTTTAAATATGAGTTGTGGTCAATGAATTGTAGCAGCAAATTGTGATCATTAAATGTGACGATTCAATTGTTCAATTAAGAATACAAGTGGAGCTTGGGTAGACCCTAGAATCAACATTGGAACTTGTAACAGGGGTAAGTTTCAGGTTTTAGGATATACAAGGTAGGTTTCACATTTCATAAAAACGAGGAACTTGTTCCGGCTAGTAGGTTTCACATTCTTGGTAGAACTCGCATCGGAACTTGAAATCGCTCATTTTTACTCAAAAGAACCTACTATATTTCCTAGTCCTCGATCATGAAATTATGCATTTAGTATTAGGGTGTGGTTCATACTCCCCATTGACAAGAAAACACGGGGTCCACCGCTATACATATATATTTTTAATTAGTGTGGATATCGAGGATTTTTGTAATTTGAATATATACATTTTAGTTGGTAGTTTGGGTTTGGGCTCATGAATAGTTATTGTTACATATTATCTTCTTTTCTTGTAATTAGAGATGTAATAGAGAAGTGCAATACGCTAATTATAGTGAACTTCTATGTTGGATATAGACTTATTTTAAGGGTGAATCATGATAAAATCTTATTTCTCGATTTCTTTTTTTTGCCTTTTCTCTTTACTTCATTATATTGTAAATTGAATCCTAACATCTAACTCTCAAAATTCAAAAAAAAAGAGAAAAGAAAAATTATCGAAGCAAACCCTTTCAGAAGTCGCAGGTGAAGACAAAGGAGGGGAGACATAATGAATTACGATCTGTCGTCCTATCATGCATGCACCAGCTATAGTTTTGTTCTGTTTATATAATTAGTTTTTTTGGCTGAGTGTTGGTTGTTTTACTGTCATATTTAACTTTATGTTCTAAGTGTTGTCAATCTGTCGTGGCAACTGCGGAGTTTGGAACTTGGAGGGGCTCCACCTGCTGTCTTTACGGGACGCTACTGTCTGATAATGACGGGGACTTTGTCCTTTCTTTTCAAGTTAATTGACGAATTTCATTCTTGTCACTGTACTTCCGCTTTGTTGTTTGGATAACAAAGTGACACGAGGGAATGAAAAATTGAACGGATAACTACTTAAATAATTTATAGATTT
Organism: Rhodamnia rubescens; assembly: GCA_021437795.1. Lineage (NCBI taxonomy): Eukaryota > Viridiplantae > Streptophyta > Magnoliopsida > Myrtales > Myrtaceae > Rhodamnia > Rhodamnia rubescens. Next base: position 2,212,701 of record JAILYA010000024.1, read on the forward strand.
TAATCTAATATGTAATATCACCATTAAAATTTTATTCTATTTGGTGGTCTCTAAACTTTAACGTAATGGTCAATATCATCACTAAACTTCTAATTTGTTAAATGTGATATCTAAACTTTTCATAAATGTTTAATCTAGTCCTAAACTATATGAAAATTTCTAACGCGATTTTTCTATTAATTCAAGTTCAGAACCTCATTGAATATTTTCATATAATGCATGGACTATATTAAACGTGTATATAAAAAATTCATGAACCACATTGAATAAATTAAGAGTTTAGGGATGACGAGAGTTATGAACGACATTGCATAGTCGGTTAAAATTTAGAAATCACATTGAACATATTGAAAACTCTAAAGTGAAAACCATGAAATAAAGTACCATTGACATAGCAAAGAATACAAAGAACTACGATAAAGACAATCGTATGCAACGTGGTCATGAACCGACTTACTATGTGAACTTATAGGGGATGACGGACGAGTAATAGTGAGATATGCAAGAGTGTCAACCAATAGTCTATAAAGTGTAGGATTCATAAGAAGAGTCCCATCTTTGTCATCGAATTTTGCATTGGCCTAAATGGGAATTGCAGCAATCTTGTTATCAGTGAGTGTTGCTCTAGAAAGAAGATTGGTGATGAATTTCACATGAGAAACATAATAGCTGAGGGGATCTAAAGTAACCTCAAAGCCTTAAAAAATATAATTATGAAGTTTTGTAATGTTGGTATGATCATCGTCGGTATTAACAAAGTTGTCCCCATAAAATAGTAGCAGAGTATACCCACGAGATATTCACTGAACAAGAGAGCATCGTCATAGGGATTGTATTTGAAGCCAAGATATTCCATGGTGGAACTGAACTTGGAATACCATGCATGAGGAGCTAGCTTTAGTTCACATAATGCTATGGGAAATCGGCACATTTTATTAGAAGTAGGAGTATACCTAGGAAGCAATATATACTTCCAATCCCCATTGAGGAAGACATTTTTAACATCCATATGGATCGGAGGCCATCACTTAATAGCGACAACATGTTGAAGATTTCAAACAGAAGTAATATGGGAGTTTTAAAAAAGCATGTACCAATTACAAAAATTGCTTTTTTAGTAGGTACACTTTCTCTTTGTGGTATTCTTGCACTTGCTTTTTTTGGTCCAAAGATGAAATTCTTAATGATAGTTGGTTGTATTCACCTATCTTTGTAATAATACCTTTGGTTTTGCTCTCTACCTTCTCACTGGGGGATGGAAAGAAGAGAGGTCAACTGGAGTGGAAGCCAAACGAGGGGGTCGAGAATCTGTGATCGCCATACCCAGTTAGATTCATTGATTAGGAAGAAAATGATTTCCAACGGTAGTGTAAAGAGTCTAATAACAAGAGGAAATGAGTATATAGAGAGTGAGCAAACGAGAGATAGGAAAAGTAGTCCATTTTCAATCTTATCTTGACTTGACTCTCACCTAGTTAGGAACTAGTAATATCCCTTCAGCCTACTTCTAGGATTAGCTAATTGACTAACTCACAAATGCCTGGCTTCCATAGTACTAACGTATCTAGCCAGCTGATGATCATGAATTTACATATTAAACTGTCCTAAAAGCCAATCCATTTGCAGAAAAAGGTCCCCCATGGCACGGCTTCTCGCTTTTCCTGAACGTGTCTCCCCCTATGCTTATGTGAGTTTGACCCCCTTTGACTCTGCTTTCTTCGACTCCCTATTAGCCGTTTTACGACTTGACTTTTTCGGAGGGTTGGCGGGACACGGGAGCCTCGGCTCATGCATCGGTTTACCGAAATCACCTCCACTATCCCACTTCCTTCTATTCAAAAAGGCGAGTAGCCCTTAAACAAGAAAGAAAGCCGATGCTTGTTTTTTTTATATAAACCATTAGCCCTGCGTAGTCTCGAAAGCCGAACTCAGCAACTTGTTAGGAGTAGGTTTTGGTTGGAATCCTTTCTATGTTATTAGTAAAGCGCCGACGCCCTATCTATAGTCGGGATCCTTTTCAATAAGGCTCGCGTGAGACCAGTTTTTAAAAAAGTCTCCTTTTAGACTTCCCCTTGATATGAAGATACCTTGTCGTAAAGTCTCTTATTGATGAAGAGATGACCTCGTGCTCTTTAAGAAATGAAGGCAAAGGCCGCTCGAGCCGAGTTTATTGGGCATCTTGGAGGGGCTTCCACCATGTCGTGTAGTGAGCCATTTCCTCCTTTTTATCCCTTTAAATGCTTTGCATTCTTGCCTCTTTTGTTTGATGTGGACTTACCAATCCCATTCCCTCTTTATGGCCTTTCCAAATGCTACTTATATAACTATAACGATTTAGTAAAAATGAACTAAGGAAGGCGGTTGGGAAAAGAGTGAATTAGAAAGCAAAATAGAGGAAAGCCTTGAGACTAAGGTAGTAGGTATAGAAAGAACCATAATGGTGCTTATGGCAATCAAGAGAAAAGAGAAACTATGGGTGGATCCCCGGTAGAGTGAAAGCGCAGGTTGGGCTATTCTTACTTTCTCGATCGAATATCAAATTGTTGATAAATTCTTACACGTGCGAACTAGTCATTGGCTTCGTTAGTTCCAAGTTCGAAGTACCATTTGTACAAATAAGAGTACCCTTTGTTACATGATTTCTTCTTTATATAAATATGAATTTGCTTTTCTTTCTTTCTAAAAGATGGTATTCCTTGCGCTTTCCTTTAGCACTTACTTTATTAAAAACTGATTAAGGAAGTCTTGATTCTAGCTCAATTACAGTACCCATTCCTTCCTTAGTCCTAACAGAGCCCCATAATGCATTACAATAGGTCCGAAATCATATATAGCCCAAATTGAGTTTTTTTTTTTTAGGGATTGACAAATTCACCTTCTCATAATCCCAAGGGAAGGATGTTTTAACTATACCGGTCGAGTAGCCGTCTTGCTCTAAGAGCTCAATCGCCTTCCCGTGCGGTACTACACCCACCATCACCTTTGGAGGCATATAAGACGGACTCATCGCGTCCCTCCTTGAATTCTTTGGTCATGCAATATTTATTGAAAATAAGAACAAAATGTATTTCGAACCCCTCATAGTTCTCAATCATTTTGTGGCACCGAGGACCGCTTCCCGAACTTGTGAGCTTTCTTGGCCATCCCCAAGAGCAGCTTTTCGCTCTTTTAAATTCTCTCGATCCAATATTTTCAAAAAGAAGGGTTCAAGAGCTCCTTCATGGTACAACGTCTTTGGGAATTTGCGCATAGAGAAAGAAGACAAACAAATGGATCAAACACCTATGTTTAACACACCCAAATCGAAAGGTCCATCCTCCAATATCATGATTGGGTTGACTAGGTTAGATCATGAGTGAATAGAAAATAAAAACGCATCTGTAGCGACCTAGGCGGTTCGACAATGTCGCGTTCTCAATCCACACGAGGCCGGCGGAACATCCCATGCCGAATCGCCCATGACTAAGGCTTACGTTCTTTGTTTTAATCTTTCCTTAATTAAAGTAACTAGCGCATGCGGAAGCTCTCATAAAAAACAATCAAGCGGCCATACGGGCACAAGTGCATTGGAAACAAATATCAAAATACAACTAGCACACCTAATCAAAGGGTATGTCCTTTTCATATTTCACTAACCGAGATGCATACATTTCAAACAACACACTTTTATTCATAACTCGTTTATTTCAAATTCACCACCATCCACTCCTTGTTACATATTTATATAGTTATTCACTTTATTTACAACATTTACATATGATGAATACTATAGAGGAGTAATCTACTTCGGATTTCCCGAGTCATCATCCACGGTCTCCAAGCCTCCAAACATCTTAGGCTAGCTCATCTAAAAAATGGTTAATCAACGGGAGTAAGCCAAGCTCCTCGGCAAGTAGGATCCCTAGGTCAAAAAGACTAAACCAACTATAACATCACGGAATTGAGGATCGTCTAAGATAGCCAAACATATACCATATTAATGGTAGATATCAAAATTCTACCAAAGCAAACACGATCCTCATAGATAGTAGATCTCATAATGATATCCGAATCCTCTATCACAATTCATCAATCAATAGAATCTAATACTCGCATTTGTAATCATAGAAATCATGGTAGCAAAGATAGATCTACTTACCTCGACTAAGCGAGAAATCAAATGGACAAACAAACGGACGAGAACAAGACGGATGGTTGGCCCAATGGACGAACGGCGGCGGTGCAAGGCTAGGGCTAAGACGATCACGGCTAAGGCGGTCAGCGATGCACACCTCAACGGCTACGTGGATTCGTAGACGGAGGAGACTACGTACGTACGACCAAGGGTGGTCGAACGGCGGTCGGTGGTTCCAAAGCAGAGTAACAACAAAATTTGTTGCAATAGCCGCTGAATGAATTGACATTGTTTTCATTTATAATGGTCCAGTCAACTTAGACTAATTAGCTTGCCGTCGGCATCTTGCGTAAGAAAGTCGGCTTATGACATATCATGCTTACCGTCGGCGGCTTGTCTCGCTGCTTTTTGATTTATCGTGCTTAACTACTTTGTCCTATTTACATTGGTTGAATTTCAATTTTCGTGCCAAATGATCCTAAACCGTCAAGCACTAACATGCTCCTATTTTAAGCGGGTGAAAGTTGTGACTGTGGCTGCCATGTGGCAAACCGCTTTGCCACGTAGTGATACGTGGCCTCGGACGTATCCTTGTGTGGCTACGTATCCCAATTCAATCCTCGATTGTCCCAATTTCCTATGTACTTGATCCGATGGGACCTAATTCCAACATACCGTGCCCCTAAAAATAATACCGGGTCTATAAAAATTCCTTAAAAATCTCTTAAAAATACCTTGGAGTCCAGATAAAAATCCTTATAGCTTATCCATTAATCGGAACTCTTTAATGCTAATTCACCCATAAGCAAATAAGGGTTTTCTAGGCATCACAGTTCTCCCCACCTTAGGAAATTTCTTCTCGAAATTTCGATCTTACTCCCTCCTAAGTAGGGAGATTTTTATGGTGAATTTCTCTTCACTCAATCATGTGGCTATGTCTCATTGCGTATTCTAACCTCAATTATCGCATCTCTCAATCCTACATATAGGGTCATCATCGACCTCAATCATATGGCAATGTCATCCCGCCATTCTTATTCATCTCCCCCTCTCACAATACCACAACCAATCTTTCGCATATTTCAATTATTTTTCTCAATCTCATTCTCATTTTCATAATTCGCTAATTCAAATGGCGCTAATATTCATCAATGGGCTTATCACCGCCCCATATTTCTAAATATTTAGGTAGGATGTCCATCACTCGGGACACAATGCTCGCTACTCATGATGCCGATTCCATATGCCAAGCATGCGGTCTATTAGTTACGGTCAGAATTTTTCACTTAATCCTTTCACAAAACAAACAAGTCTAACGTAATCCCCGGATCTCCGGGAATCAACCTCCGGGCATTCCGTGACGCAATTGAGACCTTTGCAAGACACATCACTTTGCAGCAAATATAAACAACACAAATGGGATCTTCTCTCGTAACAACCTCGGAGGTATCACAACAGACTTTCACCAATTCCCACAGGCATTTCTTGCCAATGGCATATCAACTCATTCATCACCACTTTCATTTCCACTTTCAATATTTGAGTTGCAATGCTTGTATTTACGATTTTCAGTTCATTTGAGTTTAGAACTTAGTAAATTCATTTCAAACATTGAAATCAATGTAACCTTTGTTTCTAAAAACCATTTTGTTTAAAAACACAATGCAACTCAAAATCGAAATCATTTTGATTCAAAATCGAGAATGTTTCGAAATTTGAAAATAATTTGGATTTCAAAAGCTTAAAAATCAACTAAGACTTTCGTAATTGTTTCGATACATAATCGAGAATGATATCGGACCTAGCACAATACTTAGACCTAGTCTTTCAATATATAACCTGGTTCACACCTATCCCCCGCCATTCTCGCTCCGAGATGACAGCAGGAGCCGGCCATTGCACATGATTTATCTTTGCCTCGGCGTACACTCCCCGAGTTGGACACATGTCGAGGTTGCTATAGTTCATCCTGTCCCCCGCCCGTTGGGTCGAGATGACAACCGGGAGCCACCCTTTGCACATGTCTTATCTCTACCTCGGCGTACACTCCCCGAGTCGGACTCAAGTCAGGTTGCACAATTTATCCCCAACTCATACACTTATGAAGCGAATCCTATTTCAACACATCTCGATACCATGTTTCCACGCTTTTTAAGTATCTTGCCAGCTCGCCCTATACCAAGTTGATGGTTATTCAAGTCCGATATAAAATTTATGATATTATCATGCATGGACCTGTTCAAACTCAATAGTTTTTTATGCAAATAAATCCATGCAATGCATGTTACTCGGTTTTAAATCGGGTACATCATAAATTCATAACTTAAACTCATCTATATCCATTGAGTGATCATCTCACAAAGATCAATTGCTTAGATTCATTTGTGTCACTTGATCACTTTTACATCGACCATATTCCACACCACTCAAGATCAATTTCTAAATTCCATCAAATATCCAACATAGATTCAAGCCTATTCACAAAATCATTCTCCTTATTTCAACTTCTCAATCATATATCCAGAACTAATCCTCAACTTCAACAATTCACACTTACAAGTAAATCTCAATAACTTCGCTAAAGGCAAACCATTGCCATCGGAATCTATCGTCCAAATCCAGTTGATCACTTTATTATATCCACAAATAGCCATAACAATCATCAAACTTAAGTAGTGACCAACAAATCTTATAAGTAGCATAAGCTACTTTCCCTAACAATCACAATCACAATCACTTGTACTTGTAATTTCAAACGCGTACGTGTCTACAAAACACTTCATCTACTAGCGCACCTTATCACTCCATGAATCTCTTTGATACCAAATCAACTTGTAGTGACCTAGGCGGTTCGCCACCTGTCGCGTCCTCAATTGGCACGAGGCTGTCGGAACGTCCCATACTAAATCTCCCCGCGACTAAGGCTTACGTTCTCTAGTTTAATCTTTCATTAATCAAAGTAATCTGGAGGATGCGGAAGCTCTAATAAAAAATATTCAAGCGGCTATTCGGGCGAAAATGCATGGAAAACAAACATCAAAATACGACAAGCATGCCTAATCAATGGCCTTTTCATGGTTCACTAATTAGATGCACATTTCAAACAACACATTTTTATTCATAACTCATTTATTTCAAACTCACCATCCACTCCTTGTTACATATTTATTTAGCTACTTGCTTTATTTACAACATTTACATTGGATGGGTAGTATAGAGGAGTAATATACTTCGAATTTTCCGAGTCATCATCCACGTTCTCCAAGACTCCAACCATCTTGGGCTAGCTTATTTGAAAAATAGTTAATCAACGGGAGTAAGCCGAAGCTCCTCCGCAAGTAGGATCCCTAGGCCAAACGACTAAACCAACTATAACATCACGGAATTGAGGATCATCCAAGACAATCAAACATATCCCACATCAACCGTAGATATCGAATTCTACCACAACAAACACGATCCTCATAGACGGTAGATCTCATAATAATATCCGAATCCTCTATCACAATTCATCAATCAACAGAATCCAACACTTGTATTCGTAATAATAGAAATCATAGTAGTAAGGATAGAGATTTACTTGCCTCGACTAAGTGAGAAATCAAACGGACGAAGGATCAAACGAACGAACGGATAGAACAAGACGGACGGTCCGCCCAACAAGTGAACGATGGCGGTGCACGGCCAAAGGTGGCACACAACTAAGGCTAGGGCGGTTGGCGACGTACGGCTCAATGGCTGCGTGGATTCGTGGACGACGGTAACAACGGCGTACGGATGGCCAAGGGCCGTTGGACTACGACCGTGGTTCCAGTGGAGTAACGATAAAATTTCCGACAATAGTCGTTGAATGAACCGCGCGTTGGTTTCTATTTATAATGGTCCGGTCAGCTTATACCAGGTTAGCTTTTAGTCGCAGCTTGCAGTAGAGTCGATTTTGACGTGTCATGCTTAATCACTGCTTGCAATAGAGTCCGGTCGTGACGTGTCGTACTTACGCAGCGACTTGTCCGCTTCGATTTTTTGTGCTTAACGTTTTGTTGTGCTTGATTGCTTTGTCGTGCTTGCATTGGCTGAATTTCAATTTTCGTGCCAAATGATCCTAAACTTTCAAGCACTAACTCTGCTCCTATTTTAAGCATGTGAAAGTTGTGGCCTACGGCTATCACATGGCAAATCGCCTTGCCACATGGTGATACGTGGCCCACACTTGTCCTTGTATGGCTACGTGTCCCAATTCAATCCCCGGTTAAAACAATTTCGTACGTACTTGACTCGATGGGACCTAATTCCAACATATCTTATCCCTAAAAATAATTCCGAATCCATAAAAATTTCTTAAAAATCTCTTAAAATTACCCTGGAGTTTGGATAAAAATCCTTATAGCTTATCAAATATTCCAAACTTTTTAATGCTAATTCACCACTAAGCGGTGAGGGTTTTCGGGTCATCACACGTACATAGCTATTCAAGCCAAAATACTTGAAATAATTGTACCACTTCTACTACCTTTTAATGCTAGCTAAACCTAAAGTAATGAATTTGTGCAAAATCGAACGGGTCCCGATGTAGAGGGATCGTTTGGATTGTTACAACCTCTAGCAGATGGTTCGAAATTGATTCTAAATGAACCTATTTCACCAAGTAATCTAACTAGAGCAAATATCTAGTCATGGTCAATGCCATTCTTGTGACTAAAGCCTTTTGCTACCGGTCGAGCTTCATAGCGGTTCATCGTGCCATTTGTCTCAATTTGATCTTATATACCGATTGACAATCTACAACAAACTTTCTAAGAGGCAAATCACCCAATTCCCAAGCATGATATTTGTTTAGCATTTGCAGCTCATATGCCATTATTTGTTGCCAAAGAGGAATATTATGAACAAGACGAGCTTTGATATATGTGCGAGCTTCATGAAAAGAAGCACTAGTAGAATAACAATAGAAATCACGAAACCAAATAGAAAGTTGACTCACACGGGTGGAGCGACGAACGAGAAGAGGGAATGATGAAGGTTGGATAATTCACGGATGGTGCGGATATATTAGGAGTTGCCACAGGTGGGATCACCAGCTTTGCCTGTGTCAAGATTAGGAGAAGACAACTTCGAAGAGGAAGATTCAAATGTGTCATCTTCGGAATAGATCCGTTGAACGATTGGTAAAGAAGAGAATAATAGGATAGGGGTCAAAATGATGAAGTGAAGAAAACATCTCACGTTCCGAGAAGGTAACATGACATTATACACGAAGATGATTAGAGATAAGATTAGGGGTGAGTATGGGCCGGGTGGGCAGGCTCCGAACTTAGATCCCGAAAACTGCCCCTATTATAACCGGGCCCAAGTTTTTGGAACTTGAAACCCGCTCTGTTTATCTTGGAACTTGTTTTGAAAGCTATTCTTTTTTTTTTGTTCGGTTCCGGGGTCTACCCAAGAACCTTTTTTTTTTTTTTTATTTTATTTTTCTTGCAAAATAATATGAGTAGCAATGAGATGAATTCAAATTAAAAGATAATAAAACTCAATATCCACCAAAAGCAACAATTCCTAATATGAGCAATAGAAATTACAATCCACAAAAAATAGGTGAGGCAAGTAAGACTAGTTTTTTTTTTTATTATAAATAGTTGTTAAAATCTATTCCAAAATTGGTCTGGTTCCTAGGTACTTGGAATTGATAACCGGCTCGATTCCAAATGGTTCTCAAAATTTAGAATTGATTCCTGGACCGGTTTGAATGGCAACCAAGTCACGGATCTATTTTTTGAGTGGTCCGATCCGAGTTTCGAGTAGACCCAAATCGATTGCACAACCCTAGATAAGACCCCAACATCGATACCCTTTGTGTTCAATACCATACACAAGGAAATAACATAATGAGCACGAGGTTTTAACTTCGTGCATTCATTTGGAAGATTTGGACAAAATAACAACTGCCAAAGACTTGAAGAAGATTGTAATTAGGAACATTGCCATGCAAACGCTCGTAAGGAGAGATTCTACCTATAATATGTGATGAGATACAATTGATAATATATACGGCAATGTGAGATGTCTCTCACCAAAACTGTCATGGATAAGTGGTTGAGATTAAAAGAGTATATAAAACATCTAATTAAGTTTATGCTCCACTTGACCAATTTTTTGGGTAGTTCTCCGACAAGAAAGATGAATAATAATCGCTTTAAAAAAATAATTCTAGGAAAGCATACCCATAATAACGAACTTACAAAATGGATTTGTTGTCTTTATATTCCATGACATTATTAACATGTGAAACCTTGATATTTTGATAAAACTGTATTTTGATCATAGCAACAATGATAGAAGTTAGCAAGTTCAGACTAATTTTTATGAAATAAAGTGATGGTTAACAAGAATGATCATCAATAAAAATCATCAAATAGAGAGATTATACCATAGTGGGAATAGGAGATGAGCCCCAAATGTTAGAATGATTTATATTAAATGGAGCATAACAGACAATATTCACTAAGACCAAATGGTAAAGCATGATGTTCCCAACTTACATGGCAAGTAACTAAAATAAATATTGTCAAGAAAACCTAAATGATCACTAGAAATCAAATGAACTAATCTAGAAAAAAAAAAAGCATGACCAAAATGAGAATGTCAAGTTTCAAATGATAATGTGGCAACACAACTGGCAAGAGAGTTCAAAAGCTTTAATGAGATAAGCTCGAATAAGCACCCGCTTTACAGCCTGTCCTAATTATCTCTTTTGTCTGTGGATCCTACATACAACAACAATTAGAAGAGAAGTGAATGTCGAGACTAAACTTACATAGTTGTCCAATAGATATCAAGTTTATGGAGAGTTTAGGAATCAAGAAAGTGCAAGGTAATGAGATTGTAGATACCAAAATATTTATTGTTTGAGTAATTATAATATGTATGAATGGTAGGTGCTTGTAAGGTAATGGATTTGTTTTAAACAAATTGAAGTTGGATGATTGCAATAGGCATAATCAAAGAATCAAGAATCAGAAGTATCTGGATCGCTGATAGAGCAAAGCTGATTGGGAAAGAGGAGTTAGAAGTACGAGTTTCTTGTAGAATGGAATATAGATCCTCCAAAGATATGGTAACATTTGAGTTGTTAGCGAAACCCTCAATGATAACACCAGTGGTGAATAAGTGTGCAAGTGGACCTCTATATCGGGATCGATTATATGTCCTTGTAGGTTTCCTAAGTCATTGATAGCAATTGGATGCAAGGTGAGAATTTCGGTGTAGTATGTACAATATAATTTGTGCAATAAGGAAGAAGCGGGGTGGTAAGCATCACATTTGGAGGAAAGGACAAATGGTGTGGTGTGTCATAACAATAACTAGCAGCGTCTCCTCATTCAATAACTCCAGGATAACCCTCAAGACGAGGTAGAAGTGAAGCTCGCATAAGTTCAAATTCATCATTAAGTGCCCTTAGAAGTTGCAAAACACGCATAAGATCACAATATTCTGCTAACTTGCGAGCATCAATAGCCACTTCCCATTGCGGCTCAAATAAGGCAATTGATCCCAAATAACATGCATAGAGGACAAAAGATCATAAATAGACTAACCTATCTCTTGATGCATGTGATGCAGATTCCCTAGTAACTGATATTGATGGGCAATATTCGAGGTAGAATATCAGCCGGCAAGCAGAGCGCCAAAGTCTGCGTCCACTCCCAAAACTTGACATTTCTTTAGCATAGAAAATATAGTTTGATCCATTCAAAACGTTTTGAATGGGTATTGGAACGTTCATTTTATCCATTGAATCAAATTACTTTGGAAAATGGATACTACAAGTACCATAACTTTTATATAATGCTCATTTTAGTACCAAAATTTTTCTTCAGATCATTTAAACGCCACTAAAAAAAAATAACTTAAGTGCCAACTCCGATTTGAAACACCGAAAATCCAACATGTCAATATTCTAACATTTCTTTCAATCGAAATGGCTTGCCGGCGTGCGTTATTGCGGCGACCTTCCGATCCCGCCACCGCTTGCTAATCGTGCTATGTTTTAATATGATATTATACTTAATAGAGGACGCATGCGGAAGACTATAAATGTAAACAACTAAGCGGCTATACAAAACATACAAGTGCACGAAAACAGAGACATACATGATGCCTAAAAAGGGTATGACCTTCAATAGGGTTTACTAACTACCCTGCTTTAGATACATTCATTTACACAAAACAAGTAGTCCTGATATCACAAACATCTGATTTCATTTATATATAGCTTATTAGTCAGTTACATCTTTTCTCAAGACAACGACTGGGGATAAACAAATAGTAACTCCTCCTAAACCGCTGCCGCTATCATCCACGGGAACTATCGTCGCCACCACATCTGGCTAGCTAATCTGTAGAAAAGGTTAAACCACAAGGAGTGAGTTACAAGCTTAGCAAATAAGACATCTAATCAAATCACTAAATTATTAGTTAATCATTCGAGCAAGCATCAATCTACGAATAATAGTCATAATATCGCAAATGGTTCCTCCAATAGCTCCCATTGCCGAAACACCATGAGGCCCAATCCTCTATTCGAATCAATTTGATTCCAAGCTAGACTATTTAAGTCTCAAATCCCATGTACCGTTGATCTAGATAATCACAATTAACCAGTAGAATCAACTAACAAGCCATGAAATTCCAAGAAAGCCTCCCTAGTGTACCCACCCAAATACCCATATTTTCAGCAACTTCAAGTCACTCCGAACTGAAGGCCAACAAGGCGATCAGACCTTATAATCCAGCTACCCAAGAACTAAAGACACCAAACCAAGCTACAGATCATCCAAGGCATTTTTCCCATACATGCAACCACAAATTTCACTCAGAATACCCACAGCTAAAGTTGGCGATTTGATTAGAGGTGTACTTGCCTTAAATTGAAGAACGAAGAAAACGAAGACCAAAGCGACACCAAAACGACCTCGAGCCGCCATTTCTTCCTTGGCCCGCACGAGAGGGACTGATGGGGGAAAGAGATGAGCGGGTGTCGAGGGGCTGTCATCGAAGGATTGAAGACTCAAGGTGTCACCGTCGTTTCCGTCGAAGTGGGCTCGGGCTAGAAGAGGGCGTGAGCATGAGAGAACAGAGAGAGAGAGAGAGAGAGAGAGAGAGAGAGAGAGGGAGAGGAGCTGTCCAGGAAGAAGAGAGGAAAAATGAGGAGAGAGGAAAAGTGAGGGCTTTTATAGGGGAGTAGGTCGGTGGAAGGGGCCAAGGCGGTTGGCTTCGCGCTCGAATTGTGAATTAATTTCGCTCCGGACCCGTTACTCAAGTTAAAACTATCAACCAAATACAAACGGAATATCTAACTTTGTCGTATCCGACTATATCATTAAACCAGCCTAATCCACCGCATTAAATTCATTAAGTTCCCCGAATCACTTCCACTTATAATTCCAAACTCAATAAATACTATTCCGCCCATAAATTCCACCTGGCGAAAAATTGGATCATTACAATAATTAGCATTAATAGTTCTAAATGACGCCGTTTTAACACATGATCACCCCAAATTCTACCCTTTCTTTAAATCCTAATCTCACAAATCACAAGAGATGATTTGGGGAATTGATCTCTTCCTTAAACCCACACTTCACAATTGTTGATTTGGGGCAAATTTGTGGCAAAATTTGCAATATAGGACTACTACATCATTTGTGTGATTTTGTCTCACCAAAATTGTAATTTTTACATTGAGATTTTGAGGGTAGATAGTAACAAATGGTCATGATGAAGGTTTCGAGGAGGACGATGTCACCCTTGCGAATGCCCATGGCAAAAAATCCTGTGACTTTGATTCCAAGTTAAGAATCACCTATTTTGACGTACATAATCAAAAGTACACAGATCTTACTTATAAGCTTTACATGTTGTCTATCTAAAATAACAGAATATGGTAATATCAATTAAAATACATTGGATCTCTCTCTTCAATGGAAGAGTTTCTCTCTTGAATGGAAGGGCTTCTTCTTATCCTTTGTGATAGTTTCCTCTTTTTACCCTTCAACCCCCATAAACCCCAACCCTTTTCCGTTTTCATCTTCAATAAACGCTAAAACCTTTATTCTCTCCACGATGCTTTACCTTTTCCCATGCCCTAAAAATGTCACTAAGCACCAGTAAACTGTCGTCGAGATATGCTTCCTTGGGCTGCTAGACATATTTTTTCCTTATCCATAGATATTAGAGCTCCCTTCAAATAATTTCTTTGATCTTCCTCTTTTATCATCCTTTCTCTCCACTAGAATCTTTGAGCATTGTGATTTAGTAATTTTCTTTAGCAACGGGGCCTGTTTAGTTATCAAACTGAGTATCCCATTGATCCGAGAGGTGGGCCAGCAATTGTCCCAGTTTAATCGAGTTTTTCTTGAGTTGGATCTCCAGTAGATAAGTGACTAAACCCTGCATTTTCTTTCCTTGTGTGAGCTGTATTCCTATGATAGAGGAACAAAAATGCAAGTAGGGATGAGATAGATATTCAACTGCCTTAACAATTAGTAAAAGATGCAAAACAATGGGCTTTGAGGGTTACATGTAGCATTCCAGTTGCGCCACACCTTAAGGCTCGCTAATTGTTCTCTTCTTCAATCTTTTACTACTCGGAGTAATAGGCGCATGCAGAAGACTTATAAATAGAAAATCAAATAGGGCGGCTATACGGGCACAAGTGCATGGAATGCAAAACATCAAACGGGAGGCACGCCTATAAAGGGGGTATGAGCTTTCAAGGGATGAACTAACCATATAATGTACATCTCAAACAACAAGATCATTCAACATATTAACTTACACACTTTTATTCATATTTTGTTTAGGCTATATACATTATTTATTCAACCATATTAACTACTGTTTGTTACATATTTATCTAGGACAAGTATAATAGGTGGTAATCTACTTTGGAATGCTATAATTACCCACCGATTCATCGAGTCAGTAGTTTCATCCATACTTTCATTTGTAATTTCTATTTGATCAACCATGTCCAATAAACGAGAAGAAAAAGGTTCAAGAAGATGCGGAGCGACATGACCAATCCATTGTCTTAAGCCACGATGGTACATCGCCTTGAATTTAAGTACTATTCCATCAGATAAACTTTGGAACGAACCACCTTATAGTGTGGATAATATGGTATTTTGGGATGAGCATTAGTAAGCTCTTCAACCGTATGACTGATCTTTATAGGATATCCATACACACGTTGCCGTACGAGCGTCGGATCCACAAACATCCTAATAAACTGAAAAGTGGTTTCAACAACATAGTGAGTATAAACCTAACAAGTATGATTCCTAGGCTAAACGGCTAGACTAACCATAGATTCACAAGATTGCAAACAGACTTACCATGACAGAGTCCAAGATATACACTTGAGATAATCTCAAAATCGAATCAGAATCTAAAATAGTCAAAGGATATAATCTCAGAATCTTAGAATCATCAAAATTGAAGCTATCACAACCAAAATAAATTGGTAAACAATGCTCGCAATAGTAAAATCATAGACAAACTAGTAATAACGACTAGAAATCTACTTACCTCGATTATTTGAGAAAATAACGAACGAACGATTGGAAGAATAAACGGATGGCCAACGGCGGGGACGGCAACGGTGAGATGGCATCGACGGACGTGGCAACGACAACGCTAGTCGTGGCCAGGGGCGTGAGGATACAGGACCAAAAAGTGAGAGAAGGATGGTGGCACGGCAGTGCTTTGATAGAGTAACGGCGTATTTTGACGATCGTACGACAAAATGAACTGACGCAAAAATTTATATGGGGTAAGTAGGTGAAGGCCAGTCAGCTTGGGCAAGTCGGCACTCGAAGTGCACGACGATGCTAAGTGTCACCACATGTTATGCACCGGCGGTGGGTTGCCACGTAGCACGGCCGTGTGCCACGTGCCCTTGCCTCCTCCCACATGCTGACACGTGGGCCCTTGCGTGTCAATGCATCCTCGTGTCCTCGTTCGGTACCAATTTCTCGTGTACATGGCCCAGTCGGGACCAAACTTAATTATGATGTGTCGCTATGTCATCTCGTTTTCAATTCATAACTATCCAATAATAATCCTATATAAGCTAACTGAGATTTTAAGGTCATCACATTACGCCTTGTGATGGCCTAAATTTTTAACCAATTAGATTTGCGAGCGATACAGTCGAGGACAAACGTAAATTACTCGAGATTATAATTTCAGGGTTAATGGATTTTGGTGCGGTGGACTTTATATTGAGTTTAATGCTGTAGTTTGGGAGCGGTAATTTTATTTGGACCATTAGTGCTTTGTTTGATTGAGTGTCAAAGTACGTGATTGGTTAACTCGAATTTGGTTTGCGGCTTTAGTGCGAGCACCTCTTGAACTGCCAGTTTCCATTGAACTATCCCCCCATATAAGGGGCTCATTCTCTCTCCATCCCCACATTTTCCTCTTCCCCCTCTTTGTAGACATCCCCCTGTCTTCCTCGTTCACTCCGCCGAACCACGCCCACGATGCCGAGCCCCTCCCCCCCTCGCTCGAGCTTGCGTCGGTGACCACGGCTCCATCCAGCACCTCGATGACTAGCTCCACCATGGTTATCTCACTCCCTCGCCCTTAGCCTCGCCTTAAGCTCGCGCACCCCCTCTCGGATCTGCACTATGCCCAACAAAGAAGGAGCCGGCTCGGGTTCGTCATGGTGTCTATTTGAGCTGCGTTTTCTTTGAGCTTCCATTTGAGGCAAGTTGACATCTAACCTTACCATTAGATGCTCCATTAACCATTCGGTTTGGCAAGAATTGAGAACCTTGAATATAGGTATATGAAGTATAATATTAACTTGCATGACTTAGGACAAGGTAATGCATGTCTGGTTTGTTGCTTGGACTATAGTTTAGAGGTTTTTGGGTAACTAGATTTCGAGTTCGAATTGTCTTGAATGTCACCGACTGAGCATGAATTGGATTGCGAGTGTACGTGTGGTTCGACCAAGAGACCTTAGAGTTCGTTCTTGGAATTCTTGACTTGTCTATGTCTTCTGGTTGCTGAATTGTTTACTTTTGGTCACGAGTAGTATGATAAATGAGAGAGTTTGCTTGATTGTTAAGAGTTTACCTTGAATAGGGACTCAAGCACGACGTTGGTGGATTATAATAATTGACCGCAAGCTTTGAAGGACTAATCGTAGTACTTCGTAGTTTGATTGATGGCATTTGCAGGTATGTAGTTTATACTTTTTATCATCTCTTGTTCTCTTTTCCGTGGTTGTTTCATTATGATTCTTAGTGTATGTTATATAAGATAGATTGTCTGGCTGTATGATAAATGGAATGGTTAATCATTGGATTAGATGTACTTCTTGCAGAGTCTTGTAGTCACCCTTGCTGCTGAAACCCCTTTTTTCTTTCAGATCTTAGCCATGCCAATTGCCCTAGTGACTCCTTTCACCCGCTACGATGCTCCCTTGACTTATGTGGTTATCTAGGAGGAGCATGACGTACCTGCTTTTTCGTTTGTGCATTTTGTCAAGCGTATCGTTGTGCTACTAATTGATGTAGGGTCGCCCATTGACCTTATACCCCTCAGGCTTGTGTCAGTATATGCATGGCTCTCGGGCCAGTTATTCGGACCTCTTCCCTATTATGCTCCAAGAGCATATGGGAGCGACAATAGCGATGGTAGCAAGGAGTAGTGGAGCATGGGTATTGGAGTGCCAGATGTACATGTAGGTCTTTTGAAGGCGAAGTGCCACGGTGGCTACTTTTTGGATGTTGGCCGTGAGGTAGTAGGGCTAGTAGTAAAAACGTAGCCTGAGGATCGTGCCTATTAAATGGGGGTATTTTTCTTTTGGTTGTTGTCCCTCAGTTGGCTGTTTCGATGTCATTTGCAGGAGAATTGTACATAACTCTTTAAGAATGTATAAAAGTAACTATTTTTATAATTTGCTGAATGATCTTTCTGTGTACATGTTATACAGGTTAAGGAACCCTATGAGTAAGGCCATACCCTTTAAACGTCATGCTAGCCTCTATTTTCATGCACTTGTCTTTTATTTATGGCCGCATGATTATTTTTAGTTTAAAGCTTTTGCATGCGCAATCTATTATATACATAATATAAGATTAAAGCAAAGCACGATTATCAAGCAATTGGCGGGAGCGAGAGGAGGTCACCACATACCCAATAAGCCATTAGGTAATAATGAAGCTGGCATAAATATATCGGTAGTACCATAACTTTTGTACGTCGTTCACGAGTGCTATAATTTTTTCGTTCACTTGAGTGCCATATCGGAGCAAAATCGTTCACTTGAGTGCCATTCCCGACAAATAGCCTTACATGAACTTTCCATTATTTTTTTAATTTTTTGTGACACATAATTTTTTTAATATTTTATGGAATCTTTTATTTTTTATTTATTTTGATGTTTTTATTTTTATTTTAATTATTTAATATATTTTTTTATAAAAACATGGATTTCCCCTTGGCCGCAAGGTCGAGGTGACTTTGGCGACCTTCTTCGACCCGGCCGCTTGTCCTAGGGCAAGGGCGCGCCGCTCGCCCGTGCCTCGGTGTCGCGAGTGAGGGCCCTCAAGGTCCCGCCGGCTAAGGCAAGGCCGCGGGGCCGCGAAGGCCGTTGCCGAGGGTCGTCGCCGTTCCTCGATCGAGGCCGAGCCGGCCCTCGCCCTAGATTATCGGCTATGGCCGGTGAGGGCCCTCGCGGTGGGCATTGCCGGCCAAGAGGAGGAAAACACAATAAAAAACTAAAATAAAAAGAAAATTTTCAAAATGACTTAAAATATAAAATAAAAATCCCCATGTACATTAAAATTCAAAAAAGTTGCTCCGGCGATACTATGTTGGATTTTTCGACATCCACGTAGTATTCCGACGAGGCAAATCGGCGATGGCACTTAAGTGATCATTTTTTCAAATTTGTGGCATTCAAGTTAGCGAAAAAAAAGTTATAATACTCGGGTAAATGCCGTACACAATTTATGGCACTCCCAATATACTTATCCCAATGAAGCTACTCTGTTGGAACTATCGAGAGTTTGGCACACCTTTGACGGTTCAAAAACTGCGAGCCCTAGTGGCTCATGAAAGGCCCAACATGGTATTTTTAATGGAGACAAAGAATTGGGAACCAATGATTCAAAGGCTAAATGTCACAAGCCGTCTTTAAAAGATAAAATACACGACTCACAAGCAAAAGACTCAGAAAAGATTAAGTTTGTTAATATAATATATTTTTTAAAATTAAAAAATAAAAAAAAAAAAAAAAGGCTCTATCCAAGTCTTACCTAAGTATCTAAAAAAGAGGGAACAACTACGGAGTGAGCCAAAACTCAACAAGTAAAATTTCTAATCGAACAACTAAACTAACCGACTCGCCATTCATTTAAGCGAAAAACAAATAATCAGCAAACACCGAGCTTCCCAACGACAGTTCACAATAGAATACTTGTGTAAGGGCTATGGGTAATTTGATACCAATTCAGGACGGTAACCACCAGAGAAACTCCACCCACAGCTTCCTAAAGCACACGGCCAACTCGCCCTTGCACGCTATTTCCATGTTCAATTCACTACATTCTGGCGATAAACTCATCCTTCACTTCTCAAATTTGGACTACCCATAACTGAGGGATTGTACTATAGCCAAAGGTATCGCTCGATGAACAACGAACTCTGTGGATCATACTTGCACCCCACGACCAAAACCACCTACATGGTGCCACTTCGAAATTCCATCAGTTCTTTGACATCCAAGACAATGAGTTCGTGACTTTTAACTATCTAAGATCCGAGAAAGCTAACCCAAGCGACGGATCGGACAACCAAGGCGATTCCCCTTCCATGCAAGTAGAGTTCCCCATGAAATATTCATTTTTGACGTAACTCAAATTGCCAAAACAAACGGTTATCGAGCTAGATAGTAGTTAGGACAAAAAACTTACTTGCCTTAGATTGTCATATGAAGAAAATAGAACCAAATTCGCCGACGGAAGGAGCTCAATTCACCCTCTTCGTTCCTTGGTGGTTTACGATCGAGAGAAGGAAGAAAGAAAGAGCGGGTGTCGAGGGGCGGAGCGCAAACTTGAAGCTTCAGAGATGTACTATCGATGAGCCATCGAATTGGCAGCTCAAGTTCAGGCAAATGTGGGCTTAGGCAATGGTAACGAAGGGAAAGAGGAAGAAGAGAGGGGAGTGTTCGGTAGGGGGTATTCTACCAAGTGATAGGAAAAATGTAGAATAGAGAGAGAGGAGAAAAGACTCACGGGTGGATCCCACAAGGCCAAAACCAGAGAGAGAGAGAGAGAGGGGGGGGGAGTGAAGAGTGGGGGTCAAATCAAAGGGCTTCGAGCCCAATTTTGTAAATAAATTCTGGTGTGAACGATTCCTTCACAGTCCATGATAAATCCGCTCCCCACACTTTTACCAATTTCAAACAATTCAAGCCGTTATAACCCCCATCTCCTTAAGAAATTTCGTCTTCGTAACTTCCGTTTTTCCTTAGGAAGATTTATCCCCAAAATCTCCGTCCTTATTTTTGTTTGCCACATCTTGCAATCTTAACCTCTAATCGTGGACATCACCAACCTCAATAACTCCCAGATCATTTGGCAATTCCACTAGGCCATTCATTCACACACGCTAATTCATATGCCCACTTGTGATTTCCGTTGGTTACGGTCTTTACACAACTCACACCCCACCACGACGCTCTTTGGGTCATTGGGTAGCTAGCTCGTGTCGATTTCATCTCATTCCTAGTTTATCCCGATCACACACTAGGGACCATCACCGACTCATTTTTGGAGGCACACAAACGGCTAACCTTCTCCAACTCCTACCAGGCATTCAAGGCATTCCACTTATCCAATGGCATCTCCATTCATCCTCTCACTCACCAAAATACAATGCAATGCCATGCATTTTCGAAAATACTTTACATTTCAAGGGCTGTTTCAACTTTAAACAATGCAGTTTTCAAAACATGTCAAACTTTGCACAACACATATACCCACATTTTTTGACGTATGACTTGGTTCATTCCCGCCCCCATCGTCATCTTAGAAGCCTCCTAGGAGTTGCACATTGTCCAGGCCTCTTTGCTTTAGCATCACTCCTCGCCCTCATCGGATCGGGTTGGTGTAAGCCTACCAACTTATGCATGGTTTGTCCCCAAGCCACAAATCTATGATGGTAGTCTCGTTCGATGAGTCCCATACCAAGTCTCACGGTTTATAGATGTCCCGTCTAGCTTGTCCCATACCAAGCCGACAGGTTTATCAAGTTCGATTAAAACGATGATGTGTAATGCATGCACGTTCTTCAAAATTTAATTATTTTAATGCAACAAATCTGTGCAATGCATGAACGTCCTCAACTCCATATCTCCCATCATTCACTACCATATCATTAAATTCTTATCTTAACATACTAAAACCATAGGCGATCATCAATCTTCAAAGATCAAAAACTTATAATCAATCTATATAACTATTTCTTGGTCATTGACATCACAAAAGTTAGAATCATTCAATCCATATGGCCCATCGTCCGTAATCGGTCACTAAATATCATGGCGCAACCTCAAATTCACGCCTAACACTTCACGATCTCATTCGCGTCCTTGCGAACTTCATATTCTCAATTAGGGCCGTTAATATAATCGATAAGTAAAACCATCAAGATACAACACAAATTCAAGTCTATGATCCACAAATGTGCATCCACCAAACTTCACACTTCAAACCTATCGATAAGTCGTTACCATTTCGACTTATTGTCCAATCCAATTGTCGATCACTATACTATAACCTCAAATAATCGTAGAAATCATCAAATCCTAAGTAGTGATCTACCAATTTCTTAACTAGCAAGTTGCCTAAACCACTACCTATCCCCTATCAAACGCAACACATGCAATTGTAATTTTATACGCGTTCTTGCCTACTAAGCAATTTAGTCACTAGCGCACCTTATCACTCCATCGACCCACTCCGATATCACAATATCATGAGCCATCCTTAAAACTTGATAAAACACACGACTCACAAGAAAAAAACTAAAAAAAGATTAAGTTTTTGTACATATACATATATCTTTTAACAAGTTCTTTACAAAAATTCAAAGATTAGTAGGAAAAATTACAAGCTGCTTTGATTATTCCTAATCTAACGCAACCTTTGATGAGCTTCGTCTTCACCACCGACTTTAGGGCTCTATCCAACGTCGTACCTAAGTATCTGAAAAAGAGGGAATTACTACGGAGTGAGCCGAAGCTCATCAAGTAAAACCTCTAACTAAACAACTAAACTAACTGATTCGCCATTCATTTGAGCGGAAACCAAATAATCAGCAAACAACAAGATCCACAATAACAGTCCACAACATAATACATGTATAAGGGCTATGGCTAATCTGATACCAATTCGGGACGGCAATCCAATAGAGAAACTCCACCCACAGCTTTTAAAGTTCACGACCACCTCCTCCACACATACTTCCTTCCCCTCTTCACTCCTTTCTCACAAAAAAAAAACCCAACACTAATCAAAAAAAAAAAACCATATGAAGGGAAGTACTATAGGCAAAACCATCACTTAAAAAAACAAAAAACCCCCGAAAAAAACTTCCACAAAAAAAAAAAAAACACCCCAACAAAAAAAAAAAAAAAAAAGGTTGTCGGGGTGGGTTGGAGGGAAAATGGGGAGGGAGAGAGAGAGAGCCTGGGCAGATCTCACGGGCCAAAACCCGAGAGAGAGGAAATGGATGGGGAGCGGGGTTTACATGGAAAGAGTGGGGGTCATATCAATGGGCTTTGGTCCCAATTTTGTAAACAAATTCTGGCGCGAATGATTCCTTCGCAGTCTATGATAAATCAACGCCCTATACTTTTACCAATTTTCAAAAAATTCAGGTCGTCACACTAAGGAATTGCTTGAAACTTCGGAATTATTTTGTTGTGAATCCTATAGGGATTAGCTGGCAGGTTGGCCGTTTTATGGGGAAAATCGGTAACTTTATATGTGGATTCTGCTTCAAATGAGATGATCAATCTAATATGGGTAGTTCCTGTGATGGGGAATCAGATGCGTATCACTTTCATTCACACACCAAATGCTTACCGAGAAAGACTTGAATTAGGAGGAATTGAATAGGATAAGCGCTCAGAACAATCTTCCGTGGGTTTGTCTAGGCGATTTCAATGAAGTGTTACATGACTGGAAGAAAGTTGGAAAACGCATATTAGAACCTTATAATTTAAACGATTTCCGTGATTGCCTGAATGAATGTTCCTTGATGGATATTGAATGCAAGGGGTGTATGCCTTTACAAAGGCAAATAATAAAGAAGCGGAAAACTATGTGAAAAAGAAGCTAGACAGAGTTGTCGGCGATTTTGAATGGAGGTTCAAATTCCTAGAAGCTGAAACCCGCACCCTTCTAGCCATTGGAAGCGAGCATAGCCCCATCTTACTCACCTTGGAAAAGAGGGTTTAAGTTTGAAGCTTTTTGATTGGCGAATAAAGAATGTCAAGTAATTGTGAAAGAAGTGTGTCACTCTCCTACATTGGCGGATGAAACTATGCCGGAAAAGCTGGCTGCAGTCCTTGGAGCTATGGCTAAATGGAGTAAACATAAATTTTCCAATGGTCACAGAAAAATTGATACGCTTAAACAGGAAATCTAGGAGATAATTAATAGTCCAAGAGAAGAGTTCGACAGAGAAAGAACACAATGGCTAAAGTGGGAGATTGAAAATCTGTGGAGGCAAGAAGAGATGTATTGGGAAATGAGAGCTCGAATTATTTGGCTGAAATAGGGGATAAAAATACAAAATATTTTCAGGCAAGAACTATTCAGAGAGGACAAAGGAACCGCATTTCTATGCTGAAAGATGCGGATGATGTATTGCACAAGGACCAAAGTCAACTTAAAAGGATGATTGTGGAATTTTTTTTTCCAGGAGTTGTATACTTCGGGTGGTCAAAGAAACTTCCACCCTGTTCACGAGGAAATGAATCAAATGCTCACATCAAAAGTTACAATGGAAGAGATCAAAGCCGCAGTGCTCGAATTGGGAGCTACGAAGGCTCCAGGACAAGATGGTTTGAATGGCTTATTTTACTAGCACAACCGGGAAGATGTTAAGGAGGATGTCTATGCGGAGGTACAGAAGTTCTCTCCCTTGGGGACTCTAAATCCAGAACTCAACAGAACCTCTATCTCCCTCATACCCAAAACCCCCTAACCCTGAAAAGCTTGAGCAACTCTTTCCAATTAGCCTTTGTAATTTTGTGTATAAGATTTTCTCGAAGGTGTTGGCAAATACGCTGAAAATTATACTGTCAAATGTGATAGCCCACGGACAGAGTGCTATTTTTAGTGGACGGCAGATTCAAGATAACATTTTGGTAGTACACGAGGTGCTACATCAACTGAGAGTAAGAGAAAAGGAAAAAGCAATTTCAAGCAGTTTTAAAGCTAGATATGTAGAAAGCCTATGATCGAGTGGAGTAAGACTTCTTAGAGGCACGTATGCTCAAGATGGGTTTCGGTGAGAGATGGGTAGATTGGGTAATGCAGTGCGTAACAACAGTTTCTTTTAGTGTGAATTTTAATGGGGAATCACTTCCCTTCTTTCAATCATCCAGAGGTTTAGGACAAGGGGATCCTCTATATGCATACCTGTTTATTATTGCTCAACAGTCTTTCCTCCCTATTGAAGAATGCAGTGAAAAATGGTGGCTTGCGGTGTATAAACTAAACAGATTCTATCCTTTGCTGTCTCATTTATTTTTTGTGGACAACTGGATTTTTTTTTCCTTGATGGTAGGATCCAAGAGTGCCAGGATTTAGCAACAGTGTTAAATCAATACTACTTGCTTCTGGACAGGCTATCAACCTAAGCAAATCTGGAATTCTTTTCAATGGGGGTGTCCTAAAAGCTTAAGGGATAGCATGGCAGAGAGATCAAAGTTCTAGAAATTAGCAATATGGGAAATATTTGACCATTCCATCTAGGCAAAAGGCTACATGGAGTGCTAATATTTGCATATGGTATTCACTTTAATGTTAATATTTGCAGTGGTGAGGACTATGAGCCTTCGCTGCCGCCACCCACCATTGCCGGTTGGCGATGGGTGGAGAGAGTGCCTAAGGGGGTTACCAAGCCCCGACGACCCCCGTTGAGGCGTTGCCGGGGGTTCGCAAGGCTTGGCCTTGGCTGGTCGAGGCCTCGCGGACCCATGACGAGGCCGACCTTGCTTAGATTTGGGCGAGGCCGGAATTGTCTAGCTATGACCACACCGAGCGATGGCTGGGCGATGTCGGCCTCGCTATGGGGTTTGCGAGGCCTCGACAACCATAGCCAGGCCTCGCTGGCCACTCCCTCACCCATTGCCGGCGATGGTGGGCGGCGGTAGTGAGCTCGCAACCCTTGCCGCTGCAATTGCATGTTTTTTTAAAGTTATTTTCTGTTATGACAAAAAAAAGAGGTTATTTTTGTGTTTACTTTTAATTTTTTAAAAAAGTTAACTAAATTTTTAGTTTAAAAGTCTAGGTGGCGGCCGCGCAAATTGAATTTTAAAAGAAAAATTGCCACCTGGAGAGGCTTTTTTAAAAAAAATTTCACATAATATTAAGAAATTTAAAAAAAAAATCATGAATTGGTACTAAAGGGAGCTCCATACACAAATATTGACACTCTAGGTTTTTTTTTTGCCATTCCATCCGGTGGGCTGCGTAAAAAAAGGAGATGTTTGCATGGATTTTGGGAAGAATTAACTCGAAACTAGAAGGGTGGAAGGAAAAACTGGTTTCAAAAGCTGGAAAAGAAGTTTTGATAAAGCTGTAGTTCAAGCTGTGCCACAATATGCAGTGTCTGTTTTCAAAATCCCACTATCTGTTCGTAGAGCCATAGAACAGAAATTGCAAATTTTTGGTAGTGAATCAGATGCTGGTCTGCACTGGAGGAGATGGGGGAGGTTTTAAAATTTAGAAAAGAAAATGATGGTTTGGGCTTCAGAAACTTGATTATTGTTAATAAAGCCTTGTTGGGTAAACAAATCTAGAGATTGGCGAATATCCCAGACGCACTAGGAGTAACCTGCTTAAAAGGCATATATTATCCTCTTGGGGATGGCAAAGCCTACGAGTCAGGGAGGACAAATGGTTGAAACGAGGAATTATTGGGGGTCCTGCCACTAGAGACGAGCCGAAGACAGTGGTAGGGTTGATTCACGAAAATGAAGATCGATGGAACGAGACAAAGCTTCAGGAACTTTTTGACGAAAACATCGTCCAGGAAATCCTAACAATTCCTATCGAACCACAAGCAACACGAGCAACCGGTTTGGACAGGCACAGAGTCAAGCGCATTCACAGTGAAGAGTGGATATAATACAACGCGTGAGACAGAAGCAGAGCAGCAGCGAAAGGAACCATCATCATCCTTTGGACCCCCTCGTAAATTATGGAACAAGTTATTGGGAATGCAGACCGGCACGAAGATCAAAATTTTCACTTGGAGTCGATGCCACAATGCAATTCCATCAAAAGGAAATCTGAGAAGGAAGCATATTATGCCCCGAACAAAATGGCCCTCTCTTCAAGCGCGAAGTGGAAACAACAGAGCATATCTTCTTGCTCTGCCCCCGGACAAAACAGGGTGTGGTTAGATCCGTCTCTAAATTTGCATATCTCTCGGCTGGGGTTAACTAGAATCGGCATCCGGTTGCTTAAATTCACAGAAATAACCGCAAATTTGCCCTCGATAGAGCATGTAGCTGCTGTTCTTCGGCACGTATGGAAAGCGAGGAATGACTTCATTTTCAGGCCTCAAATCCCAGACCTCGAGATGCATACTAGAGGAAGTGCAGGTAGCGAGAACAAATTTCAGCACATGGAAGTCGAAATGATCTATTGACTCAATAGTATTGAGGGCTTTGGAGTACACAGATCAAGTTCCATGGGAAGTGCCTTCGCTTATAGGAGAAAGCTGTGATCTGTTACCCCGCTTCTCAAATCTCAAGCTCGGGCTCCTGCTCTAGGGAAGCTAACGAAATTACAACACATCAGGAAGGCATCGAGGATTTCCCGGTCAACCAATTCGATCGGAATTGCAATTTTTCAAGTCGGCCTCCTCAAAAGAACCGGCTTGGCCTCCGATTTCCCGGTCAACTAGTTCAACCGGCGGCTCAATAAATTGAACATTTTACAAAGAGAGTCAGAGCATTGGTTCTTAAGTAGTCTGGGCTATTGATAAAACCAGATTGGGCCACGATCCGGTTCTCAATCAAACCGGTTGAATCCTTTTTTTTTTCTTCCAGGTCTTCAAACCGGTTGATCGGCTTCCTTGGCCCCTGTTTGAAAACACTGATTAAAACCGATCGACACATTGAGAAAAGACAAATGTAGCCTAGCCAGTAGCCACACGAATTTTTCTCGCTCTTGTTTTGATCCATTTTGTTTGCTGGTAACTCATATATGTAGCCTACCCACTTGTTAGGTGGATAAGACAAATCGCGTTTACATGTCATAATCACGATGAGTTTTGTAGCCCCGCCAACTCGTTTATGAATCATGTCATGACCTTAACACCCAAACACAATAAGTTTATCGGGCAAATTACATGACTCGACACCTTTAACACGTTTAACACATAAGGCATGAATCTTATATACGAATTTGTCAAAATGTGTTTAGACATGTATGAGTATTTTTAAACGTATCTCAATGTATCTTAACATGTCATGCTAATACAAATGGCATGTTAGCATATATAATTAAGCGTACTTAATCGTGCCATGGACAAATTAAAAGGGTTAGTCCGCACTTTATCATGTCGTCATCGGCCAAAATTCGCCGGATAGACTAAATTGACACAACTACAAAAGCTTTACAACTGAATCAGCAAAAAAGGAAGTAGTTTAAGATTGAGTTGGCATAATTGCAATAGATTTAAGACTGTGTTTGATAATGTTTCCGATTTTTTCATTGACGTATAAACGAAGTTAACTCGTTAATTGTGAACCCTCGTTCAAACTTGACATGAACGGGCTTAGCTATGTGTTTGTGTATATAGTCTCTAAACGGGTCGGTGGCGAAAATTGTCAGATTTGTTCCAAGGTTTAAATGAATGTACGTCACAATTAGCCCGGTCAATATGTAAGAAGGCATATTTGATAATGTCTGATGAGTTTTCTTCTTATAGGTGATTTTTCAGAGGGCGAAAGACATAGAGGTCAGATTAAACATATCGGAGGAGATCACTCAATGACAAGGAGTGGCAAGAGAGCTAACCATACGATGTTCTGATTGGTGTCGATCACCGTGATGGCCATTGAATTTGATCCGGACAATTACATCAGGAGTTCTAAAACTTTTCGTAATAATACCATATTTGATTTTTCAAATTCTCACAGCGTTCATTTGAATCCTTAAATTTAAATAGTCCATGCATGGGAATCATGCTACTAGCTTAGTTATGTTTATTACTTGTCGCCAAAGAGAACACACGAGGATAGACGTGAGCTTACAAAAGAATTAACAGAGAAGCAAACCTAGCCGGCTTCTAACCCGAACCTCACTCCCCGTCACACTTACCGAACAGCTGGCTCCGGAAAACCAAGAAACCCACCGCGTGTCCGCCGACTGCGGCCAAGAATATGCCGCCATTGTATGACACGACTGCAAGCATCACCATGTAGCTAACTGCCGATCGCACCAAGTAAAGCCCGGTCTTGAAAAGGCAAGCCCCGACTTTGGTCGCGCCCGGCTTGGCGAACTCAAAGCCAAGGAGGAATTCGACGAGGAAAGCGAGGCAGAAGACGAAGATGATGGCCAGAGCGTACATGGCGGGGTCGTTCCCAGGCCAGTGGTCGAAGAGGACGACCGCGCTGTGTCCCCAGTAGAAGCTCATGTGCGTGACCGCCAGCCGGTTCACGTGACGGATGTGAGTGCGGTTGAGCTCGCCGTTGTGTGACGTCATCCCCTCCACCATAGCTGTCTCTGGGACTGAGTTCTCTCGCTCTTGGGTGGCGATGGAAGTAATGTGGAGCATGGAGGTTTTAAAACCCTCGGACAGCTTGACAGACAACGTGGGATTCTCACTAATATCTTCCCGTTAGATTGTGTTCGCCTTCTTTTGCTTTCTCGCTTTTCTGAATTCCATTTTCTTGTTTTCTTTTATCATTATATTTGATCCTACAGACAAACCCAGTAACACTCGCAACATTTAAATATTAAACCATGTTTACATCTAATATTTACATTTTATATGCTATCAAGAGTTCAAATCTTTTCAATTCTTTATTTATCTTTTCAACTACGTTGTACTTTGTAATAATACTTGCTATGCTTCAATCCAAATCACGCTCGTTTGTGAGACGGAGTGCTACAACATTCAGATATTGAATCTTGTCTTCATTCAATATAACTAATAACCAATGACAGTGTCACAAAATTATACAAGAAGTAAGAAACGGCCAAGCAGTTCATGCAAATGGTTTACCGCCGCCACTTATCCATGGTGGACTACCTAAACTTATCTTAACAGAAAAGGTAAAACGCGAGCTACGACGTTTTCAGGATGCTCCTAATAACCAACAAATGGCAAGCGCTTTTTCAAAGCACTAGTGGCCGCAAGGCAAGAATCATCGAATCATCGCATAGTTCCTTCGTACCCGAAGGATGAGACTGATTCCGTTACGAGAGGATTGTTCGCACTTGGAGATGTAGAGTATTGAATTTGTTTGCCCAGTGCCTAATCCCCACAAGTGTTTTCTTGTTCTGAAATCCTCTACCTTCACAATTTGTGAGAAATTATATTAAAAAAAAAAATTTGGGTGATCTTTTGTTGCTCCAAGAATGAACTTACTTGTTTGTCCGGACCACAGAAATATGTTGAATTGCGTGCGGGAATGGATATGTGATTTTCCTCTTTTTGGTTTTGAGAATATATGTTCAATGTCTTGGCAAAAAAATAAAATGAAAATATGTGTTAAATGTTCTAATGAGTCGTGTGCAAGCGATTCCATTGGAGGAGACAGGGATAAAGATTGACGCTTTAGCTTTAGCTCTGCAGAGACAGCATTCTAATTCCACAATTTCCGAATGAAGCTTTTGTCGTGTTCTCACGTATCTTTTCCCTTTCATCAAATCGCTCCATGACGAAAGATGGCAATTGGTGATCAACTCAAGGCAGCATCATCTGTCTAGTATAAAGGTTGCCAGAAAAATCATGTGCATAATCAATTTGAATATAAAACATTGAAGAGAGGTCATATGTTTTCGGATTTATTTTTTGGGATTTGACTTTGTTTTCCTTAGTTTATAAAAGGGAAAATAACAATAGAAGTGTCATAACTTTCATGTAGCGCTCACTTTAGTGCTAAAACTTCTCAAGTGATCATTTGAGTACTATTTTTATTGAAAAAAAATTAATTTCGGGGTCATAGTGACAAAAAAAAAACGCTCGGCACATCAATGTTTCAATATAATCCGTCCGACATGGCTCTCAAGCAAAGTGGGTTAGCATAAATGGCGCTAAATAATGTTGTTTAACACATTTGTTTGTCCCAAATTAAGGAATTGGAGCAAATAAAAGAAAATTTCTTCAAATCCCAACCCTAAAATGAGGGATTTGGTGTGAGAGGAAGGCGACTACAGACGAAAGAAGCTGAGAAGGCTACGTTCCTTGCCTAATTCTGCTTCTGAGCAACCGTAACTTTTGCTTCGGAGGGAAGAACAGAGAGGGAATTTGAATGTCTCTTCCAATCCAAACCACGGCTTCAAATTAAAGAAGGAGAAGAGAAGGCAAACCGGTTTAAATAATTTGCCAGCTCACCTTGTTGTGTGTCCATGTTAGGGTTCAATTTATGTTTTAAAAAGTCACGTTACAATTAAAATCTCAATTAAAAAGTAAAGTCGGACCAATCACCTAAATTTGTCATCGGCGGCACTTAAAAGATATATATTTTTTATCTATCGATGTGGCACTAAGTGATCGTAAAGGAGAACCAATGTTTTTATCCAAGGATCAGATGAATAAACGGGTCCTAATCCATAGACTTTCGGAGGGTATGTTGATCCTAGTGCATCATAGCGCTAAAATCACATACGTTCCATGCAATACACATCGATATGACAGTTTATATGAATTGGGCTCATTAGGGGTGAGAAGTTTAAGGTTCTATCTCGAAACTTAGAACTTATCCGTCGGAAACGGTTTCCTCATCTTTTGGAACCCGAAACCTATTATGCATAGGAACCCACCCTATCACAGGTTTTGAGTTGGTTTCAAGGTCTACCCAAATTCTACATGTATTTTTAATTGATCGATTGCACTGAATTATCACATCCAATGACCTCCATTTGCTACTAAAATTCATTTACCATAACTTATATTTAGATACACGAAAAAATATGAAACATTAACAAAATAAAAATCTCAATCATGGATATCGCAAGAAATGAAACCTTAGACTAATTGCTCCAAATTACACTCATCAACGGACGTCATGGAATATCATAGGTTCGCGCGAAGACATACAACAAGAAAAACACAAATACTTATTCCATGTTCTAGGTTTCGGGTTTTAAGCTCTACCACCTAAAAACCGGAACCTTCCTATCGAACCGTTTCATAATTTTTGGAACTTGGAAACTACTGTTGGGAAAATATTATGAATGAATGGGAATAATGGACTCAAACTTTGAGTCCTAATAACACTTTTTTAAGGAATTATTTACCTCACAACATTACTAATGGTTATTGGCAAATATCCTCTATGACACAACAAAATCTCAAGCGAGAGTGTTCGATAAAAATTCTAACATTTTTTCAAGAACTCTCTAGGGAACAATCGAAAACAATGGCCATGTATCTTTTTGGAAACGTCAATGAAAGTTGTCCTATAAATATTAAATAGAATGTAGTGTATATACATAGGAAGCTGTTAGCCCGACAATTTGACAGTTTTATCGGTTATTTCTAACCATAATCTCTCAATTAACGAGTATTTTATACAAAACACGCGATAATGGTGTGTGAATCTATTATCGAGATTGTATTATCCCCGACAATACCGTGAGAGAAGTATTTTCCATATATAAGTGAAGAGAAGACAACTCTTCATTTTGAAAATAACTATATCCGAACACAACTCTTCATGTTCGAAAACGATTAACTCGGACATACCTCTTCATGTTCGAATAATTGTAGGTTTGGACACACCTTTCGAGCCCTAATAACTATTAGACATAATTAAATAATTAGAAATTAATAAAAAAAAAAATAACCTCAATTTCTTGTTTCTCTAGGACATAACAATTAATTTATTATTTTAATTTCAAAATTTTAAAAAATTGTTGATTATTCGCACAATTATTCACACATGTGATTGCACTCTCTCATCTAAAGAAAATGCACTTTTTGTTTGTTTTACTGACAAATATCAACACCTACCATGCACAATCTGAAACCTATAACCTACCATGTTTCTATCGATTCGGTTATCTAATTCTTGATTCTACCCTGAAACAATACTCACGTGCA
Organism: Rhodamnia rubescens; assembly: GCA_021437795.1. Classification (NCBI taxonomy): domain Eukaryota; kingdom Viridiplantae; phylum Streptophyta; class Magnoliopsida; order Myrtales; family Myrtaceae; genus Rhodamnia; species Rhodamnia rubescens. The sequence continues at coordinate 2,245,414 of JAILYA010000024.1, forward strand.
ACCATATCACATAATAATATTTCCCAAAGATCTAGACACCTGGGCAAAACCTGGACATTTTCTTGCATCAAAAGGCCTGGAGAGGCCCAAGTTGGGTTGCCCACGTTTTGCTTCTCTCCAGTTCTCAACCTCTCGTGGCGTACGAAGACGAAAGAATGGTTAAAGCTCGCGTCCCTTTGGCGGACAAGGCTCGAAAGCCCATCGGCAGTTTGCCACGCATGAAAGGAAGAAGAAGATTGTGGAAGCTCGTAGACACGACAAGACGCATCTCCACTCCATTACAGAGACCAAGAAGAGCCTCGAAACTTCAAGCAACGCCAGAAGCTCCCTCAAATCGAAATCCATCTCCGATCTCTGTCCATATAAAGCAATCCACATCCAGTGATCATCTTGAAGCAAGCAGATACACAGATATCTGGAAAACTCTCTGAAGAGTAGCACCGAACGTTGTCTCATCACAACCCCACAAGACCAACGACAATGTCTCTGATGCCAAGCATTTTCGGCAGCCGATCGGACCCTTTTTCATTGGACGTCTGGTCACCCAACTTCATGTCCAGCAACGAGGTGTCGACCTTCGCCAACCTGCAGGTCGACTGGAAGGAGACGCCGGAGGCCCACGTGTTCAAAGCCGACCTGCCGGGCCTCAAGAAGGAGGAGGTGAAGGTCGAGATGGAGGAGGGGAGGGTCCTTCAGATCAGCGGAGAGAGGAGCGTGGAGAAGGAGGAGAAGGGCGAGAAGTGGCACCGGGTCGAGAGAGGCCGGGGCAAGTTCCTCCGGAGGTTCCGGCTGCCGGAGAACGCCAAGGCCGACGAGGTGAAAGCGTCGATGGAGAACGGCGTCCTGACCGTAACCGTCCCCAAGCTGCCGGAGAAGAAGCCGGAGGTGAAGTCCATCCAGATCACCGGCTGAGGAAGTCGTGTTATGTCTGTTCGTTCGGCTCTTAACCCGATCTGATCTGCATGAGGAAGATGACCAGAGTCCGAGAGAAGTTTGTGTCGTGAGTCGTTTTATACGTTGTTGAGTGTGTCCAGTGTGCTGTCTCGAGCCTTTTGTCCGAGATCGAGGATTGTAATCCGGTCGGGTACGCTAATAAAATTTGTTTGTATTGCATGTAAATCGTGATTTAATCCGACAAAACAGGCCGAAATGCTAGAACGAGGTAGCTTCCGTACAATTACACCTTCGCCGTTGGTCAAGCCAAAGCACTGGACAATAGCTATGGGCCGAGCAGTTTTAAGGGCTGTCCAAATTTAACCTGAAATTTGAAATTTGCTGACCGGAACCGGTTCTTTTATTTTTTGAAACTTAGAATCTAAATTTAGCTTATGTAATTTGGAATCCAGACCATATGCTCGTATATGTAATGATTGTTATTTGCTATTATAATTTATTAATCTAGGTCCGAGCACACTGGTTACATTTCCTCCGGGGCCGTGCAAGCCGTTTGTCGATCGGAAATGGGACGCTTCTGTCGAGAAAACCGTCCTTGTCTTTGGTGGCCAGGGCTCGCCGGAACTCATAGGACTAGAATGAGTAATATTCTGATCAATTGAGTTGTTGGGAGATGCCGGAACTCCTAGAACTAGAATGAGTAAAATTCTCATCAATTGAGTAGAGTTGGGAGATGAGACGAGGCGAGACGAGAGGCAACTCTGGTAACTGATGGCGGTAGATAACGGGTAAGGAATGTGTCTGGGATTGAAGAAACGGGTAGGGATTTGCTCCTATATTTGACGAACCCCGGTTCGGGCATCCGACCCGGGAAGAAACAACCCAGCCCAAAGGCCCGAGTTGAATGGGCCTCCTTCAGACTAAGCTTGGACAGATAGGCACAGGATGTGCTAGGCTTGGATAAAGGGCCCCTGAGTCGGCTGGGCCAGGCCTAGCTGGGTCTTGATCTCCCCGGGACGGGTCAATATTTTCCGAATTGGAATGTGAAGGGCAGCCTCATCCAGAATTGGTGCATCTATAGGTCCCGATTCTTCCCAGATGTTGAGATTTGATTTTTCGGCATGGTATTGGTAAGAAAGGAGGTAAAAAAACAAAAAAAAAAGCCATTTCTGGTTTGTCGATTTCTACATCGGAGTGCTAATTTTATTTTGCAGGTTAGCGTGATTCCGCGACAACAAATTCATAAAAACGAAAGGCATTCAGAATGGGTTGCGAAAGTTAAGCCAAGAAACGCTTTGGTACCACGATTGAAATAGAAAAAAAAAAAAAGCAGAGGATTTGAGACATCTAGGGAAAAAGCCACTAAAAATCCTAAACTATACCCACTATGACACATTTACCCCAAACTTTTCTTTGGAACACGAAAACATTTACCCAAACTTTTCTTCTAACACAAAAACCCTAAACTTGTACGCACGTGACACATTTACCTCAAACTTGTGCTCGTGTGATACATTTACCCCAAACTTTTTGTTGTGACAAAAAACTCCAAACTTATAGGCATGTGAGACATTTATCCCAAATTTTAAGGTAAATGTGTCATAGGGATATAAATTTAGGATTTTTGCTATCACAAAAAAAATATTTTACGATAAATATGTCACACGGGCATAGGTTTAGAATTTTCGATGTCACAAGAAAAAATTTGAGCTAAATGTGTTATATGAGTAAAAGTTTGGAATTTTTGGTATCACAAAAAAAAAATTAGGGTAAATGTGTCAAAGTTGCCATAGTTCAGGATTTTTGGTGATTTTTTCCTAGAAATCTATGAAAACGTGTCTTTCTAATAGAGACCTCGTATGTATAAGGTTCTATTTATAATACCATGTACGGATAACATTAAGGGTTGAATTCCTTAAAGAACCTTAACCTTTAGGTTTTGTCCCAAATATGCTCTAAACTTTTTTTGTTGTCTTAAAAAAATTCTCAACTTTCGCTCTAATATCAAATATACCATCATTAGTACTCAGCAAAAAATCAACGTTAAGCCTTCCAACATTGCAATTTCACGTCATGACAATAGTCACGTCAAAAATTGATGTGGAAAACTTCCACGGAAAACGCCGACGATTTCTACGCGAAGGGAGAACGTGGTATATAGGGCTTGCTTGCTCCTCCTTCAATTCGTGCTTAGAGAGAGAATGTGGTCGCTCGCTCTCTACGCAACAAAGCCAGAGCCAAAGAAAGCGAGCTTCTCTGTCCCCTCTTCCGCAGGGAGTTAGGGCTTGCTGCTGCTTCTTCTTCAATTTCGCTCAAAGAGAGAGGACGCTCGATTGTTCCTTTCATACCAGATCCGCTCGCGACAACACGAACCTGGAGCCTCCTCTCTTCAATGTTGTTCTTCTCCAAGTAACTTAAGAGGCAAATAGGGTAAATGCTTGTCACTATGATGATATTAATTCTAGGACCAATTTCAATAAATTTAGTGATAGTTAGGATATGAAAAGCATGGGACATGAAATTCTTCGTTAGTTAGTATGGTACGAAAAGAATATTATTTTAGGTTATCATATTAAATGAGGTTATTTGATATAGTTTCCGAGATAAGCACGGCTGAATTGCATAGATACAACACAAACATGAATGCCCATCCAAATATAGAGGTTACCTTCACGAAGGGCATCACAGACTTGCTCCTACTCAGTTGATGCATGGAGGAATTCCTCCTTTTCGCAATTAATTCCTTTGAGCGAAACAAGTCGAGATGCTAACGCACGGAGAGGGGTAGACACGCGTAGGACAGAGAAGCTCGCTGGCTCCGGCTTCGTGTTGTTGAGAATGAATCTGATATGGTGGGAGAGATTGAGTGTCCACCCTCTCTTCGAGCGAATTTGAAGAAGAAGAAGCAGCAAGCCCTAACTCCCCACAAAGGAGGGGGGTGGGGTTGGGGGGACGAAGAAGCTCGCTGCTCTGGCTTTGACTTCATTGTGTAGAGAGTGAGCGACCATGTTCTCTCTTTGAGCGCAATTCTCCCTTTGCGTAGAAAATGTCGATGCTGTTGTGGAGTTTTTTTCACATCAAATTGACATGGATTTTGTATTGACGTGAAATTGTCATGTTAGAAGCCTTAAAAGGTAAGTTTTTTATGGAGGACTAATAAGAATAGATTTGAGATTAGAGTGAAAGTTTAGGGTTTTGATTAAGACAAAAAAAAAGTTTAACACGGATTTGGTACAAAACTTTTTTTTTGGTCGAAAGGTACAAAACCTAAAGTTTGGGATTTTTTCTTTTTACGAAATTCAGCCCACAATAAAGGAAAAGATATACAGGACACAATTCAATTTCCAACTAAATTAATTTACCCAATCACAACCGCATCTCCAACAAAATATAAACAGCCATGACGTTAGCCGCGTGCTTTGAAGCCAGATCTGACCTCATAATCGCCACCCGGGCCAGATCTTATTGGCGTGGTGGCTCGGCCGGTCCGGATCCTTGGGCCTTACCTTTGATTGACGATAGGAGACGACCCATCATCACCAAATCAAACGTATGATCGTCCGCCGCTCGCTTTCCTCATCTCCATTCTCATCCACTCCCAAAGAGAGAGAAGCCACAAAAGGGAGATGGAGGAGCCGCGTGAGCCTCATGTGCTCATCCTCCCCTTCCCGGCGCAGGGCCACATCAAGCCCATGCTCTGCCTCGCGAAGCTCCTCGCCTCCGCGGGCCTCCGCGTCACCTTCCTCAGCACCCACCACAACCGCTGGAGCCCCTCCTCTTCTCCCTCCCCCTCCTCCGCTTCGTGTCCATCTCCGACGGCTTGCCCGACGACCACCCGCGAAGCTTGGAACTGATCAGAGAGCTCTTCCTCTCGATCAAGACGGCGATGAAAGCTCGCTTGCGGGAGTTCCTGCTTTCCGAAGGCGCAGAGCCTCCGGTGACCTGCGTCATTGCGGATGGGATCATGTCGATCGGCACTGACGTCGCGGAGGAGCTCGGCATTCCGGCCATCTCGTTCCGGACATTTAGCGCTTGCTGCTTGTGGACCTTCTTCTGCGTTCCCACCTTCATTCATGAGGGCAAGCTTCCATTTCCTGGTAATTCGGTCAAATTTGAAGAGTGTATTGTGTGTTTGGCTGATCAAGATTGGAAAATTTCCAAACTTTAGATACTTCAGTTGGAATAATCCGAGAAGATATAGAAGAAATTTAGCAAAATGACTCAACAAATATATGTAAAAATAGTCCGGTGATCATGAGAAAAACGAGGTGAAACTATTGCTTGACTGTTCATCTTTATGACAAAAACTTGGCAGATGATGATCTGGACAAGGAGTTCCATGGCTTGCCGGGAGCCGAAGGCCTCCTGCGACGGAGAGACCTACCAAGTATATGCAGATCCCCGATCGAGAGCCACCCATATCGCTATTTCCTAGACGAAACCACTGCCATGACCCGAGCTTCTGCTCTCATACTCAACACATTCGATGCCCTCGAAGGCCCGATGCTCTCTCGTCTCTCCACCATTTTCGCTGATGTCTACGCGATCGGGCCCCTCCACGCCCTGGCCGCCGAATCCGACATTGGGCATTCGGCCGGACGTGCTGCATCCGTAGGCAGCCTTCGGATCGAAGACCGGAGTTGCATGACGTGGCTCGACTCGCAGGCATCGAGATCGGTCGTCTACGTGTCGTTCGGGAGCTTGGCGAAGATCACGGTCGGCCAGTTGGTGGAGCTTCGGCACGGCCTTGTCGATGGCGGGAGACCGTTCTTGTGGGTCTTGAGGGAGGACGCGATCTCGGGAGAGAACGAGGAGATTGCGAAATCACTACTATCTGAACTGAAAGTCCCGAGCGAAAGACGGTGCGTTGTGGACTGGGCGCCGCAAGAAGAGGTGCTTGCCCACCCTGCCGTGGGGGGTTTCTTGACGCACGGCGGCTGGAACTCGACCTTGGAGAGCATAGCGGCCGGAATCCCAATGATTTGTTGGCCTCAAATGGGAGATCAACAAATTAATAGTCGGTGGGTGAGTGAAGTATGGAAAATCGGGCTTGACATGAAGGATACTTGCGACAGATCGACGGTCCAGCTCATGGTTAGGACATTGATGGTGGACAAGAACGAGGAGATTATGAAATCGATGGCTAGGATTTCGGCATTGAGTTCGGCTAGTGTTGGCCACGGCCCGGAGGGATCTTCGTCGAAGAACTTGGGAAGACTAATTGAAAATCTAAGGAAGATCGGTCCAACAAGAAGAGCTGGGGAAAATCTCCCAAATCTAAATAGTTATAGGGAAAATTTTAAATAATAACTTGAACCGAATCTTTGAAGCTCTCAAATAAGAGCCGGAACTAAGGGCATTTTTGTCTTGTTTTTTCCCTTCCTTTTGGCAGGTAGCATGTCTCAGGCGATGGTCAACCACTGGCCAGGGCTGCCTTGTTCTTAGTTAGAATTTTCCTATGATTTTGTCTCAAGATACGGATAATATCTACTCATCGTACGCAATAAAATGTTTGGAAAGCTCTTTAGGGGTTCAACTTTTAAACTTTCATATCCCCATAGTCCCATAATGTACATTGCTTGTACCCTTATTTAATACAACTGAGCAGATCTTTTAGGATAAGATAGTTGCGAATGACAGAGGTAGAGACCGTATCTAAAGAACACTAGTAGCATGCTCGTGCCTTGAACATCATGAAAGTTCTCAGCTTTGTAAAATTGAAATGTGTTTTAGTATATAAACTATTCGTCAAGTTGTATCGTATTCCACATGAAATGCTTCTTTTGAACAAAATAAAGTCAGAATTCTCAGTTTATTAATGTAAAATATAGGAATTCAACAACAATCAGAAACTTTCTGATTGTTTTCTAATAATCGTCCTTATATGACATAGGGATATTTTATGTAAGTGTGTTGGTACCTAATTTTTAATTCCTTTTATTTTTAAAAAATTAATTAAAAATACCATAAAAATTCATGAAATTAAAAAATAAACTTTGAAAGCTTTGGCCAAACATAGAGAACCGATTTTGAGAAAAATAATAATTTTCATTTTTTTTCGAAATTTGTTTATTATTTATTTAAATTTGAAAAAATTCCAAAAAAAAGGGAAAATTGCATTTGTGCCCACAAAAATCCGAAAAAAAATTCCAGCAATTTTATTTTAATTTGAATTACATTTTAGCCACATTAGTTCACAAAAAAAATCATTTTGGGTCAAAATTTCTCTAAATCATGAGATTTCATGCCCTAATCGAGCTAAAAATCATTTATGATCCAAAGGCTTTTGAATTTACCATGGTCAAATCTATTTCACTTTTCAGGCATAGTTAATTTCACTAATTTTCATGATAATCATCATCTTAATTGGGATTATCATAAGAAGGAAAATTGCTCTAGAATATTCTCATGTGAAGACAAAATAGAGGTGAGGAAGAAATAGGTAAGTTGTCAAGTGGATAAGAAATATCCTCTAGGACGATGGGACAAATAATTTCTAGGGATTGTCACATGATAATTTATGCAAGTAGGGGATTATTCTAGAAAGGACACCACACCCTTCAGTCATAAAGGAGGGTCATCGAAACTTGAAGAAAGGTAGCCTATTCTTGAAAAAAAAACCCCTCATGCTCTCTCCCGATTCTCTCTCGGCCCTTGAACTCGAGCCACTCTAGCCCCTCCTCTGGCCAATCGGCGGCCCCCTAACCAAGCCATCACCACCATAATCTCCATCACACCGTCCCCGACATCGTCATACCAATCATTCTCCGAATGGAGCTCCGTTAAAGCCCGTCTAACCCCGAGAACCTCTTCGACCTTATCACCGATGTGGACGCTAGTGATCCTCCTGGGTCACGCCGACCACCTCTTCGATCTTCTATCGTATTCTGACGGTCCATCTTGACTTGCGGCACTTTCCTTGAGAAGTCCTTGAGGTTTCCATGGTCAGCGCTTGATTGATTTCGCTTGAATCATTTTCCATTTTCACCTATTCCTATGGGTTTTCCTGTAACGTACGAGACGTCCCAAGGTGTCCACCTTGCTTACGAACTTTATTTTAATTTTAAATTACGCATATATTAGAGAGCGCATGCGGAAGCTTAATAAACTAAAAATAATCAGCGGCCATACAAAAATAGACAAGTGCATGTAGAAAGAAATAGCATGCACGCCTATAGGATATGGCCTTCATAGGTTTACTAACCTGCATCTACCATATGATCACACAATCCACACAGCAGGAACATTTGGCTTCTATAAAACTAAACCACATAATACATTGGGAGGATACAAATGAAAAACTCTACTTCCGAGTATTATCCACCATCATCCACACGCTCCGACGCCACTATCTTCCGGGGGCATCTACATCTAAATGTCATCATGAGGTATCTTAAATCCTTTTTAAATGAATGAACAACTACGGAGTGACGCCAATCTTCCACCTATCGAAGAATACAATTATATAAAACTTCTATCCCATTGACTAGATAACCCATTCATTCATTCAAGCAAGATCTTAACAAGCAATTAGACAATGGAATACTAAGGAAAATCACCCCAATACACATACACAAAGAAGTCACCAGGCAATCATGAGTCTATCCGCCAAAGCGAACATGAAAACACAAAGATTCATCAATCTTCTCCATCAAACCCCACGGTCGAATACTCATAGGACTCCAAGTCATTTCTACGACAATCCAAATGATCAATTTTAGGTTTCTATTCACCCACGATCACGTGGATTTTAACTAAAGCCATAGAAACCATGCGCAAAACTTTCCTCAAACTTTATGGCCGGACCACCTCATACTGTCCTACTTCAATTCTTTCCAAATCGACCTTGAATAGGACAATCAACTTTTATAATCTGCCTAACGAGACCCCAGGATGTCAACTCAAATAACGGATCCCACATACAACCTCACCTTCCAAGATCACGCCCAACCCGATGATTCAAGATCCACTTCAATTCCTCACAAATCAAAGACAACCTAGGTGATCTACCCCCATATTTAGCTCACCCCCGACTTAAGGATACTAAATCAAGCAACAAATTCGACAATTAATCCTCCACATCAAACTCAAGACCGAATACCCACCAATGGGTTTCAGGACCAATTCACTTAAAATCGATAACAAACAAGACGTTCAACTTCCATATCTCAACTACCCATAACCCAAAAGCGCAAACCCAAGTGACAAATCATGTTGTCTAAAGGTATTTTTCCTTTCATGCAAGCAGAATTTACAAACATCATACCAATTTTCAAGAAATCAATCCGCGCTATACGAATGATAATCGGATCGTCATGTGGTAAGCTTAGGTGTATACTTGCCTTAGGTTGCCGCATGAAGAAAACGGAGTTCGAATCGCCGCTTGAATGAGCTCAAACTCCTTTCTTGTCGCATGCAGTCAAATGGGTGGAGGAGGAGGGATAGAGCATGGGCAGGCTGGGGTCATCTTAAGGGCTTGCAGGGACATCGGGAAGAGTTGCTGGTCGACATCGGGCATCGGGGTGAGCGGAGGAGCTGCGGCATCATAGGTGGAGCGCACAAAGAGTCACGCAAAAGGGGGGAAGGAAAATGAGAGAGAGGTGAGAGGGTGAGGGTTTACATAGTGGTGGAGGAGCCAGAGTCGGTTAGGGGTTCTTGGTGCTTCAATTTTGAACCAATTCCGGCGCAAACAAGTCCTTCGGAATCCAAAATAACCACCGCCCCAATAGGTTCTAACACTTTACCATTGTTGCACCCGTCGACCATCAAAGTTAAATAATCCATCACCACATTAATTGATCCCCAGTTCACCATCTTGAGTACTCTAAGCTCGACAATTTGCTACTCCGCTGGTAAATCTAATTGGGTAAAAATTTAGACTGTCACATGTTGACTTTTGATTCAAGAACCGAAGCCAACCTTGCATTTGCTTCTCCCAATTTTCAAAGTTTGAGCCACAACTTCTGTCTACAAAGTTCGTCACAAAATGGTTGATCTACTAACTCTTGAATATTCAATGCATAGGGTAGAGGATTGGAGGATGGTCATTTTTGCCTAAATATGAGGAGAATCGGAGGCTATGGATGGTTGATGGTTATTGATTGGTTGCTGAATATGTCATTGTGATGTTGATTTGGCATGTTTATGAGTTTTGGTTGATGTTGTGGTGCTTTTTAACATGTTTTCATTCTGGGGTCAAAATGCGTAATCTTACTGTAGTGCGACTTTGAGAGCCAAAACATATATATTTCGTGAAATGATGTTCTAGAGAGTTGTTGAGCATGTCTCAAGCTTCGATTTGATATATTATAGCATCAAAATGGACCGTTTCTATGTCAAAAGGGTCTCATAGTGTGGAGTTTGAATCTGTGACTCTATTCCTTTGAATCTGAGGATGAATTTTCTGACCTGACCTTTGCCGCTTCATGATTGTCTATGGATTTTTCTAGCTTTTGTTTCATAAAAATCTCTTCATAAAAGTCATTTAGGACATCTTGATGCATAACATATAAAAAATCCAAAAATATTCATACATGTTTTGTATTTTTAATGTATTTAATGAAATCGTGCAATTCTATGGATGTTCTTGAGTTACCATGTTATTCCGTGCATGTCTATCTTAAGTCGCAATAGTGACTTATTTAGAGTCCTCTTTTAAAAAATCACAAGAATGCAAGTTGTTCATTAGGGTCTCATTTAGTGGATTGGAAAGTTTGGTACTTCAATTTTGTGATTTAGGTGTCCATTTGGGCTTAATCCTAAAATCTGCCTATTTTGTAAAAATTGCTTGTTTGCTGCTGAGTTCTTGTGAAAAATGATTTTCCACTTGTAAATGAGGGTCTTCTCAGCAAAAGTGCAAAGCATAAAAGTTGTCAAGGACACATTTTCTGAATGCATAAAAAATCTCGGAATTTTTTCATGCATTTTACTATTTTGTTTCTATATTTTATGATCACCTGTTTTTTTCTGCACGTGTTTCTAAACAGTAGGGTCAAACTTATCATTTTCGTGTCAATGCATTGGAAAACATGAAACCACATCAAGTTTAATCAGCATGTCATAAGCTTTCCTTGGGTGTAGAACCATTGCAATTGGACCTAATCTTCATAGGTAACCGTGTCTAAACATAATCGGTTCAATTTCATAAGTGATCCTCTTGGAGCTCGTTAATTTTGTTTTGATTGTTTGATGTCAAAGGCCCAAATAGCCCAAGTGCATAACTTAATTAGGGCCCATTGTTTGTGATTTGTTAGATGAATATTAGGGCCAATGCATGACACATAGGAAATTTGATGGGTCCATTAAAACCGACCCATTCTTAAGCGAGTCCATGGGGTCAATGGGAAATCGCGATGTGTGCATACATAGGTCGATCCTGAGGCCCGTCCCTTGAATGATTTGAATTGTTTTGTAATTTGTGATCCTTTAATGTGCTTGCGAATGTGCATACGCATGCGTTATTGAGCGGTGCCTTATTATACGAGTGCTCGACCTGACACCATGGGCCTCTTGGAGGCGAAGTGACGGCTCATCCTGAAAAATGGAGGCTCGTGACCAATGTCTACTCTGATCTTTCTTTTTTGCACTCCTGACCATATCTCGGGTTCTCTTTAATTGGACTGTAATTATTGACCCGACGAGTTGTAGGTCTTCATTTTCTCGTCCTTAGGGTAGTTTTTTTATTCACGTGCCCTCTCTTTAGCCCTTTAATTGCTTTGGACAATTTTACCGCTTTTTGGAATACATTCAAACATAAAAAATGCCATGAAAAATTTCTACCTACAAGAACATTTGCATGAACACTTAGCGATTGACAAAACATGATTAGAAATCAAATTGGTAAAATCTCGCGTGCTCACAAGTTAGGTGACAATCAATTCCGGGCAGTAACCAAAAGGACTCTAGTATAAACTATGATAACCAAATCCCCAATCCTAGATCTCTAGTTGCATAGGGATTAGGAAGACCTCCCATTCCTAATCGGGTTTCTAACCAACTCCCAAAAAAGATTAGTGGCGACTCCAAAGTCTTTTCAAAAGAAATTATTAATAATCCAAGAGTTTTTTTTGAATATTAAAATGAAATAGCTGCTAACTAGTCACCATAGGGCGTGGGGCGCTCCATCGAAACGCATCGAACCCTACAAAGTCAAAATCACCCTAGATCGACTCTCAAGATTCAACGTCGATCCGTCACCCGCCACATTTTCCCACATTGGCGCTAAGCACCCTCGACATATCCGGAAAAATAAGGGCCTTTTCCTCCCCTTCGGGAAGGGACAAACCAGAAATTTTCCCTAGGTTGTACGCTGACAACTCCATGGGATCGAACCCAAAATCTCTGTTGTGTAAGGATTAGGAAAAACTCCCCTTCCTAATCGGGTTTCTAACCAACCCTCAAAAAAGGTTAGTGGCAACTCTAAAGTCTTTTCAAAAGATATTATTGTTAATCCAAGAGCTTTTTGGAATATTAAAACGAAATAGCCATCAACTCATCGCCATAGGGTGCGGGGCTCCAAGAGCGTCCCATGCCTCTTAGGAAAGGCTGTTAGAATGCATCAAACCCTACGAAGTCGAATCCACATGGTTGACTCTCCCATTACGGCACCGATCCATCGCTCGCCACATTTTCCCACGCAGGCAAGCACCATCGACGTATCCGTAAAAACAAGGGCCTTCTCCTCCCCTTCGGGAGGGAACGAACCCCAAATTTTCCCCGAGTCACGACACTAAGTAATGACCTTTATGAAATATTGAGAGAAAATTATAAAAATTTCTAAGAAAATACATAATAGGAAGAATTACACAAAATGTTAAAATTTTCAGTAATTGCTAATTTGAAACGTTAAAACAAATGCTTTTTTTTTTTTGTTGGATAAAATTCATGGTATTTTTTGTGACCCTCTCTAGGTCAAGCTTGAGGAGTTTAATGGATTGCTAGGCGCATATAACCCTCTAGTGAGGTAACGCTGAAGCTTAGCACGGGCTCTCCTAAGCCCTATTGATATCAACTTGGTTCCTTATTTATTATCTATGGAATAAGACTAGATACACCACTGACCTATTCTAGGCTGGTTAGAAGCCAAATAAGGCGCATGATATCGTTTTGTTTCTGCGAACCAAAGACTTCAAGATCAGGACTTGGTTACGCTAATTTTATCCAACGCCCATCACTAATGCCATTTTTTCCCGTTAGGAAAACGTTGCTCTATGAATTCATGTTTACTTTTGATTTTAACTGATCGTGTAAATTTAAATGTCCATACAAAGGCACACCACCAATAAAGCACAGAGATTGATGATAAGATTAAGAACAACAGTAACAATAATAAGAAAGAAAGACAACTCGAGCCGTGTCGGTCAAAGTTAATACGAGACCTTGTTATAATGTCCTTAGGATAGGACTCTCGTGAGCTATGCATAAAAAATAAACGTGCATTATGTTAAATTTTATATCATAATTAGATACCTGATTTACAGTAAAATAATCTACTTTAATAGCATACTTCTACATAGACCTTGTTATAATGCTTCGGTTTTTTAGGATTAACTCACACGGATCGTGTCACCTAGGCCGGATTGGGTTGAATGTACTTATTTTTTTTATCATGTGTTTACTGTTTTTTGGTCATCGAGCGTTTGAGACCATTGGTTGTGCACCAATGCGTGATCATTTACGCCTTACATGTTTAGGAAATGGCAGCAATTAAGGTTGCATGTCAAAGGTTTCCTTGGTGCCGATAACGGGCATTAGTTTTATCCGGCGTAACCAAGTCCCATGAACCCAAATACTCTGGTTCACAAATGTAAAACTATCTCCCACGATATATCAAGCCCCTAACTTGCTTAGTAAATAGTTTGGTGGTGACTCTAAGACAATCATGAATTAACCAGAGAAACCAAGTTGGGGTCGGTAGGGCTCGAAAAAGTCCGAACGAAGAGCAGGCGCACCTTGCGAAAGGATCATTTGCCGTCCAGTAGTCTATTAGCTCCCTCGGGGGTTCACTTCGAGGGGTTCTTGACATGAATCAATGAACTTAGTCAAAATGAAGACAGTTTTCCATAGTGAAGCTTGTCCTATCTCTAGTTACTTTTCTCGCCAACATAATCCTTGTTAATTATTAAACTAAACTTTGTATTCATTCTTAGGGGATAACTCCAAAAAGGACTTAAAAAGGATTTAAAAATATCACAGTCGGATCTCGACCTCACCGTCGATAGAATTGAAGCGTCGGAAACGAAACGTTGCAAATGACCAAATATTCCAGTTGAGGGCCTTGGTCGATATTTCGACGCCTGAATTTCGCCGGCGTCGAGCTTGAGACCTAATGGGGCCTTTTTGAAAACCTTAATCCTCAATCAGACCAAAGTAAAACCTTAAGTTCTTCATTGACCAACGGCCAAGTTCGTTAAGTCCTGTTTCTGCACTTTTATCACACAATCCTAGTATATCTACCCTACTCATAACGGATTTGTAAGAGGCCTTTACCTTTTTAACTTTTTTTGGATTGGGCTTCAGCTTTTCCTTTTTAACTTTGATCTTTTCTTCTTTGTCCGTTGTTAGGATCTCAACTTTTGCTAAAGTGAGAACGACGAGCCGAAATGCTTTTCTTATCTCGGAGAAAAAGTACGGCTCCATGAGAGCAGAAGATCCACGCCCAGGTTAGCGTATGATCCCGATGGATGAAAACTGCCGCAAGCCCAACAACTTTATACCCCACGGTGTTCGTGGGACTTGGCATTATGTGACACTATCTTATGAATCAACCCAAAAGAAAAGAATAGTACTAATATCTCAAGGGTCACCTTTGTGTTTACAATTCAGTATTCCTTTTGGGGTGCCGACAAAAATTGAAATCGGACGAGATGTTGCTATCAAGGACGGATTTCCTCCGGTGGATGTGTGGTTCGTGCATGGAATAGACCCATACACCTATTTAACGAGGGTAAGAAGTGATAGTTGAGGCGAGATGGCTCGAAGGAGATGCAGATTTCGACAGGCTTCTAAGATGGTGTGGAGGGCAGGAATGAATATAATAAGATATCAAATAGGAGGAGTATTGTAGTAGGTGAGGGAAAAATATCAATTTGGCCATAAACTTTTCAATTGCACCAATTTAGGCATAAAATTTTTTGCATCGGTACCAATTCAACCCATTTGTCTAATTTAGGATGGAAATCACTAACGTGGACGTCAATTATCCTACGTGGTAGACCGGCGCCGACGTGGACATTTTTCATGATTTTTATTTATTTTTTTTGCCTCTCTTTTTTTCTTTTCCTTTTGTTTTTGCCGGGTGGCCGACCGGCCGCGGGCGAGGGTCGGCCTCACTAGGCCGCGGGCAAGCGTCGGCGAGGACCCTCTCGCCAAATCTAGGGAGACCGACCCTCGTCTAGGCCAAGGAGGCCTCGTAGGCCACTTGCAAAAAGAAAAAAGGGGAAGGCAAAAAAAAAAAAGGGGGTGAAACAAGAAAAAAAAATCAAAAAGATTATAAAGCATTATTTACCTTAGCGCGGGCCGTGCCACGTAAGAAGAATCGGCATCCAAGTCAGCAATTTTCAATTTAAATTGGACGGATTGGCTAAATTGGTATCAACGCAAAAGGTTTACAATCAAATTGATCCAATATAAAAAGTTTATGACTGAATTGATACTAACGCAATATGTTTAAGACTTTTCTGGTACTTTTCCTTGTAGATGATATGGAGCAATGCTAACGAGGACGTCACTTATTGGATAAAAACCGGTCTGTTAAAATGATTCATAGCAGAATATCAAATCGACACAATCTGCTGGTAGTAATCATGATTGCCCTCCTGTTCTTCTCAATGCCACAGCTGATGAACAAATGGAAGAAAATCACATCTTCCTCAAACCTTTTGTGTTTTTGGGACCATAAGGGTTTCATTTTCAGGCTATAACGGCCATTATTCATCTGTATGACACAGCCAAAAGAGATAAATGCTTTATGCCGTCGACAAGCCTTAGGACACACTCCTCCTTTCGGCTTTACACTGAACCTTTGGCCTATGGCTGTTTTGGCCGCTAACACGTACAGGCCGGCCATCATATTTAATGTCCGGGACAACGTATGACAGAAAAGAGGTGATGAGTAAGTTATTACCTTCAATGGAGTGACGGACGAAGACAGGTGCAGCATAGAAATTATGGGAGCATACACGTCTATTGTGGAGCCAAAGAAGGTCGTCCCGTGTGCTTTCCTGTTTTTTCCTCATTCGAGAATCTCCTCCCTTCTCCTTCGACTTCGTCCCGAAGAGTCATTGGGGCCAATTCAGTTACGTTTTCATGGTCCAATTGAACACTTTACATTTCAGATTATTCTCATAGGACAATATTCTTCTTTTCACCAAACATCTGCGAACCCAATCACGATATTGTAACATAAACAAGAGAGCTTTCTTGATCAATCTCCTTGCCCCTCATTCTTCGAGAATTAGAACGATCCTCTTCAAGTTTTTAATTTGTTCATTTGAAATTTGTGTTATTCTACTTCATTTTTATTTACTTATTTTTCGATTGTTTTTCGCTCTCTTTTCTTTTTTAATTTTTTTAATTCCCTTTCATCGTTCCTTAAAAGTCCCATACTTTTGATCCTATAGAATCTAACTCATTTTCTCATTGAGCGAAAGGTAAGAAAGATTGATTTTTTGATCAAAAGTACTATGTGAATGAAATCTTCAATTTTTTCCTCTTTCTCTATCTCTATCCCATAATTATAACCTTTGAATCAATAGAGAACATTTTCTCATTTAAATGTGCGAATCGATATTATTGCATTCCAATTCTTTCCCGATACCTCCTAAGGAAAATTCCAAATTTGATTCCAAATTCACGAGTTAGAGTTAGCTTATCCACGCGATTATCCACTCTCCAAATAGTAATCTATTTTCGAAAGATCCTAACTTTCGTAGGTTGGTGTGTCTCCGAGATCCTTTCGATGACCTATGTTGCGTTAAAGGGATATCTATATGATAAAGCTTAAACAAATGCCTATAAAGAAAAACTAAATATCAAATCCTAACGGCGCAGTAAATCTATTGCACCTTATAACTCCTTCACTCAACACATGTCGTTGCTCCATAACACTCTAGCTCGATACCTTGTCAAGATCCAAACCCAAGATCCGATAATGAACCTCGAGAGTAGGTCTAGTCTTCTACTCATGTTTCGATAGAGGTGTTTCCCGAACAATATTTTTTGGGCTTAAGTAGAAGAGCGGAGATGGGCAAACAGTCCTAGCGATTCTTTTTGGGGCGTCGCCATAAGAATCGCAGCGCACCCACTACGAGCTATTCGGATGGAGCCATAGCTACCTTGCGTCGCCAGTGACTCAAAGGCGTACAGCTAGCGAGCCCCATCATCGCAGTCATGAGGTCTATCCAATGTCACAACTAGGCAAACGCGGCACGAGCAAGTGCAATGGTTCGCTCACTATCATGACCCCATGAAAGATAGATGACCCACTTACCACTACTAGATCGAACATCGGGGTGGATTCGAAGCAAACGTACACACACGCACAAGCACCAAATTTCATCATCCTCAATCGCATGTTTGAGAATCTGTGCTGTAGCCGAGGGCGGAAATCATGGTACGAACGTGTCAAATATAGGATTAAAAAGACAAATGGGTGGCACGTCGATCCTGGGCAGGCCCACCAGATTTGCCCTCCAAGTTGAATGAGGTATTGCATGCCAGATTCCTGTACTCCTTTCCATAGCTAAGGGGACAGAGGGGGGAGAGCGAGAGAGAGAGAATCATTAGGGAGCCTTAGGACGGCCCCGCCACCGCCGCAGACACGCATCGGGATTCGCCGGAAGGACAGAAGTCTCCATGGTCGGACCCACGTTCCCGAAAGGCGCACCCTATTGTCTCTGACGCTGCTGATTTTTGTCTTGTTGGCTTCTTTTCTTGACGCTGCTGCTGAACGGTGTTCTTGATGCTGAGGTGAGAGTCAAAAAGGGCGAGAGCCAAGCTCCATCTTCTTTGCCATTGATGTCTCCTTTTTCTTCCAAGAAATGATTATATATTCTTAATGGGGTTGGTCATCTGCGATTGCCCTCATTTTTGGGTAATGTAAGTTGCTGTGAATTCCTTTCTTTGCTTATAATCGACGTCGCTTCTAGCTTGGTCTACCGCTCTCTGTTTTCTCTCTCTGTCTTTTCTCTTTCACCGGGTTAATTACCACTGTGATTATCTTAAGTTCATCTTCATCAGGATTGGAGGGTGCCTTGCATTCTCTGGGTTTTGTTCGTGCTCGTACGTTCTCTCGACTCCGAGTGAGCAAAGCTTTTTGCTTTTTTTGGTGGGGGTGTAGCTCCTTGATGACACCGTTTTCTCTGTTTCCCCTAATATAGACGCTCTGTTTTCTTGGCATAGGGGCTTGATGCCCCCGTAAATAGCTTCTGCATTTACTCTTCTTAGATAGAAAGCAAAGCCAAGCAAAGCACAGCACAGCACTTCTTGTTTCGGTGTTACGTTATTTTCCCCACCGTGTGGCCAAGTCATTGGCGTTTTTGGCAAGAACTTTGGATCAGTCTGTGTCTTCCTCAGTCTCTAGAATGACCTTAGATCTGAGCTATGGGGGCAGGGAGCCGCAGAAGTTAGGACGGAAAGCATTGTATAATCATCGGCATTACCTCGTTTCGTCTGTCGGTGTTTTCACGACTGAAAGTTGAAGCCTTGAGGTTAAAAAATTGCAGCAGCACGCAGAACTCCGAAGTAAGTGCTTACTTTGGTGGAAGTCTATGCTCCATTCCATTGACAGTGACCTTCCAGTTGTTCATGTCCGGTGAAGATGGTTTTGCTCGAGCTGTCCTAACGAAATCAATGATTTCTATGCAGTTTGCATAAGCTGATAATAGTGTTGCCTGCTACCATTTTGCTATGGGACATTTAGGAAACTGCTGGTGAAGACAGAAACTTGATGCTGCTTTACCTTCTATGTTTTCTTTACGTGCGACTAACACCTTAACTGGTAATCTGGAATCTGCTTTTGTACCGAAACTCCCTTCCTTCTCCTTATATGAGTTTGTGAGTTTTCATGCCAAAAGTGACAATGCTTGTGGTCATTCCAGTTCGTGTTGCAGTGGCAATTGATAAAGACCTTCATTATATATGTATGACCATCTCGTTTTTTCATCCAAATTTTCAGCTGAAATGCTAATATTGTTTTGTTTTCAATCCTTAGCATGTTGTTGAGGAGATTCAGACTACTTACAACAACGATGCTGGAGAAGAACGGGCAGTGACAATGGGTGGCGAAAACAACTGAAGCCATGGCGTCTGAAATTCCATCAAAGCACGAAGCCTTCCCTCCGAACAGGGATAGGAGATCCAATTTGCCGGTCAGAAAGAGTCTAAAGCCGCACCAGAGCTCCAAGAAAGTGAACGAGAGTGTCAGGAAACCACGACAGTCCGAAAGGATCGGATATCCAGACAAATTGAGGGTACAGAGTTGTCAGGGTCAGCCAACCTTAAAGCATGTGAATGACCGTGTTGTCCAGCTGAAATCCGCTACAGATCAACAGAGACAGTGCGCTAGTGGGGAGATCGTTAAAGATGATGAGCTTGTCAGGCACATGACCAATTTACCTGATTATCTCCTGCGTGTCGAAACCAGAGGAAACCTCCAGGGGAAAGCTCTGAACTTCGGAGTCCTGGACTGGAGCCGTCTAGAGAATTTCACTCGCAACTGTAACACCGGAACTCGTAATCATCGAAGCGAGCAGTGGGGATCTCTTGGTCCTAGCCCTAGTTATTGCGAGATGGATGGGATTTCTCGACGTGTCATGCCAAGTGCCAGCAAAGTCGTGCGCTCCCAAGATGTTAGAAGTTCTTCTAAGAGTATTTTGGAGGGGCATGAAAACATAAATAGGGCTTGCAGATCTTCAAGAAAAGAGTGTTCAGACGGTGCGGTTCAAAAGGACAACAGAAACTCATTGCATCAGAGAACTGTATCAGAGTTAGGCGGTTCATCGGACTTGTGGAACTCTATGTTTACGGTAAGTCCTAGAAAGAGCGACAGGAAAGTTTCCCGTGGTGTAGGGAATACCAGAGTTGGGAAAGTGGCTGAATCAGGCACCAGAGGAAATAATAGAGAACAGAAATGCATGTCAGTGGCTGGAACTTCATCATCAAAGCTGAGTATCGATGCCAGATCAATCAGTTCAAAGGGCACGATTACTGCTGAGAACGACGAAACTAAGAAGAAAGTTGAAAAGTCGTTAAATAGAGAAACCCCCAATAAACAATCTTCGCAGAATAAAGCAACCATAGCTCTACTTTCTACCGGTAAACATCCACATACTAGCTCAATGGATGCATCCCATAAAAAGTGACGCCAGGAAATTGTTTGATCGGAGTTTGACAGACGCAACTCGGAATTATTTCTCGGATGTGTTATTTGCCGAGGAGCTCTGCTCAAGAGAATTATGCTCAGAACTACCACACTCATGTCCAATGTCGTTGAAAGTTGATGCCCAGAAAGAGACTGCAAGGAGAGGTTCAGAGCTAAGAAACCCAAATGATAGTGACAATACTAGAAATTCAAGCAAAGGGGAGGCTATTGGAAGTCTGGATCAAGAAGCTGTTAACTCAGCAGGCAAGAAGAGCAGGCATCCGTCGCCCAACCACCGGTTCAGCTTCAGTTTCGGTAGGATAAGCAGAAGTTTCAGTTTCAGAGAAAGTGCTTCTGCTCCTCTCTGTAGTTCGGCATCTGTGACTGATAGATCTGGTCCGATGGCTTCAGAGGATTTTCCTTGCAGTGGAAATCTCACTAAAGAGAAGCCCAACATTGCTAGCAAAGGGCGGTCCGGCATAAGAAGATTACTAGACCCACTTCTAAAGTCCAAGTCAGCACTTTCATACTGTCGTTCTGAAAGCATCCGGCAATCAGGACAGAGCTCAACTTCCCCGAGATTGATCCATGAATATTCCACTGAATCACTTCAAATTGGTAACCATGATGCATCAGCACTTCAAGCTCTTCTCCAAGTTACTAGTGTTGACGGACTTCCCTTATTCAAATTTGTGGTTGGCAAGAACAGCCACATTGTTGCTGCTGCCACCAGAGATGCGACATTATCAGGAAAGAGCAACTCTGCGAGGAATTACACAATCTATTCTGTCGATGAAATGACAAAGAAGAGCAACAGCTGGATTGGACATGGAAGTAAGATGAGAAGCGGCGGCTTTGTATACAATGTAGTTGGTCAGTTGACGTTTCGTGATGCTTGTTTAGACAACTGCAATGAGCAGACTGTCAAGAGGGAATATGTTTTATCGGGGCTCGGATTGAGTCGAGCTGACAAGGAATCACTGGATCCACCAATGAAAAGGGAACTTGCCGCCATCATCTTCAAGATTCCTGTGGACAGGCCTTGCAATTGCAAAGCACAGGCTACTAGTCATAAACATTTAAGAGTCGATTTGCAAGGGGAAAATTGCTTTTCCAAACTTCCGAATGAAGATAACAATCATCTAATGGTCATACTTCCAGGGGGGATCATAGTGTGCCGAGCAACGGAGAACCTTCGTCGTTGATCGATAGATGGAGAACTGGCGGGTCATGTGATTGTGGAGGTTGGGATGTCGGTTGCAAATTGCGCATTCTTTCTCCCCAGAAGGACTTTTGTGAAACATTAAGGACACCAAGTGTCTGCTCGATGTCGGATAACCTCGAACTTTTTGCTCAGGTGCGTATGTAAATGTATACTTCATCTTTGCTGGGGTAAGTGCACAGTGCACTTTATGCTTCTGGTTTGACCTGTTATTTTCTTGTTTACAGGGAGAAGCTCAACAAGAGAATGCCATTTTCAGCTTGAAACTATATACAACGGGGATCTACCTGGTCGAATTCAATCCTACAATCTCGTCATTACAAGCATTTGCCATTGGCTTAGCTGTAATAAGCTGCCAGACGTCTTGTGAGTCCTCTGATTGGCGTCAACTCTCCAAATCTAGGACTTTGCGGGGACATTCAGTCAGCGGAAATTATGTGAATCTGCCGAACACGACACCGCATTTTGAAGTTCCCCCAAGATATCCTCCATATCCCCCGTTCTCACCACTCGATAGAGCTTAATTCCGGGCAGGGTGCTTTGGTTTTTCATCCAGATGGTTAAAATCGTCAGACTACCAAGAGGGTCCGCGGCAAAGTCCTAAGAAGTGTATTTCTCGTGGTAGGACTTGGACATCGCAACGTATTACAAGCCCTTCGAAGGGGGTTAGTTCGCCGGCAGATGACTCAGGTTGTTATTGGTCTTGTACGGACTAGTCACAGTAACAGAACAAAGAAAACAATGTTTGCATCATGAAAAAACCTGGAAAGTCCTGTCCAACTTGTTTCCCTGGGGCAAAACCAGGTGAAGTTAACAGTATGCAAACTCATTTTCCTTGCACTGAAATCTCGGCTTCTTATTAACCCTCAACCCCGAAGATGTGGATGAAACAGTACAATAGCAAAACTATGGTCCCTACTTCGTGGTTGCATTCGATTCGAGGTGGGATGCAACCTTGAAAGTCCATGGTATGCTCTGATGCTTTTTGCCTTCTGTCATCTTTCAAATTTGCTTTCCGTGAGGAGTTGTAGGGCCGAAGTTCATCGCTCTCGGACCGTTTGAAGGTCTCATCCTTCCTCGTTTGGCATATTTAACCGCAAGGTTACTAGATCGAATTAGAATCATGCGGAACTTTTGGTTGTCTGGGCGATACACTCCAGATCGCAATTAGCGGGATCATGTCCAAGTTTCACTGTCAAGCACAGCTTTGTGGCCGAAAAATTGGCTAAGTGATTGATGTTGCATAGGCTATTCCCATACGCCAGAGGAATTAACTTTAGATATTGATGCACCAAAGGTATTCTCGCTTTTCGGGGGCTAGATAGTTTCATGACATGGTTTTAATTTTGGTCTTTTCAGTCTAGCATTTGCCTCCGGTTGATTTTTGCGGAAACCTAGTAGCTTGTTTCCTCGTCCACACCCACAGGGCGGTTCCGTGCTACCCGAACCGAATCGAAATATTTTGGGTATGCATCCATTGTGAACCGAACCGCATCTAACCGAGAACCGAAAATCATTTCGATTTGGCTTTTCGATTTTTTTTCCTTCTTTTTTTTTTTTTTTTTTTGTGTTGCTCAAACTTTCCAGCCCTACACAAGTTAAAATGTTCCGCTGAGTTTTGGCCGAGCTGTTGAAGAAAGGAGGCTCTAGATTCACAGCCGCGAGCATGGCGGCAGAGCAGAATGGCCTTATCGACGATGAAGTCGGCGCTGGTGCTTACTGCTTGCAGAAATTCAGCAACGGTTTCATCCGGTCATATATTTAATCCTGCCCAAATGTGCAGTTAGGGTCGGTAAAGGCATCGTACCCAAATCGAACCGAACTGTCAAGGTACCTTTTTTTTGGAAAAACATGAATGATCTTTGAACATTAACTTAATGTGCAATATGGTCCTTGAACTTTTGATTTTTTCGATGTGATCCTTGAACTTTGAGGGTCTCTTCGAATTTTTTTTTTTTTTTTTTTGTTTTGATTTTATCATGTGCAATTTAGTCCTTGAACTATATAAAAATGTTAAATATTGTGTATGAACTTGAATTAATGAAAAGACAACATTGAATATTTTCATATAGTTCGTGAACTAAATTGAACATGTAACAAAAATCTACGAACACATCGAAAGTTCAAGGATTGCATTACACATTAAGACAAAAATTTAGAGATCAAATTGAATATATGAAAAGTTAAGCAATCGTATTGCATGTTGAGCCAAAATTTATGAACCATTTGTATTATTATGTTTTGCTTAATACCCAAACCAGAATAAAACCCTCCTGAAAATAATCGAAATTTTCGATTTGATTTGGTTTGATTCGGATATTATTGACACCCCCTCTCTATAGGCCACTAGTTGCCCCACGGCAAATGTTCCTCATGTATGAATCCAGAGATAAAGACACGGTCCTAACTTCCCAAATCTGATGATCAACACTTTTTCCTGTTGACCACGAGAAAGTGGCATAGTTGTTTACTGTAGGGGTAAGTAAGTCAAACCGATCGAACCGTGATTGGCCCGAATCGATTAGTGATCCCATTTTCGGTCCTTAAAATTAGAATCGGTGATTGGGCGATCCAGTTCCCGATTCCCGATTACAGGATCGAACCGGACTAATTGATTTTTATTTTTATTTTTTTAAAAGTAACCCTAATGTCTCCTTCTTTCTTTCCTAGCCGTCTCTCTCACACTCCGAGTTTGATGCCTCGCCCTCTTTCCCTCTCTCACGTCTCATGGCTCTTTTGCTCACGCATCATCATCTTCGATTTGATCTCGGAGAATGGAGAATTGGATGATTTTGTTTTGTCCTTACCTTGTTCTTTCTCTTTATTCAATTGTTGCTCCTATGATTTCTCTACTCGCATTGAGATTTCATCATTCACAAATCACCACATCGCGAGGTCAAATGAAACGAGATTGTATGGAAATTGGGCTTGCTGCTTCATTTGGTGTTCTTTTTCCTTGATTATTGGACATTTTAAAGGTTCCATTGAACCACCCAGGAATCGAACCGGACCGGACTGGAACCGCTCACCCCTAAAGAGAATCGCATAGGAAAGCATCGACTCACATGTGGAGAGAGAGGGTAGCCGATGACGAAAGAATGCGAGTTTGGACCAAAGAAACAGCATGTCTTTTGGGCTTTCTATAGCTTTTGTAGTGGGCCTTGGGCCCATCCCTGCGCTCAGACTCAGAGCTCACAAAGGATGAATGAAGAGGTTGTAGAGCCCAACATGCCATTTTTGAAAAGAGCCAACTCACTTTAGAAGTGGCGAAATCAAATTACAAGCAAAAGATTGGACTAAGATCGAAAGGTATCGGCATTATTCGATCCTCCATATTGCCAACCATCTCAAAGATTTACCGACGTTCTTTGTATAGGCTGCCGACGTGCTAAAAGGTTCTCAATTATCATACGAAATTAGCGAACTTAAATTTAAGTCGATTGCCGGTGTTCATTCGATTCGTAGAGTGAAATCATCATCATCTTTGCGAACTTGGCATTGCTGGACGATTTGTCTGGTGAAGAAAAGATCTTGGAGGCATCATGCTCCCCCTTCCTTTTCCACAGGAAAATAAAAAGGGAAAAATAAACATAGGAATAAACTTAATATCGAGCGAACAAGAAAGGGGACCATGATGAACGTGAATCTCACCATTATGAGGAGAGACATGTTCGTGGAAACAGGAAAGAGAGCAGCACGGTTTTAATTGGCCGATTGATGCTGAGAACGTCTACATTCACGTCTTTGATTCGCGACATAGCATGTGAACAAGTCTTGTTTGTCTTTTTTTTTTTTAATCTTTTCTTTTGTTTTGTTTTCCTCCTTAATAGTGTCTGTCGCTTGGAGCAACTTATGTGCTTCCTTTGTCTGCACTTCACACGAATTATTGTCCCACTAGGTTCATTTAATACGAGGAGGAAAGACAATTCAATGTCTCGTAAGTTCGATTTTCTTTTCCTATGGACCCTAAAAATATTTGATCTTACATGCATGTGTCATGGATCGACAGATCTCGATCACGGATTTAGCCCGTGCGACGCTTGGCAAGCCACGCCAAACCAGTCTTCCCTCATATAGGTGTTCCATAAAACACTTAGGCGAATAGCTTTTCCGTATTAAATAGTACCACACCCACTTTAGCTCAAATATCCTTCATATCGAGCGATAGTATACTACATTAGGCATCACAACCGATTTCGGCCGCCATGACCTCATCAAGAAAGCTACATCGCTCCCGATCGGTTTGTATTTGGAGGTCAACTCCGCCTTCGAGCTCCTCTTGGATATATTCCATTCAACTTAGGACTCCTAAGACAAACCCGTCCTAACACCACTCCTAGGGACCCGGTTGTCTTTTCCCTCTACAACGCTCACTCCCCATGATAATACCCCAAACTCCACTCACAAAGGACCTGAATATGGAGAGAACTCATCTACCTCGGACACGGAATTCTTGGTCCATGTCCCATGCTTGCATGTTGGACATCCAAAACACGATGGCCATAATATTGCTTTGCTATCGTTCTTCTTAGAAATGACTTAGATTATGGATATAATGAGAGACCCCGTAACAAGAACTCTTTAGTTTTAAGCGGTTCGGAGGTGCGTTTGGTTCGGCTTTGCCACAGCCTTTTAGGACCTCAAAGCCCCTTGGACAAAATGCAAATGGCGTTTGACAAAATTTTTGAGAGTTTTAGGGAGATGCAATTGCATCTCCAAAGACTTATGGCCCAAGGCAGGTACGGAGGTACTTTAAGCTTTGAGCATTTTCGGAATGTAAATATATATTTTTTTCTTGCAACTTTATCCTCGCTAAACTTTCATGATTCCGGAAATGTTGCTACATAAAGCGATATCGCCAACGTGAATATAGATCGTCGATGAGTAGCCAATGAGTATCCAAGCGAGACTCAATGTGGCTGCTTAGGTTTATCTGGTGCCGACAGCCCACAAGCAATCGTTGCTTGGGTCGTACGGCCGAGGTAGGAAGTACCAACACTCTTCGAGGGCCTTTATATCTTTTCGTTTCATTTTTTATGCTTCAACACTCTCCAACACTCTTCGATACGTTATCAACGCGTGGTCGCACTCCAAACACACCAATAACACGAGAGTCCCGCATCCCAACATGCTATTTCAACGCACACGGAGTTAATTTTAAGCATTTTCAATAAATTAGAAAATGAATCCAGTCGGAAAAAAAATCTAATCGTGAATCCTAACAAAAGAAGAAGAAAAAACCCACCGCTAATATTTTTATATTTACATGATGATTTATGCATATATGAAATTATACATTAATATATAACGTATCCCAATGTGTCGAATTTTTTATTTTTTGAGAATGACATGTGAGTGTGTCTTGTCGTGTCGTGTCGCATCTTTGCGTGTCGATGTCGGTGCTTACTTAGCGGCCCAAGCGACAATCGCCTAAGGTTGGGGGACCTCATGTGAGGTTGCTAGCGCTAGATTTGGCTCGCCGGAGTCTTGCCAACTGTCCATGGGCTATAGAGTCCTCGCCTGTTTCGAGTTTTTTTTCTCATAAGTAAAAAAGCAAATTGCTTTCAAAAATGTGATTTTTTTTAAACAACGTTTAAGCCAAAGTTGTTTCCCAATATTCTTTAAAATTATAGTTTACCAAATGCCACTTACATTTCAGAAAATTCTTTTAATCCGAAGGATTTTACATATTTCCAAAGACTTTCTCCAAAAGCCGAACCATACTTATTTATAGATGCGTTCTCCTTCTAGATTAATCCATATGTTGGTTATACATATTTTTCTTATCTTAAAGATGTGTGTTCGCGATATGTGACACCGAAATAAATGGATCAAAAGTCCCACATGATTGTCGGGCGAACCCTTGAAAGGTATACCATGTTGGAATGTCTTGTCATTGATCGTTGGACATCCGGGGGGTAGAAGAACACAAGTGCAGACATCATTAAATGATATATTACGCAGCGGAATTAATGTGCAAACACATTACATCTATGCCATGTTCGGTACCGAGCAAGTTTGCAAAGGTCATTTATTGAGTTAGGGCAATTTTTTGGTCAGCAATATCTTTATGGAAAACATACTACACCTATGCCCTATTCATTTATTTGAGCCACCGCCGACGGTGGCGGCGCCGTAACGCGGTAGGTGATGGTGGCAGGATAGCTTTTGTATGGCCGATGATGGCGGCGAGGCGTGCAAGCATTGTTCTCAATAATAATTTCCGCCCTTTGGGGACAAAATTATGAGTTGTGTAAAACAAATCTCGGACTGGGTCGAACAGGACTTTCCGTTGCTTCTTGCCCCATCTTCTTCTTCTTCTTCGGGTTTAATTTCTGGGCATACGGTTGTTTAGATAAAAGAGAAAACCCTCGGACATGGAGAAAGACAGAGAGATAGGTGATTGAAACTGGAAAGAGAAAGCCCCCCACTTTTTTTAAAAAAAATTTCAGTTTACTTTTCTTCTATTTAATTTATTTTTTTAGTTAATTTTTAAGTTTAAATCCACATGTACTTTCGGCAAGCTCAAATATTAATAAAAAAAATCACGTAAGATTTCCGGCAAATAAATCGGAGTTGGCACTTAAGTGATCGTTTTTAAAAAATTTAAAGACTTAAGTAATCGTTTTGAAACTTTTAGCACTAAAATGAGCGCCGTGCACAACTTATGGTACTTATATTATACTTCTCCCGCATGAATACAAAAAGGCGTTGGTTTTGCACCCAACTTAATTTCTACAAAGGAATCTCTCAATATTTTAACCAAATTGCTACTCAACTCAAGAGCTACGAACTCCGAGTCAAATGTAGATCTCGCAGCAATAATTTGTTTGGTTGATTTCCAATGTGTTGCTCCACTAAATTCATTAGTTTCATCTGAATCTAAGAACTAGGTAGCGTCGTCTCCACTTAGAAGGCTGTCCACACTAAGGACCCGACTTGATCCTTCTAATAAAAAAAACATTGAAGATTTCTTAGCTCATTCATACGTAGAGAAAGCTATTGGAAAGTTTGACAATAAAGCAACCCAGTGAATTTGCTACTAATTTTGGCATTTTGCTATTGGCAATTAGTAGATTTTCTCTCTTATCTCACCATTTGTTTATATTACCTTTCTCTTATCTATTTCGACATTCAATTTAGAACACTTCTACCAAAAAAATTTGTACTCGATGCAAGAACAACACGACGTGCTTAAGACATTCGTTCTACAACAATTTAAGGACAACATTTGTATTTCAATCTCAATGTGGATAAAAATTAACTGGGCTCTTGTTCTACTTAAGGCCCATTTAGATAAACCTGAGCTCTAAATTATTATTTATCTTGGGGTTATAGTTTGCCGATGTAGGGTCGAAAAGTGGAAACCTATATAATAAGTCAACAACTCCTTGCAAAAGCATGGCCAAAAAACCCTAGTTCAATTATACATCGGTGGATTCTCATGACGTAAAATCTTAGAGGGACTACTAATCTTTGTGGTGCCCAGAACCGATCACAAGAGCTTGTAGCATCAAATATTCGCCAGACGAAATCGCCCAAAATGGAGAAGCTTTTGGATGCGGTGCAGTAGTCAAGAGCACGGAAACTATTGAATTTTATGGGTCTTACGTGAGATTTATACGATTTAAATCGTTATGATGACTGCCCCAAATGATCTGAACGTGAGTAATAGTTTTCTCCCAAAAGAGACGTACGAGGGCGGATTGTATATGTGGGGAATCGACAAGATAGGTTTTATTCCCAAGTTAGGTCTCAACTGTTTCATTTATTTCCCTACTTAGAACGCCTTTAGAAAAGTAAGAATGGTACAGATTCTGTTCCTAGGACATGAACACGTGCAAGGTTATCTTTTTCCCAAGAAACAAAAGGCATCGACATGGGTACCCCTCTCTTTCGGCTCGTGACAGTTGACACGCACCGTCTTTAGCTACGTCAAAGCAAATTAGACTTCATGATTTTATAGTTTGACTAAATTACTTCTCGTGCATGCACTATGTTCTTTCTCTAAATCGTCAACATACAAAGTCCCGACAATTCCGCCAAAATTTATTGTCAGCATTGTATCATGCGACTCATCAAATTTGATGGACCCATTTAACCTAACGGCTCGAACGGATTGTTGGCTGGATTCGTGCAAATTATTGTTCAAATGCTACTCTCATGACAGTCATACTATAGCCACTTTATTTCTATACCGTGGGACATTCAAATTTTTTGTACTAATTAATCCTCGCGAAAGTACGCAAGCCATCTTATTCACCCGTATTATGTAAAAATCTCTTTTATAGGGTGGCGGGTGTGGCTCCTAAGATTATTCTGAGTGACTGTTGAAGATATGCTTTGAGTTTGAGTCGTTGAGACACATGTGTGAGGGGTTTTAAGTGATGTTTGGTATTGTAGAATTGATGTGGTGTGAGCAATTAATACATCTTACTTCGATCATGACTTATTAACTTAAACTTTTGAGTGAAAATTGATTTCACTAGATATATTAATGTGTCAAAACAAGGGCTCTTTCTTCATGATCACGCTACTAGGAAGGTAAGTGGTATGGAATCGGTGGTTGATTATTGAGCCACAAATGTTAATTCCTGTGTTAATGATTATATCAATAAAAACAAATATATCGTGATCCACACGGTGTCCGGGAAAGATTCCCATCACATTTGGTCCGCCGAGACGGAAGAGATGCCACGGGGAAAGGCAAGGTTTGGTGGTGTAGCTATGCATCGCCGGTCGGCACCATGGCAAATCTACTATGCAACAAGGAAGAGTTCCAAGTTAAGATAGATGCAAGAGGGTATTTGGATTAAGTGAAAACATACCTAACACAGGACCAGCTCATGCGTAAAGGTGAGTTTCGATATGTAAAGGTGAGATTGTCGAGATATGCATCTAAGTGGTGCAAGGCAAATCTTTCATCGGAGAATTAATATGACATCCAACTACCGATAAACCCTAACTAGCCCCAAACTTGCTTGCTCAAGTTTGTCTAGTGGAGACATGTCTAATTGAATGGAGTAATCAGCTAAGACTTTGACTCTCTCTTGTTGGTCTCTCTATGATGTGCAGGTGTTCTACTTCTGCTACAACTACCAAAATCTGTCCTATCTAAATCGAATGTTTAACTACTTAACTAACTCCTAGGGTCAATTGAAGGTAGTTTTTCTCTGAAGCACTAGTCGAACATCAATAGAAATTATTTACTGTAACACAAGAACATCATAACTTCTGAATCGACAAATCCCGACTAATGCACGCAAAACGCCATGTCCAATTGCGTAGAATAAAACTCTACTCATGGCGTAAGAGGCATGATCGTGATGTCATTTCGATCGGGAAACGCCGTGACTTGAATCAAGTAGCTGACCACTCAACCGCGGGATGTACATAAAGAATATGAATTCTCAAGCAATCTTTCAATGAGTTCGGCATTAATTAACTAGTTGTGCCATAACTATATTATGTTATGTACTGATTTAAGATCTTGTTAACAAGTGTCTGTCAAACATGCACAACGAGGGATCATCCTATTTTTCAAGACATCAGCTGTCCATATCACAAGAACAATTATTGCATTCGAACTTGCAGTATAACGGTAAAAGAACGCTTCAAGTGCTAATATTTATGTACGGCGCTCGTTTTGATGCCAATAAATTTTTTTTTTTATCACTTAAGTGTCAATTTTTTTTTTTAAAAGAAGTTGTAGTGGCGAGTGCTTTGCCGGAAATCTTACATGGCTCACCCGAAATCCCAGTCAATAATAAAAAAAATCCAAAAATTAATAAATAATTCCACGTAATAAGCTAAAAACTAAAAAATAAGCTAAAAATTCAAAAAAAGAAAAGAAAAGAAAGAAGACGAAGTTGCAGTGGCGAGGGCTTGCAAAGCCCTCACCACTATGCGAAGAAATTCTATTTTTTTTATAAATTTCAGCATAATTTGTATGCCACATGGACTTATTTAAACAAATTTTGACACGTGGACAGCCTTTTTTAAAAGAAAAATCCATCTAAAATTAAAAATTAATAAAAAAAAAATTGTCACGAGTACTGTTTGTCCGGAATTTTTCGTCGTTGGCACTTAAGTGATCGTGTTTTTTCCGATTGGATACGTAAGTGATCAAAAAAATAATAATAACGGCACCAAAGTAAGTGCCATCTACAAATATTGATATGTGAGGTGTCCTTCTGCTGCAGTTTAATATGTTTATCATATCTATCCATGGCCCGAGAACTAAATGCCAAAGAAGAATTGTCCTCCGGAATTGTTTTCCCTCCATGGAATGCAGAGCCAATTAGCTGTAATACAGCTAATTTGCTGCCCGCCTCGTGGGATCATCTTCGGGGAGAACAACATATGATCGCTGTACCGCCCCTCTTCATAACAAAAGGGAGGTCCCGCAGCCAGATTGTGAAGTAGGGCAGGCTTTTATTCTATGAGGCAAAGAAAATTTTTTTTTAAAAAAAAGATCTTGTTTTCAATTAAAATTTCAACGTTCCCTGTTGCTACAATGATGCTAAGCTGACATTCTTGCGCTAACAAATTTAGTCATTGATGATATATATATATGGGTTGCACACTCAGACCTTTCAAAACCGCAATGTACACGGGTGAGCAAGACGGATCGGCCGAATAGGGACACTGGTATGGTTCTCGGTTCCACAAAATCGTAATTGGTGGTATTCGGTCTAGTTCCCGATTTCCCAGGGGACCGGATCGGACCGATTTTTTCTTTTTTATTTCTTAAACATAAACCCGATAATCCATCGGTTATTTTTTTTCCTCTTAAATGTAAGCCTAATTTGAATTAATATATCAAAATTAAAGTTTGTATTGCTTCATCTTTACTAATAATCCACCAGTTTCATTAGGCCGAGAATCGAATTGGACCAAGAGCCGAACGCTCCTAATAGTGGGCCGAATTTCTTAACGGGTGTACATGTGTTAAGAAGTTCAAATCAATAATTTCAAGTAGGTGGATAAAGGGAGATTACATGAGTATCAAAACCCGTTGAAACTCCGAAAAGACGAGCATTGTGAGACATACTATCGCACACGTTCTCGAGTGTAAACGGGGACCGAAAACGACACGCGAGATCGAACCAGGGCGAGGCAGATCCCGGGGACTGAGACCCGGGAAAAAATGGCGTTGGCGGAGATTGAGGTGGTGGTAAAGTTGGTCAATAAAGATAGAAAGGTGTGTGGGGGGATGCTGATGATAAGGGGGTGAATATGATCATGATTCTGAGGCATGCCTAATGTCTTTGGGGGGTCTGGCCTTTTTCCCCACCTTGTGAAAAAGTAAAGGGTCGAGGGGGTGAAAAGGTTGGGGGGGCCTCTTGACCCCAACAGCAATTATGACTCCATTCTTGCCCATCTTTCTCTCATCATCTCCACCTCCTTGATTCCTTGGAGCAATGATGCTGCGTGCATTTTAGTGAAGGATAATGCTAAACATTGCTATAGGGGTGGAAAAAAAAAGAGGTGTCCTTTGAAATTGGCTTATTATTAGGGTTTTGTTGACGGGTGTTTCGATTCGAGGCACTTGCTGTAACTTCGTAGGGGAAGTTTGCAATCATCCTTTTTTTTTTTGCATTTGATGCCTTTTTTTGTGTGATCTGTGTAGTCAATCCGTTGTAAAATTGACATAGTTTTTGTCATTAAGTATGCTTAACGGGTGTGGCGAGGGGCACCGTAAGCAAGAGACCCATTATTAATCTGGGCCGATCACTTTCAATGTATTTTAAAATTTAGGAGTAAGTGCACCGTAAAACTCAAAACTTATCATGACAATACAATTGAGTCATAAGATATCAAAAAATGTAATCAAGTCTATCCGTTAAATCTATCTAAATTGGTTAACGAAAACTGCTTACGTGGCTTTGTTTCATTACTTTCTTGAGACTTGCGACACCGATATGGCATCCACCAATCGTTTTTTCTTTCATCCTCTTTTTCTCTTTTCTTTTTTCAATTTTTATCCTTATTTCTTTTAAAAATTATTTTCAAAATTTTCTGTTGTAGTGCTTGATAGGTACTACATTGTGCCACGTGTTTTGAAAAAGTAATATAAAAAATCATGTCAACATTTTCGTCAACCAAATTGAAAAGAGTTAATTAAAAGATTTGATTGTCGCCAATTTGATACGTTTTTAGGACTTGTTTGCACTTTTTGAAAATTTCAGTACTCAATTTAATGTAATTTTTAGGACTTTCGATATACTTAATCTTTAAAAAAAACATAGATAGAGATAGTTGAAGATCATATCTACAGGTCTTCCATCTTGCATAAATTGAGAGCTTAGAAATTTAAAAAACCTAGGTTCACGCTATAAACGACAGGCCGTAGCATGTACTGCGCATTGGTTGTGTTGATGGGAAGTGATTCTTGTGAAGAGAAGGTAGTGATCCTCGTGAAGAGAAGTGACGTTTGCCGAAGAAGAAAGAAAATGTTGTGGTCCTTGGTCAATGTTCATGCAGAAGTTGACTCTTCAGATGGGAGCAAAAACCCTAAATGGGAAGGGGGAAGAACAGGCCCTTTCACGCGGACAGCGCCAACTGCATTTAGGAAGAAACATGTTTTTACCATTCGAAAGGCGGGCTCGAGATAAGAATTCGCCTAATCTTCGATAAAGATGCCGTAACTTTTGGCCTCGGGAAGTTACGGGTGTGTCGTAGCGAACCGGTAAGCTCATTCGGAGTGCTACATCGAGAGACCAAACAAAATAAAAGTCATTTGTTTTTCTTCGAAATCCATATAAGTAAAGATGTCCCATATAAATTACGGGCCCATCATATTTGGAGATGGTAATTAGGGTATGAGACTCAATTTTCAAATCATATTTGATGGTTCGGGTCATAATGGTTGTCAACATGTGGAAATGGGTCTGAAAAACAAATGTCCAACTACATATGAGTGTCAATGTGTTGGGAACATAGCCATTTCAAACTGATTTTCACATTAGAATACCCCCAATTTTCACCGCCAAAAAGTTTTTTTTTTTTCTTATTTGTGCAATGTCGAATTTTGAGAGAGAGAGAGGCGATGCTTGGTGAAGAGGTGGCCATGAAAGGGTATGGATTAAATTTGAGTTGGGTCGGGTCGGAAAGGTCGGTTTGGGTTCAACCTTTTTGCGACCCCACTCACCCTGTTTAATAAGTCTAGCCATACCAAATTGGTAAGTTCATTGCGACTGCTGCATCGGCACCAAAGAAATAAAAGCGATTTTTTTTCTTTTCTTTTCACCTCAAATCCATTTCTGTCATTGCATTAATTTCGATCTTTTTCCCTTTTTTAACTTCTACCCGTGTGTGCGAGGAATTTAATGTAATTCCAGATTTGTTCGTACTCATTTTCCACACTACCTCAACTTCATGTTAACTGTGGTTAAACGACTTAGTATCTTTGGTCGTTTCTGGTCTCCCCGGCCAGACCGTACTAAAGCAACTTCAAATTTATCTTCGCATAGGAATAACGTTACGAATTTCAGACGAAGCCGTTGTCGAACTTGTTCAGGACATGTCTAAACGCAGTAATTAAGTTCCTTAATCCGACATTAGTGCCGCTTTACCTGAACCCCAAGTGACGTCCAAGCAATGGCTAGGCGGTCCGGTAATTAATTAAGCTGTTTTCTTTCTAAAAATTTTGTTTTGACTTTGACGGAATGTGGAGGAGCTCTCCCATTCATTACCAAAACCCCACTCGGTTGCTTATACATTTAACAAAGTCCCACTAGCACTGGAAGTTCCACGTCAGCAACTCCAATTTTAGCTAGATTGCTCCCGAACTTAACGGACATTAGAATCAAATCGAGGGCAATAATGAAAATGCTTGATGTGCTAAGACTAATTCGCAAAAATCAATGAGGTGAAAAGGGCTCGTGCACCGTCAAAAATCTCAAATCGATACTCACATTACACATTCATCTTTAAATCAATTTTCGTCTCGCAGAAAATCTCAAACTAAGCACCTTCACGGTGCACTTACCCCAAATTGGTTTCTATCCCAATCTAGTACTCATGACCTAGAGCTACCCCTCCATTGAAATGCGCACTTGTCGACAGGCGTGGATGTTCCGTATCGAATCCGTCGTTTTCAATATTAGCCCGTCTTGCGATCACGTGATACGAGTGATAACACATACACAAACTTACGGGATATCGAACAGGAAGACACAATGGAGGGAAGATTTGGAATAAGCCGGTTCTTATCGATGATTGAATAACGACGAATTATGCAAATATCCAATTATTAACGCGAGATAATACCTTCTCTCTCTATCTCTCTCTATTTAGGGCAAAAGAAACCTTAATTCGAGACACGGAGAGGGACGGGAAATGATGGAAACTGCAGAAAGGAAGCCCCAAAAAAAAAAAAAAAAGGGAAAAGAAGGGAAATTAGAGAAAGATGAGGGGCTTTAATATTTATTTTATTTTATTTGCTTTTTAGCCCTTTCGAGACAAACACGCATGATGTTGGAGACACAAACGCGAACAATAATGTGTCCTCCCCTCCCCCCAAATAATAATAATAATAATAAAATATTATTGTCCGAGCAGCAACACCACCACCAGCGTCGCCTCCATCGCCATCACTTGCCTTTGTTGTCCAGAGCCAGAGAGCGAGAGAAGAGCGAGGACGAGGGGGAATAGCCGTTGGGTCGCCATTGCTGCTCTCTCTCCTCTTCTCTTCTCATCTCATCTCTTCTCGTAACTGAGACAACGTTCTCTGTGTAAAGCTCCTCTGGAGAGGCTCTCTAGTCGGAACAAGCA
Source organism: Rhodamnia rubescens (assembly GCA_021437795.1). Classification (NCBI taxonomy): domain Eukaryota; kingdom Viridiplantae; phylum Streptophyta; class Magnoliopsida; order Myrtales; family Myrtaceae; genus Rhodamnia; species Rhodamnia rubescens. The sequence goes on from JAILYA010000024.1 coordinate 2,281,668, forward strand.
ATGGGCGCCGCCGTCTGATCGTTTGACTTCCCCCGTCCGTGCTCTCCCCGCCGCTTGATCTCTCTCCCTCCTGCTCCCTCCCCCCTTCTCTCTGTCTCTGACGATGGGAGCTCGCTGCTCCAAATTCTCTCTCTGCTGGTTCCACTCTCACCTCAAGCCCTCTGTTCTCGAATCCTCCGATCTCGGTACTCTCTCTCTCTCTGCGTGCGTGTGTGAAAGATGTGTTTTTTCGTGGAGGGTGATCGAGTGGCATTCTCTTTATTGCTTTGTGGCAGAGAACGGGGACAGGAAGGAGAGCTCGTGGCCCAGCTTCACCGAGTACAGCTTCGACCAGTTGAAGGCCGCCACGGGCAGCTTCTCGCCCGACAACATCGTCTCCGAGCACGGGCTGAAGGCTCCCAACATCGTCTACAAGGGCCAGCTTGACAACGGCCGTTGGGTCGCCATCAAGCGCTTCAACCGCCTCGCCTGGCCCGACAACCGCCAGTTCCTCGTGCGTCCCCCCCCGGCTCCCTTCGAGTTCCTCTGTTGGTCTAAATGATCGGACTGGACCGTAGGGCTCTCTTTTGGAGGTCTTATTGATTGCTTTGATTGGAATGTTTGGATGCAGGAGGAAGCGAGATCCGTCGGGAGCTTGCGGAGTGAGCGGCTGGCGAATCTGATCGGGTGTTGCTGCGAAGGAGATGAGAGGCTGCTGGTGGCCGAGTTTATGCCGAATGAGACGCTTGCCAAGCATTTGTTTCACTGTATGCTGCCCATTTTTAATTTCTGCTAATTTGATGCCTGAAATTCTCGAGCTTGGTAATGCGGTGATCGTTACATGCCATAATTCGGATCCAGAGGTAATGAAGGTCTTGGCAGAGTGAAATGATGATGATCTATATGTGGAGTCTCAACAATGCATCATACTTCTAACATTTTAGGACAAGCTAGTGGATGGGTACCGCTAATTGCATGGAGTACGTATTTTAGGCTTAATTTATCCGTCACCTTGTAATCTCTTACTTTTGATTGCCTCAAGTGCTTATAACAAGTTGGTAATTGCAAATTCTGTTTTCATTAATGAGAGATTGAATCCGGCTGCCACAAATTGGTTTCTAAGATATTAGTGGTAGCTGCAGAGCTGTTATTTTTCTTACTTTGCACATTGACACTTCAAAAATTGCTGTAGAACTGTGCCAAGTTGAATAATCACACGCTAAATGAATTTAATACAGTATTTTGGCGTAGATGAAACACTTGCATTGTCCAAATTTCGAATTGTTAACCTATTTTGCTGTTTTTTCTGACTTGAATTTTTTTATTTTTTTGTGTTGATTACAGGGGAGGACCAGCCTATGAAGTGGGCAATGAGACTGAGAGTAGCGTTATACTTGGCCCAAGCGCTGGATTACTGCAGCAGTAAAGGCCGGGCTTTGTATCACGATCTCAATGCTTACAGAGTCTTGTTTGATCAGGTACAGCCCTTCACAAGTCTATTCGTCCTAGAACTGATGTTTGGTTCTCTTGTGAGGATTGCTAACTTCGATCTCCTCGGCAGGATGCGAATCCACGTTTGTCTACTTTTGGCCTTATGAAGAACAGTAGAGATGGCAAGAGTTACAGTACCAATTTAGCCTTCACACCTCCAGAATACTTGAGGACAGGTATGTACACTTCTCCTCCTGAGTATATTTGATAACGAGTCTGCGATTGCTGTGAGGACATGTGATTGTAGCTTGAGTTTGATGAGTTGTGCACATTAATGGAAATTAACAAATTTCATGCTGTTGAACCGCATGAAAAAGAATAACCTCCCAAACCCTCTCTTCTCATACTGGTTTAGAAGTTTGGAAGGTCTCCTTATGCCCCATTGTTCGTGCTTGTGCAACCTTCTTACTCAAGATAATGTGGTCTCCTATGGGTTTTTCGCTTGAACAGTTGTCTAAATTGCAAATATTACACTGTTTTTCTTTGAGTGGTCCAAAAACACCCTAGACTGAAGTGGAAACAAAATTGTGCTATATGGAGGCCCCTTAGTTGATGTGATAAATGTGTCTTCCTATATACTCTTGCTCTGCCAATAGCTTGGATTTGGCCAGCAGTATAGATTGGTATTGGCACTTCTCTCTGATTTCTGAATAAAAGCTTCAGCTTGTCTCCTTAACGGATATTAGAGAAATGTGTTTGTTGTCCTTTTGCCTAAACTCAGTTTCTATGCTCATTGTTTGTACTTAGACGGGTTACAAGCACATAAACAATCTGAACAATAAAACATATCTTCAGTGCAGTTCTATTATTTGATTGTACTGCCGGCATTCTGAAGGGTCTGTCCAAGATTGGACAATGTCAGTTCTGTGTTTCTGTTGTAATTTTAATTTCAAATTACCATTCATCTTTTTACATTTTGCAGGCAGAGTGACGGCTGAAAGTGTGGTTTACAGTTTTGGGACCATGTTGCTTGACCTTCTAAGTGGCAAACATATACCCCCAAGCCATGTAAGTTTAGCATTAGCTGGTTATGGTGCGTCTCAAGATGTATGAACTAATCTTCAAGTATCTTTTGCTATCACATCGGATATGTCATTGTGTTGTGGTTGCTTTGTCGATGATATACTTGATCCTATTTTCGATAGTTAGGTTTGTTTTTGACTCTGGACTCTGGAGTCAGGGTTCAAATTACGATCACCTTTATCTCAGTATCAAAATGGTCAACATTTGAGACAAAGTAGATGAGCTATTACTAGGCTTTGACCCTTACGATAATGAATCCCTGATGTAACAAAGTGGAAAAAAGGCTTCCCGCACAAAGCTCGAGAACTTTTCTCTTCCAGGGTTGGAGGTTTTTGCTATAACAATGGGCCTTGGCTTTCTGTGAATCTGTTCACGTTATGTTCCCCCTCTCCTCCTCCTTGCGATCCACTAGGATTCTACTTATTCTTCCACATTGCTGCTTCTTTTTTGTTGTTATTTAGTATGATCTTCCCAGATACAGGCTTGCTGACATATAGCCTAATTGCAGGCTCTTGATCTGATTCGTGGCAAAAATTTCCTGATGCTGATGGATTCTGCTTTAGAGGGTCACTTTTCCAATGATGATGGAACTGAGCTAGTTCGTTTAGCTTCCCGCTGTTTGCAATATGAAGCTCGTGGAGAGGCCAAATGCAAAGTCCCTTGTCACGGCCCTTATGTCACTGCAGAAGGAAACAGAGGTATGGTTGATTGCCCACTGTATTTTACTTTTAAGCATAAAATTTTCAAAACTAAGAAGGTTCTTCTATATATTTATGGAAACATATACATGTGACCAGCGTAGGAAAATAGTTTTTTCTTGTTCAAAAATTCCTGTTTGGTGCTTTGAGCACAAGCAGAGACCCAAAGTCCCTACCCTGGGCCCCTGCTGCTGGTCTGAGCATCCTATGGCTCCACTACTAGTATATGATGTGTCCTATGATTCTTTTTCTGTTTAGACAAAATATGTCCTCCGAAATTTTTTTGCCTCACTTAGAGACTTCAGTTTGTTGCATTAAAAGTTGATTACTCCCTGTCTAGGCACAAGCTATCTCTCATTCCAAGAGTTTTCGAGCAGGTTCAATCACATGTGCTTATGGGTATCCAACGGGAGGCACAGTCTCCTGCACAGCCATTGTCACTGACACCGTTTGGTGAGGCTTGCTCGCGAATGGATCTCACTGCAATTCATGAGATACTGGAGAAGATCGGTTACAAGGATGACGAAGGAATTGCCAACGAGGTACGTCCCTGTTTTTCTGGGATCAATTTTTCACTAACTCCTGCGTGAATTATGTACCTTGATGACACCTAACACAAATTTTTCCATAAGTCTGTGTCTGTCTGGAAAGAATGGCATAGCTTCCTATTTTTGACCAAATCTAGAAAATCATGAGCTTGAGGCAACCACGGTGTGGTTCTCAGAAGAGCCATTGAATTCATGCAAGTGTTTTCTGTGCTCTCCAGAACTTAATTGAAGTATCCAACATTTGAATGCTTGCCTCAGGTTTTTCAGAGGATTATCATGTTTCACCTATTTAGCGTCATCTGGTTGCTGTTTTAGAAAAATCCCCAGTCCTGCTTATCAATTTCAGGTGGCTCAAACACATTTCCTGCGAAATGAACATAACCAAGTGCACGTTAGTAGGAATTATGTAATCATTTCTCGTTGGAATTTATTGACCTAGATTTCAATTATGAGAACTTTTTCCCCAAATTTTGATTATGAGAACTTTCCCCAAATGTGATCTGTCCGTTTTAACTTTGTTGTTTATTTTTTACAATAACATAAATCCACAAATTAGTGTTTCTCCTACTGCCTGTCCACAACTTCCAACTTTGAGATGACTAGTTCTGTCCTGCAGCTGTCTTTTCAAATGTGGACCAATCAAATGCAGGAGACCTTGAATTCGAAGAAGCATGGCGATTCTGCTTTTCGAGCAAAGGATTTTGGAACGGCTATTGATTGCTATACCCAAGTAAGTTTTCTGATATCAAACCTTGTTAACTATAATGTTGCTGGTAGACCCGTCAATGGAGATACACCGCTATGGGTAGGAATAAAATGAATCAGATCTATGGCCATCCTTTTCCAGTGATTGGTTCCAATAATAGACATAACAACTTGAAAGAGAAAGCAACTTTCAACTTTGGACCTTTTTTTCTGCTTGGTGTGGAGAAATGAAAAGAAAAAGGAATGGGTGCCAAATGCAGAATAATTATGTTACAAGACAGTTACTTCAAGCGATGTTCCATCTGCACTTTGTCTGGGAAGGCAGAGATAGTTCCTCTTTTGCCGACAGAAATTGGTCCGACTTCTTTTTGTCTCTCTGTTCGTAGTTCATCGATTGCGGGACCATGGTTTCGCCCACCGTCTACGCTAGGCGGTGCTTATCATACTTGATGAGTGACATGGCCCAAGAAGCTCTCGGGGACGCGATGCAAGCCCTGGTGGTGTCTCCTGAGTGGCCCTCGGCTTTGTATCTTCAAGCGGCCTGCCTGTTCAGCCTCGGCATGGAGAATGAAGCGCAGGAATCTCTCAAGGACGCCACAAGCTTAGAAACGAAAAGGACCAAACACTAATACATGTATAGATTTTTCTTTTTCTTTTTTTTCCGCATTGCCTACCTACTTTTCTCCTGCGGCCACCTTGTTCGAGCCCCTTTGCTTCCGTGGTAATGCTTGTGTTCCTGTATTTATTTACTCTGATTCCGATCGGAGTGACCGACTATGAGATTCTTTCTTTTCCTTTGTCCCTTCTCTCTTTGGAAAAATCTTGATTGCAATGGTCTTGCATTTTTTGCATTGTATGAAAGTTGTTCCTTTCTTTCATTTTGAAGATTTACTGTCGTGTTTTCTCACTCAAAATCTACTATGCCTGCATGACCGGATCTCGACCAGTCCTCTTACCTATGAACTAATACTGCCCGGTTCGGCTTCTGCTTGTCGTTCATGTCGAGCATCACATTCAGAGATCATTTATTCTCGCCGAATCACCTGTTCTCATGTTTCGTTTCGCTTCTCTTCATGGTCGGCACTCCTGTTCAAAATGCGATTAGTTTTGAGACTAGTCAATTTATTTGAACTGGCCGATTCCAATGCAACGCGACCGACAGCTCGGAAGTTTTCGATGAAGCCTCTAAAAGAATAGTGAAGCCTCTAAAAAGAATACTTCCAGGACGGTGATTTGAGGTCTTTTTTGTCGATTGCATTTTTTAAAAGTTTTAGGACTCTATAACAATTCCGTGACAAGTTTTACGACGTGATTGTATTTTTTGAAAATTTTAGTACTTTATTGCACGTTCGTGATAAGTTTTAAGACTTGATTATACTTTTTAAAAGTTTTAAAACTTAATTGTACTTTCATGAACTTATCCAAATAGGTAAAAAAGCTCACAGAGTGGTCTGGTCATTTTTGGAACAAAGTCATGCATCTCCTTTGCAGGAGTCGTGGGAAGGTTGTAACTGCTCCTTCTTTAGGAGTGTTGGAGTGGTGCTTCCAGGGTAAAAGGATCTACCTAAACCTCTTTCTATAACATAATCCGTAAGTTGTTTGTGCAAGCATCCGATGTGACTGATGTGTGCCTACTTCGGCAGACGACTAAGAAATTATTTTCGGTAACTGATCCAAATAAGAATCGGTAATTTCATAAGATCATCGATAAGTTACCCTCCTTAGATAAATATCGGTAAATCATTCGAGTAGCCAATAATATTTCGACAATGTCGACCGTTTCGTGTAAAGATTGGTCATTTTAATCCCGTTGTAAACTCCGCGATTGTTTGTATTACTAGACTCAAATAATTGTTGACAAGTTGTCATTGCAGCAGTTAGTAATTTAGGAACAATCAAATAATTGTAGATAAGTCACGCAAGTAAAACTTGTTAATTTGGTAAAATAATTGGTAACTTAAGCTCCGCAAATGAATGTAAAAATTGTTTCGTCCCCCAAAATTTTTCCGATAAATTTCATGGAAAGCCTGCAATGAACTAATAGAAGAATGAAATGAACGAGTATATAGGAAGAATGAATTTATAAATTAAAGGTCTATAACTTGTCAAACTAAAATCTAAATTTTTTTTAAATAAAATTTTTAACATTTCGGGAAATTTTTTTAACGAAAGTTCATTCTGAATTTCAAATTATATCCGCTTCCGCATTTCCAATATCTATTTAAATATTTTATTTATTCTCAAACATGTGAATTCAACTCGAGCTAAAACATATTAAGAATATGTGCACAAAGTCTTAAAATTTATCAAGAAAATATAATTAAGTCCTAGTATTTGCAACAACAAAAATGCGATTAAATCTCCAAAATTTATTAAATTGGTGCAATCAAATCCTTTCATAAATTTTGCCACTTGACTGACTAGAAAAAGATGACATGTTATTTATTTATTTATTACTACTAATATTTCTCTCTTCTACGTGGGTACGATTAGGCTAAAACATGGAACATAAGGCCTAAACAACATCGTTTTTATTTAAATTTCTATGATATTACATAGAAATTTAAATAAAAAAGATAAATGTAAAAATAAAAGGAAAAGAAATAAAGAAATATGGAGAATTGGAATCCGGGCGACAGCGGGCTTTCCGCCACCCTGCGATAGCAGACAGTGAGGGCTGTAATGATTTTAGATCCCCTTAGGCCTGGTTTTTCCATCCTTTCCGTTTATGGATTCGATAATCACTTTGCTTATCGTTTTTACTTTTGGGTTAATACCAACATAAATTAAAAAAAGAAAAAGGAACCAATTTCTGGGTTGAAAGAGAAAAATTTAATAATGCAAGATAACAATGTGGACAATGATTTGTACCATTGCTGAAAAAATTTCAATAAGTAAGATAACAAGTATTGTAATATTTGAAAAGTTATTTTAAAAGAATATATATTTGTATTATATAAAACATTGGTTGGATGATTTTTACTCAAATCGAGTATACTTATTACAAATTTACTTAAATATTTTGGGTGGATTGTTTTTGTCACCTCTAGTGAGGGCTTTGATCCCTGTTTAACTTTCCTTTGGTATACTTTTGTTATCTTTTACTTCTATGGCAAATTTATCCAAATTTATTCTTTATTATTTTTTTAACACAAAAAATCTCAATCCTAGTACACTTATAACAAATTTACTCTAAACTATTTATTTCATCGTTAAATCTATACTGTCCGATAAATTTACCCCAAAATAATTTTTTTATCCACAAAAAATCCCAACTTTATACACTTGTGACAAATTTACCATCCGTTAATTTTTGTTAAATTGAGTCAATAACTACAAAAAATCCCAAACGCGAGAGAGTCAAAAACCCCAAACGTATATATCCGACAATTGCCACGTGTCATTAAACTCAACAATTTGACTATAAAATTTAACGAAAAATTAACAGAGGATAAATTTGTCACTAGTATATCAATTTGGGACAAATTTATTACAAATATACTAATTTGAGATTTTTTGTAATAAAAAAATAATTGGTAGTAAATTTATAACATATATACCAATTTAAAATTTTCGGTGACATTAACCTTTTATTGTTTTGGTTTTCAAAATTTTTTTTTATGTAATCTAAATAAATTTTATATAAAAATTAGATTTTGACCAAATCGACTTCTTTTTTGCCACATTATTACCACGTAAGAAATAAAAAAAATTTAAAAAAACCATTTCATCATCTTCCATCAACTACATCAACTAAGTCGGACGGAGTTAACAAAAGGCCTCCATTGTTCCAATTTGATAAGTTTTAGAATTTGGTCGCATTTTTTATAAATTTTAAAACTTAATTGCACCTTCTCAATAAACATTAAGACTTTCAGAACCTATATATCCCATTATTTTAAGCTAATCAACCTATCCACACATTATTACTCTACTTCTTTGATTAAAAGAGTGAAGACATCATAGCAAACACAGCAGAAAACATTCGCAATAAATGGCTTAAAAAAACAGGATTAGACTTTACAACACCGCTTCAATGATGAATATATACAGTTCTCCACACTTTCTTTCCCTTTTGACAAGGAAACTCCATTTTTAGAGCCAAACCACATAAAAATGTCAAGGCAAGAAGGAAGAAAAATCAACAGCTGTATGCTCTTGAATCGTGAGAAAACACTCCCCATGAACATGTTCCGTCCGACTGTCCATGGAGGCTCATTCAAATGCACAAAATGACTCCATATGTAAACTGCTTTAATGGCAAGTGGAAAAATTCCCTGACTTTCCCCTTTTTTCTCTTTCTTTGAGTAAAAATTTTACTCGAAAAAGCGACTGCCACGTTCCTCGGTTTTTTTTTTTTAAGTGTAGAGAAGATGCAGCGACCCGATGTCTACGACGACGGCACGTTGAAGTGGAAAAGCCACGATATGACAAAGGCGAATACCATGCAAGCGAGCAGCAGATTCAAGAAGCGGTGGCCCCGCCAGAAGTTCCGGGTCTCCGAAGGCAACAACGTTGGGGTGGTGGCCGCGACGGCCGACGAGGCTGCAGGATTGTCAATCTCATTGGTCGACTGCTCAGCCGACTCTACCTCATTCACGCCAGCAACGTTCCGCGCAATGGAGTTGCAGATCTCGCAGGTCCTGGAAATCCAAGGACGATCAAAATGAATCCAATCAGAGAAGATCCGAAAATGGAGGAGAGGGTATGTCATGCATGGTCTTAGAAACTACATTAGTGGTGAAAGAGCATGCTAATGTCTACTGGACAGAGAGGAAGCTGGCTTTTCTGTCACAAAGGCCATTGGTACGATACCATAAACAATGGAGAGCTTAGATATACGCCAAGATTTTTGAAGTCAACCGTAATGAAAGATCTCATTAAGCTGAATTGAATGGCATCAATGTATCTAATAAATAGCAAACTACTCTCAACTTGAAAATCCAAAATTTGAATTGAATTGCAGTGATTAAATTCTATCAGCCCGTGGCTTAAATAGACTTCACTGCGAATTGGCAAAACTCTTCAAAAGGTTGCAGATCTGATTATAGGATCTCACCAACCAACAGAGACACAAGTAAATGAAAGCTCAAGCACTTAAAGTTAAACTAGTAGGTTTAGAGTCCCGCATCTCTACTCCCACAGCTTTTACATCTAAAGATTCTTTAGACCTGAGTAATATTTGAATTTTAAGTATCAGTGAGAATTCATTCACCTTGGAAGAATCGAACTTATCCTTAATAATATAACTTCTCCTCCTTCATGGCTAATGAGCACTAATCTTTTAATTAAAGCCATAGAACATGCTGAAGATTCAAGACTCAGGAGGAGCGACACAAACAAAAAAACCAAAAGACGCATCATCAACATAGATGAGAGGGACAAGTTAACAAGTCCCGTAACTCTAAACAAGAGAACAAAGAACCATATCATGATATCATCCCTGCAAAAACGCGAAACTTGGAATATCCACAATATAAACATCATTTTCAAGGACCATGTGAATAACTGGAATCTGCACAACCAACAAGCAACGCGATGTTGTGATCAAATCTGTTAAGAACAACAATCTTCAGCCATGGGAAAATGACCAAATCACAAGGGATCCCTCCTCCACTTTTATAAAAGCAACAGAATCCGGAGAGAGCAACAGAGCAAAAAAGACTTAGGACTTCTAACTATGAAAAACAAGAAAAAAGCACAATGGGGCGGTGCAGTTGGACACGCAAGCTGGTCGCTCCGATGCTTTAGTCTTTCATCTTCTTCCTTTTTCCCCCTTTTATCCTTTTCATATTTATATCCCTCTTTTTTTAGCTTTTGGCTAAGAATTTGTAGCTTCTATAATCAGAGCAAGCCTACTTTTGATTGTCCCACTTACAAGGGCAGTGCTTCTTTTGACATATTGCCTGCTGGTATCACGGCAGAGGATCACATCCCTTCCTAATACTTTATCTCAGTTCAACTGCTATTTTATCAAAATCTCTATGATCCTCAGGAATGTTCTTAAGACAGGATCATTGGATCCCCTTATTTTAGCCAGAGGATCACATCCCGATTCCTAATACTTCCATATCATCAGATTCAACTGCTATATTTATCAAAATCTCTATATGATCCTCAAGGAAATGTTCTTAAAGCAACAGGAATCATTGGATCACCCATGAATGAATATATTTCAGCCATTCCTAAAAATTTTTCAAGTGCTTATAAGGCAGGACACTTAAAATTAAAGTTATAGTAAAATAAGTGATCCCTCAACTGGAATATTGAAAAAGCCCACATTCAAAATGCTTGAGGATTGATCAATTATCAAGAACTTCAAATTCCACAAATTCCTAACAATTATTACCCTGTGAGACTTGCTGGAAGAACAGCTCCAGAAACAGAACAAACCGCAATCAGAAAACATTAAGCAGAATTTTTTAAAAAATAAAATATTTGGGTCTTTCCGTCACTTTTCTTTTGTGGGTACTTACTTGTTTCCCTTGATCTTGAACCAGGCCTCTGCACAATTCTTGTGGGCAGCACCCAAATCGCCCTTGCAAGAACAGCCCAATTGGATCGGAGCCCCGGATTCGTGGCTGCTGCTCTCCAGCCCCAAATGGCAAATCCTGCAATCCCTCTCTCTCTCCACTCTCGCCAAGTGCACCTTCACCTCCCTCCCTCCTCCCTCGGCCACCACCGAGCAATCCGACGCCGACGATGGCCTCCCCGACCCGGCCTCAGCGTCGCAGTCCACGTCCAGCACGCAGGAAAAGGCGTACTCGTCGTAGGACCCTCCGGCGGTGGAGTAGAACTGGGAGTAGCACGAGCCACTGCCGTCGTCGGCGTCGGAGAAACAGACGCTCTCGTCGTCGTCGTCGTCGTCGCTGCTTCCGACGTGGTGGTGGTGGGTTTCGCCTAGCTCCAAATCGACGCGGGACATTTCGACGGAGGTCATTAAGGGGCATACCCAGAAGCTCAAAAGCGGATTCTTTGGCACAATGAAGCCCGGGAAGGCTCAAAGTTTGAAACTTTTTCGGAGATTCAAGGGGGAGAAGGCGAGCTTTATAGGACCTGATAGGCAGCGTCGACTGAAACAGCCGATTTAAAGAGGGGGAGTGGTTTTGGATTAGGTGGCATTCCTCTACTCCATTGTGAACTCCATACAGCATTGGAAAAATAAAGATGAAAATCTCAGTGGGGTTGGGGATTGACAAGGAAGAAGAGAATAATGTCAGAGAGAGAGAGAGAGAGAGAGAGAGAGAGAGAACAAGAACAGGGACACGAAGAAGGAAAGAAAGAAACTGTCTTTTGAGAAGGGTTGCTTTTGCTTTTGGCAGAGACAGGGAAATAAGAAAACCCCTTCGTAGAAGTTACACAGAAGATTTCAGTGATTCTTGATATCATATTGGGAAAAAGACAACTAGTTGCTGAATTTTGACTTAAAATGTGGGGGGATTCCATAGATCATTAGTTTGATGTGCAGTGTGTTCATAGAACTTTTAATCTATTTAATATAATTCTTTCATTTTTTTATATATATTCGATTTAATTTTCATACAGTGTAGAAAATTTTATTGGATCCGCGTACTATCAAGACGTTGTACTAGCTCATCCCTCCGTACTTATAAGGTCTGAATCGTCACATTCTCCTCTCCTTCTAAAGCATAGCGCCCTTGCTGCGGCCTCACACGTGATCGGGAGTCGGCTCTGAAATCACCTGAAAAGACCCTTGAGGGATATCACTGTATAATATTATCTTTAAAGCTCGTTACACATAGTAGAGAATCTTAAGCCTTATCAACTGGTCCATGGCTCTTTTTAAGTGATGTGAGATAGAAGGTATGCACTTAGCCTCGCCCGCGAACCGTGGGGACTGGCCACCCATACTGCTTGTGGTTGTGTCATTATTCTATGTCATATTGCTGGACATGAGGTGGAGGAGATTGTAGCGTGCGAGGCGGTGCATCAAAGTCAAGAAATCATTGACGATATTTTGTCGTGCCCCGGATTGGCCAGCGGGTCCCGTGCTTCTCGTGCACCTTTCGACGCGGATCGCGCGCGGGGTGGATGGGAAGGGTCGACGTCGCGTTTGGACTACGGGTTGAGATGGTCAATTGGCCCCCCATTTTCTACGCACAAATTATTCGGTCCGTTTCATTCGCTCTCGTGCTTTGCCGTAATCACAAAGCAAAGACTTTCGCCTTTTTGGTGGAAAAAGACAGATCAGCCCCCGTCTTGTTTGGAAAGGCGCTTGGGTTCGGGGACGCGCAAGAGAATTCGAATCTTAAAAATATTTTCTCTTTTCATATATGTGTATAATGTCTTTAGATGGCCTCAGTAATATCCATCCATTGATTAATAGTTTGAAATTGTCACAATAAAGTGATTATGTGAAAAAAAAAAAGTTAAATATTACTTTTCTTTTTGCATAATACAATGACGCATTGTCAATGAGCAGTTTTGCTAGTCTTGTTTCGTTAGAATGCTCTTTCAAATTGCTCCTAAAATTTCGATTGTTTTCAAATAAAGGGTTATTATGCCGTGGCGGAATAAATTTGGAACTTTTAACTAATTATTTAAGTTGCCAAAATTAATTAGCTTCGCTTGCTTCTAAAAGAATTCTTTTTCCCTGTTTGCCTTTATTCGCCCTAAAAAAATTTCTATTTTTTTAAATGAAGTTAATTACGTTTACTCTTTCTGCATAGAAGAAAAAATGAGTAATTTTTCGTCTATATTTATGTTGGTCAAGCGTAATAATGGGAACTTTTAATACATACATAGATGTTATTTCTTTTTCACAATGTCAAGTAAATCTTACTCTTTTTTTCCGTAGAAGTACACTGATTGCCAAAGTTCTTTTGATAAATTTTGCCGAGGCTAAGAACTTACACGAGCTTAGCTGAACAATTGAATATATCTAAATTGTTACAACTTCCGCTAACACTAAAAAAACCGACAGATGATATGAATATAAAAGCATCAAAATTGATAAATTTGAAAATGATTGCTCAGTTAAGGCTCCATTTGTTTCTCCAAAAAATGCGGCGTTTTCGAAAAGATATTTTTTGAAAAGTCATTTTCTTGAAAAATGACTATATTTTCTAATGCTTGACCGAGACTTAAAAATGAACTAGAAAATAATTTCCGTCGTTTGATAAGGAATCGATTTTCCTAGGAAAAATTACTTAAAAATTTTATGTTTTTTTTATTTTTATTTTTCTAAAAAAAATATTTTTATATTTTAATTTTTAATTATTTTATATTTTTTGAATTTATGTCCTTTTCTTTTTTGTTTTTATTTTTCTTTCTCTACCCGTCACTAGCCATGGCGATATGCGGGCCTGAGGCCTTGAACTTGCCTCGGGGGAGGTTTAACCTCCCCAAATCCCAAAGAATGCTCAAGCTTGTCGACGATAGGCAAAAAAGAAAAAAAAGGAAAAAATAATTTAAAAATAATAAAAAATACTAGTAGATTTCTTTAAAATTTTTTAAATAAAATTAATAAATTCGGAATAAAAAAAGAAAAAGAATGTAAAGGAATTGAGGGAGTAAAGATGAAATAAAATATTTTCCTTTTCTCAAAAAAGGAGTTTTTTTCATGGGTGAAAAATGTTTTCCTTGACTAGCTTATTTTCTATAAACCACACATCATAAAATCTAGAAAATATTTTTCCTGGAGTTTTTTTTTTTCACGAAACAAATGAAGCCTAAGGTTATCTCGGACTAAAAAGTCTCTGATTTGCAAAAAAAATATATATTTTAAACCTTCACAATCATGCACTTATGAAAAGAGAAAATTTTCTCGAAAAAAATGCACAAGGATCTTATAATCGTTCCAATAAATACTATGATGGGCTAAAAAATTCACTATATAGGAAAGCTATGTATAAAACAATATATATTGAGACAAACAAGAAAATAATACTTAACCTCTTTCTAGAGTAGATGTAAATTAGATATCTCATTGATGTAATATTAGAAACCTTTCTTGGAAAAATTTCAAATAAGGGCCTAGAGTCGTTTTCTCAAATAAGGACTTGAAGTTGACGTTATTTTAAATAAAGGCCCAAAATGATCATATTAGTCTCAAATAAGGGTCTAAAGTAGCTATGCCAATTTCAAATAATGGCCTAACACCGCCCGACTAGATATTCCGATAGGTCCATAGCATTTTCTTCCAAAGATAATTTTAATTCTTAATAGTTTTTTATTTTTTTTTTTTATTTTTTTTTTTTTTCATTTTTTCTTTGGTGAGCGAGGGTCGTCTCGCCTAGACCCTCGATTATGGCTTTAGAGGGTGGCCCCGCCCAAGGAAAGGGTTGCTTGTGGCAAGGGTGGCCCTCGCCAAATTGAGTGATGAGGGTGATCCTTTCTAAGCCCCTCTAGGCATTGTCGGTGGCCAAGCCAAAGGCGAAAAGAAAAGAAAAGAATAAAAAAAAATGAAAAATGAAAAAAAAAGGAAAAAAATTCAAAAAAGTAAAAGATAAAATCTCCTTAACCAGCTTGAAAGTCAAGGCCTTTATTTGAGATTAACATTGTCACTTCAAATTTTTATTTGAAATAAAATCCACTTCAAGTTCTTATTTGAGAAAATAATGGCACTTCATGCCTTTATTTAAAAAAATATCCACTTGGACTTTTATTTAAGAAAATAAGAACAATCTAGGCATTTATTTGAAATTTTTCACCTTTCTTTTCAAAATTATCTTCATTAAAATATAGTGAAAGCCCTCGTCCTATATTAAGAGTAAAAAAATTTGTCTCCTCAAAGTGGCTATATTAAAGGAAAACATCATATATATATATATTAATCAAGATTGACCATAATAAGATATCAACAATTTAGTCATTTGTTTGGGATTTCTAAATTGGGTCAACACTATAAAAACTCTAAATTGGTACAATTATGACAAATTTACTCAAATTTTTTTGACAAAACCCAAAGCGATATACTCGCAAATTTCTAACCTATTTTTTGACAAAAACCCAACGGTATACATCCGACAAATTTACTCAAACCTAATTTTTTGACAAAAACCCAAAATCGGTATACGTCTTACAAATTTACTACAACTAATTTTTTTAACCACCAAAAATCTCAAACTAGGATACCCGTGATAAATTTACCTCAAAATAATTTTTTGACCACCAAAAATCCCAAACCGATACTTTTGTGATAAACTTACCTTCTATTAATTTTCATTAAATTTTATCCTTAAATTATTGGATTAAGATGACACGTGGTAGTTGACAAATATACTAATATATGATTTTTACCCTATGTTTATCACATGTACATTCAATTTGAGATTTTTCGTGGTATTAACCTAATTTAATAAAAATTAACGGAGGGTAAATTTGTCATATGTGTACTAATTTAGAGTTTTTGATTCTCAAAAAATTTTTTTAGGGTAAATTTATCATAGATGAATAAGTTTGGGGTTTTTGATAGTAAAAAATTATTTTGGAGTAAATTTATCATAGGTATACCATTTTGAAATTTTTGGTGGGCAAAAAAATAGTTTTGGGTAAATTTGTCATGGGTATAAATTTGTCACATATATATCAATTTGGGGGTTTTTAAGATAAAAATAGTTTAGAGCAAATTTGTTACATATGTATCAATTTGAAGGGAAAAATTATCAAAAAAATCCTAAATCTATTTTAATTATGTCAATTCAATCATAAACTTTTTGCAATTATGTTAATCTAGTTCGCTTGACTAACTTGCATTGACGTGGATAATTTTTAATAATTTTTAATATTTTAATATTAATATTAATATTTTTTATTTTTTATCTTTCTTTTCCCTACCTAGTATCTATTGTACTATTCGTTGGCAAGCTCCAAGAATGCCATAATTGCCGGCCACCAAGGGCCACAAAGTCCTTGTCGACCGCCAACAAGGGCTTCATTGTCCTCGCTAGATGTAGCTATGGCCTCACCCAATTGGGGTCTGCGAAGCCCTTGTCGGCCATCGGTGAGGGCTTTGCGGCCCTCGACCAATGGTCGACAGCCGCGACAACCCTTTGCTGGAGCTTGTCGGCCATAGTCCAAGTAGGGTAGGAAAAAGGTATGGAAAAGAAGAGAAAGAGAAAAAGGAGAAAAAACTGCGTGACCGACAAAGTGGATTGAATCGACATAATTATCAAAGGTTTATGACTTAATAAAAAATAAAAAATAAATTTAGGATTGAATTGGCATAATTGCAATAAGTTTAAAGCTTTTTTGGTAATTTTTTCAATTTGAAATTTTTGTGGTATTAGCTCTTCTAAATTTATTGCATAGATGGCAGAATTTGGGTTTTTGCAACGACAGACGGCATAATAACAACCCCAAAAACAATGCCGAGATAAAACTATCAACAATGTTGTAACTCATTGTTGTCTCACAACTCTTTATATGTATATGGGTACATACTATCAACAGTGATAGCAAATATAGCTAGAATTAAAAGATCACTGAATTTATAGTATAATTTTAAATTTGAAACAATCTCATGGTTATAAAAATTTAGGATGTAAAAATAAATTAGTCTTCGTAAATTGCATTTCATAGTAAAACTTGAAGGAATTTTTGAATTCAACCCTTATGGAAATGAAATCCTAATCTAAATAGAATCATGATTGAAAAATATCCATTAATCACAGTCAAAAAAAAAAAATGAAGAACATTGATACAAAAATCGCATGACAATTGGAGACCCTATAATTTATAAGGTTGGATATATTAGATTATCCAACTTGATAAGGAAATTGTGAATGAAAAAAAAAAAAGAAATATAAAGGGGAGAAAATTTCAATTAAATGCCCGAAGAGCTCTCTCATTTTTCAAATAAATACCTAAAGTAGACGTTTGAAAAAAAAGGCCGAAGTAAGCTTGTTGTTTCAAATAAAAATCAAGAATAATGACTATTTCAAACGAGGGCCTAAGCTTATCGGCCGGCCGACCGGCTAAATACTCCGGCCGATCAAGGATATTTTCGTCAAAATATAATTTAAACTTAATTTTTAGTTAAATTAAATTAAAAAAACCAAAAAAAAAGATATATATATATATATTCACTAAAAGTCTTAAAACTTGTCAAACGAAAGTCGCAATTGATTGCTAAAACTTGCAAAAAGTGCAATCGAATCCTAAACTTTGTTAAACTGGTTCAATCGAGTCCTAAAATTTATAAAAAATATAATGAAATCCTAAAATTTATCAAATTAATGCATTCGAGTCCTTCCGTCAAGTCCATTCAAGTTGGCTAATGGAAAATGTTGACGTGGGTTTTTAAAATATTCTCTTTTTCCTAAGTGGCGATGACATATGGCTAAAATTACGTCATTTTGATCCGAATCTAATTTTTAATATATCTTGAAATCAATTTAATAAAAATGCGATGGAATTTCTTAAATTTCTTCCTCTGCCCTTCGTCTTCTTCCTTTGCCCAGTTCAGCCATGGAGATTTTGTACTACGGTGCTCTGGCCCCTTAGCGACGCCATCAATGGAGTTTGTCCAGAGCTATCATAGCAATGGAACATCCCCCAGATGTGTAATCATGGCAAACATCATGAAAGCATTTGATTCAGATAAGATGGAACATGGGTGTCTTCCTCTTCCTTCGTCTTCTCCCCAAAAGTGCTACTTCAACAGGGTTTTGCAGATGGATCTGTTTCTTTCCTTGAATGGTGGCGGTGGGCAATCATTCGGGAGGTGTTCTAGCTATCTTTTCGACAGATTTAAAATCCTTTTTGGCCTGAAGCTTACCCCAGCTCAAACTGCAATGCTCGCAACTGGGGATTCCAGATGGGGTCAAGCAAAATCTGCTAGAGCATCTTCGGCCCCGCGAACTTCATCTTAAGTACTTGGGTGTCCCTTTGGTCTCTGTCAAGCTTTTCTATACAGGATTGTAAGCCTCGTTGAGTCTTCATCGGCCATGGAGGAGCAGAAAACGGAGGCACAACCCAAGATACAGATCTGGACAAGCCCGACTCCATATCCAACACCGACAACGGAGGGGTAGCTCAGGCCGGCTGCGAGCGACGTCGAAAGGGGTAGGTCGAATTGGACACGAAGGACGCGACGGTGGCAACTCCATTGATGGCGACACTGAGGGGCTAGAGCACCGAAGCACAAAACCTCCGTGGCTGAACTGGGCAAAGGAAGAAGACGAAGGGAGAGGAAGAAATTTCACTTTTCTTAAATTTATTTCAAAACATATTAAAAATCAAATTTGGATCAAAACGACGTCGTTTTAGTCACGTCATCTTTACACGTAAGAGAAAAAATATTTAAAAAAGCAAAGTCAGCATTTTTCATTAGCCAACTTCAACCGACTTAATGGAAGGACTTGATTGCATTAATTTGATAAGTTTTAGGGTTTGATTGCACTTTTTGCAAGTTTAAGACTCGATTACACTAGTTTGACAAGTTTTATGACTCAATTGCACTTTTTGCAAGTTTTAGAATTCAATTGTAATTTTGTAATAAGTTTTAAGATTTCTACTGAATATATCCCAAAAAAAAGAAGTAAGAAAAACACAAGGGGAAGAAGAAGAACACAAACGCGGGCCTCCTGCCTATGACCACCGCCTCACCGCCGGTGGGGTGGCGAGGCATGGTTGGCGGGGTTGCCAAAGCCTCGGCGAGGGCCGGTGACCTCGCCGACCCGCAGGGAGGGCCTCGCTAACCTTGGCCAAAATCGAGTGAGGGCTGGCAACCCTCGCCCATGTCAAGAGCCAATCCAAAAATCAGGTTAATGGATTGCTACGCCTCTAGGACAGGCTTAACTCAAGGTTCTCCCAAACCCATATTAAATCGCGACGGGAATAATTAGTTTGATCTTAGTGTGATCGAGTGGCATGCGTATGTGTACATGAAAATGGAGTCGCTATCGGTCTTTGAGGAAGGTAGACCGGAAACCTCATTGAGCGGTCGAGAGATGTCTTTCGATTCTATGCAACCGTAAATTAAAAGTTCAGGGACTTGGTTACGTCGGTATTACCATTAACGTCCTTTCAGATCGGGATTGAATATTTTTCTAAATGTGTTGGTGCAAATGTGAGTCTGTTCTATCAATTACAATCAAGGCATATAATGTGCGCAATCAAGAAGTCAATGATGTACGGATAAAACACATCAAATCAAGCATGACATCCCTAGTAAAGCTCTAGAAACTTAGAGAAATGTGTGACTAAATCTTGTGACGATTTGCCCAAATGGGCAAAATCATCATTTTCTGGGGTTTTGAAAGTCGAAATCAGGGAAATAAGGCTAATCTAGCCATTTTCCCATTTTGTATGATTTTCTAGGAATTTTTCGGATTTTTTTTGAATTTATTATTATTATTAAAAAAGGTTTTTTGAACCAGGTGACTGGGCCAATGCCAAAGCCGCCCAATTCGGATCATATGGGTCCGGGTTGGTCTAAACGGCACAAACTTGCCCGCATTTGTATTTTCTAAAGAGCGTATGTCCAAGAACAAACAAACTTAACAAGGGGTTTTAACGCGCTATTTCCCGACTCCTCGGACGCGACCAGCAGCGAAACCACACACAGACGCAAACAACAGCATACCAAGAATGACACGGACTAAAGAAACGGGAATGCGCAAAGACTCGGCAAAAGACTCTCGGGAAAAACCGGGATTGGACCGTCTTAAAAAGACTTTCCACAGAAAGGGCAGTTCACAAAGGGGTCTTCTCACCTCTTTATCTCGGCTCTAAGGCGCAACCGAAAGCAGATTCACGTACCGATATGGACTAGAACACACTAGGAATGACGTGGAGCAAGGGAAAAGGGCTAAAATGCACGAAAAGGTGGCGAAAACTTGGTCCCCGGGCATAACCAACGGGTTTGACTGACAATGAGCATTACGTCGAACACGTAGCGTGCGGTATAGAAAAAACTCAATCGGGGCTTTACAAATGAAATCGAAGCAAACAACCATTAGTACAGGACCTTATGGACGTGTAGAACTAATTGGTTCAGCTCCGTTAGACTAGAAAGTCGTTCTGCTTCCTCTCCGACCTCTCCTTGTTTTTCTCTTCTTTATGCAGCGCCCAGCTTCCAGGGACTCGGCCCAACAACCTTGAAACTAGTCCATTCAGGATTCAGCCTTGCCAACTCACAGCAGGCCTTCCTTCGGTACTTGGCCCTCCAGCTCAGGTATGCTCTCTCTCTCTCTCTCTCTCTCTCTCTCTCCTCTTCCTGTAGCTAGAACTGGTATAGGATCTGGGGGAGGAGAGGCGTAGACTTGCTTGAGCTTGCTTGATGTTTTCCCCTCTTCTGGCTTTTCCGAAGCGTGAAAAAGAGAGGTGAAGACTTTCCCCTTGCGCTTTGCTTTTTCGCTCTGCGATGTTGCGTCTGTTCCTGGGCTGCTCAGACCGGTTCAATTGGATCGGACTGGTCCTACCAATTGAACCGGTAGCCACCAATCGTCCTTGTTCGACCGTTTTTGTGTCGGTTCTTGCAAAAACAAAAGCGGTTCCTTGATCTAGATTGCATTCAGGACTTCACCATGGCAGTGACCCCACCCAATCGGCTCGAAAACCCCAAATTTATGACCAAATTGAGTGTGAACGGGGTTTTTTCCTATGACCCATGTTAACTCTCAATGTCCAAAGTGACCGAGACGCAAATGGATTTAAAAGAAAATGTTTGACTATTTTTCCAGATTTGTTTGACCTCATTTGGTATTTTTTTTTTCTAATTTTCTGCTATTTTTAAATAAAAAAAAATTGCACCTATTTCGTGTCAAAGGTATATGATCCTACCCGACGATAGTCGTTTGAAGATGACGTGAAATCTACCTTCCCTACCGTCACTCTCTAAATTAAAAAAAACATTCTTCTTCTAGGAATATATGTATCCATGTAGCATAGACACATTGGACTCGGCTTTACTCGGTCAAACACTCTCCGACACGTGATCAACGTGTTTACTCGGTCAAATAATCTTCGACACGTGATCAACGCGTGTCCGAATTTGTGACACTGGGGTCAACTATTGAACTACCGAGACACGCGTGTCCCAAGGGTAATTTGGGAAAATTTTAAATTTTAAAACTACAAGCGGCCCTAAGCCAATGTGCCTTCCTTGCGGCCCATAGACCCAAATAAGTATGTGAATCCAAGCACTCAGCCGCCACTTTATACAATGCTTTCTCCCTCTTTCTTTACTTATCGGCGGATGCGGTAACACATAACTAAAAGAAAAGGGAGAACGAAGAAGTAGATACTTATCTTCTTTGGTCATAAAAAGGTAAAAACAAGCCTGTTATTCACATCACTGATATGGACGACATGGATCCAAGTCTACGACGTATAGGAAATGATACAAATATGCTCTTGTAAGGGTAGGAAGTCCTTTTTGTGTTGATTCACTCAGCTCCCAACTTTAGAGAACCATCCTTCATCAACTTCGAGCTTGGGCTGTTGAATCTCCCTCTTGAATAGTGACTAGAAGCTTTTCTCCTGTCTGTTCCCGTTCTTATCATTGCAACGAATTCTTCATAGCTAATTCTCCCGTCCTGCAGTAACGACTGAAGATCATATTAGTGCTAAGTGCTCAAGACTAGAACCTGTCCATACGCAGTAGGTCCCAAGTCTCTTCTTCACCTTGTCCTTGTCCACTTCCTGGAAGATTTCATTAGCTATGTCGCTACAATCCTCTGCCCCATCTTCTATTAGGGATTCGCGTGGCGAGTCAGGTCCGATGAAAGAATTGCCATCCTTGTCGAAGTAGGAGAAGGCTTTGCGCAGATACTCATCATTGCCATCCTCTGAAGTTGGAGTGAAACAGCGAGAAACTCCCCATAGCCCAGAGACCCTTTGCCATTAACATTCACCTGTTTTCAACAAGCTTGCTCGTTCAATACGTAATGATCGAATTTTTTTTTTGGAGATACACGGATGCTCTTGGTAATCAATGGGGAAACAGATCAGAGTCAGTTTCAAAAGAGAAATAAACGTTGTGAATCAGTCACCTCATAAGCTATTGTGAACCAGTTTGAACTAAATCAATTCTAGGGCTCTTTATTATTTATTTATTTATTTATAAAATTATAAAAAAAATATATTTAACATATAACGTGTTTCAATATTTCGAAATTTTTTATTTTTTGAAAATTTACGTATCGACACGCCGTATCGTATCGTATTTTATATTTTATATCGTGTCGATGCTATGTAGCAAAAAAATACCCTCGAATTTCGCGTTTACTCAGGCGCAATTTAGGGCATTCGACCACTAGACTAAATCAGAATCTCCCAAACCCAAAGAACCGTCACTCTCGCGGCTCAACTCTCTCAACTCTCTCACGCAGCGAAGACTGCTCGCCGTCGCCGAGCAAGCTCCCTCGGCCGCCGTCTGCACGAGCAATCTCCCTCATTGAGTAACCCTCTCTCCGCCAACCGGCGACCCGCTAGGAAAGAAGAACCTCTCTGCGTCGACCCTCGATCCACGAGCGACCTCTTTTGGTCCATCTCTCTCTCGCTCTCGAACTGAAGAAGTCCTCCATTCTCCGTCTCTCTCCTTAGGGGTCTTCCTCTTTCGCACTCGTCCTCGCTCCTCCGCCGAGCTCGAATCCATCATGCCGCGGTACGTTCGGCGCGTCCGATTCGTTCGCGCCTTCTTGTCTCCGATGTCGCTCTGCTCGGTTTCTGCTGACTTTTGTCCTTTTTTGGCGATGATTGGCAGGTATTACTGCGACTATTGCGACACTTACTTGACGCACGACTCTGTAAGCCTGTTTGCTTCGTCGATTTTCACTCTCTCTTCGTTAGTAAATCCTCAGCTCTTTACGATTTGACGAATGGTGTCGATGGTTGCGTCTTTCCCTTTCCCTTTTTCGCGTCGTCAATCAAGTTCTTAATCCTGTTGGCATTGTGCTGTATCTAATTTTGCAATCTCGATTGGATTATAAATTCGGAAGTATTAAGTACTTGGGCACAACAAAGAAAGAGCTTTGAAATGATATGATAGAATGCTGCTTGCTTCTCCAAGTTGCTCAGGGACCTTATAGTTGTTAGCTCTAGGTAGTGACTATCTTGTCGAAGGGGTTTAACAACGTCTGCCTTTTGAGCTTGTGTTCATGAGATTGGGCTTATTTTGCTTAAGATAACTACATGTAATGTTTGTTTTTACTTTCTTGGTAAACTATAGTTATGATTCGCATGGGCTATTCTTTTGATCCTTTAAAGCTTCAGAGTGCCCAAATATTTTTGTCACTAATGATGTTTTTTGATACTTCAGCCGTCAGTCAGAAAGCAGCACAATGCCGGGTACAAGCACAAGGTACTTTATCTTACCTGCACCTGCTTTGCTCTCCTTTCTTTATTTTCTTGGTTGTATTGTTTCGAATGAGCTTCCAGTTTTTACCGCGTAGCCTAACGGTGCATTTATCTTTGGTTTTCGAAGAAGAAGCCTTGTTCTTAATTACGGGTTTGAACTTGACTCTGTGACTGGTTTTAGGCAAATGTGCGTCTCTACTATCAGCAATTTGAGGAGCAGCAAACTCAAAGTTTGATTGACCAAAGGATTAAGGAACATTTGGGGCAAGCAGCAGCTTTCCAACAAGTTGGTGCCGCTTATAATCAACATCTTATGGGTCAGAGGCCTCGGTTACCTGTACTACCAACACCTGTAATGCCCATGGGACCGAATATGCAGTTGCCTCCTGGATTCAGGCCACCTGTCTTGCCAAGGCCACCACCTGGTGCTCCAGGTATCATGTTGATTTCCAGACTGGCTAATACATGAATTCTGATACATAATTTGAGCAAGTAGCTTCGATGTGTTCTGCTCTGTTGATTGATTATCCATTTCTGTGTCTGGGCTTTGTTACTGGATTGAGTTTTATTGGTCGAAAATTTTTGGCAGGAGTTTGTTGTGGAGTTTTTAGCTAAACCATAGGTTGATATCTGTACCAATAGTGACCAATGAGAGTTTACTTGTGTATATGTAGAGCTGAGATCTGGATGTTACTTGCATTTTCTCTGAATGATAAAGAAAGTTCCATTAAGAAGGTGCTGTGGGGTACTGCCCCTATGCAGAACAGCCTCACAAGGGAAGCCAAAAGTTATGCCAATACAATTGTTTTGAACATTTCCAACAAAAGAAAAGTATTAAAAGTGAAGTTTCTTGCCATACCAAACGCTGGGGGTGTATAATTAATTACCCCTAAAAGAATCCCAAGGGAATCTACTTTTTGAAATGCCTATTGTTTCTTTCTTTTTGTTTTTGTCGTTGATAATTAATCAGTGAGCCTTGCATTACTAATCGTGACCGAATACAAGTCGAATATGTCAACAAACTAGCAAATCTACAAGTCAAATGATGTAGGACAATCTGATCGGTTGAATCAGAACTGAAAGTACAGTTTTAAGGCTGTGTAACAGTACCAGTGAACAGTAATGTGGGGTTTAAATTGGCTGATAAGTGAATGATAGAGAAGTTGATAAGAGTTTGGGAGATGATGTAAGAAAGGTTAGGAGAGAAAAGGAGATTTTGTTAGGCTTTACTTCCTAAGTGCCTAAGCATCACACCTAGGGGAGAATTGCACTGCACAACTCTGCCAAGAAATGCTAGTATTCACTCATCAAATAGATAACATCATAAGCCAAAGGACCATTTTAATATGCTCCACTAGACCCTCTTCTAAATGGGAGACTCTTAAATAAGCAACCTAAGAAAATCTCATATCTTAAAAACTGGGAACCATAATAATCCTTTTCAAATAGAAAGGATGCATATTATCCTAGAAACTACGAAACATAAAGTTCCATTTCAAATAAAAAGGAAAGCTAATATCCGAAAAAGACTTAACGATACTAAACACTTAATAAAGATTTTAAATCTAACAAGGCAAATTAAGCAGGTTTTCATCTAAAACTGATCTTCATTGGCCTTCTGTAAGTCTTCAAAGGTTGTTGCCATCGTCCTCCATCATCAAATACATGAGCAAATTCCAGAATCAGTTGGTATAGCTCTCAACCCAGACGAGTAACAATACTCTCAGATCAGACAAGTACACAGCTCTGATACAAAACTTCAAAGATACAACAGTTACAAAGAAAGCCTCCAAGAATCATAAAGTCACCTATGACATGCCTATTGTTTCCTCGGAATGGGCTGAAATATGAAGAGGAAGTATCTGAGTAACTTTCTTCTTTCCAACAGAGAATTTTTGCCCAAGCCCAACATTCTTGTTGTACTGTGCCTAAAGTAATCCACTCTGCTCCTGAAACTGCAAAATTCCAATCTATCTAGTCCAGTGGCAATGTAACAATAAGTGAGTCACACTCTCTTCTTCGTTCTTGCATTAAAAAATCTATTACCGATTGTTTTCTTTCTTTGAAGACTATCCAAATTGAGATTATGTCTCTGAGTTGCTTCCTAATAGAAAAAAGCAACCTTTACTTTCCCCCGTGGAGACCATATCTCGTTGCACTTTCAGTTGACTAGAGAGATTAGTGTAGTAGGAGTGGATAGATAAATTTCTACATGCACAAAAATTTTCACCATAGACTATCGTCCTCTCCAGCACCTGGCGCCATCTAAGATAGCACCTAAAAAAAGTTAAAAGAAAGCATTGAGCTCCTTGTCTTGAGCCCTACATAAAAATTCCACCTTCCACCCCGTTTGTCTATTATTTCTCTACCAATGGTCACCCACCTGAATTGTTGTGATCCTCATTAATGCAAACCAATCGGGAAATATATCTTTAAAGGCATTATCTCCACACCCATCTGTCATCTCATGAAAAAGTTTACTACCATTGCCCACAAGAGAAGTATTTCAGCTTCTGAAGTTATTGCACCCGTGCTTTATTTGCTTTGAAAGCCAAATCTTGTGTGCTTCTCGATTAGATATTGCTACTTTTTAAACATCTTTCAAAACCAATTTTGGAACTAGACGTTTCTTCACAAACTGTCTTTCTCCTTATCAAACCTTTACAGCCATTCCCAAGCAATTGTGTTGAAAGAATGCCTATCCACTCAGTGTCTATGCATCATCATCTCATTTTGTGGATGGTGTAAGAATGCCCATCTTTTGCAGACAATAGTCTGAACATAGGTCGGCAGATAATGTGGTATTCATCCATTTTGGATGACACAGCGTTTCATGAAATTATGAGTATTGTTCCCTTGATGCCTTATCTTATCGTAAGATCTTCCAAATAAAACATATACCTTCTTGGAGACTGAAATTTTGTTTTGTTCCTTTTGTATTTCGGTATTTTTGTGCTCACATGGAAAAATAAATAGAGTAAAGCTCTTTTAAAGTTAGTTCGATGTGACATTGATAGTGTGGCTGTTGCTATGAGATGAGTACTTACTTTGGAAGTGGTCGTGTTAACATGGGTAAGATGGGGTGTAGAAGATGTGGTAGGATAAATGCTGCATACTAGATGGATACATGATGTTGACTTCATGTGTTTTTTTTTTGTTATTTCTTTGGACTCAAACATGTAAAGGGATGCTTCTGAAAGGTAAGGACAATTACACATAAGTTAATCTACTCTGAATTGTCTCTAATGGTGACAATTGTCAAATCATAATCATTATTTGGTGGGAAAAGACATTCTATCATACTTAATTAGTCCGTATTCTAGGCACAAACTTCATGTATTTCATACGGTGCCATGTTTCTTTTAAGAGCTTGAGTTGTGGTTTGCTTTACTCCTGTTCCTTTCCCTTCCATGCAACAACATCGCATCATATTCATAATGCTTTGACTTTTTGGTAAATCTTTTGACAATCGAGCAGTATGTTCCATGTATGTTCTCATTACTTTATATGATTCTGGTAAGCTCGTATCATCTAGTTGTTGAGAGAGCCTGCTGCCTTCTACCGATGTCTTTTATTTCCACAAATATTAACTCTTTATTTTAAGATGGCTATCAGAGTAGAAAAATGGACCTAATTTTATTTGGTTCTAATATTTTTGGCAGGCTACATTCCTCCTCCAGGGATGCCACCAATGGCGCCACACCCTGGTGGTCCCTCTATGCCTCAGATGAATGGCATGCCAAGGCCTCCTACATTGAATGTCCCTCATACAGTTCCTGGAAGTGCACCAAATCTAACCTCTTCTGGTAGTGCCCCCTCAATGGTTGCACCTTCTGCGTATCAAACGAATCCAGCAGGACCAACTAGCGGAGGCTTCGACAGTTTTAATGCTAATGCTAAAGCTCCTGACGCTAATCATTAGTTTTTCTTTGGTAGGTACTTTGGCTTCTTAAATTGCAGTTTTTCTTTTTGCCAATAACGAAATGACTTTTATTAATGTTAAGTTGATATCATCTATTATAGTTTTAAGTGCACATAGGTGGTTCATTCTTGTATGAAATGAAGTTTCTGAATATTGGAGGAATAGAGAGTGTCTCGAATTGTGTTTTTTTTTTTTTTTGGGGGGGGGTGGGCGCCCAAAGAGTTCATCTACAAGAGAGATTTTGCAACGACTATCAAAGATTGCATCTTTAAACATCTTTCCAGTATTTTGAAAGTATTTAGTTTTCTAACATTTGTGGCTTTCAATTTATTAATAGAATCCAGAGACCTTTCGGCTTCAAAAGCCCTCTGTTCCTCTATTTGCAAAGTTGCCACTGTATGAACATATAGACTCTCCTACAGAAGGGGACTTCCAAAGTTTGGCTAGCCCACTTTGCTCATCATACCTGCCACGACCCCCATTTCATCCCCGAAGATGAAAAGGATGACCAAATTTGTTATGTCTAAGGGCAGTGATTCGTGCACATTTTCAGTGAGAGTACTTACCCACTCTTCCTGCGATGAACATTTTGTAAGAAGCCACTAGTGGATCAATGTGCCTTGAGCATACCAGGCATAGTTCTTGAACTGATTGGAATTTGTCTTGCGTGGCCTGGTCTGAGAATTCATTGGAATAGGATGCTAGCTAGATATGTCATCCATAGCAACTGTCTCTCCTGTAATCCAATCATGTTCCCTTCTACTATAATCATCGATGTACTTCTTCTTTCATTGACAAACACAGCCTTTGAGTTTTCTTGTACTGTTGGTTAATTCTATCATTAAAAATTAGGAGGTGGGGACTCTTGGATGGTTGACTTTGGGTTTTGCCACATTGCTTGTGAATAACTAGTCTGCGGGGTATCCTTTCTGATTTCTTTTCTGGTTTGACAGGGTATTTATAAGTATATTCTTGAAACAGGAGCTAGGGAAAGCAGGATTTGTATTCATGGTGCAACCAGTGGATACCCTTTGGATTATGGGGGGTGCTTAGACAGCGCTGAAGCTATAAGCTCTGTTATATGCTATCATTTTGTAGACAATGACTATCACCTAAACTATCTTCTTCCAATAGATTAACTCGTTTATAGTCTAGGAGTCCTTAATTTTGCAGAACCCCACTTGGAAAATCATCCTTTTCTGCTGCTGAATGAGACTGAAGCGCTATGAATTTGTGGACGTGCCTGTCTTCATATCCCAGATGTCATGTCTTGAGTTTTCTGTGTATATGTGAAGGCTTCTGTGGAGCAGAATATGCTTATGTCGTTGAGATAACGTCTCCTTGGTCACCCCTTTGCCGACTTGATCGTATATGGTAGTGTATTCCAAAGCGCCATTGCCTAAAATAAGGTCTTACTGTTCTGAAGAGGTCCATTGAGGATCAAGTTGTGGTACTCCATTGAAAATAGCTCAGGTATGTTGTTTTTTGAATTCTTTAGCGGTACCAAGATGAACAAATCGAGCTAGAGATATATTCGAAGAGAGCAATAAACCTGATTTGAATTCCGAGTGCTGAGTTAGAGATCATTGTTTTGGAGAGTGGAATTTGTTCTCTCCCCATTTTTGAGTGTGCTTGTTCATGCGATCAATCATAAGAATGGGCAAGCCGCAATATGCTACTCGTAGAATGCTGCAGTAACGTTCCATTACAACCGCGAACCTATTTCTCACCCAGGTTCTGCTTGTGGTTGCATTGAATTCTCCTGAATCAGCTGGCAACCTCTGCTTGTAAGAAAATCAACTTCAGGCTTGAACTCACAAACCAGATTTTGCTTGTAGCATGCTGAAACCTGTTCGAAAAGTTGGTTCTGCGCGCCACATTCCGGACCAGCAACAGCTTGAATCTTGTATGATATAAGGTTATACAAAGAATCAGTTTCGTATACTGCACAAATTATTAGTCAT
Source organism: Rhodamnia rubescens (assembly GCA_021437795.1). Taxonomy (NCBI): domain Eukaryota; kingdom Viridiplantae; phylum Streptophyta; class Magnoliopsida; order Myrtales; family Myrtaceae; genus Rhodamnia; species Rhodamnia rubescens. Next base: position 2,311,264 of record JAILYA010000024.1, read on the forward strand.
TTGAGCTACGGTGGCGCATGCTCATCCATATTCTGCCCGAGCTGAGTGTAGGCAATTCATATCAAATGCAATATGCACACACTACATCAACAGGGCCAATCCATCGCTTGAAGCTTTACACGTTTGTCCTTCATAAGCCGGTCGGGTCCCCAACACCTGGTCAATCTCATGTTCCATGCATTGAGGAGTGATTTGACCAGGAGTTCTAATTCAAAAGTCAAACAACCAGCAAGCATGCATTCCGAGATTCTCTAGCCAAGTAGTTTGACCGCAAGAACGCAATCCAAACTCACCCCTAATTTACCGGCACTTCCGTTTGGTGCGTCTTTTGAGTGTTTTTTTTCCTTACTGCAAATCCTGCGGCGTAGTGCACTTTTGACTTAAAAAAAAAAAAATCTTAACCACTTGTGAATTTCATAGTATGTAACTGTCGACATGTACATTCTTTTTTATTTTTTATTTTTTTATAATTTCTTAAATTCATAAATGATCGAAGAATGAAAAAGTTACTCCTAACGTTTGGTAAGATTTGACAAAAGGGGGGCAGGTCCACTCTTGACCGACACTATTTTTCACCCATCAAAAGAGGATTTACAGCTTGTTTGTTATAACTGTAGTTAAAATATACTGGTGCTACGAAATGTCGTGACTTATGTGTTTGGTAATACACGATTTAAAACCGTAACATCTTAAACTACCGTTGTTTTATGGAAAATGAATGATTCGAAAAATATTTTCCTAGAAACAATCGCTTGTATTGCTTAGAATATATTGCCGATGAAAGTTACTTTCATTATCAACAGTAATTTATGTCTAAATATTTCCGTAAACATGAAATATTATTCGTTCATTGATTTTTGCAAGCGATCGGTTTTGTAAATATAATTTTCAAAATCATTCATTTTTTGCGAAACAAATTTGCGGGCGAGAGAGCTTCCCATATGCCACTTAGCCACTATAAGCTGCTATAACTTTGGAGGCGTTGCAATTGTGAGGTGTTTGCCAAATACACCTCATCCCGCAGCTGAGACTCTTGCATAAAATGTGTTTAACATAACCTCCAAATCTCGTTATAGCTTTCAGCAAGTTTTGTTGCAATTCAAACTCTTGTGGACTTTGGAAATTGCTGTACGTACAATCCTCAAATGTAGTGTTGGAATTTAACATCGAGAAATTCTGCTAACCACTATCAACGTTTGATTGCGAAATTTCCCAAGAACTTCGTTAAATCACCGACGTGTCCTCGATCGAATCTTCAACCCACGATGATCCGAATATAATCAAAGTGGAAGATATTCACGTTCCACAACGTAAGTGCCGATTGATTCACAAAGTAACGATGCTTTGCCCTTTAGTGTTTTGCTGTTCTTGTTTGAGAGAGTGAGGGGAGAAAGAAAACGCATGCTCATCTCTTTACGTTTCATATTTTGAGTTAGTTATCTCGCCATATCTCTTCGTGCCCCTTCACATCTTATTTATATGAAGATAAGAAGGCAGCATTTCCAAAAAAACACATGTTCGTGGGGTCCTCTCAAACGCGCCCCCTTCATGGACGTATCAAACACGTCTTTTCATGGATGTATTATTACATGTAGTTTGTAAGTTGTTTCGGGGGATTACTTGTCAAGTTTTGGTATCCAAAACTCGTGACATGACTCCGATTTTTAACATCCCTTTCTCTCAAAATCAGAAACGAGATTATCTTTTACTAGCTGAATCGTTACAAATCGGACCACAGCAAAGCTCTACTCTCTCGAGAAGGTTGTCATATGCATCGATTGTACGATGTGAACAACTCCAAATCACAACACGTTGCCTGGCGTCACGTGGGACAATGTCTTTCAAGGTTGGTTTCGCCAATTTATAAAAAATAAAACTGTTGAGTTAGCATGACATACGCACTAAACTGAATTTGAACCGTTAAAACCGGAGGGTTGCATATGGATCCCACGTGGAACCGATCATATTCGACAGTATTGGTTGATTTTGTACGTGTGCTGGAGCAGTTACGATAAAAACCCTCTCTCTTATATTCGATTCTTGTATGGAGATATTGTACTAGTTTTAGAAAAATAAACGAAAGTGCAACTTCAAGTCAAAGCTGCAAAAAGTGGCCGTAGCCTCATAGAGCCAACCAATGGTGCAAAAAGTGGCTTTTGCTCTCAGGCAGCCTCTGTCCGAAAGCGGTCGAACGTTTGGCACATTCCTACGTGGGAATTGGGTCGTCTTATGTTATTTATTGTTGCTAAGATGTCAGCAATGATGCATGTAGATTAGGGTTGAACTTAAGACGGGAGTTCAGGTATCATAACCCTGCTTTTTAACCAAAAGTTATCAATACTTCAACTTACCTAACCCAAATCCACCAAATCAACTTCATATTCGGGCAGATAGTGATAGTTCATTAGTTCTGACCCCGGACCAAGTCTAATGCTTCTAAACCACATTACTTATTGCCGCATGCTCATATATAATGTCGGTCACTAAATCCGCGGAAGGACTATGTTCGGGGGACAAGCGTGTCTGCCTTTCTCCATCGAGGTTTCGAGTTCAAAAGTCACGACGGCGTGCTTTCCCCATGGACACCATAAAAATTACAAATCGATCTATCGTGATGATTATTGAGTGTAGGGTATGTGCGACCGAAGGATCCACTAGGAATTCACCATTTTGAAAAGACCGTAGAAACACATATATCTTTGTATTGGTAAATTATCTCCATGCTACTCTTAAGGCGTGTTTGTTTCACGGAAAACTCAAAATTTGAAAAATATTTTTCAAAAATTAGTTGCTTGTAATGCTTATAAAAATGAATGAATGAAAATATTTTTATCATCCATGAAACTGTTTAGACATGGATGGATTGTTGTTGATGGTGAAAACATTTTATATTCACTAATTTCTTAAAGAGATATAGCAATCAATTTTCGTTTTTTCTTTCAAAATCATCCCCCTTTTTTTTCGCATAACAAACGAAACTGAAAAGTCAAACTCATTCCGGCCTTGGCCAGAGAATGACATTAATTAGCTGATATTACAAATTAAGGAGGAAAAGAATAAGAGTGCATGCAATGTGAGTATGTGGGGAGTTTAGATAGATAGATGGATATCTGTCTACTGACTTTAGAGGGTGACAACAAAATCAAATGGAGGATTAGGAGGCGACCTTCTATGCTCTCATCACCAATGAAGTCACGAAGGCCCCAAAGAAGTGAACAAAGTCAAGCAAATTTAAAAATAAAAATAAAGCAAAAGACTAAGAAGGAGTCGTGGAGTCTCGAAGAAAAAAACAAAGTGGAGGCTCTTGATTGCTTGTTGTCCTTATTACCTTGGTGATTGCTCGGGGCCTATTTGGAAACACTGCTGTTTCTCTGATCCCTGATCTTTTGTTCCTGAAAACAGAAAAAGAACATAAATCTATTTGATAATGTCAGTTAATTTTTTTGTTTCGGTAATAGATCAATGGCCAGGAAATAGATTTGGAACAACAACGAGAAGCAAATATATATTTTTTTTAAATTCTCTGTTGCCGGGAATAGAATTAGAAAAAAATCATTTCTGCTCACAAATTATTTCGGGGAACGGAATGGTTACCAAAAGGCCCTCAATTTCCCAACGTAAGGATGGAGACACAAAAGATATATGGTTGACCTTGTCCATGCAAGATTAGAAGTAAACCTTCGAGCCCAAGGCAAGTGGCCTAAGTTCATGTAAATATATACACGCGAGTGTTGTAGCCAACAAAGATTAATCCTAGTCAACCGGTTGTCTTTTCTTTTTTGGGTACCTAATCTCGTGAAAAATACTAGGAAAGCCATGGAACAGTTCCTCTTAAAGGTTTCAACTTAGGAAGGACTCGTCACCATTAATTTAATCATCTAGTTAGGTCACATTTCTAAGGTTGGTTCCCGGATAGATATTCTCACCACATGTACCTGAAATAGCATGGAAATCTAGACGCGAATGCAATGCAGTGCACGCAATCATAGAAAAGTGTGGATCCTTCCGGTCAGAGCTATGTAGAGGTGTCAATATAGATTTAGGCCTATGAAGCGTGGCTTGCAGCTTCCAAAGCATCATTTGTATTTGTAAATGAGTCTCAATTCTATTAGTTTATATTTTTATTTATTTATAAGTAAAAGAAATAAAAAAATAAAATTAAAAAATGTAAAAACTGTTTTGGAACGTTCCCGCCGCTCCCGCCGCCACTCGGCCACCACCGTCCACCGCCGCCACTGCCCATTTAGATGTCTCCGCATACCAACCATAAGGAAGCAGCTTTCGCATGTCCTCTCGCACCAGTTCAAACAATCGTTCAAGTTTCGATCAGAAACAAGCTAAAGCGGTTTCCTCAAATCCGCCACTTATGTTCTTATCGCGGTTTTCAAATCCGAAACAAGGACAATGCGAATTACCTCGAAAACCACTCAAATAGTCAACAACGAGACGGAGAAACGCCAAAATATTTCCACTCCACCACACAAAAACCACGATCGCGTTCCAATTTTCATATGCAACACGCAGGATTCGCCGTGGTCGAGTCCCATCCAGCCAACGGGAAGCTCAATCAGGGACAAAACGAGAGCCGAGCTGTTGGTGGGAGGTGGTGAACGGCGATGCGACGGGCTAATAACAAAATATTATTCTTATAAAAAAAAAAAAATTCAATTTTTTTTTAAAACTAAAAAAGTATTTTAGCAATGGGGATCGGATCGTATATGGGCGGGGTGAGGGTTGGGTTGGGTGCGAGTCGTTAAATTTATACTTATATGAAAATGGGTCAAAATAGGTTAAATGTATTAATATGGTTTGGACCATATTCAACATGACCCAATCCACTTATTTGAGACACACATCTAGAGCTATGAAGCTCATTTTCTTTGCCCTCGATCCCTCATTGATTAGGCTATTGCGCCGATAGATTAGTCTCGCTCAACTTTAGACTGACATGTCATGTATTGATTCTATGGTAACCGCACTATTATTGAATGTAGAATCCACCTTAACTCATTTATTGTTGTATTTCAAACAATGTCTCCTATAGTGCCATACTTCATTGCGGTAATAACATCGACATACATTTCCTCTATTGAACCTCGATTTAGAATAGCGCTTCCATCTGCTACCTCTAGGCCCTCTACGTTTGTCTCTACTTTGGATAACCAGACTTTGCTCTATATCCCCATCTAGGTATTTTGGTCAATCCTTAGTGCACGCACATATTAGTGAATCACTAAATTAATCAAAAGAATCCGATAGAAATGCCACCAACGTTATGTCTTGTTTCTCATCAAGAAAGGCCTAGCTCATTGATGCTCTCAAACCTATAGTGAATTTGTTTAACTCATCTAAATGAGCTCCGATGAACGCACCTTCAACTAGCCGGAATTCAAACATCATTTTTAGCATATCAAGCAACTATTCAAACCCTCCATCAAATAGACCGACCCAAGTCCTACCCACAATGTTGCGGCATCTCTCTTTTTCGCCATTTCAATCGACACCTAATCCGATGGACTCAGTAGGATTATGATTTTTCACCTTCTCCATTAACCTACCTTGTCGGGATCTTTCATTTTTCCCGACTATTTATCTTAGCCATTCAAAGCCTTGGCCAAACCTTGGTGCTTAATAGAGCCGTCGGTATCGATCGATGACCCATTTTTTACCCATATTTTGTACAAATGGGTATATGGATTCTAAGTTTTTAAATGGCTGAATGAAAATGGGTCCAAAAAATTTAAATTGAATCAAATGGATCAAAAATGGGTCACATGCTAAAACCCATTTCGACCCATGAGAAATAAACATGGCTTGCAGCTCCCATAAGTTGCAAATGGGCATAGACCCTCTAGTTATTATTTTTTTAATTTTTTATTTTTATAAGTGAATGAAAGAAATCAAAAAAGGAACATAAAATTAAAAATATAAAAATTGTTGCCGATTGCCCGCCCGTGTAGCCGCCGACCACCACCACCTTCCTCCCACCCGCCGCCTCTGCTGACTATCGCCGATCACCGTCCATGACCACCGCCGTCCGCCACCTTCCATCGGTCGCCGAGAGAAAAATGATAGGAAAAATAAAATAGAAATACTTCTAAAAAAATTTAAAAAATTTTAATAATAAAATATTTTTGAATAAAAAATATTTTTTTTTAAAAAAATAAAAAATTAAAAAAATCCATAAAAATTTTAAAAAATAAAAAAAGGAAAAAATTGCACTAAATTTTTTATTGGATGAAAATATTTTAGTAATATTATTTTTATTTAATTTACTAGTTTTTTATTGTATAATTTGATTTTTTTATTTGATGTGAAGTTTTTATCTAGTAACAAATACATGTGAAGAGCTTAAAATAGGATAAATGAATTATATAGGTTTTCTTAAAATATTAATGTGATTTGGTAATTTGGGTCAAAACGGGTTGGGGAGGGTATGGGTTGGTTGCGGGTCGGGTCGGGTATGGATCATTGAATGAGTCAAAATGGGTTAGATGGATCAATATAGGTTGGATCATATTCGACATGACCAAAACCCAACCCGATCCAACTCACTCATTCGACATCTCTAGTGGTTAACGAGGCCCGCATCTTATTGCAAGCGCAATATTTCTAGGCAAGTGATGAGATAAACGAAAACTCCAACTGAAATCTAGTGACCCAAGCCCTAGGCGTGATATCGATCATTGTGAAAATAACATGGAAGTTAAGGGATATGGCGATTCAAGTAAAAAGCGAGAAGAAATTATCATATAAATCAAAGAAAAACAATAAGAACACTAGAAATTTACATGGTTTCGTCTAGATGATGATATTATTCCAAGGGAAGAGCTAGTTGTCAAGAAATTCACTATAAATACAAAGAATACGAAGTTTACAATTGCTTAAGTATTTGGCAGACATTTATTACATTAGGATCAAAGTAACAAGTATTATCTCACAATCTCTCAATGAGAACTTATTTAAAAAAAATCGTGGAGAGAAAATTGTCACACTCCTTTTGTTTGCTCTAGAGTCAAATAATCCAGTAGAATTTCATCTTTTAGATCTACAATATTTGTATCCAAATTAGGATAACCATTTTTAGGAAACCAATTCAAATTAAGAAACTACTCAAACTAACAAATCCATTCGAACTGATAAGCCTACTTGGATAGGGTTTCATTTACGGGATCTAACTATTTTTTTTTTGGGTAAAGTACGGGATCTAACTATTGAAATATTGAAAAATAAAAAGTGTTGACGAATGATTAAAATTGAAGAATAAATGTGATAAGGAAAATGAACCAAATTATACTCGCTCCCCACGGTTTTCACCGCACCAAGAAGATGTTTTGTAATTCGAAGAGTCATTTTCAATCGAGTTATTAGTCAACTTGTGAATATTAAGCTTCCTTTCTATAGTAAGCCTATTTGTGATTTGATTTGGTAAATAATGACACATCGGTAAAGTGTGCAAAGAGCATAACAGTGAGTTTGAGTCTGACTTGGTCTACAGCGAGGGTTCTATACAATATGGATATTGTCTGTTTTTTGCTTTGAAAATTACCAAAAGAGTCCTAAATCTATTGCAATTGTGCCAATTCAATCATAAATTTTTTTTTGTCAAATCAGTCCTAAATATTTTGCATTTATGCCAATTCAGTCCATCCGGCCAATTTTGGCCAGGCCGGTACTAATGTGGCAATTATTAATAATATTTAATAATTTTTCAAAATTTTTTTATTTTTTATTTTTACTTTTTATTTATTTATTTTATTTTTTCCTTCTCCTTTTCCTCCGGCTAGTGGCAGACGACCGGCTAGAGGAAGAAGGAGAATAAAAAAAGAAAAGAAAATAATAAATGAATAATTCGTATTTTTTTAAAATATTATTGAAAATTATCCACGTTAACGCCGATCAGTCAAAGTTAGTCGGATGGACTGAATTGATATATATGCAAAAAATTTAAGACTGAATTAGAAAAGAAAAAGTTTAGGACTAAACAATGTGAAAACCTTGCATCAACATGTAGACAATGTAAATTTGCCGTGCCATTTTCCCCAACCTTTGTTGTGTTTGATCGGCTTGGCTTCACAACAAAAATGTACTTTATCTCTTTCTTCTTCTTTTTTCCAATTCTTTCCCCCTCTTATTTCTTGTTTTGATTGAGGATTTGCGGAAGAATCTTTGTGTTTAGGGCCAAAGATTAGTGAAAGATATTCCCTAACAAAACTTTTGATTGACTAATCAATGTGTCCATCACTATGAACTTTTCCATATTGGCGTGTTTTCCAATGCATAAATGAACAACTGTATTCCATTATTCTTATTTTACGCAAGGTCAATGATCTCCATGAGCTTTGAATGCAACTTCATATGATAGCCTCCTACCAACTATACAAAATATATTTGTGTGACAAAAAAAAAAACTATACAAAATATATTTAGGTCGCTATCCTTTTGGTGGGCCTATTGCTTACATCTCTTGGTAGTTGGTGGAGATTGATGATAATGCAGCTGAGGCATGGCGAAGCAATTGGTTGCTTGTGGTGGCCTTGGACAACATTTCTAAGGTGGAAATTTTCAAAAAAGTCCTAAGCCTGTCGTATTGCATTTGTCTGTTAATTGAACCATAAATATTTTCACATTTTACCAATTAAGTCTATCCAGTCAATTTTAATTGGAAATCACTTACGTTAACGTTAGTTGTCTATTTAGTACGATTGTCACTAACATGGATGATTTTTTTTTTTCAATCGTGTCAATTCATTTACAAACTTTTTAATTGTGCTAATTGAGTTACGAACATTTTCACGTTACGCAATTGAGTTCATTTGGCCAAATTTAGTCGAAATCGTTGACGTGGACATCGGTTGCCTACGTAGCACAATTGATGTTGACATGGATAATTTTTATAATTTTTTAATATATTTTTTTTTATGATTCTTATTTTTTCCTCTTTTTTCTTTATTTGTATTTTCTTTTTTCTTCCAAGCTTGGTGAGGGCGGCCCTTGCATGTCGAGGTGAGGCAAGGGCTTCGTGGCCCTCGCCTAGTGGGCGACGAGGATCGTCGGCCCTCTCTTGTTACCGGCAAGGGTTGGCCGGCCCTCGTCGGACTTGGTAGAAAAAAGGAAAAGAAAGAAAGAAAAAGAAAAAAGAAAAAAATAAAAATAGCAAATTATGAAAAAATCGTCTTTTTTAAAAATTATAAAATATAGTCTATGCTAGCATTGACCATCCTATGTGGCACTATCGGCGTTCATGTCGGCGATTTCTAGTTAAAAATGGCGGATGGACTCAATTGACAAAATGTGAAAATATTTAGGTCTCAAACGGCACAATTTTCAACCCCAAAAAAGGGCATAATTGAAGTGTTTAGGAATGAACTGGTACAAATAGATGAATTTAGGATTTTTTTTTGTTAATTTCTCCCATTTTTTTGAGAGGATGTCATAATGAGAAGGGAGAGAGGAAAGAAAACTATTTTTCTGATCACAAAGCAAAGCAATTGGTTCTTTTGTTTTGTAATTGACGTTCTATTAATATTCGATTTTAAAAAAATCGTCAGTTGAATTTTATAGTGATAAGTGCATTAAAATTCTTAAAATATATCCCAAAAGTGGGCCTAATACAAAAAAAAAAAAAAAAACTTTCAACTTTAGCATTTGTAATAATTATATCCAAAACTTATTTTTATCTCATAAAAAATCCTAAACTTTTACTTTTATCCCAATTCTACCAATTTAATACCAAAAAAACCCTCAAATTTAACATTTGTCCCAATTATATCCAATACTATTTTTTGTATCATAAAAAACCCTCCAAATTTACTTTTATCCCAATTCTACAAGCGTCGGCCTTCCATCCATATTCACCGTTAGTTAATCCTATGTGGCTCGAGTTTTATGGCCCAACTTACCAATGAATTTTCGAAATTTAGAAATGGTAGGTTTTAGGGATGATGAGATTTTAGATCATTAGTCCAAATAGCCTAATGTCTTGCCATTTTTTGGGTCTAGTCGAGCCAAAGAGAATACGAAATGTGCCGTCGTGAATGACTCTTTATCTCCCGGTAATATGTAGAGAAAGCAAACAATAGAAAAGAAGTTTAGGGATTTTTTCATGTCGGTTTTTCTGAAGTGTAATTCATTAACAACGTGAAATGCCACATAGGATTAACTAATGGTAATTATAGAAGGAAGATTAATGGTGGTAGAATTGAGACAAAAGTTACGATTGGAGTTTTTTTATGAGACAAAAAAAGAATGTTGGATATAATTGGGACATATGCTAAAGTTGAGGTTTTTTTTGTACTAGGCAGTAGAATTGGGACAAAAGTAAAAGTTTGGTATAGAATTGTGACAAATGTAAAAGTTAGAGATTTTTTATGAAAAAAAAAGTTTTGAATATAATTATCACAAATGCGAAAATTGGAGGTTTTTTTTTTTGGGTATTCGACCCCCAAAAGTGCAACCAAGTGTGGTGAATTTTGAGGGAAGAATACTAGAAGTGCCAAAAGTTATGTGTGAAGCTCATTTTAGTGGCAAAATGTTTCTTTTGGATCACTTTTTTTTTTGTCAATCTTTCGAATCACTTAAGTGCCAAATATTTTGAAAAACAATCATTTTGGTGCCAACTCCGACATGTTTAGCTAGAAATCTGACGTGGCCTTTTTTTTATTAATATCTTAAGCCGACGAGGCTCACCGGAGGTCCATTCAGCATCTAAAGCATGAAAAAAAGGAGTTAAAAAAAATGAAAAAGTATAAAATAAAAACTTAATTAGATAAAAAGCTAAAAATTCAACTGAAAAAAAAACCCTCAAGCTAGCTATGGCCAAGCTCTCGTTGGTGGCTGTTGCCATAGCCGCGATAAAGGGCTGACGGTTGTGGTAGCCTAGGGCGAGGGTCATGCCCAACCCCGGATGAGGGTCGTCGAGGCCTCGCTCCGGGCTAGCGAGGGTACTCGGGGTTTCAAGAATGCCCAAGCAACCTCCACGAGCCCTTCTTGGAGGCTATGGCGGCGGCCACTAGAAAAGGTCGTGCCTTGCCCAAGATGAGGGCCGCAAAAGCCTCGCTTGGGGCTAGCGAGGGTTGCCGGGTTTTAGGAAGGCCCAAGCGATCTCCGCGATTCCTTCTTGGCGACCATGGGCAAGGGCTTGGCCACAACCGCCCTGCATTTGTTTGTTTTTTTTTTTTTCAGCTTGATTTTGTTTTCTTTTTAGGTTAACTTTTTTAATATCTTGAGTTTATTATTTAACAAAAAAATTCAATGTGGACTAAATTCTTTAAAAAAATATGCCATGTCAAATTAAAATTGTAACTATAAATGCCATGTATTCAATTTTGCCGGAGTAACTTCGTTTTGACACTTAAATGATCGTTTTTCTCCCATTCGGCACTTAAATGACTTGGCAAAAACTTTTGACACTAAAATGAACGTTGTATGCAATTTTGACACTTATGTTGTCCTTCTTACGTGAATTTTCAAAGAGTGAAATAGGTCTTAAAACTTGTTCAAACAGTACAATTAAGAACTTCCATTACGTTCATCTAACTTTAGTGACGAACAACATTGATTTGCATTTTAAGACGTATCTCGAGGACATGTGACGGATGTGGCACCATGCGATGTGGCGCCACATTTAGGAAAAATGCCAAAAAAGGAAAAGAGGAGAAAAAGGCAAACATTAAAAGAAGGAAAAAGCATTCGACCAAAAAAAAAAAAAATAATAAGAAGAAGAAGGAAAAAGCCAAAAGGAAGCCTCTCTTGCATCCCTTTTCCATAATAGGTCAATTGTAACGAGATCCTTCAAAATTTAATGTAAAACATAAGCACCAATGATTTTGTATAGTTGGGATCAATTTTTCCCTTTCTTTTCCTTGGTTTCCCTCTTCTTCTCCATTCTCTTCAAATGCTATCAACCTCTAATGCCGTCGCTTCCGGCCTTGCCTCCACCCATCGCCGGCACCGCTCGTTCGACAATCAGCCCGTCGTCACCGCTGCTCCCTCAATTGACGGCGGAGGAGGCTCGAGGCCATCTTTAGTTGCCGTTGATCGAGTGGCGCCGTTTATGTTTTTCATTGCTATGTAGCCGCCATGTTTATGCCATATAGGCTATGTGACACTTAACGACCGTGACTAGAGATGGCCGGTTCACCGAAACCGCGGCCGGTTCGGGTTCGGGAACCGGCGGTTCCGGTCAGAACCGGCGGTTCCGGTTCCACAAAAGCGTGGAACCATCGGTTCGAACACCGCTTCCGGGCGGTTCCGGTTCCGTTTTTTAAATTTAATTTTTTAAACTAATAAATAATAAAATAAATATAATAAATTATAATCAAATTGTACATTGTAATAAAATTTGGAGAAAAAAAAGAGAAAGGAGGAATGAGCTTGAACTTAATGAATTATCATTAAGCGCCTACATATCTTCTTATTTCTAGAAGAATAAAAACTCATGTAGTTCTTTTACCTTTGATAACCCCAACTTATCTCATCGTCAATTGTCGCTACCCGTTGTGGTAGCCGTGCCGGTGGTATCTCCACAATCCTCGCTAAAGAATTCGTGTTCTCGATCCAATTCTTGGTGTCGAAATCGGCTTTCGTCCAATCGTTGACACAAGCTTGAGCTTCCACGGACTTCGGACTTAATCTTGAACGGCGAGAGTCCAAAACTAATCCTCCAATAGCTAAATGCTTGTTCAACTGCAATTGTTGAAGATGAGGTTGCTAATATCGCGCGAGCGGCGAGGGGCGAGACCTGGGTAGTCGGTTGAGTGACTCGCCTCACCACTCAGGATTTGAAAATCTGTACTATGTTCGCATCATGAAACTCCAATTAAGTGGTGAAATATTTTTCTATTTCATAAATACTACATGTTGCCTTTTTTTGTTTTTTTTGTCTACTCTTGAGCATATCATAACCTCTACCAAGTGAACTACCGGTTTCGTTTCCGAGGCGGTAGATGGTAAAGATCCACCATCATTTAAACCATATCTATTACAAAATTCTCCATGTAATGCTACTATAGATTCTCTAACCTCTCTTTGCACAATTGAAACATCTATCATATCTTCCAAATGTAAACAATCATAATAATACACATTCAAATAATCTAGTAAACCATCTAATTTAATACGTGGATAAAAAACAATACCAACTAAATAGACAAGAGGAATTTTGAAATAATAATGCAACCATTTTTTCGCATTCTTTGAAATAGTTTGAGCTAATTCATTATCTTTTTCATATACATTAAAAACACTACCAATACTAACACATTCTATTAAAAATAAATGCGTAGAAGGATAATAAATACCAGATAAAGCATTAGTAGCATCATTAAAAATTTTCAAAAAATCTAAATTTTTTTTGCAAACGTCCCAATGTTGCGGAAGTAAAGTAATTTCGGGAATATTTTTGCGACATAAATGTACATAATAAATCTTTGTAATCAAAAGTTTGTGAAGCAACTCATACGTAGAATTCCAACGAGTCGGAATATCTTTTGGAAACCTTTTTGCCCTTCTCCCACGTTGTTTACAAAATTTTCCTCATGCTTTCATAAAATGGGTACGACTCCATAAATATTTAATTACGCCCTTTATTGGGGCGAGAGAAGACTCGAGAGTTCGTAAACCATCTTGTACACATAAATTTAAAACATGACAAGCACATCTAATGTGAAAAAATTGTCCCCCAAAAGAGAGTTTGCAAATATTTTCTAATTCGGGAATGGAAGCGGTATTTGCGGCCGCATTATCAAAACCAATTGAAAAAACTTTATTTATCAAATAATATTCTTCTAAAACTTGTTTAATTATTCTATAAATATTATGAGCCGAATGCTTTTTATAAAAAACTCGAAATGCAAGAAGTCTTTTTTGAATGGTCCAGTCATCACCTATCCAATGACACGTCACACCCATATAAGAATGAATTTGCCAAGGATCACTCCAAATATCACTACTTAAATGCATCCATTGAATTCCGCAAAAAATTTTTTAATTTTTTTTTTTATAATAAAGATGCAAAATTTCGTGTTTAACGAGATCCAATGCGTATTTATCAAATATTTTATATGTAAAATTTTCACCAGAGTAAATGAAGCATCAATGATTTTGGATAGTTAGGATCAATTTTTCCCTTTCTTTTCCTTAAGGTTTGGGCCCTCTTCTTCTCCATTCTCTTCAAATGCTATCAACCTTTCTAATGCTTGCCAAGTCGGATGTACTCTCTCGGCCTTTCCGTTCGGCTCATTTGCCGTCGCTTTCCGAACCAGTAGGTGGATGAAGACTTTCTTGTGTTGTGCCTCCACCATCGAACAACGTTGATATTGTCGTCACCGCTTCCCAACATGCATACTCACGAGGATCACATCCGAATTCGGAATCCCGTCATCTTCACCGTATTTGCTTCCACTTCAATTGAGAATTTGAGAGAATGTGAGAGAATTTGGAGGGTTGAGGCCATCTTTAGTTGCCGTTGATTGAGTGGTGCGGTTTATGTTTTTTATTGCTATGTAGCCGCCATGTTTATGCCATATAGGCTACGTGACACTTAACGACTGTGACCCTATTATCCCTTGGATTTTTCAGGAGGACCAACATGAACAAACTAACATATAGTTCGATAAATCAATTGCATATATACAGAAAATAAAATTGAAGGACAAGATTGTCCCAAATAAATGAATAAAAAGTTGAGAAACCCCATATCATCAAATCCCTTCAAAATAATTTTTTTTCCTTACCATGGTGGTCAGTAGTAGATAAAATCTCCAACTGCAAATGGAAATGTGCGGGGACAAGACCCAACTTTTTAACATGGCTCCCACAATCTATACATCCACCAGGCCATTACAAGAAAAAAAAAGACACTCAGGCTCTATTTGTTTCACGAAGAATGAGTAATCCGAAAAATAATTTTTTATAAATGATCGCTCGTTTCGTTTGAAATAATAATATAATGATAAATGTATTCATCATCCACAACAATTTATGACTAAATATTTATATGTACAACGAAAATATTTTCTAAATCATTCGTTTGTCTAAACATACCGAGTCTCTATTAATCAAACTATTGCATCCGAACCTTCGAATTAACCAAAATAAAATGATACAATTCGAACGCGGAGGTTCTTCAGTCGTAGTTGAATTAACCGAAATTCAAACGACCGGCTGCGTCAAGAAACTATAACATAAGTTCCATGCTTCTCTCCTTCTTATCCATTATAATTTTATCATATGATAGAAGCCATTCAAACTGCCAGACAGCGAAGCCTGCGCTGCCGCTGTTCAGAAAGTACGCCCTTGAGGCCCTTTCTCCATTTAATTTAATGTCCTCACGCAATCGTGTGAGAGGTTAAGGAATAAGTCCATGATCTGCATTTTCATTATTTTTCCCGAAAAAGAATGAGAAAGAGATCGCCATCGAAGCTTCGCAATCACAGCAAGGTCTAATTAAGATAAAATAAGGATGGTTGCGCTTCTCGTTCCCTAGAAGAAACCTAGTGGCAGCTTGCGATTTAAATTCGGACGCGCCCTCTCCATTTCGTGCACCGCCGAAGCACTCCTAGGCCTTCGGAAAGAAAGCTTGCACTGAAGCAATGGCACCGCGACAACGACAAGCTGTGTTTCTGGTCGTATGGGCTTTCGCTCTTGTGGCTACGTCTTCGATGGTTTCAGCTGCCATGGTGCAACACACTTTCGACGTAACGTGCTTGCCTCCTTTTGCTGCTTCTTTCCCAAACTCTATGTCCAACTTGTGCTTGACCACTCGAGGGTTTTAGGCCTCCGCCAGTTTTATGTCCCTGTTCTGCCCCCGATCGGTTTTCACGTACGGCGCGATTCGTTTCAGGTGGGAAACTTGACGGTGAGCAAATTATGCCAGGCGCGTGTGATCACCGCGGTGAACGGAGCTCTTCCTGGCCCGACGATTCTGGTTACGGAGGGCGACACCCTCGTCGTTCATGTCCTCAACAACTCCCCATACAACGTCACTATTCACTGGTAATTGACCCTGGCTATAGGAACTGCATGGAAAAAAAAAAAAAACAAAAAGACATATTCCTAGGAAGTTTGACTTTGACAAGGTACAAGGATAAGTTTTTCTCTTTTGTTGTCGTTTTCCTTCGTGGCCCTTCAGCTGTTTTTCTTATGGTAAACAAGACAAAGAAAGATGGAATATGGGCAATTTGCTTTTTGACCAAATTATTGGTGATGGCATGCGACTATGAGACCACACCTTACCCACGAATTTGTCAACTAAATTTGCTTGAATCAAAATAGAGAAAATGGCAAAAAAGAAAAAAAAAATAAAAAACAAAAGAAGACTTGTCCTGATGAACTTCCCAAGTGCTTACTTTGCGAAAAGTTTGTTTATCTTCATTCTTTGTTTCTTTCTTAGAAGTCGCTAGTGTGAAGTATAATAATACGTCGGTTATTTTTAAATAAATGCTTTATGCGAAATATACTATGATCTTTGTGTAGGTCTACTGGATGAGATTATATCGCCTGTGACAATCTTGTCAGGAAGCATTTCCCTCTCCCCCCACCCCCTCCTAAAGTCGCTAGTGATGACACTTGGCCGGATTCATGTAGGCATGGAATCTTTCAACTATTGAGTTCCTGGGCGGATGGGCCGAGCTACATCACGCAGTGTCCAATACGTCCCGGACATAGTTATACCTACAGATTTACCATCACTCAGCGGGAAGGCACGCTTTGGTGGCACGCTCACTTCTCGTTGCTCCGATCCACCGTCTACGGCGCTCTCATCATCCTCCCCAAATCGGGTCGCTACCCATTTCCCACACCTCACAAACAATTTCCTCTTATTCTAGGTATTACTCTTCTCTCAATATCTAATGTCTATATCCCAAAAAGTTATTTTATCTTAGTGAACATCTTTCTATACCATGAAATGGATCGACAGGAACCTGTAAAACCACTTCTAGATTCATGACTCTGGGTTACGTACTTGACTCACAACCGCCAAATCAGTTAGACTAGATTAGTCATGGAACCCGGATTCCATGACCGTGTGATTTGTTGACATGATAATCAAAATAAGTTTGCTAGTTTCAACGATAGCATAATCGCTCTTTTTTTTTAGAAAACTCGACAAGCTGTTAAATAATTTACGTAGTACTCAGGGAGAGTGGTGGAACGGAAATGTGATCGATATAGAGAACCAGGCACAAGCGCACGGCGTGGGACCCGTTAATTCGGATGCATACACCATTAACGGAAGGCCCGGAGATCTCTATCCTTGCTCGAAAAAGCGTAAGAATCACCAACAACCTACTGCGACTTTCTGCTTCATGTCATCTTGATGATTTGTGTTATAAAGAATAACCTCAACTTGAACAAAAGTTTAGAGAAATTTCAAATGGGTGGTTTGTTGATATTTGATGCTTAGGCACACTTTTTTTCCCTCCGCGCAGATACCTACAAGCTAAAGGTGGGGCATGGAAACACGTACATGCTTCGCATCATCAATGCTGCACTCAATAACCAGCTTTTCTTCAAGATAGCCAATCACAAGTTCACTGTCGTTGCCGTCGATGCCTCGTACACCACGCCCTACGCCACTGATGTTCTTGTCCTCGCTCCGGGCCACACGGTCGATGTGCTCCTCACCACGGACCAGGTCCCAGGGGCCTACTACATGGCGGCCAGCCCGTATGCTAGCGCCCAAAACGCTCAGCCGCCCAATAACACCACCACGACCGGGATCCTCATTTACGACAAGCTGCCCTACACGAGCCCAATCATGCCTCTCCTGCCGGCCCTCAACGACACCCCGACGGCGGCCAAGTTCTACTCCTCCTTGACCAGCCTGGTGGGGAGCCCGCACTGGATGCCGGTGCCGACTAAGCTGGACGAGCAGATGCTGGTGACCATCGGATTGAGCCTGTTCCCGTGCCCCAACGCCGCGTGTCAGCTCGTCCCCAATGTCCCCACCGTTCAGTTGTCCGCAAACATGAACAACGCGTCGTTCCTATTCCCTACGAGCCTGTCCCTCTTGCAAGCGCACTTCTTCAACGTGAAAGGGATCTACACCACCGACTTCCCCGACCAGCCGCCGCTTAAATTCAACTACACGGACCCCGCCAACAGCCAGAACAGTGCGCTGGCGTTCGCGCCCAAGAGCACGAGGGTGAAGCAAGTGAAGTACAACGCGACGGTGGAGATCGTGTTGCAGGACACGACCATCATCGGCGCGGAGAATCACCCCATGCACTTGCACGGCTTCAACTTCCACGTGATGGGACAAGGGTTCGGGAACTTCGACCCGGCCAAGGACCGGAAGAATTTCAATCTCTTCAACCCGGTGATACGCAACACGATCGGCGTCCCCGTGGGAGGTTGGGCTGCCATCAGATTCCAAGCAAACAATCCAGGTAGCATCATTTTCTCTTCCATACAAATGAATTATGATAGTAAATACCATATAGAATCATTCTATTGTGGGATTTATTGTTTGTTAAAGTATGATTGACTATTGTTTAGGGAAAAGACTAGATAACTTATTTTTACAAAAACAAAACATAAGTTGTTGCGTCTTTATCAGAAGTTCAACATAGTTCGTAATTGAGTATTTGTATAAGTTGTAATCTAAGCATGTTCATTCATGGCAAAAAAAAAATATTCGTGGGAGGGATTTTTTTTTTTTTTTTGGTCGAACGTGGGAGGGAGTTGGTAAAGGAATGAGTTTGGTGTATTAGGTGGAATGAGTTGGAGGATAGTGACAGTGCAACAAATCATTTAGACCATTTCAATGATGAATTCAAAATATGACATACTGGTAAATAATTACGATATTATAATCTCATTTTTCATTTTTGGCATATTATACAGGTGTATGGATATTGCACTGCCACCTGGACGCCCACTTGCCGTTGGGACTAGCGACCGCTTTCGTCGTCGAGAACGGGCCGACTCCGTCGTCGACGTTGCCTCCACCTCCTCCCGATCTGCCTCAGTGTTAGGACGGAGAGAGAGTACAAGGAACACGCTTTATCCATTTGTTCTGGATTGAGTTTAATTTGTCCATTCTTTCTTCATGCAACCCCATTGTCGGCAATGCCAATACACTGAAGCGAGTTCATGTTATCCCAATCTTTGGTTCAAATAAATATCGGGGAAATTTGATTGCTGATGAAGATAGAGCAGTGGTTATAGATCTTTGATGCTTTGATGCGTGATGATAATTATTGTCCTTGAGGTATTATTTGTCCTAACTATTGTTCTTGCCGGTTTAGCACAAATATATTTCCAGGATATACTCTAAAGCCATAGAGAAACAAGTTTCGTAACTAGTCAATTTTTTTCTTAAAATTTCATCTTGAATGTGTTATCAAAGTTGTGTGTATGGAAAAAGAGTTACCAAGAAAAAGTTGTTATTTTGAAACAATTGTGGTTATTTTGAAGAATGTGTGATTTTGTCCCTATTTATAGATAACTAATTGACGCATCTCTTGGGAGTAGGTACTTTATCCCCACCATTACTCCTTTTCATGATGGACCATCATCACTTTTCATGTCACCAATTACCTCTATTCATAACTAAGAGTTTTCATGATAACAAAATATTTTAACAATAATTTTCTTAATTCACCTCGCCTTTCGCTTGGGATTTCGCGTCTTTCATATATCTGAATATTCTACCTATTTCCCTTCTGTTCATGTAGAAACACAATATAAGAGGAAGTAAAGTGAAGAGTCTTTTGTATCTGTTGGGACTAGCATTATCACCTAGAGGGAGTGAATAGATGATTTCAATGAACTTTAGATATCGATGTAGAATTTAAACAAGTAAGCTTAGAGCTTAGTTCGAGTATGATCGATTGCAAGATCCGAGACTTCATTAGATTCAGCAACTTGCACAATTCAACTATCAAATTAAAATGACAAGGAGATTAAGGGATAGAGAATTTGCACAGAGTGCTTATATAGGTTCTATTTTGTTCAAGCCTACGTCCACTTCTTTACTACGATAGCCAATGGGTTGAATTTTACTAGTGAATAACTTAGATGTTACAACTCGATGATGATTCTCGAGTCAATAAAACTTCTCGTCTATCACTCGCACACTTTAATGAATTTCTCTAGGCATTACATTGTTTGGGTCAAGAATATATGAAAGATGTGAAGCTCTCTTGTTTTTGGAATTTTGGATTTTCAACTCTCTTACACTCTTCAATCTTGATGTCTCCTTTTATATTTCTCCACCTTCAACTACCCGTTGTAAGGTCTCCAGGGAATCACTATCTAAATTTTTCATTTGGACAAGATTGTATACAAAGGAACTCGTAGCCGTTGAGCTTATTAAAGAAAGAATCTCATATTAGATCCCATCGCCCATACAATTATGATATGGTTTCCAAAGATAGAATTCTTCATAAGGTAAGTCATCCTCGTCTCCCTTAATCCATATCCTCGATTGATCTTCATGATTGATAATCTTCAAAAATGAATCTAGCTTAATTTGCAAGCCGTTGTAAAAATGATTCACGTTTGAATATGAACATTGCTTTTGATATTCTCCTCAAAGTCTAAGCTCGTCTTGTGTCAACATCTAATTCAACGTCCGAGCACATACAAATTTCAGATGCAATATCCAAAACTTCACTTGAGCTTCCATCTTTTGTTCCCTCCAAGCGTATTGGTAATCATGGCTCTACCTCACTATTCACTTATCCAATGTCCCTCCAAACTTTACCAAATTTCCTGTTCTAGGCTTGTTCATCTTCTACTCAGGTACCTCCAGCTTGTAGACACTTCTACGCCTAATGCCTTGTTCACCATTGATAGAGAACTCATAACTTTCGGATGTTCTTTCAAGACAATATCTGCATAATAGCTTGTGCATCTTTCCCCGATTCTACTCAACCAATTAAAGACGTTAGTAGCTTTTGATTATTTTGTCACCTTCAAAACATCATAAGGGATTTTCCCTAGCAAGATCCACCTTGATTGTAACTTTGAAAGTAATGAAAATCCAAACTGAATATTTCAATATCTTCCAATACATTAACCTGGTAGGAAGGAGGAGGTTGAGACGACATTGAAAGTGGAGATGTAAGGGAAGGAAATGAAGGTTTGCTTGTGTAGTAGATTGGTTGGATCAAGGGATTGGACACCCAATTAGGTTTTGCCAGATCTTTGAAAATTGATCTAGGGTTCCAAATCAACAGTAAAATAAAGTCCGACTTTTGTAAATTTTGTATTGACAAGACCTTCTTCTTCAAAATTTATTAGAAAGGACATAGGGTTGGACTTTTATATATTAGCATCATTTCTTAAACCCATAAAAGTTGGTCTTCACACCAAGCAACCTGTCAAGCCCATCAAGGTCGAAAGCTCACGAGAAGGTCTAATGTCAAGTAATGTCATGAAAATGATTTTCCATTTCTTGCTTTTGATTTCTTGTCACCTTTAGTCTCATCACCATCGATGGAATCATACACATCTTTACAACATAAAATGTTTTCCATTCGAGGCTTCCAACTTAAACATTGTGCCGCTATTTTCCTCCATTCCATTTAGCTACCCACGTTGGTTTTGATGCCACTTTGTTGGGGGAGAACTATGGGAATATTCACCAAGAATTAACCCAATTTATGATCTTTTTCTTCTTTAAAAATAGACCGATCAAAATCAACCTACACCCAGCAAAAACCATAGTATATTCTAATAATACTATCTCAAAATAAGCTAATATTATGCTGAAATGTCAATGAGATAAGGCAATAACGAAATCAAGATTTTTATGGAGAAAATCCAATGCAAGAAGAATCATGAACTAATAAAAAACTTCTACTAATCACCAAGAATAGTAGAATACATAAAGGTTTTTCTCGAGCCACACACTAGAGACTCAATATCTACAATGCAACAGTATGTTATCACCACAAAAATGGATTACACAAATGGAGCAAGAAACCCTAATCGTAATTGGAGAACATGAGAGCAATTTAGAGAAGACTTTCAATGAATGAAACCGATCACTCGTATGTCTCGGTTTTATGGACAACATACAAAAATTTGAGTCAATTCCAACGTTTGGCTGCCAAATCTTCATTGAAGCCATCGTCCTTTTATTTTTCTTCTCCCTACATGCTCTCTTGGTCGGTCGAGCACTCTCTCTCTCTCTCTCTCTCTCTCTCTTTTCGCTCCACGAGCCTTGCGTAAATAGCCCATCTTTTCTTCTCTTTGTTTTGTTTAACTTTTTAAACTGTTCCTTTTTTCAATATTAGGTTAGCTGGGCCCCTCAAGGAGGTAAACCCAGCCAACAAGATGCCCGTCTTGTGCCTCGGTGATGACTAGACTGTTAAAATGATCATATACTCATTTATTAACTAATTTATGATGATCCGAGTGTAAGATTTATTTCTTATTTGGAATTTATTAATTATTATTGTAATTGATTATTGGTCATAAAGGAAGGATAAAAGGTCTCCTATTTCTAGTTGGATATGGGATTGGATAGTATACTTTGAGTTAAACCTTATCTATAATGAAGAGATAGGTTATGAACTCTATAATTATAGCTCGGGTCCCTCCTAAAACCCTAATGTTCATATAACCTCACATAAGAGTCATTAGGTAGCAATGTATGAGGGGTTGTCTCATTAAAGCCAGTATTTAAAGGGAGTCCATAGAGAAGAAGTTCTTGAACATCGGTTCGGAATGACGAATCCTAAACAAGGTGCTTCAATTCTTCTACTTTATGAAACCGTGATTCGTATATCTATCATAGCGATCTTTGGGGCAATGTTTAAAGTTATAATCGCATCTTACATGTGGTATCGAGCCTACATGTTTTAGATATTGAAATCGCAACTTTGGTTAATTTCGAAATTATTTATTTCAGATTGTGCTTCGGATGGTCCGCAAACAAGTATGGCGATGACATGTGTTGCGTTTTTCTTTGGAGATTTGGAGCAGTCCATATTCTCGTGGCTAGCATTTTTCAACCAAAAACAAAAAGCAACAGAAGTTTAAAGAAAGTTTATGTTCTTTTCTTTTCTCCCTGTGTATGTGCGTGAGAAATTCAAATTTAAAGAAAGTTTCTCGATACCTCTTACGCGGCAAGCTTTCGATCGGAAAAGTTTACCATGGCTATGCGCCGGTCATCCCTACGCAAGCTAGACTTGGGCCCGCACGTGCCGACATCACATGAAGTCACTTCAATCCAAGTAGCCCCCATCCGACTAGTGACCCAACCCGACTCGACTTAACTTAAGACCCCGACCCGAACCGTTGACTATTGACTCGGGCCTCCGTTGATTGGTTTGATCGGATCGAATGACCTAATTTGTCGGTTCGGTGAAGGGATAGCGGTTGGATCGAAAAAAATTGGTTGGACGGATTTTCGGGACCGGCCGACACTCGAACATGTATTACACACGTGTCGGCACATGAGGACAACACGCAGAGGCTTTGATGCGCATGTGAAGGAGCGTAACAAGTCCCCAAATGAGGTGTTCTAGGTATTGGCATGCTTGTATACTTATACTTTGTCAAGTGGTATATTTATTTTACATATTCAATGCTTTTATGGAATGAAAATACGTACAAAACCCTAAATATATGTATATGTTTGAGGTACTTTTTGTATTTTTCTATGTATTTCTCTCTGTGATTTTTGAGATATATGTACAAGTTCACATGTTTATGACCATAAATAGATTGTGTGGAGCATAATTTATCAACACATGTATAAGATTTAACATGTATTGTTGAGTAGACCAATGTAAATTAGCAATCGCATGTAATTATTGTGGATAATTACCTCTAATTTTAAGTTTGAAATTACATGTATACGATAAATGTGAGATATAAAGTTTATATCCTTGTTTTGAAAATTAAATTAGGTTGTGAGCTCTATAGTGGCACACTTGATTATATTTGAGAATTGTTTTGTTCTCATATTATGGTGGGATGTTTTTCTGTTCTAATGCGTAGTTATACTTCCAAAAGAGATGATTGTGTATTGTTATATGGAGAGGTACATGTGTAGCATATGGTTGAGAATTATCTAATCTAAGTGTTTTCATACACCCAAAGATGGTGATTTAATGAAGATTAAAATAAATTCTTATGGCCATTGTAATGTATGGAGTATATAATTGCATATTATATTTTCTCGCCCAAAGGTGATTATATTGTGATGTATATAACTCTCATTGAAATTTTTCACATTATGCTAATCGTAAACATTAGTTTTTTTCAGTCACCTTTTTCGTGAACGACAACTCTATAGTTCTTGAGATTCTTATTGGTTCTAATTTTAAGAAGTGGAGAAAGGATTTTCTATTTGGTAAGGAACTAGTAGATGTTCATGTTTCTCTTAATGAGGATAAACCAATAGCTCTCATTGAGGATAGTACGGGAACCCCGGGAAAGTGCACTTTGTTACTTGGGAAAAAAGCAATAAGATTTGCTTACGATCTATGAAGCGATCCATATAGGAACATCTTGAAAGTGATTCCACGGTGACATCACTGCTAAGCGGATGATGGAGGCCTTGGTAGCAAGGAATCGCGACTCTTCTAATGCTGAAATTGAGACACATCTATCGGGATTATTCGGTTTGAAGTATAATGGTTCTGCTGGTGTTAGGAATTATGTCGTAAGGATGGTGGATCTACCAACAAAGCTCAAAGCGTTTGATATTAATAGTCATGATGCTTGTGTTATTCATCTTACACTCAACTCTTTTCCACCTAAATTTGGTATTACTCAAACATAGTATCATGCCAAAGATTATAAATGGTCAATCAACGACTTGATTGCAAGGGTGGTATCATATGAGATAAAATTGAAGAATCGTAAAATCGATATTGCCATATATGTTGCCTCTAGTTCCGATGTCAAGAAGGGTGAGGTGCATAAAAATCGTAATCATAAAGGAACTCATTCATCTGTTAGTCCTTCCGACAACTTGGGTTCAAAAAAACAAACTTTTAAAAAGGACGGTAAAGATGGTAAGGATGATCTCTATTTCTTTTGTAGGAAAACAGGACACGTAAATAAGCATGAGCCAAAAGATAATGATTTTTTGGCATTGATTTGTGAATGTAATCTATCAAAAGCCCCATCTTGTTCGTGGTGTCTATATAACGGTGCAACTAATCAAGCTGTCTTTTGCCATATAGGGATTCATAAATCCCGTGAAGCTATGTAAGGAAGAATGAAAGCTCACCGTATGAAATAACAATAAAGCCGATGTTCGGTTCGTGGGAGATGTCATTTTAATTCTAGACTATAAT
Organism: Rhodamnia rubescens; assembly: GCA_021437795.1. Lineage (NCBI taxonomy): Eukaryota > Viridiplantae > Streptophyta > Magnoliopsida > Myrtales > Myrtaceae > Rhodamnia > Rhodamnia rubescens. The sequence goes on from JAILYA010000024.1 coordinate 2,336,532, forward strand.
TTTTATTTGATGTTAGGGAATACATTTTCTATACCTTCTTTTAGATGGAGTTTAATTTCCATATCAAGTTTGAACATGTGTGGTTATTCTTTTGAGATTTCAAACAATGCAGTTTTTATTTTGTTTGATTCAAATAAAATTGGATATTGCACTATGTTAAATGGATTGTATAGATTGTGTTTATCCTTCAACGAAATATAAGTCGCTCATACAGCTAAAAAGGTTATTTTCAAAAGACCTCTACCTAAGGAACAGTCTAACACATTATGGCATAAATAGTTTGGTCATATCTCTAAGGAAAGAGGGGAAAGGCTGATAAATGTAGACATTCTACCCTGTCTTAAAAGTGACCTAGACTCATGTGTAGTCTATTGTAGAGGTAAGGCAACTAAATAAAGAAAAAAACTACAGTTCGAAGCTTTCACTTGTTAGAGATCATTCATACGGATATAAGTGGATCCTATACAACAACGTTGTGTAGAAATTTTTATTTCATAACATTTATTGATTATTATTCCCGATATGGTTATCTATACTTGATTAATAAAAATTCTGAATCTCTTGACAAATTCAAGATTTTTTGGATTGAAGCTAAGAAATAGTTGGAAAAAATCATAAAAATTATCAAATCGACCGCGGTAGTAAGTATTATGGTCGACATGGCGATCTTTGGTCAAATAATTAGAGGGTTCATGGATTGTGGCTCGGTTTACTATGCCCGAGAGTCCCGAACAGTAACAACATAGCTAAAAAGCGTAATCGTACCCTTATGGATATGATGAGGAATATGATTAGTAAGACTAATTTACGTGGATTTACGTGGGATAACGCCTTGAAAATAGTGCTTTATATTTTAAATCATGTTCCTATGAAATCGCGCCACTTATTTCTTTTGAATTATGGACTGGACATAAGCCTAGTCTAAACCATCCGAAGGTTTGGGGATGCCCCGCAAAAGTAAAATTACATAATCCAACTTCAAGTAAGTTGGACTCCAAAACCACCCGGTGTTATTTCGTGTCTTATCCCGATAATTCGAAGGGATATCAATTTTATAATCCCAACAAAGGTACAAGAATTGTGGATTCACAAACAAGAAAGTTTCTGGAGCTTGATGTGACCGAAAAATGTGATTGCTCATAGATTATTGAGGACAACGATATAGTGGGTACTTCCATTTCGCTTTCTCTATCTATTTAGACAATTGTGGAGGTCCCTACACCACGCATCGAGCCTGTTGAAATTCGGGAACCTATTATTGAAATAGTTCTTGATGAAGTTCTTTAAGCCCCTCAAGAACCGAATGAAGTTGAAAATGCTCTTTTAAGAGGATCCGTTAGGCGAGAGATGATTAACTATACCACTAGACTATGTAACATCCGGGAGAGTAGGATAATGATATCATATGTGTTCTCGGTCCAATTTATGGCTAGATGCAATGAAAGATGAATTGTCATCTATGAAACATAATGAAGTTTGGGAGCTTGTTGAATTATTGGAAAGTTATAAACCTATCGGCTGTAAATGGATGTATAAGACTAAGAGGGACTCTAAAGGAAAAATTGAGAAATTTAAAGCCGGATTGGTAGCCAAGGGATTCACTCTTATAGAAGGGTTATACTATGAAGCAACTTTTTCTCCGGTCTCTTCTACGGACTTTTTTTTAGAAAGATAATGGCTTTAGTAGTTTATTTTGATATGGAACTTTACTAGATGGATGTTAAAACTGCTTTTCTAAATGGCGACCTTGAAGAACAGGTCTATATGGCACAACTCAAAGGTCTTGCAAGATATGATTTAGATAATCGGATTTGTAGATTGAAAAAGATTATTTATGGTTTAAAGCAAGCTTCTAGACAAGTGAAATTTAAAGTTTTTATGGTGTTGTTACTTCTTTTGGGTTTATTGAGAACAAATTAGATTAGTGTACATACTGCAAGGTTAGTGGGAGGAAATTCATTTTTCTAGGTTTTTTATGATGAGGACATTTTGTTTGCAAGCAGAGATATTGAATTACTACATGTGTAGCGTTCTAGTCCGCTACCCGCTTGCTAACTATGCTATCTACTTTAATCTTATATTACATCGGTATAATGGCGCATGCAAAAGACTAACTAAAAACAATTAGATGGCCATACAAGCATAAGTGCTTGGAAAACAAGCAGCGTGCATGCCTAATATGATATATGGCCTCTCATAAGTTTTACCACTAACACTTACATGACACGCATTGACACGAACAAGAGCAACCATCCGATTTGTTTTACACAAGACTCAACAACTCATTTCATACAGACATATATGTACATAGGTGGACATTTATTTTCTTTCCATTTATATAGGTTTAACCCATGGAGAGCGGGACCAAAATACATCGACTCCTACTAGACCATCACCTCATCTTTCTAAACCAACTTACAACACCCATCCAAATAGTAATATTGCCGTATCCCAATATACTCGTCCCATCTCCTACCTCACCACTCCTTTCTACTAATGATCTGCCCCCAACACCATTATCACCTGCATTTGGAGCTAATGGAAGAGGACCTAACAGCTCACCTTCATGTCCCGCTATGTATATAGCCACAAAACGAAACAACACCGGGGTGGTAGCTAACCCCGCATCAACCGACAACACACTAACTAACTTTTTAAATTGAACCTACGAAAACTCGAGGGTCCACATGATCTTCCCACGCATCGATACATTCCCTAGGAACACCATAACAAGCAATGGGGTCATAGGGTTTACGACGACATTCTTAATTGTCGGTGAGCTAGAGCTCCACGATTGAAAGTCTAACACAATAGCTTATAGACAATGATTTCGGAATGCACACGTTACGATTAATATCTAGATGGTGCAAAGACAAGCATACATCTCAATAGCCATAATTCCTTATAAATGCAATATATGCATATACTCAACTTCATGGCCTTGATGCACATGTATGAGATGTATGCATGATATTTCTCTCAATCTCACCATCTCACAATTTCATATCTATTTTTTGCTTACACAAGCCGGATCCCATGGAACACTCAACACGGCTTCTCACGCCCGAGGCATCCTAAATCACACGGCGGGGGCATCTCCAATTACACAATTAAAGGCACCCAATTTCCATACCAGCTCCCACAAGGCATCATCAGCAGAAACCTCGATGGAATTATCCTCTCATCTCTCAATGAAATGTCATGAGATGAACATGTAATGTGTTCTTACCGTTGTCAACATTTTTGCCAACGACAAGCAAATAAATGCTTTAAATCCCATTTTTTTTAATAAACAAATCAAACATGGTTTCGTAGACATGAGCATACAACTTTCAAACCATTCAATAATGGACGATTCTAAAGTCATTCTCTAGAAAATATACAAGTTAGAAATTCATTCGCCTTAGTTTCCAAACAAGATTAGAATTTCCTTAACTACTTCAAACATGACCATGAGTGGTGATGCGGTGACGGCGAAGGGCGAGCTTGAGATCTTGTGACCTTGGTGACGGCGACGGGCGATTTTGGGAAAGGGATGGACGGCGTGGCGATAGGTATGCATGGTGATAGAGTGAGGATGTGAACGATGATAACGGTCGGTCGATCGGAGGTGATGGCCGAATGAGGGTTGATTTAATCTAACGATCGAGTGGGGAAACGAACTAAAGGCGAGGGGTATTTATAAGGAAGAGAGGGAAGGTGGTCGGCGGTGGGGCAATGCCATGTGGCACCTTTGTCCGCCACACACCGCAACATGTTTTGCCACTTATCCCTTCGTGGCGATACATGGCGCTACTTGGTGATCGTCCGCCACGTGTCACCATGATGGTAGCACGTGGTGTCCAAGGGCCTTGCTCGGGGTCCATTTGCCATGTATTCTCTCCGATATGTAGTGTTACCTGGTGCTCGTTGGTCCTATGTTGCTTCGGTTGTCACACACCATCTATTCTCAATTGGGTCCTAATTTCTCATGCATTTAGCTTAATAGAACCGAGTTTAAATACAATACATCCCTTCATAATTTCTCCGTTAGCTTCTAATACCATTACTCGTACATGCTTATTGTGACGGCACTTTGACATAAGCTAACTGAAAATTTAGGGTCATTACGATATGAAACAAAGCGAATTTTATCAAAGAACTTTGACATGAAAGACATTGGTGAGGGGTCTTTTGTCCTCGGCATTGAGTACCATAGGGATTATTCTTGCATCATTTTGGGTTTATCTCGGAGGGCTTATATTGATTGTGTTTTGGAAAGATTCAATATACAACAATGCAAACCAGGAATTGCTCCTAACTCGCAAAGGTGATAAATTGAGTCTTTCATAATATCCTCATTTAGATATTGAGAAAGTCCGGATGAATAATGTATCTTATGCTAGTGCACTTTGGAGTATCATGTACGCTCAAGTTTGTACTAGGCTAGACATTGCTTTTGTAACAGGACTTCTAGGCGGATATCGCCCAAATCTAGGGCACTATCACTAGGTTGTTGCCGAAAAGGTTTGAGGTACTTAAAAAGAACTAGAGACTATATGCTAATTTATAGATATATTCAAAACCTACAGCTAGTAGAGTATTCGGACCCGGACTATGGTAGTTGTTAGGATGATAAGAAGTCAACAATAAGATATATCTTTATGTTAGCGGGTGATGCAGATATCATGAAAAAGAGAGAAACAGAAAATGATATCATCTTCTACCATGCACGCGGAGTTAATAGCATGTTTTTTGGCTGCTATTATGATGGCCTAATTTTCTACCTAATTAGATTAACGAGCATAAAAGTCAATGACGGATGTGGATTATTAGAAATGGTGATTTGGGAGTTTAATAATTTTTTGCGGTGGATTAGATTGGTTTGATGCTATAATCGAAGGCGGTAACTTTAGTTGGACTTTTTGTTTGCAATTAGTTGTGCTCGATGAGGTAATATCAGTCCGGAGTGAAATTGATTACCGTTGGAACCACTTTAACCCCTAAGCCCATTGAGTTTACTCCCCTATATAAACCTCCCATTCATTTTCTCTCCCATTTTTTTCTCATGGATCACTTGGAGACTCCCTCTTCTCTCTCAAATCTCTCTCTCGTGTTTCCCTATCTCTATGACCCTCTCGCTCTCGTCTTTGCACCGGCGACTCCATGGCTCATCGCTGTTGATCCACAAGCTATTATAGGAGCTCGTGTTCCAGCCCTCGAAGTCATTCACCTCGTCTCTATTGCTTGGTGACCAGCGCAACCCGCCTAGGAGGGAACGAGAAGTTTGAGCTCGTTTCATAGGCAATTAAACTTCTATTTTCTTCGAGAGTCATTCTAAGGCAAGCATTCCTCTAGTATTACTACTAAACAGTATAATTATCGTTCAATCTTACGCGAAACGGAAATTTGAAAATGGGTATGTCGAGGGAGTATTACATTTGCATAGCAAGGCAAATGTCCTCGCACGACAATTATGCTTGTTAATCCAAGCTCAATGGATTGTGGACAACTAGAAATAGTGGTTGATCATCTTGATTTTTGTTGAATTGAGGGGAACTAGAGTTGCCTAGGTAAAGATTGTGGCCATAAGCATATGGATGGATTTAATGCCCAATTTAATCTTGCTTGTCAACTTTGCCCTTTTTATTGAGACTGTGTGATGTTGGGTAATTTAAATTTAAGGACGAATCATGTAGTTTGTCATTGATTGTGTACGAACTAGTGATTCGGCTTCTTGGGCGTTTGGGCGTGGGTGTGTAGTGAATGTCTATGGTTTGGAATGGTTAGCTTAGGGCTTGTTTGGTAACGTTTCTATTCCCAAAAAGTGATTCCGATTAAATTCACTTTTTTTATTCCCGTTCCCTGGATGAATTTTAGAGAATCATAACGTATTTAGTAACCGCATAACATTTCTGTTCCGGGAATAAAAACGCGTTTGGTAACTACACAAAATTTTTGTTCCCAATTTGTCATTTAAATCAAATAATTACATAATCACATTTGATGACAAAGAAAAGGAAATTTTATTTTTTTATTTTTAATTCCGGGAACCAAAAGAGGACCGCCGAATTCATGCATAGAACCACCTCGCCGAAGCAATTTAAAGTTCAATTGTCTTCCTGAATGAGTGAAGCAGAGATAGCCTGAGTGTTGTCACTGCATAATGTTTGTCCATTTGCATTTTATCTTAAAAAAAAAAAAAAGAGAGAACCTTCGAAGGCCATGCTAAATTGCTAACTTTTGAAGCGCTTTGGAGACGAATTCAATTCCCATCGAGCTACACTCGAGTACTCTTCTTTCCGTATTATAATTCAAAAGGGTCAAAGTAACCGGCGATGTGACCAACCAACGAATCAAGAAGCATGCTCACACGGTCAAATAGAAATGAGATTCATAATGCGCTATCCTTTAAATAGTTAAGCCACATCACTACCGGGACGTGGTGCATCCGTCATATGAAATACTATGTACCATAGAAAATACTTTCCCTATTATTATGTATGACCAAATAATATCAAAGGCCGATTACCATCTCTAAACACATTACGATCACTTCTCTTCCTTTAAAAAAGCTGAGACCACCTCAATGAAAACGAATGCGAAAGATCGAAGAAGCAGACAAACCAACCCTAAAAAGCTCATTACCTAAAAGATGCACTACGGCCACATCAAGTCGATGAAATCCGATCAAACACAAGTATCCCAAACAAACACAAGGCTGAAAATAAGACCCTCCAAAAAGAAGGGGGAATGTGGAAAACGTAAAATGCTCAAGTCGGAAGCATGGAAGGAACCAAAGAAATACCCCGATAAAGCCTTCAAAGCGCCGTAATAAAGCTTGAATAAGTACATCTACAAAGGAAGTCTATCAAGAGAAGCCTTTCTCATCACGAAACATAGTATACATAAATTGACATGTTCCTCACTAACAACCAAAACAAGCATACCAGTACTTATATTTTCAAAGCATCGAGCCAGCAAGAAAGATGTAAAAACTACATAGAATTCAGTCATCAAGAAAAAGGAGAATGCTTCTTCAAAAAATGCATTTGCCTTATACAAGAAATGTGATACCAGTACTTATATGTTCAAAGCATCAATGTTTTGCTCACTACGATAAATATAAATATTGCAAAGTACTTAAAAAATAAGATTACAAAAGTCGGAGACACAAAGTCAAGGAATTTGAGGCATATTGTTATCCCTTGCCATTCGATTTGCAATATTTTTCCTAAGCATGTTTATCTCAATGGCTTCCTCATGCAAATCCGTAACCTCTTCTTGTGTAGGTCCACATGGATACTCTAGATCTCCATATTGGAAAAAGTTTTGTCCATCTTGTCTTGGTCATGAAGGTAATTATGGAGAGCACAACATGCAATGACAATAAATGCTTGCTTTCGAACGGTAAATGGAAGCATGTTTCTCAAAATGGAAAAGCGATTCTTTAAAGCTCCAAATGACCTGCCAATGACATTCCTTAGTGAAGAGTGCTCATGATTGAACATTTATCTAGCTACTCTAGGTTGTCTCCCTCTACCCCTATAATCATTCAAATGATACCGTTCACCTTTAAATGGGGTTAAAAATCCCGGAAGTGCTGCAAAACCAGAATCTACCACGTAGTATTTCCCTTCAAGAAGTTATATATACATTTGTTATGATATGCAAATGCAATATAATCATAAAGAAAATTATGAGATTATAGACAAAGCAAATAGCTAGTGGTGGTCGAGGACATTGCGGTCAAGGAGTCTCTAGTGCTTTATCGAGGACTCGACAATCGTTGGTAGATCCTTCCCACCAAGCATACACGAAAGTAAATTTCATATTAAATGAACAAACGCACAATACATTCCGGGTGGTAGTCCCTTTCCTGCCTCTATATGGGATTTGCTTCGACACTGGGGACGAAAGCATTAATATGGGTGCTATCAATAGTACCTATGTAGCCCCGTAATTTTACGAAGGTCTCTTGTTATACAATATTATCAACTAAATGTATTTGATGGTGTAACAACATTATGAAATCATACCTTGAAGTAGCATTTATAGTTATGATCTATAAGAATCTCCTCTAGGACAACATCAAAAGAAGGTGGTCCGATATTCTCTTTTGACAATTTGATAAATGCTTTCAACACAATAGTGAAATACTTGTCGATTGTGTCTCCCGAACGTTGGAATCTCTCACATAACTCTCCAAGTAGAGTTACCATGACCAACTAAAGATAAAAAGATCCCAACTTGTTCATCTACCTTAACATACCGATTATCTTTCATCCAACCCCTTGTCCTCATTAAATCGGGTTCAAAAAAAACGTGTCTCTCCCACCTAAAGGCCTCATATATTCTATCCGAATGTCCACGAAGAAGCTCCCTTATCCATTCGGGTTCGACAATTGACTATCCCTTATAGGTTCTTTCGTATGCACGGACATGTCAATCGTAACAATGCACAACCACATCATTATTATGTCAATATCAAAGTCATCCAAGTAATGTCCAACCGATGTTACCTCCTCATTAGACACATTATTTTGTCCCCCTTCCATAGTACCAATGCCATTACGCAAATACAAGAACATTAATATAGATAGTTGAAAAAAAAACCAATAACGATTGATAACATAAGTTATAAAGTGAAAGAAAACCAAATATAAAAATTACAGGGCATCTATCGTACCCATGCCACAACACAAATAAAAGAGTCTCAACATGAATATCTTTAAAAACCAAATAACATCATAACATAAGTCATAAAGCAACATAAAACCAAATATAAAATCACACGAAATTCCAAGTACATTTTCCAACATCTATTAAAGACGTTGGAGAATTCCATTTCTTAGTTTAGTTGGAGTTTGGATGAAAACCTCCCTCCATGTGGCACTAGCGCATGCACGTTCCAATACTTTGTGGTAAAGTTCCTCCTCTAAATTTGGCATGCTAAGTAAGACCTTAATCACAGCAGATACGAAAAAGGGGGTCTTCGGGTGCTAATGTGACCGGTGAGGTGGCGGTATAGTCACTCAATTGACTTGCCCTAGATTTCATCATCTCTTGTAAGACTTTACAGGTATTGGCAACATCAAATGCATTACTCTTTCTTCTCCTCTTGGTATTTGGAGTCCTATACAAGTTGTGTTGTCCACTTGCAAAGACTCACTCATCAATTTGGTGTTCACTTAAGTCCTTTGGATCACCGTCTCGCATTTTCACCACCATTGTCACCTTCCTCCGACTCCAAATCGTCGGCATTTCCCGCTGCTTGCTCCCCGGTAGCATATGTATCATCAAATACAATAGACAACTCATAGTAATGAGGAAACCCATCCTTCTTGAATTTTGCCCACTCAATATTACCCCGCAATTTTCACAATAATGACATATGTCAAGTAACATAAGCAAACCACTTAAAACACACATACATAATGATCTCAAAATGACCAAAAGTTAAATGATACCTTGATATGATCTTCCCATATAATTGGATCATCGACAACAACTATTTTATTGACATTATCCCAACCAAATACGGATTGTGAAAGAAGCTTCTTAAAACTACCAAATTATCTTCTCGGTTTGTTCATTTTGTTCCTCAATTGTGATTGCTTATATATGAGTCCCGACCGAGTATTGAATTCAGTCCGTATGGTATTCTCGCTCTCTGCTTTGTTGAAAGTACAAGAGATGCGATTTCCCTTTTTGACCTCTTCCACCATCAAACTTACAAAGATGTTTATGGAAGGGTTGGTCCACTTTGCATTGAATGCGTCTATCGGGATGCCATTTGTTACCATACGCAACCATAACATGGTCATAACACTTGCTTTGAAAAACAATCCACATACCACAGAGTGAGGTACCATTAACATACACATCTATCAACAAGAATAACAACCAACTCTTTTCCCATTAAAATAGTTGCTCTTACACGATTGCCTTCTATTTATAGTATCAAATCTTCCTTTGATATACCGAAGAAAGAAAATATGTAGTGAAGTCCATAGTAACTAGCAAAACCTAGGTTGATTCTATCTAACTCAGACCTTGCTGCTATACTTGTGATGCTCATCAAGAAAAACAAGAAGTGCATTGAGCTAAAACTAATCAGAGTGTAGCACAGAATGCTTTGTGACATAAACCAATCTGAGCACATAAAGACCTCAAATAGAATGACCACTTTTAACAGACATTGATGCAGAAAGTAATAGGTAGCTAGCTCAAACTATTTTGCTTCAACGGAGCAATCATGTCGATCCAACTTCACAGAAAACTCGAGAAAAATAATTGTCAACCTCATTATTAGTTGACTTAACGGATGAAGGAAAAGCAGAAGAGTTGAGCTAACTTGTATAACTCTGGAAATATAAAGATGTGAAATTTACCAGGCAAGCACTACTGGAGATAATCAAGTTGCGACTTTAAACCTGCAAGAGCAAACCAGAATAGAAATTGAAGAAAAACCAAGGTGGGAGAAACAACACTGATCTCAAATAAAAGCAACTGCCTATTCTTCATTTTTCAAGTAGCCCATTAACCAACTCCCTTGGTGGAGTATATCAAGAAAATGAAAAACTAAAGCAACCCAGATCCACTAATCAACAGCCGAAGTCAAGATACACGTGCACACCACCCACGCAAAAACCAGACTTTCACAGCAAAAAATCAACTAGATACGAAATTGCAGTCGAGAGTCTCGATCAAAGAGAAGACGCCCTTTTGACCCAAGAATCGCCAGACCTGACACCCCCATCATCTTTCCCCTTCTTTTTCGAGACAGATACAAGATGAGCAAGGGCAACCCTTACCTAGATCGGCGAGGTCGACCCTTGCTCGAGGCCGATGAGGGGTCCTCGCGCAGTTTGGCACCCCCGAGCGAGATGGAAAGGGCAACGAGACACGAGGAAAGTGAATAATGAAATGAAACTCTCTAGAGTAGCGCGATGAGGACGATGGTGGTGGAGTTCATGGGTCACGGGAAGCGGCAGATGAGTGACAGAAGGAGTTCTTTCGTTTTTAGGTCGAGGGCAAAATGTGAGAGAACTGAAGGCACCGATGGAAAAGTCTGAGAAGTATATCGTTGAAAATAGTGGTTCTCAAAAGTGTTCCCATTCTTGAGAACCATTTTTTTTTTATTCTCAAAAGTGATCCGAAAGTATTCCCGTGAGCAGAATCGGAATCAGAATTATTTGCTTTACTAAACATGTTTCTAATTCTTTTTTATTCCGAGGAGCAGAAACAAAGGAACATAAACGTTACCAAACAGGCCCTTATTTATTTTTCCCGATGGAATGATTCATTGGATAGTTTAGACGTTAGGTTAGATGTTATACTTTGCTGAGCTTCGGCTCACCCTCGTCGATTCCAATCTTTTCAGATTTACCTAGCCATAAGGATGTCGGTGAAGAGTATTGGACATACCATAGGGGCATTGATGAAGTACGCAGTTGGTAGTTGTGATGAGGGAAGCTGATATGTTTTGATTGTCTCCTAGAAGTCTATTATTTTCTATTGATTAAATGGAAAATGTAAGGAACTGCTCATATGTATATAAAAAGCAAGTATTTTTGCCAAGTTGCCGAATTATCTTACTATGTGAATGCTATAGGTTATTGAACCGTATGAAAGGCCATACTCTTTAGGTGCCGTACTTGCCTTTTTATTTCGCAGGCACTTGTATTTTAGTTCTTCCGCATGCGCCCTATATTATATAATATAAGATTAAAACCCACGGTGCCACCACTTAATAGATTAAAAAAGACCATGACTAGCAAGGTAGCGCCTTGGGATGTCGTGGGCCTTATAGCTACTTAGGCTATTTGGCTCCAAAATCTCAAGGAGTTGATCGTATGTGATTTTGTCAATAGGCCCATACGGTTATATTGTGACAATAACTCTGCAGGTGTTGTTCATTAACAACAATAGAGATCTCAAAGGGCTTAAACATATGGATGTAAAGTTTTTTACCATAAAGGAATCCGTACATAATGGTGACGTTGCGGTAGAGTATATTTCTACGAGATGATATGATTGCTTGATCCACCAATTAAAGGTCTACATTTTTGTGTATTTGAACAACATGTCATAAACATGGACTTAGTATCATAGTGGGACGCTATTGTTTAGTGGGAGCTCTTTAGTCTTTTGCTCTAATAAAGTTTACATCTGTATTATGTTACATTTAGTGATAGTTTTGATATGTATTGACTCTTTTACATCCAATGAAGTATTTATGAGTGTGTTATTTTCATATTGAATACATATATGTTTAAGAATCTCAAGGTATTGTGTAAACCTTGAGTGATGGTCAGGGCATTTATTTTTTAGCCATATACATATGTCTTGTTATACATAAAGCCCAGTTAACTATAAAGGTAAGATACATGTGGTTTCCCTAAAACCATAAGGATATTCTGTTATGGCACATCGGGTTCCATGACCCTTAAAGTAGGATAATGGTGATTGACAAGGAAAATAACATATAAAGTTTCTCTATTATTTGAGATGTTATCCATTTGTCATATTACCATATCAAATCCATATCGGTAAAATTAAGAGCATTTGTGACCATGAATGGCTCTATACCTTCCGATGTAGTTCTCGCCATGATTCGGTGTTTGAGACTTTATAGGATCGGATTAACTATTAGGAATTATCTCTAGATCAATATAAAGATGCGCATATACGGTACATTTTAATTAATGTAGCCCAAGTGGGAGAATGTGATATTTATTTCTTACTTGGGCTTTATTAATTATTATTGTAATTAATTATTGGTCTAATAAAGGAAACATATAACGATTCCTAATCCTAGTTGGATATGAGGCTTGATAGTATGGGTTGAGTTAAATCTTATATATAATGAGGGCATATGTTATAAACTCTATAAATATAGCTCAAGTCCCACCTCTAAATCTTAATGTTCACATACCCTCATATTTCGAGTCATCGGATAGCGATACGTGAGGGGCCGTCTCATTGAAGCCAATCTTTAAAAGGAGTTTATAGAGGAGAAGCTCTTGAGTATCGGTTCATCGTAATTCCGCATCAAGAATAATGGATCTTAAACAAGGTGCGTCAATTTTTCTACTTTATGAAACCGTGATTCGTATGTCTATACATGGTGATCTTAGCGCCGCTTAAAGTTGTAATCGCAGCCTACATTGAGTTTTTATGAGTTAGTTATATTAAAGAAATGAGTTATAAATGAGTCTAAACATAATATGAGTGTTAAATGTCATAAATTGGTTTACAACTTATTTTGACCTAATCAGCCTCTACGACTCTTTCTTCATTCTCTCTTACCCACACTCGATCTCGTGCTTCGTTACTCCGCATTCTTATCTTATTTTGAGGCATAAGCTTTCCTACATTCGATTAAATATGAAATTATTTTTAAAATTAGGATCGAGTCGAGTATGGATCGGATATAGGTTCGGTTTAGTATGATATTACATTTGCATTATAATAGATATGTCATAAACAAGTTAGATTAGTCTATACTCACCCATTTGATGGGTCTAGTAACCACTATGTAAGTCCTTGCTGCGCCTAAAACCCGTGTCCCTTAGAGTGAAACCGAGACCCCCTGGCTTGTCATTTTCTTGGATTTCTTGTCTGTCGTCGGCGACCCACTTGATGACGGTGCTTCATTCTCTCGTCCCTCTCCCCGGGGACAATCTAACACGTGAGGACGCTTCTTGGAATTGCTGAATCAGCCTGAAATCCCCTCGGTTCTCATCTTGCTCTGTTCTGCTTTGTTTTCACGAGCCAAGATGAGATCCGAAGCAAGCGCCACCGTCACGCCGGCCTTCACGATGTTGTCGTCTTCGCCGTCCAGGAGGCCATTGTGGGTGAAGTCGAGGTGCTGGAACGAGTTGCATTCACGACCATTCTAGTCATTACTACCGTTGTTTCGTCCTCTCTCGCCCGTCGCTTTGCGGACTTTAACAACAACCGTTAAGCTAAGTCAAGTATCTATTTTCTTTTGGCTTTTTGTGGGGCTTTAAACTTTGTACCGTCCGTTTTTGTTTCAGAGTCGTCGCTGGTTCGATTTGATTATCTTACTCGGTTATGTTCTGTTTTTGTCAGATAATAAAATTGAATCCAAATAGGACAAAATTATATTAATATATTATTGAAATAATAAAGAGAGATAATTTCGGTAAACTACCTAACTATTTGCTACAAATACGAGTCTCAATGAGAATGGGAATGAGAGTTCTTAGATCGTGTCCTTAGGCATCGCAATGTATTCACACCGAATGACTCTATGGAACCTTCCGTGGTTAGCTAAAAGAATGAATTTCGCCTGAAAAACAAAAATTCTTGATCAATACGCTGCTTCTTCCATGCACTTATGTACAGTGCACGCATTGTTTTCTTGTACTAGATCGAAAGGGTCTTTCTAGAACTAGCCGCGAGCTGTTGCTAAATGACTCCATGAGCAAGCAAGAGACGGCGGTCAAATCCCAACGCTCAACCCTGTACAGGCGGGGACAAATGGGGTTTACGTAATTCAATGGCTAGCCGTTTGAGTTTCCTTTGTAAAATATGGAAATGCCATACATGATTATCTCCGTTCTTTTTTACGAGGTGTGTTTGCCTGTGTCTCCCTGCATCCATGTGTACGTGTATGTGTAGTAGGAGTCGTGGAGGAGTGCACAAGTGGCCCATGTGAAATTGTGTGGTGGTATATCATGCATGTATTCTCAATTATATAGTAATCTTTGTGAAGTTACATTTTAATGCGGGTTCCTTTAAAGTATAGAGCATACAGAGAAACCCTTTTGCAACTAGGTTGCAGAAGTAGGCAGATCTTGATTCCACTTAAATGTTATTCGGCTTACTCGGGGCAATATATGGATGTGTGGTCGATTTGCCATCGCTTCACCATGTTCGACATCGCTTGCGATACAGTATATGGTTCACATTCGCCGGATGCTTGCCGGTCGGTCTTGATTAAGCTTGAACATTTGATGGGTTCTAGCTTTGATTGGGCGTCCCTTGATTCACGATAGTACGTTGAAATGGTTTTAGTCTCTCGTAATTGCGAGCAAGTTTGGACCCATTTCCATGCATTAGTAAATATCGTATGTTGGTGTCCAAGTTATGGCCAGCGGCCATAAGCCCCCTTGTTAATCATCTTTTGTTTAACGATTCTGTGGGTAAGCCTGTTTAGTTATAATCAGATGTATACTCGACTTTGAATTTAGCTCACGAGGGTCCATATCCCGGAGCTTAGTAATGAGGCGGTGTAATATTCTTTGTCCGACATTGTGTCGGGTTACTTTTCGTACTTTTATTCCTCACACATGACATGTTGTGTTATTTCTGGCATTTCATTCTATGCTTCGACTTCTTTAGCTTCAATGAGTATGTACGCTTTAGGATCAAAGTCAATAGAAACATTACATGGACGCTCGATCAAGAGCGCTGGGACTCATAATTTGACAAAAGACCGCATGTGACACTTAGTTAATAATTAATCAAGTTAGGATACCAAAAGGATATTAGTTGAATAACTGGTGTAACCAGGTCCTTGCATCTAGATTTTTGGTTACTAGGAAGTGTGGTGTTGTCCCATACTTCACTCGGTTTTTATTCGAGCCCAATAAGTTGGTGACGACTCCCTCACATAATAGAATCTCGTAGGCTAATCAAACAAAAATGAAATCCCAATCACGCAAGATATGATTTTTGGGGAGAATCTGCACCGATTGAGGATCGTTGGTCCACCTTTGGCATCAACTACCTTTAAACTCGTCATTTCCCTAACACCCTCGTTAGGAGAGTCGCGACGGTAGCTTATCAATCTTATGTTAAGATTTTTGTATAAGTCTTTTGTGATATTAAAACGATTATTTCGTGAGTTAATTAAAAGGTCTAAACAATGTGTGAGTCATTGGATTTATTGGGGATTGGGGAATACGGAGGCTGTGCGAGTAACTCGAGTGTGGTTATAATCTCTATTGTATCTTTTGATCCATAGTGGAATTACGTGATGTTCTTCCCGCAGATGTAGGTTTTCCCAACCAAGCTACGTAAATTTAGTGTCCTATTTATTCCTTTATTATGTTTATTTTATTATTCGATCGCTCATTTCTACAACAGCCATAAGGTCCAATATAGGGTAACATCACGATAAAAGGTTGTCCATTTCCATTGCGGGTCAAAGAAAGCTCCTCAAGGAACGAGACTTGAAACATATGCTTCATATGAGACAAAACGCATTCTAAATCTTCGTTTCAAGTATATACCCTAACGATCAAATTCCGCTGTTTTATTCCTAAGCACTTGTTTAAATTGTAACATAAATTTCGTTAATGAAAAATTTGTTCCACTATTTGTGGAAGCCCCAGTAATGTTGGATGGTTCAACTTTAGCGGATCCACTTGGGGTGCTGCTCGTGACAATCAATGATTTTGGTGGAAGTTCGTTTCACGTATTAGTTAGGTGATTTTCTAGGCAACTTTGTGCAACAGACCAATCTCGCCTCCCCTGTCCGATCGAAGTCCTGCCACCCAAATTCAGACCAAGAGATTCGAAACAACTATTTTCCTAGTGTTCGACTAAAATGAAAATATAAAATCCGAACTTGAAACCTAAGATTGGTGAGGCATGTAAACCCTAAAGCACGGGGGAGAAATTTGGTATCTTGAAGATATATTGGGCTAAATTTTGGGGACAATATTGTACATTGGACCGAAATGAATGAATTATTTATGTCATTTTCCCTTTCCACAACGAGAGGAATACGTATCGAGATGCCATGGTGGGTAGGAAGCAAGGCAGAGGAGGGCTCGATTGATGCTTTCTTTTTTTTTTTAAATTACCCTCCAACCGATGTTGTAGTTTGTGTTATTTTGGATTGTTCTTATTGCTTCCGAGGTCGAAGAGCCTTGGCAATCTTCCATGCTCATCTATATCAAGGGTTTAGAATCTATGCTAGATCCATTTTACGATTTATGTTATTACGATTTACTAAATTCCCAATATTAATCCTAGATGTACGGCCCGTGTAATTAACCATCTATTACACAACCCACGTTCATTGTCATTAACTAAGAGTCGGTCTTTCTCGGCTCCCGATGCAAAGCCCAGCTAAAATTACTCGAAATTTCGTCCTCGCATTCCAATTACACTACAAAAAAACAGGGCTTTTGCCACGAAATATTTGCGACAGAAACATTTCGTGGCCAATTTCCGGCGTAAATTGCGACGAAAACCAATTTCGTCACTAATTTGCGACAAATCTTCCGACAAACAAATTTCATCGCAAATTTGAGGCAAAAAAAAAATTCGTGGCAAAATTTGCTACGAAATAAAAGTTTCGTCGCAACATTTGCCACGAAAATCAAGTTTCGTCGCAAACTTTGCCACAAAACAAAGTTTCCGTCGCAAATGGAGACAAATCGGGTTTCCTTTCCTTACGTTGGGACGAAATGGTATTTTAGTCGCAATTATGTTGCCACGACAATAGAGATTCGTGGCCAAATTCAATTGTGTTGCCACAAAAATATATATTCGTGGCAACCTTTGCCATGAGAAATCTCTCGTCGCAATATGACCAAGAAAATATTTTTGGTCGTAAAATTTCAACGATGTCTTTATTTCGTCGCAAACCCTCGGTTTTGTTTTGCGACGAAATTGTGTTTCGTCGCAAAATTTTAGCGCCTAGTTTGCAACGAAATATTTGTGGTCGTCGCATGTTTTGCAACGACGACTATTTTGTGGCAACGTTTGGGACAAACATTTCTTTTTGTCGCAATAGTTGCCACGATCATTGTTTTGTCGCAATATTTAACATACTCTATATTTTTAAAAATAAGATATTTTTAACGCAACATTTGCAACGAACGCTATAATCGTCGCAATATGACCACGAATATTGTTTCTTTGTCGCAAATGTTTTGCCACAAACGTTGTCGTGGCTAAAGGTTGTCGCAAAATTCCACCGACGGTTTGCAATGACATTTTTCGTGGGTAATTTCGTGGTGATTAAAGATTCCCTCTTTAAAATCTCTTTACCTCTTCTCTCTCTCCGCCCTTTCGGTCTCTCTCTACATGAGCCGCACCCGCCCTCCTCCCTCTCGGTCTCTATCTGCGGGGAGCCGCACCTCGTTTTTCTATTACGCCTTCTATCTTCTCCCTTCTCCATTTTTATTTGTGTCTTATGGTAAGTAATCATAGAATAAATTATTATTTTAGTTCATCATTTTTTTGTCAAATGCCATAAGCTTCGTGAATGTTGATTATTTTTTTTTTTTTTTTAGGTACACGTCCTTTTGCGATTTCACAATACAAGTGAATCTTGTGATTTTCATCAAATTGCAAAATATTAGGTGAAATTCGGTAAGCCTTGTTGACATTGTAACTTATTAAGTTCGAAGTAAAGTTGTGCTCATAAGTCAAGGTGTATGTGTAGATTAGCAAGATTAGCGATAATATTTGCGTATTTTTTGCAAAACGTTCATAAAGGATCTTGGGCTCGCGGTGAGAGTTAGAACGAAAGGGTTCCTTTGTCGCAATGGGTGCGGCGAAAATCGAGTCTCATCGTCGTTGTTTTGCTACGAAATCGGGTTTCGGCGTTGCTATTTTGCGACGAAATCTGGATTTCGTCATCGCTATTTTGCTACGAAATCTGGATTTGTAAAACGTGATGCGATATCTTCTTTGTCGCAATTATTTGGGACGATATTATGTTTAGTCGCAAATTTTGGCTTAGTGCATTTTAGTTTTTGCAATTTTACAAATTTAATTAAGAATATTAAATAGTTTACATGGTATTTTACTATTTTAAAATAATTTTTAATTTTTTAACGAGCAATGCAAAGAGAGAGAGCTTGGATGTATAATAGGAACTTACACGAGCGTCGAGGATTGGCCGATGAGTTTTGCATTGGGTTGGAGCGGTTTTGGAATTTGCTAATAGTCAATTTGATTCAAGGGATAGAAATAAGTTAAGATGTCCTTGTAAAAGGTGCGAAATAGCAATTTTCATGATTTTGATAGAGTTAGAGAACATCTTATTAGATTTGGGTTCACTCGAACTATTATAACTGGACTTGCCATGGTGAACAATTTATATCGATGAAGGATATAGAACAAGTGATCATTTTTCGGTTGGGGATGAATGTGGTTATTATAATCAATTGAACCGTATCGGAGGATGGTGATTGATGCGGCCGGTCGAATTTCGCTTTGAATCAAACCATGCCGGTTCTAGTTTTGTTCCACATTTGAACAAGTGGGCACTAGCTATGCATCACAATTTGATGATGCGGGAGTGACGGGGTTTTGATGAGAATGTGCACAATGAAAATTTTACATCTAATAAGTTCGGAGAAGTGTTGGAAGCCGCAAATGAACCTTTGTGGGCGGGTTGTGACAACCACACTAAGTTATCGGCGACGACGAGAATGTTAAACATCAAGGCGAGCATAATGTGTCCAAGGATTGCTTCAACTCTTTCATTAATGTAATGCGGGAAGTAATGCCTCGCGATAATATCATGCCGGGTGATTTGTACAAAAATGAAAAAGCTAGTGAATGACTTAGGTCTTCCGGTTATAAGGATTGATGTATGTAGTGGGGGTTGTATGTTATCTTTGGGGGATGATGAAAATGCGAGAATCTTGCAAATTTCGTGGCTAACGAGGTACAAGATTAATATGAGGCGGGGTCGTAATCGAAGCGTAGGCCGTGCAAGCAATTGTTTTATCTACCCTTAATTCCCAGATTGCAAAGGCTATATCAATCTCAAGCCTTGCTAAATACATGACTTGGCATGCAACTCATGAAACCGATGAGGGTCGATATGTCATCCTTCGGATGCGAAGCTTGGAAACATTTTGATAGAACATACCCCGAGTTTGCGATGGAGCCTCGAAATATCGGGTTAGGTCTTTGTCTTGATGGATTTGCTCCTTTTGGGAAATCGGGAAAAAATTATTCATGTTGGCGGTTATCTTAACTCCATACATCGCCACTTGGTATGTGTATGAAGGCGCCTTATATGTTTTTGACATTGATCGTGCTTGGCCCACAAAATCCGAAAAAATTGATAGATGTATATATGCAACCATTGATTGCGGAGTTACGACGGTTATGGGATGGAGGTGTTCCTACGTATGATGTTTCTCATCGGACATTTGTAATGAAGGCGCACTTCTTTGGACGATAAATGATTTTCCGGCTTATGGGATGTTATCGGATGGAGTGCAGGTGGGATCTTAGGATGTCCCATATGTATGGAGAGATCAAAGTCATTCGATTAAAATACGGTAAGAAGGCCAGCTATTTTGGTCATGGGATAATTTTTACCAATGAATCATACATTTGAAAGAATAAAAAGAGTTCACCAAGAATATGAGTGAAAAAACGTCCCCACCATTGAGGTTGGTGGTGAACAAATTTGGGAACGAGTGTATGGGTTTCGGCTATTGTTGAAAACCCCCGTGACATGACTATTGCGTACGGAAGCACACATAAGTGGACTAAGCGCGGTATATTTTGGGATCTACCATATTGGAAGACCCATCTTATTCGTCATAATCTTGACGTCATGCACATAGAAAAGAATGTTTTCGATAATGTCATCAATTTTGTGATGGACGTCATTTGGAAAAACAAAAGACAACTTGAATGTGAGAAAAGATATGAGAGTTATTTGTGATCGGCCGGCACTAGATGTGGATGCAAGTAGTAGGGGACCAAAACCAAAAGCAATTTATACATTGGACAAAGAGCGGAAACGGGTTGTTTGTCGGTGGTTGAAATTTGTGCGATTCCGATGGATAAGCTTGAACCTCGGGAGATGTGTTGATTTGAATGAATGCAAGTTGGCGGTGCGAAGAGCCATGATTGCCACATATTTATGGAAAGACTAATGCCAATAGCTTTCAAGGAACTTGCCGAACTTTGTATGGGGCGCCATAACGGAGTTAAGTAATTTCCTTCATGATATTTGTTCAACGGTGTTAAAAACATCACATATGGAGAAGCTAGAAGGAGATATTCCAATAATTCTTTGCAACTTAGAAAGGATATTCCCTCCATCATTTTTGATTCAATGGAGCATCTCTTAGTTCACTTGCCTTATGAGGCCGAGTTGGAGGTCCGTCAATTTATTGGATGTATCCGTTTGAGAGGTAAAATAATTTTTTTAAAATAAATTTGAAGTTACTTTATTACGTATTATGTTCTCATGAACTTTTTTTTATTATTGTAACCAGGTTTTTATATCATTTGAAGAGAAAGCGAAGAACAAGGCGTGTGTTGAAGCTTCGATTTGCAATGCATATATTATGGAAGAAGTGACAACATTTGCATCATATTATTTTGGTCGGCGTACGGTGCAAGAGACGGAGAGCGGGGAAGAAATGATGAGGGTCCCATTGACCTCAATTGCAAATCATTCTCTATTTTCAACTATCTTGGTCGACCAGTGGCGCATGTAATTTTCGTTATTTAACGGACGATGAATTGCATGCGGCTCATCATATATTTTTTGGCCTTGAAGTCGAGCCATACTTGAGTAAGTGTACTTTTACATATATATATATATGTATATATTTGTGTCGAAGATTTGCTAATATATAATTGGTATTTGTTAATAGGATTTTTCAAGCTTCAATGTCGGACTACCACCGAATGATTTTGTTGTGTTTGTGATGAACGATTTGCGGCATGGTTGCAAACATATGTACGTTGTCTTTGTACGAAAAGCAAGTTATTAATATTTTATAAATTATTAGTTAAAAATATATTATTGACTTTGCGTGTGCGATATCGGGTTCACGGTATTGATGATCAAGTCGAAGAGCAAGGATTGATATATCATCGTCATGGGGTCCAAAAGAACGGTGCGAACTTGGCCGGTATATTTCATAAATGGGTACAATTTTCACACTCGGAGTACGGAATGGGAAAAGCAACAATGAACGGTGGTGTGTGTGTTCGGTCGTCCAATAGTGGTAGTGCGAAAGATGATTTTTATGGCTTGTTGGATGAAATCATAGAGATAGAATACCTGGACCACAAATGCGGGTTGTGTTATTTAAGTGCACGTGATTCGACCCTGACGGAGGAATGAAGGTGCATACAAAGTTTAATTTGGTTGAAATAAATCACAAAAAAAATATGTGAAATATGAACCATTTATCTTGGCACAACAAGCAATTCAAGTATATTATGCATCGTATCCTAGTTTGAAACGTGACAAAGCTGATTGGTGGTTGTATGTAAAACCAAAGCACGAGGAAAGTTGAGGAACACTTTGGAAGGATACGGCGTATCAACGGGAGGAAGTTCGTAATATAGTTGAAGTTGAGGAATATAACATTCCAACTTTACGAGATCCGTGCGGAGCTGTGATAGATGTAGATCCAAATGAAATTCGCGAATCAAACATAGAAGGCATCGAAGAATCGATTTTGAGGCGGATGATGAATATGATACTATTGAAGAAGACGAAGATGAGGATCAAGACGAAGACGAAGGTGAAGATGAAGATGAAGATGAAGATGAAGATGATGATGATGATGAAGATGGAGATTAGGTTTTTTGTAACACTCTTTATGAATTGTTTCTTGCCGTTAAATATGTCTTGAATTTCATGTACTCGGTCCGGTTTATCACCCGACCCGACATATATTTTTGTGCGGCCCAAAAGTGGAGAAAAAATGTAGATTTAGTTCGTGACGCGGAGAGTAGGGCACTTCTTGGTTTTCATTGAAATGTGTTCTCCGGTGTGTTTATCTTTGGAAGTGCCGACATTATTACGGTCTAATTCTAATTCTCTTACGGATGGGAGGTCTGCTGAACTTGAGAAGTGGTGATCTATGGCGTCCTTCTCTTGGGCTGAGTTGATGATTGTTTGGAATCGGATAAGTGCCGCTTGATTGAAATTTGTTCTCCGGTTGTGTTATTTTTCGGTTTGGGCAATGGCGACGTTTTGAGAACCGGGGAAACTTTGGTATTTCTATCTCGCTCAACGTCTAGTTCTAATTACGGACTTTTTGGGGGACGGACAAATCGTCGAGTTTGTTGCATCAATTTAGGCAATATTGGACTTTTTGGGGGACGGACGATCGTTTTGCGTTTTTTTTGTTGCATGATGAACTAGTATTCTTTGATCACATATTCGGGTCCGCGTGATGGATTGAAATTTGATTACCTTCCTGGGCACTTGCGGTTTTCATTGAAATGTTCCTCCGGTGTTTTTATCTTTGGAAGTGCCAACATTATTAGAGTCCGGTTCTAATTCTATTGCGGATTGGAGTTGCTTGGACTTGAGAAGTGGTGATCTATTGCACGTCGACTAGTCCGGTTTTCGGATCTATGAGGAGTAAAGCAACTTTTCATGTGCATCACTTGGCGAGGCTTGACGGAGGGGTGTAGGTGGCGCCCGGCGACGAAACTTTGGCCGAGCGCCCAAATTTCCAAATCTCTGGAGCCTTGGGCGCGAATGATGATGGATAGATGTAGATCGATGGCGGATCCTTGGCCGCGAGGACCCGGATTTCCATATCTCGATTGGAGCCCCAGACGACATTGCACTAGAATCCGTCTCTTGTCCGATTACCTCCGTCTCATATTGCTGCAACATCGGCTTGAATAGCGGAGGAAAGTTGAACCCGATTTCCTCCGTTTGCCTCGAGGCATTCTCCACTTTTTTTCATGGCCGGCTCATGAAGTCGCTTGGAGATTTGTTCCTTTTGCTCTATCGAGTGAAAATCCCTCCCACCGGATGTATGGGCTCCAAAGGAAAATCCTCTTCTCCATGCCTTGCCGATGTTCTTGCTTCATGTGCTCATGGCTCTAGATCTAGCAACGGACGAGCCGCCGCGTGCGCACGTCGCCACGAGCTGGTGGACTCGTCGGCGACGGATGCTTGTGGGTGGACTCGTAGTGCCCGTCCGCGTGAAGCTCCGTGATTCCGGCTCTTTCGAGGTCAAAAGAAGGCCGTCGCGCCCGCTCCCGGGTTCCCGCCGTCGACAGCGCAAGAACCCCGTCTTGATTGCGGAGGGGTTGTTGCTCTTGAACAATCCGAAGCTGAGACCCGTGGATCCGAGAAACCCACAAGCCGGCCACCTCACCGTCGCGGCTTCTCCGCCGAAAACCACGGATCATGTGATTTTTTACTCCCTTTTTCTCTTTATTACCTGAGTTTGTGGGCGAAAAAGTTTGATTTCTTTGTAGTTCTTTATTATAATGGTTGAATCTTGTGATTTCCGAGGGGTTGTTGCTCATGAAAATCTGCTTATGCTTCTCCGCATTTGTGTTTTGTCGTGTTAGTATCGTTGCTTGAATTCTTTTTACACGAGTATTTCATTAGCTATCGACAAGAAACTTTTGTTGTCATTTGGAGTGATGCGGCAGTTCCATAGTAATCCACTTCGGTTATCGGACGGTGGCTAGAGTTCACATTTGCGCCCCTCCTTTTTTTTTTCCTTTGTTTTTTAGTTGAGAATTTACGATTCCAATTTGTCTCGAGCGGCTGTGGACTCTGTCCCCGCTTAAAGATGAAAGAATTCCCTTTGCGGTGTTTTGCTATTTGGACGCATGGATGATGGCCTTCAAATGTAAGAGTGCTGAAAAGACATGATTTTGTGGTGGGATGTATGTCAAAATTTCTGTTGACGTACGGCTATATGTGGGTATGCGGGCACACTGAAGATACTATGTGATGCGGGAAACGTGCGAGAATCATATTAGATGTGAAGGTTGCTTTATACGGTGGTTCTTGGTTTTGATTGCACGGCTAAAGATATGGTGACTTTTTGGTGTTTGTTTGAGTTTTTGTCGAGTTCAATCTGTAATTTTGTAAATGGGTTGCTATACTTTGGGACATTTTGGAATGATATGTTTCAAATATATAAAGAAAAATGGGGAGGGAAGACCTAAATTACTAACAAGAAATATGTGGGAACTTTAGGGTTATACTTGAGTAGTTGGATGTTACCGACAACAGGCATATGAAATGAAGTACAATGGGAGAGGATCATTGCGGCCAATCCTTCTTAGTGCCGGAAAAGAACTTTGTCATTTTTGTTGATGGTTTGTTCGTTCCATCATGTTCTTTAATTACTCGGTTTCCACAAGATTCAACCCTTATAATTAAATGAAATGAGTAGTGATTGTTGAGTAAAAACATAAATAAAAAGAGCCAAAGAAAAGAGAAAGAAAGACCATCCATTAGGTGGGTTTATATCTGTCGGTTCTTGCATTCCGTTGCTTATTTTTACTCAACAAGTATTCTTGTCTTGGGAAGATTGCGAAGCCATCTTCGGTGTAGCTCTCGGGACTTGTTTGCGAATACAATCGGAATTCTTCTTGCCTAATTCTGTCTTCATTTAGTAGCCGAATCGAGACAAAATGGTAAGCTTGATAATTATGTGTCCCTAATACATGTTCTTATTTATGCTGATGTTTGTCTAAAAATTTTTTTTTGGATGTTAGTATAGCGTGGAGGCCACATCCATGGTGCATCATCAAAAGGAAGACTAGGCCCTTCCCATTCCCAAGACATCCATGGTGCATCTTCACAAGGAAGACCGGGCCATTTAGATTCCCATTTGCCTTGCCTAGGCTCGTCCTCGGCCCTTTCCCGCAGCTCGTCCCAAGCACTTTCCCCGGTTCGTCCCCGGCTATTTCATCTCACCTGTACCACTACGCGCCGATGAACCCATCCGACCCGAACGTACTTCGGTTCTATGTGCTTGTTCCACCTTCTTGATTGGAGCCTCGAATGATGAGGGAAGCACACCTCAAGAGAATACGCCTAATGAGATAGAGCCGTATGGAGATTCGTAAGTACTTTTTTTAACCTAAATGTAATATTTAGGTCATCCCTTCGTTTGGTTTCCGATATGGATGTGAGTGAGTGACATTGCGATTCAAAAATAGTGTGGAGGTGGTGCGCGAACTTAATCAAATTGTGAATAATCATTGGAAGGGGTCGTGGACTACTTATCGCCGCTCCAACACAAGTGGTTTGTGGTGGAGCGAGTTCAAGGTGAGTTTTGTTATTCTGTTTTCTCATAAACTAAGTTCGGCATAAATGAAATCGGTTGTTTTTCCATTGATTACGGCGAAAGTACGGTTGGGATGAAGAGCATGAGGGGCAAATTCGTAGAGTTTTTAATAAAAAAGTCGGTGATCACATTCGTCAAGTGATGCATAGAGCAAAGACGGCCAAGAAAAGGCCACATTTTGTCCCCGGCGACGATTGGGAGGCAATAAACATAACCTGGGATAGTGAAAAAAATTAAGCAAATGAGTGAACAAAACAAGAGGAATCGAGCTTCGTCTTCTACTCAAGTGTCTGCGACGTATCTTTGGGGCTCCATCGACGTTGCCGATCATAGAGAAAGGATGGTAAGTTTTGTTAAATATGTGGTAAGTTAATTCAATTTAATTTCTCATTTGTGTTTCAATTTTGTAAACACGTGAATTGGGGGTGGCGCCGTCCTACGCGGCTTTGTTTGAACGAACTTTTCGAAAAAAGATCGGACATGGACTAGCGACCGAGCGAAATCGTGAAGGTGTGTAAGGTTATAAACTTTTCATGTTTATGGTAGTTAGATATATAACGTTATTTTATTTTCATATCTATTTTATTGATGTAGGAAAAATTTGATGAGGCGATGAGTACGGCTAGTGGAGGTGATGGTGGGAGTGCATATGGACTTCCCGGCTAACGAACGGATAGTGTGGGTCGAGGCAATGGGTGCAAGAACATATGGCTTGGGCTCCATGACAAGGATTTGCACGGGAAGAGGCTGCTTTGGAAGTTCATCCTCCGGTGCGGTTGGTAGAAAGAGGACCCAAAGGGAGGAGGAAATGGCCGACCGAGACATTTACTTGTACGGAAGGACGAAGAAATTAAGGAGGTCAAAGATCGACTTGCCGAGAAAGATGAGCGAGATGAGAGAAATGATGGACCATCGTAGATCCTTCGAGCTTCAAACGCGTCTCAAATAAAATTTCTCATGGAACGATTCCATGAAATAGGTGATGGACAAAATTGCGGGCGAGACAATGAAACCGACGTTTTCGATGATTTCTTGTTGAAGAATTCGTTAGACGTAATACCAATGATTAAACAATAAGGTGGAGGAGGTGGAGACGAAGACATGGTATGATCATTGACCAAGGTAATAATGATCGCGGTGATCATTGCATCAAAAGATTTTGCATATTGCTTTTGTTGCTCTTTGCTATGTTCCTTTCCCATTTGTTTTTGTGGGCTTAATGAGTTGCTCAAATAAATCTACATATTTGCGAGCTTTTGCAAACTCTCCTTCTTTATTAGCTTATGTGTTCTTGGAATTATCTAGTGGTTGTTTGGTCGACTTGTTTGTTGTCTTATATTGGGGGAGTGAGGCTGCGCAAAGGGTGGGATGAATGAGTAAAAAGTAAGATATTGCTACGGTTTGAGTCGATATATCATAGTACGTCAAGGCTTTTCCTGGGATAAAGAAGTGTTCATCGAGAATAACTATGATGTTAGTATCCTTTGTCGAGATAGATTGAGAAATGTCCATATTGTGGGATTGGATTTGGTATGCTCTGTCTAGTATAATAGCCTCGACGATGTATACAATGAGATCCTCTTTTAGTTTTATTTTAATCTTGCCTTATTATGCCTCACTAGAGCCAATCATAAAGGCAATGTCTTTTGACTATGACATGTGAAGGTTCCCATCTCGGATGACCGCACCATTTGAATGACTTTTTGATCCGATAGCGTCTTCCTCCATCTTTATGTTAGGGTGAAACCGAAGCATTAGGTGTTTTGGTGCTAATGCGACATAATTCTGTGGGATGCACATGAGATTTCGAGCTATATCGATTTTTTTGTCTCGCATTTAATGGGCCTCATATATTTTGCAAATATTCGATTGTGATCCTGTTTGGCTAACTATGTCGCTTTACTTGTTTCCTTCTAACAGGTGATAGATGAATTTGATGAAAATGTACATTTTGTTGAAATTGCTATCAAAGAAGATCCGGAAATAGCGAAGTACCGGAATTATGGGCACGCCGTGCGTGCAGTTTTCAAGAACAAGGAGATGATCGGGTTAGATTATCTAGTGCTCTCACTTCATACTTCTTTGTTTGCCTCGCATCCAGGATTCATATCTTTATTATAACCGAGCTAGTTTTTTTACTTGTTCGCATGTTTGGGAGATATTTTTTAGATGTTGGTTTGAGATCGGACAAAGTACTCTGTCTTGTGTCTTTGTTTAGGCAATTCTCCCTATCCAGGAGAGTTCTTTCGTTCGGGAATAGCCATTTGGCAAATTTACCGTCTTCGTTATTGACATAGCGAGTGAGCTCTAATTCTTGGCGCAAATTATTCTATCTTTGGTGATACAGGATTGTCCCGGGAGTCAAAACGAAGAAAGAGTACGAGAGAATTTATTGAGGCAAATAAATGAGAACGTTTCCGTGCTGTCTAGTTGTTGCCAATGTCCGTCGATTCGGTTTGTTCCATCCTAGCTAGCTGGTCGAATAATGCCCATTCTGTTTCTCAATGAGATCTTTCTATTCATCAATCCCAATGGATTATACTTGTACCAAGTTCCAAAAGAAATTTAGAGAATTTTAACATTTGATTGAATCATTGAAAATCCCACGGGAATTTCATTTTGGGGTGGTAATGCACAAAGAAATGCCACTAGAACATCTATGCTTTACGTTCTGTTTAATTTTTAGTCGATGTGGTCATGCACAAAAGAAATGATACTTGGTTGATATTGCCGGAAAGATAACACGTTCCTGTTTAATTTTTGGGGATCTTCAAGGCCTTCATTGCGGGAGAAAGGCCAACTGTTGTTACAATTTTTGTGCCTGTCCGATTTTCCTCTGGAGCATACTATTAGTTAGCTAAGGGTTTGCCTCCTTGTTTTTGACCTCTTTTTCATATTCTTGCTTGTGCCAAAGCTAAGCTTACTTGTATTGTTGACTTCCCTTCTTGCAGTCGTATTTTGATAGGGCTCCGGCTTGACCGATGATCTTGTTTGATCGGAGAAGCGTAGTGGAGGTTGAGATGACGATCTTCTTGGGTATTAAAAACTTTTATGCTATCACTATTGCGATAAACGAGAGTACAAACGAACTCAAATTGTAATGAGTGATGCCATCATTTCCCCTTAGTGACACTTGTTCGGATGAACATTCCAAACTTCCCCGATCGATTTGGTAGTCTCTCTCTTTGGTTTTTCCTTTGATGGTTTTTCTCTCTGTTTCACTTGTACATACTTAAGTCTTGTTGATGAGGCTTTGTTGCTTGAAGAGGGTTTATTTCATTGAAACGCGAGATTCTCAAGTATGCGCGTTCTTTAGTCATTGAGACGGAATAGTAAGATGCTTAAGTTCCATCTGTTAGTTGATATTTTATTAATACGGGCAATGGAATTGTAGCACAACGAATCTGCTTTTTGTTGTGGGACTCTTGTTGCGACAACTCTTTTCACAAATTTTGCTAATGGAGCGACGAATGACATTTCGTCACACATTTGCGATGGAGAAATTTTCGGCGCAAATTTGCCATGAATAAAAAATTTCCGTCGCAAACTTTGCGGCCGTTTTAGCGACGAAATATGGATTCGTCGCAAATTTCGTCGCAACATAAATACTAAAAAACTTTTTTGTAGCTGCCACGAGAAGAATATTACGTCGCGCATTTGCGACAAAACCATGTCCGTCACAAAGCGCCACGAAATAAATATTCGTGGGGAATTTGCGACGAAACTATGACCGTCGCAAACCCGCCACAAAGTAAATCTTCGTCGCTAATTTGCCCACGAACATTATCGTCGTAAAATGTGCCACGAAACAAGTGGTCGTCGCAAATTACCACGAATATTATCTCGTCGTAAATTTTCCACGAAATAAAATAGTCGTCGCAAATTTGCGGCGAAAATTTATTTCGTGGCTGATGTACCACAAACATGCTTTTGTTGCAAATTCTGACGAATACGGTTTCGTTGCAAAATTCGTGGCAAATTTGCAACGAAACATAAAAAGTGCCGATTCGCGACGAAATTTTTTTCGTTGCAAATTTCGTGGCAAAATGGATTTGCCACGAATTTTTCCCAAATTTTCGTTGCAAATTTCGTGGCTAAAACCTTGTTTTTTTGTAGTGTTAGATCTATGTAATTCGACCTTAATCACTATGATTTTGGGGGAGGGATCATAGATCTTGACATCTTCCATAAAATCACGATCATAATCCATGTGACATATGATGTTGGGAAAATACGAATCGACACACACATCTCTTGCAAAGTCGTAAGGTCAACCCAATTTTCGTTTTTGACTCTCTTGTCTTAAAACATGCATAGTTTGCCATTGCCACAACTTTACGACCAGTCTTATTTCCCTTCCCTTATTCTCTAGGAAGTCTCGCTCATGGCAAGTTTTCATATATTTATTTATTTATTTATTTTACCAATTATTGCTGTAATAAAAAAACAAATGAGGAGAATAAAACTAACTAAAAATAATATGTAATTATGTATATCCTCTTGAACGAGATCTCAACAAGCCCGGCCCAGATACAAAGAATTTAGAGGGGACACCTCTCTTCTTTCTCTACTTAGCTAATAATTCCTCTTCTGCAATATAGACATAGCAATTCCCAAAGGCAACGAATAATGGTCACCCACCAACAAGGTGAAGAATGGCTTAATTACATCGACCGATTACATGGGCGACGGAGCCGGAGAAGCGGCCACGACGTCCCCGGCGGCTGTACCCGAGCTCAGCAGCTCGATCATCGCCCGGTGCGGGTTGGTCCGTTGCACCTCGCACAAGTCCGGCAAAAATACTCCTGTAAAATTATTTCGATGCAAGAAAATATTAGTCAAATCATTTCTGTTTTATTAGCTTTGTGAACGGTGACTTCTTCGCACAAGAAAAATAATTTAAAGGAAAAAAAGCGTTGAATTTGGTCAAACGCCACGATTGAGCAAGCCAGAGAAAATTCTTGGGGTCAAACAGAAGTATCGAATAAGGAATGTCTTTCAATTTTGCCGTGGCGAAAGCAAAAAGGACTAGCACAAGATTTTTCTATACCCTAATTTTGCGTAACACATTGATTTTTAATGCTTTCGACGTAGATGGCCGAATCGTGCGTTCATACCTTCTCCGGCAGCCAAATTGAAGTAGAGGTCGATGATGTTGGGGCATCTCCGGTAACACGCTGGGGCGCAGAGCTTGGCGGTGAACTGCGGCTCGAGGAGTGCGTCCGAGGAGATCCCGACGACATCCCTATCGACCCCGCATGCGCGCACGCACCGGTCGGTCTCGATGTACCCGGCCATCCTCTGAACGACGACCTCGGACGTCCGGCACTGGTACTCGACCCCGCTGCCCCGGCTCGCATA
This sequence comes from Rhodamnia rubescens, assembly GCA_021437795.1. Classification (NCBI taxonomy): domain Eukaryota; kingdom Viridiplantae; phylum Streptophyta; class Magnoliopsida; order Myrtales; family Myrtaceae; genus Rhodamnia; species Rhodamnia rubescens. Next base: position 2,367,920 of record JAILYA010000024.1, read on the forward strand.
CGTCTCAAGCGAGCATCTCTTCCCCGAGGACGCGATCGAGAACGCACACAGGTCCTTGGGCAGCTCCTCGCACACGATCTCAGCTGCAAAAAAGATTCCGGCTGCCACGTGAGCAACAAAAAGAGCGCGGGAGAAACGATCCGGATGGTCACCGGGAAAACCGAAACATAAGACGTGGGATAACGTTCGTTACCTAATGTCGCATGGAGGAAGAGGGAAGAGAGGAGGAGAGCCAAGGTCAATTTGCCTGAGGAAGAAGCCATTGAACCTAATTCCAATCGAAGGAAAAAATCTCGGGTCTTGCTTGGTTTTTGTGTCCGTGAATGTAGCGTTTGGTGTCGGAAGATCTAAGAATGTCCGAGAGAGACATGGCCATTTATAGAGACAGAGGTACGTGCTTTTAAGCTTGTCGATTGCAATTGGTCGCCGGTAACGGAAACGCGTCTTTGAAGCTTAAACGTTGACGTTTCGTGGCGGTGGACGTGTTGGTGAAGCCTTCCTACCTCTCGATTGTCTCACATACGTGATTACGTGAATAATAATTAGGGATTCGGGTATTTTAATTTCCACTTACCCAGTCAATTGTGAAAAAAAGAAGAAGAAAATTGGGAAATTGAGTTTCTCCTTGTGGTGGACGTTGGTTTTATGTGGAGGAAGACCGAACTCGGCCGTCATCTGTCCTTGGTTGGATCCACATGGCTGGTAAGAACATCGAATTGCGCCACCAATCTTTTTCAACATGGTGCGTTCGAACCATCGGCTCTACCGATCTCTATTTATCGACAGGAATTGTCGCATCCATGTGCATCGAGTAAGATTTCTTACGTACGAATAACGGCGTAGCATGCCACGCGGAATCTATAATTTGAAAGTTATATTCAACGTAATTTAGCTCATTCTAATTAATCAATTTTTTTGTCATATTACCATTTTTTTTTTCCCATAAAAATGTGTTAGTCCATGTTGGGTGACAAAACCCATGTGCCATTGACGGCTCAAGCACGCCTAAGGAACGAGCATTTGGGCATCCTACGAAAAGCAGCTGCCGCGTCAACATTGACCGACCAAAAAAACAATAGAAATTGGAAAAAAAGAAATGAAATCTTTGCACTAAGGTCAAGTCGCGAGTTGGTTCGTTGGTCCAACATGGTGAGAACCTAAATTACACGAACATCGCAATTAAATTGGCCGTGTGGGAAAAGTTGCAGAGTCTTCCACAGAGACGTGGAAATCCAAGGAGGTAGGCCGGCAGTTGAAGAAGAGAAGGTTCTAATTCATTCGTGTGGTCCTGGAATTCTGGAGTATTCCTTCCCTTAGGACGCGTAACAGAAAATCTAACACCTTGGCAATCGAATGAAAGCACGCTCACTCAAAAGTTTAAGAAGACTTAAACGGTAAGATATGACCGATCTAAGTTATATTAGCCGGTCCACATCACGCCAATTCCCCGACGTGAGATGAACTCTCTGACATAACGTGCGAGAGCTCGACGGTGAGGGATATGCTCCCCCTTAATTCATGCCTCGTTCTGCACTAACACGTCTCGACTTGAACCTTCCCACGTCGTTGCAACGCACCCGCAAGTGTGCGCATTTGTAACCATCAAATGCCAACAGGAGCTGCGTTGTTGTAGCCCAATGCTCGCTTCCACTCACGTTCATTATCTCGTCTTATCGGACAGACCGTTCATGGTCTTTTCTCGTCAAATCGACTGTAATGGCGATTTCCACCGGAGACTGAATCGATTAGGGGAGCCTGATCCATCAACCATCGGGTCCATACCAATTGTTCGGAAAATAAGCAATTGGGCGGAGAGAACAATGCAAGATTCTATTATAGATCGAGGGGCAAATTTACGGCGGATTTACGGCGTAGAAAGAAAATCCACCTGATTTCTCGCAGAAAGAAAATCACGCCTCCAACTTTAATGCCCACAAGGGGCAAATTTACGGCGGAACCCAGAAATACTTCGTGCCTAAGAAGGGCTAGCAACAGCAGGTGGGGTGTCCACCTAAAACGTGCTCGATGATCGCTCGATCGCGGGCTTGAATGGAAGAAGTCCGTTACAATGGGTTCAACGAGAAAGCAATTAGTAGTAGGTTCGCTTCTGGCTTTCTAGTATGGAATCCACTTACGTGCCTTGCATCAATTTCAAACCCGTAATTCCTTCTGGAACATGGAATATGGGTCAATGAGAGAGTTTGCCAATGGAGATTTCTGATTTGGGTAGGTTGTGGTGTGTCGCGCCAGGCCGGGCCGAAGTATCTGGTCCGGCTTAGGATCGGTCGACTCGATCTCAACTTCCTCGAAAAGATGTCTCTTGCCTATTAGGGGTGAACGATTTCGGGGTGGGTAGGTTTCGGACTAGGAACTTGAAACCTACCCTAACTAATTTTTTTTTTACTTTTTTTTTTAATTTTTTTTTAGTAAAATAATATGAGCAACAAAAATGTTCAAAGTAGAAGATAATCAAGATGAATCCATATCCGCTAAACACGTGATCACGTACAACTATAAACGATGAAAAGTTCAAACACATAACTACGTATAATTATAAATAATAAAAAGTCCAAACATGTAATATAAAACATAAGTTATAAAATTGCTTTCTCCATTCATCAAAATAAATGTTTAAACTCCATTCTCCGTTCATCTACAATAATATTGCTCAAAAGAATAGAGAGAGAACAACAAAGAATGGAGAAAAAATGAATGAGGTGAGCCATAGTTACACGCAACTTAGAGAAAGTATGTTGTTTTTACTTTAGCTAAAAATCGAATCCAAAATCGGTCCGATTTTCGGGTGGGTGTTCACTTGGAACCAGAAATCGGACCGGTTTTTCGGACAGTCCGGTCCGGTTCTCCGTTTCCCGGTTGCGCACCCCTATTGCCTACACGTGATTCAACTTTTCCTAGGCATTTTCGTACATCAGGTGTATCGCCACAACATTACGATGTGCTACGGCATTTTTTTGTACTTGATTACCTCAAAAAAAAAAAATTGTCGTAGCACACCGTAAAATCGTCTTACTCTGATACAATGGATCACCGTAACCAGATGTAAAAGAGACAACAAAAAATAGGTTGTAACCACCTTAAAAATTCCAAACACCTTTGGATGGTCTGTCCAGCTTGCCTAGTTGGGTCTTTGGATAAATAAAGTTCGCTACCTCTAATGAATATCTTGAAATCAGTCCCGGGCTAAATCAGCAGGAACGTTGTGAAGCCGTTCTTTTGTCAGAGGAATTCCATTGTCAGGCGATCCCCCATACCAGATCCTATAGGAGCCGTTAATAACTGGAAGGTTACACCAAAGGAATATCACAAATCCGTATAATATCCTAAAAAACCTCCAACTTTAGTTTTTATCCTAATTTTACCTTTTGTCTCATAAAAAACCTCTAACTTTAGGTGCCGTGCGAACTCAACCCGAAAACGTTTGTTGTCCCATAAAAAAAGCCAATTACGGGTTCGATCTCAATTATACCATAATTTTTTTTGTCTCATAAAAAATTTTCAACTTTAACTTGGTACTAAGGGCGTGAACAATAATCATTTTCTTCCCGAGCTCTATTTCTAGTTAGAAATAGATTTTTCCTATTTGGGAAAATGACACAAATAGTCCGTGAATTTTGGTCCAATGTGCAATATGGTTTGAATTTTTAATTTGTTCAATGTAATCTCCTAAACTTTAGCCTAATGTGCAATATGGTCCCTAAACTTTTGACTTGTTTAATGTAGTCCTTGAACTTTAAGTACATGTTCAATTTGGTCCCTAGACCATATGAAAATGTTCATTGTTATCACCGATCTTAAATTAATGGAAGGACTATATTGAACATTTTCATATAATTTAGGGACTATATTAAATATGTCGTAAAAGTCTAAGGACCACATTAAAAAAACTAAAAGTTCATGGATCATATTGAACACTAAGTTAAAGTTCAAGGACCATATTGAACAAATTTAAAGTTCATGAACCATAATGCATACTAAATCAAAGTTTATGGATCATTTATGTCATTATCCCTTCCTATTTCTATTCCCTGGCCTAGTTTCTAAACAAAGACACGCGTTTGATAACGACACAAAAAGTTAGCTAATTGACAGGCTTGAGAAATAGTTGAAGTTATATCCAATCGAAAATTCGTTTAATAATAACATAAAATCTCTACGGTTGCTAGCCCTTTGGGCTTTGATCGGCAACCAATTGACAACGGTTAGTAGTAGATGGCGGATGGCAAAGGGCAAAAGGGAGCCGGAGATAGGAGGCTGGCGGTCGATGACAATGGCGGCAAGCAATAGGCAACTAGCATTCGACCACTAGAGACCAACGGTCGGCATAGGGATGTGAGAAAGACAGAGCATACGTGAGAGAGAGGGAGTGAGCAATGAGAAAATTTCTTATTTTTTTTTTTCTGTTTTAAAAATTAAAATTAGAAAATTTCTACTTCTTATTTCTGTTTCAAACCTATTTCTAGGCCAAAAATTTATCCCCGAAGTAGGAAAATGAAATTGTGTTACCAAACGGATTTCTTTTCTAAACTTGTTTTCCTTAAAAAAAAATTAGAAAACCAGGAAATAGAACTATTATTATGCACGCCCTAATTAGACATAAATTGTCTCATAAAAAAAATCACATTTTTAGGTCAAGTTTCAATTTTACTCTAATTTGTTTTTATCTCATAAAACATCATTAACTTTTTTTTGGGTCAAAAAACATCATCAACTTTTACTTGCGTCTTAAATCTGTCTTTATTAACCCTCCATCAATGTGTAGGGTAGAATTGAGACACTACTTTTATTTGGAAATGTTTCATCTCTCGCAGTCGGACAGCTCACGCTCGGACGCTTGAATAGCTTGTGCTTGGGAGTTTTCCATTTCTCAATAATCAACGGGAAATTTTGCACGGAGAGTTAATGAGAGCAGATTTATAATTCAAGTAAACGTTTATAGTAAAATTGGAACTATGTGGTAAAATTGAGATAAGGCCTAACGTTCGGAATTTTTCATAGGGTAAAAAAAAAACTTAGGGTAGAATTAAGACGTGACTTAAAGTAGAGGATTTTTTATAGGATAAAAAAATATGTGTAGGGTAGAATTGAGACTGAACTTAAAATTGATGATGATTTATGAGATAAAAGATAGAATCAAAATAAGAGCTAAAGATGAAGATTTCTTAGGGTATTACACCTCCAAAATCTGAGAAGAAGAGACGCTGTATGGGATCACTATGTGCTGTCACATCGATCATAAAGAAGATACCTTCTTGGAGTAACTGTCGGGTTTTGGGCTTGGCCCAAGCCCAACCCAATTTGCATTAGAGTCTCCCTTGGATGGAAGGAGAAAAAACTTTTCCTTGAAATCTTCACCACGCACGGTGCAAAAGAAACAAAGACATGAAAGTGCTCGTTCGTGTGTCCGCCGTTGAACATGAGAAGCACTTTTTTATTCAAGAGTGTGTTGTTTCCACTTTTGAAAAAAAAAAAAAAAAAGCCACTTGCACTTAAAACTAGGCAAGCAATTTGTCTATTCGAATAAAAGGACAACGATTTCTCCATTCTAATAAGAGAAAAACGTTTTCATTAGCTAAATTTCAAGTGGGCGATTACACTTTCGACTCGTGTGGATAAGCAAGCATCACGGGGAGCCATGTCGGTCCTTGAGATGTATCACATTCCGCTGAGCCCTTCATTGAAATTAGGGCGCACTGATCATCCTTGCGTGCTTTATTTGGATTCGTTACATCCTATCCATATGTTTAAAGTATTCATAACATCTTGGGAAAAATTGTCAAAAAATTTCCTAAACATTACGTACTTCGGATAATTTAGTTCTAAACTTTTTTAGGTTGTCGATTCGATCCCTAAACATTTTCACTTTTACCAATTCAAACCTATTAGTTAAAAATCGGCGATGTGGACGTGGCGTCGTTGGCACTGATAAGAATAATTTTTAATATTTTTTAATTTCTTAATTTTTTTGCCTTTAGAGGCTAGTAGCCCCCCGTCGACCACTGGGTGAGGGTTGGTAACCATCTGAACTATGGGTGAGGGTCGTGACCACTCGTTCACCGACGCAAGGGCTTCGCGGCCCTCTCCCAAAGGCCGGTGACCCCCTTCGGCCGTCATCCAGTGCCCAACAAGGCTACGGGCCCCCGATTCTAGAAAGTCAAGAAGGAAAAAAAAATGTTTTGTCTACGTCGGTATCGATTATGCCACGTGAGGACGACCAACGTTTACATTAGTGATTTCGACTAATAGTATTGAATCGAAAAAATGTGAAAAAAGTTTAGGATTGAATCGATAAATTTAAAAGGTTTAATACTTAATTGATAAAAGTGTGAAAAGTTTAAAAACATTTTGAGAAATTTTCCTATTATCATCTTGAAAGATATAAAAAAAAAAAAAAAAAGATGGCATGTTCCGAAAAGAGTCTTATGTTTGTACGATTTCCATGTATTTCGCCGGCAAGGTGTCGGAAATTTTCTTTATGTAGAGTTGAAGACTTTGTAGTTGTTACTGAACTTATCTAATCTCGATTAATAATGTTCTTCACGGTGGGGAACCACGATCACAGAAAACGCAACGCAAGCCAATGCGAAGGATAAGTGGGCCCCGAGATTTACAGGAGTCGTCGCTGGCCTCACATTCCCCTCCATCAATGCCCCTCTCAATCTCACCAAAATTCACTTCGTTCCATCGACAGAGCCAAGAAAAAATATCAGCAGGAGGAAGACGAAGCAGAAGAAGAGGCGGCGGCAGCGAGAAGAGCACACTGCGGAGACACCCAAGAGAGAGAGAGAGAGACTCGTAGAAGAAGCCTGAAGCCATGGTCGCAGCAGCCACGTCCGCAGCGGCGCCTCACCGGCTCCTCCTCGCCAACCGATCCTGCTCCCTCTCCAGCCTCTCCTCTTTCATGCTGTGCGCGCTAGACTCCAGGGCGCTTGTCTCACTGAAGAAGAGACATGTTGGCGCCGCGACAGGAGGAGTGAGGTGCATGGCGGTGGCGACGGAGATGGCTGGGATGGCGAAGAAGAAGACCGGATACGATATCCTGACGCTGACAACATGGCTGCTGCAGCAGGAGAAGGATGGGGTGATTGATGCCGAGCTGACCATCGTGCTGTCCAGCATCTCGATGGCGTGCAAGCAGATTGCGTCGCTTGTTCAGCGGGCTGGCATCTCAAACATGACGGGGGTTCAGGGGGCCGTCAACATCCAGGGCGAGGACCAGAAGAAGCTGGATGTCATCTCCAATGAGGTATGTCGCTGCCATCTCTCGAGTCTTGCTAGCATGACAGTGTGAGTGAAATTCTAGGCATAAAATCAGAGGTAGGTCCCGTCATGATTGCAAAATGTCTTTTATCATTTATAACACTTGCGATTGAAATTGCACCGTTACCTTGTCAGTTTCTCAAATCCCTTACATAAATTTGGTTAGACAGATTAAAGCTTAGGGCTTCACTCTAAATTGGCCCAAGATGATAGAGCAAAAAAAATATTTTATGGTATAATGAAATCTTTGATGGAGTCTCGAGCAATAATTTTGCTCTCCACAGGTGTTCTCAAACTGCTTGAGATCGAGTGGGAGGACAGGGATAATAGCGTCGGAGGAGGAAGACGTGCCAGTGGCCGTGGAGGAGAGCTACTCTGGCAACTACATTGCGGTGTTCGACCCGCTCGATGGGTCGTCCAACATCGATGCCGCCGTTTCCACCGGCTCCATCTTTGGTATCTACAGCCCCAATGACGAGTGCCTAGCCGACATCGGGGACGACGACAACGTAAGCCTCCCCTTTGACTAATTGATATACTGAAAGAATTATTAGAGTAATTAAATATTAAATCACGCATTCATCTAACATCTTAAACTTTTAAATTTATTAAAGTAATTAAAGATTGATTCTATCCACCAGATCAGAATAAGCTATTGAACTGTATGCTGTATTTTCTCATATATGCCGTATGATCACCCGCACAGCTCGACAAAGCAGAGCAGAGGTGCGTGGTGAGCGTGTGCCAGCCTGGGAACAACCTCCTGGCGTCGGGCTACTGCATGTACTCGAGCTCCATCATCTTCGTCCTCACCATCGGCAAAGGCGTGTACGCCTTCACCCTCGACCCGATGTATGGCGAGTTCGTGCTCACCCAGGAGAACATCCAGATCCCCAAGGCCGGGAAGATCTACTCCTTCAACGAGGGAAACTACCAGCTGTGGGACGACAAGCTGAAGAAGTACATGGACGACCTCAAGGACCCCGGCCCGACCGGCAAGCCATACTCGGCCCGGTACATCGGGAGCCTCGTGGGGGACTTCCACCGGACACTGTTGTACGGCGGAATTTATGGGTACCCGAGGGACAAGAAGAGCAAGAATGGGAAGCTGAGGCTGCTGTACGAGTGCGCCCCGATGAGCTTCATCGCTGAGCAGGCTGGAGGGAAGGGCTCGGACGGTCATCAGCGGGTCCTGGACATACAACCCGTCGAGGTAAGTGACTCGACGCTATATCCGCAGAGTGTTTTCTGAATAGAAATCAGTAGGATGAATTAACAAACTCTGCTTGTTGTTATGGGATTTTTGACAGATTCATCAGCGAGTGCCGTTGTACATTGGGAGCGTGGAGGAAGTTGAGAAACTGGAGAAGTATCTTGCTTAGCAATTGAAGTATACCAGAAGAAGAACAGGGTAATTTTTGTCGTAAAATGACATTTTCATGTTGTAGTGAACCCTCAAGTTAACAAGTGTAGAAATTCAAATCGAAGTCACACGATTCCACGCATCCTCACTCTCTTTCTCTCTCTCTCACATTGCTTTTGACATTGTAAGACTAACAGGTATATATTCCCAAGGAAAATTCTAGGCTGACGATCACACGGTACTAACCATGGTAGGCTTGTCCTAAATTATTTTAACATCTTTTTTTTTTTTTTTTGCTAGCCATAAACTTGTGGCTGGCATTTGACCAGTGAGGCTAGCGTCCTCATGATGTTCCTATAGACGGCCGATTCGTAAAGGAGCGAGTCAGGAGTTTATTTTAGCTTGAATGCTCAAAACAGAGGATTGTCGAAGAATGATACGGAGACAAGAGGAAACAACAATGGAAGGAATGATTAATCAATTCATGATCTCCTCCTTGGCCGTGCCATACGTGCCCTGCCACCGCCCGTACACGTCGCTTCGAGTATTGGATTCTTGCCATCCATCTCCCTAACGGCTTCTGGCTCACAGCACCAAAATTTCTTAACACTTTTGGGTAACACTTCCTTGCATTTTCCCCAAGTAAAACCTCATTTGCAATTGATGAGATCTAAATTTGGACACAGGTCAGACATTCATATCCTCAAAGAAATCAGAGATAATCCCTCTTGTTTTCCCAACCTTGGTCCTCAAACATCATATTAAAATCCTCAGTTAACTTGGAAAACGAATGTTTGGACACAGAGTACTGCAGAGGAGGCTACATTTAATCGACGGCGAGATTAATCTACGTGCATTTCACATGTGTTGTATGAGACTAGCAGCAAAGGTTAATTCACCCGGACATTGCACATGTGTTGCACGAATTGTAATATTTTTTTTTAATTTAAATGAAGTTTTACTTGAAAGGATTAATCTAAGACAAGCATGGTGTTTATTTTTGTTATCTCACTTGGAACAAACAATTTTTCTGAGTTTATACAGATTGTGTTTCACTTTGATCCTTATATTTTGTTTGCATACGATACTAGTCCAGGTGATAGTTTATCAATAATAAAGTCATATTTTATCTGACCGCCTTGGCAAGGCAACTGCTGCTTGAATTTCTTTTTTTTTTTTTTTTTTTGACATGGTTAAGTCCAGATAACCGAATGGACCACTTATTAGCTGAACCTGGTTTGCAAAGGTGAGGAACCCAGAAATTATTCAAGTGAAAAGGTTTCACTCTTGGTACAAATTGAATACTAAACTTTATTTCATTATTATCAATTCAATTCATTTGGCCAATTTAGGCTGAAAATCACGATGTAGGCGTTGGACGTCCTACGTGACATGGTCGACCGATATGGATATTTTTTTTGAAGAATTTTTTTCTGTTTTCCTTTTTTTTTCCTTTTCTGGTCATAGGAAAAAGAAAAGAGAAAAAAAAGATAGAAAAAAGGAAAAAGATAATAAAAAAAGATATAAAGAAAATAATTGTAAAAAAATCAACATCTATGAGTAGCCATGCCATGTAAGATGGTGCGCCAATTCAAATTTCTAGCCTAAATTAATTGGATGGGCTAAATTGGTACTAACTATGAAATGGTTTAGGACTAAATTGGTCCAATAGAAAAGTTGATGACTATATTGAGGTTCAGGACTTCTTTGATACTTTTCCGAACAAATGACAACACAAGTACCTTTTAGTCACTTGAACTAAACAAAGATGTTGTTTTGCCGTAATTTCTCCAAGATAAATATCTTTCACCGAAACTCATTCTTCGGCTTTTAAATATGATAAAGGGTCATATGCCATTCCGGACAAGAGCGATCCGGATAGTAAGAAAATCAACACATAAATTATGCAAAAATTTCAATAAAATTACACTAACGGGAACCAAGCCGGAGTTTGACTCAATGGAAGGGCTCGATATAGTACAATTCTAAAGAATCAATACACAAATAACTGGAAGAAATTACACAAACATAGACCAAATCGAAGTTTGACTCAACGGAGTGGCTTAGAAAGTATAATCCCTACCAAAACAACAAACCAACGAACTCAAACCTTATCGGAGTTTGACCCAACAACAGTGCCTAAATACGCCTCATACTACACCTGGAGTTTGACTCGACGGTAAAGTATCCAATATAAAGATAGACAATGGAGTTCGACTCGATGATGAGAATCGATAGTTACAGCTAAGGAAAGTAAAGTTAGAAAGTAAAGATAAATATGATCTATTGATTCGTTCGAGGGGGCTTCTAATCGATAACTGTAGAGTCCTCATGTACCAGGCATGTGCCCTTCTAATATCCTAATATTGCGCTTTAATATGTTCTCCTCACGTTTTCGGCACGTGTATTGACGGGCGAGCTATGGGGTCCTCACGTACCAGGCGCATGATCTTCTTATATCTTGATATCATGTTTTAATCTCTTTCCATCACGCTTCAAGCACCTGTATCGATGGGTAAATCATATTTAGATGTCAATAATACCTCAACCTCGCACGATTTTCATTTTGGCCAAGCTTTGCGTGTTACATGCGTCCTAATGCTTCATACTTCGCGCTCCACCAGCCAGGCCGTATTTCCATAGCATTCTGACGCTCTCCTGATTGCTTGTAGATTTTGAATCGTTGTAAGCATATTTTTTTCTCGGATCACTAGCCTTTTGGATTTCGGTTTTGAAAGGTCAAAGTCAAACCTTTTCGATTCTTCTTCCTCCTACTCTTAAACCCTAAACCCCATTCCGTATTCCTTCGAGCTTTCTACTAATTCGAATGGCATCGAGTTCATCTCAATTTTCCTTAGCAAATTTCAATGATCTAGAACGCGACGATTGCTCCGATAACTATCGTTCATCCCAAACGAAAAGGCTTTGTGAGAAATTCTGTTAGATTTTGAAGTTGACAAAACTACTATAATATGTTGAAAAGACTTTGTGAAACACTTTGAAAACACTTTATGAATATATCATTACGCCTTATATATTTAACCTGCTAAATGCTTATATTTTGATAAAAGCAAGTTTCATATACAGAAGCAAATTCTCTCAAGACTTATCATATGTAGCACGATACATTCTGTATCTTCAAGGAATCCTCATTGTTTTTACAAAATTAGTATTAATTGTTTATATGGTGAATTATCCTTCACTAACGGCTTATGATCTAGTCAATATTTCTTTCCTAAGTTATATTGATTTAGTAGCAATCTTATAGATATTCTCATAGCTTTTCCATATGAGGAATCTTGATTGATTGGCAATCACCACAAAGATAATTTCCTTTTTTTTTAGCTTGATTTATGGATTCAAGGATTTGATTTTATGGGCGAGCAAATCCTCTCAAATCTTTGGTCTTCCAAGCTCAACGGCTACATGATCTTTGTTTATCCATCTACCAATGGCTAGTTATAAGATTGATCCTCGAGGTGATTCTATCCCCAAGGAAGCTTGGATGTCAAGGAGTTTATAAGGAGCACAAGGCACCGTAGATAAAGTGAGATCAACAAGTTTATTAATCCATATTTAAAGAGAGCTGCACATAAGGGGTGTGCATGGTTCGGGCTCAGTCGGTCCCGTATGCAATTGAGGATCGGACAGTAGTCCCGATCCCCAAATTTTTAGACCGAGTACCGGACCAAGACCGGACCGGACCGGACCATGACCTACGGTCCGGTCCGGTCCCATTGGGATTGCTAACACCAACGACTTATAGAAATCTAATATTTTGATCTAAACTAACAACTTTCGGTCTTAACTATCCAACCTAATAATACATACACATGACCATCGTACAACTATCACATGAGATTGAAACGACCGAGCAAGGATGGAGACGAGGATAGGAAGCAACGAGTCGACGATGCCGTGAGCCGCGGTAGGTCTCGCCAAGGAGTCGCAAGATACGAGAAGAGCGACGATGCCAACGAGCGAGAGATGGGACCGCGAGAGGAGCGAACGGAGAGACGAAGGCAAGAGAAGCGACCGCCGAGTAGAGCTACGTTGTGAAGGCGAGACGAATGCGTCGAGCGAGAGGAGAGGAGTGAGTTCGAGCGTGAAAATAGAAAAATTAGATTAACTAGTTCTTCAAAATTTTCTGATTTTTTTCTAATTGTGTATGTGTGTATATATATACATATATATAATGAATTGTTAGTCGTAGAATATTATTCTCGTTAGACTTAAACCTAACTTATAATTATATATACTTTAGGTGGTCCAGTCGGGCGGGCCGATCCGGTCCCATCCACCATGGAACGGGACCGGACCACCCGATCACCAGTGGACCGGGGACCGAATCGCCCCTCTCAAGTCTCGATCCGATCCAGGCCGGTTCGGTCCTATTTGCTCACCCATAGCTGCACATATTCTGAATTATCTTCTTCGAGCTTATCATTGAGATCTTTTAAGAGGTGTTGTACATAGTTCATAAGTGTGCAGAGTGAAAAAGCTTTGGGTAGAAGCGGCACTTGCTTCTCTTGAAGTGCTTGAGTATTAGCTATCACATTTTTTTTGTAATTTCTCATTTGATTAATTAGTGAAATATAGCCAATAGGCTCGAAGAGTGGACGTAGGCTTTAGCAAAAGCCGAGCCACTATAAACTGTTGAGCATTGCTCTCTATTCTCTTCATCGCATCTACTTATAATCTAATAGATGCATTGCACTATTCTATTCCCGATATACGCTCCTATCAAACTTGAAGTTTTTATTTTCTCATCATTTTATCAAGCTTGATTATAATCACCTATCCACCACCTCTAGGCGATAGTGTTAGCAAACAACAAACATAACCTCTCAAAAATCAATTTATCAAGCAAAAAACATTGCTTAATCCAGTTTCATAAACCAGTACTTACAATCTCTCATAAATCCTTTGATAGATTAATTCTCAAATCATTCACAAACAATAAGCTCTACATATTTTACAAGATACTTTGTCATTCTAAAATGACCAAAATGGCAGTAAACGCCAGATCTAGCTTTATGCAACAAGCATAATCTAAACAGTACTTTTTTGTTTTTACAAAACGTACCGTGCAATGCCTTGGATAACCTATAATTTATATAATCCCTATCACTTTCAATAGATGAGTTTAGAATTTCATAAAATAAATAAGCACCAATCAAGTGGGTTGCAAAACAAAACAAGAGAAGCTACTCGAGCCGTCGAACTCCAAATCCTATTAGTTAAGCAAGAAACAGATATAAAAAAAAGGATAATTCCTAAAAAGCACCAACTTTAGGTTTAATGATGATTATGACCCGAACTTTTTTTGTCTCATAAAATGCACTAATTTTAGGTCCAATGACGAGATCCCGAACTTTTTTTCATCCCATGAAAAACACAAACTTTAACTTGAGTCTCAAATCCGGCTCCTTTAATTTGGAACTATTAGTTGTCCAACATGGCAACACTTCATCGATAAATCCAGTGTCTTATTGATGTGGATTTAAAGCACTATTCATCACCTTCTTGACGGAATATGAGTTGCTCATCCACTTTGGGGAGAGGATAGGGGGGGCTTGTTAAAAAATGAAGGCTCTAGTCGTGAGCTTGGCGATCTCGTCCATGGTGTATCTTCCTGAGTAGTAATACACAACTCGGATTTCAATTAAAAGTGATGCTTTGCGGATGAAGCGAAGAAAACAAAACCGTCGTCCTTCAGTTGTGCTAGAGATAAAGCGGATGAACAACTTCAAATTCCGTGCTAAAAGAAGATGAACGTGTCTTAAATCCATATTAGTAAGCCACGTGGATTTATTGATGCGTGTAATTACCACGTTAGACAATTAATGGTTCCAAATTAGAAGGGCTGGATTTGGGACTCGAGTTAAGTTGGTGTTTTTTCATGGAATGAAAAAATCGGGCTAGAATCATTAGTGGACCTAAAGTTGTCTTTTATGAGACAAAAAAGAGCTGAATCGTCATTAGCCTAAAATTGATGTTTTTTAGGGAATTAGCTAAAAAACTACTAACTACCTTAATTAAGACTTGACTAAACTAAACTCAATCGGCAACCAAACGACTCTTACGCACCAACAAAAACTCGCCTATAGATGAACATTCATTGCTGTCCCTTATGATGGGTAGCTCGCGCACCAAATTTGGTTGCGCCATATTTCTCTCTAGGGGACTTCAATTCAAGCGAGTTTACTGTCAAAATAAAGCTCTTGCAAATATTAAAAGCAGACCAAAATTTTTTTTAAAAGATCCTAAACTTCACTGACCCAAAGATGGCCGGAGACAAGCGAAAACCAGTGCCAAAGTCAGTAATTTGTAACCGGTTCCAACGGCAGGCGCAGAACTTCAAAGATTCACCCCAACCAGACCATAACTTCAAATCGATTTCTTTAAAATCTCAAGGCTTAACGACACCTAAAAGTTTCTTCACAACATAATTGCACAGCTTACTAAGCGCTAGAATGGAAGGAAACCAGCAAACTAAAAGCTACAGTGATCCGAATTTCCAACTCTATTACAAAAATTTCTTCGATTAGATTTTTTTTTTTTTGGGGTGCAAATTCTTGCTCAGTGATACAAAATGGAGTCCATCCGACTGATCGTGATCGAGCTACACGGAAGCGCACAAGCATAATACTCTCTCTCTCTCTCTCTCTCTCTCTCTCTCTCTCTCTCTCTCTCTCGTTTTCCGTTTTTGCCGACTGGTCCCTTTCCTTTTCTTCTTTTGACTCTTCTAGCTGCAGATACACTGAAGATGGGCTTAAAAGAGGTTGGATGGCTTATAACAAAACATGGGCTTGGGCTCCCTTTTTTAGCCCAAACATTACAAAAACCATCCATTGATTGTCGACCAAGACAATGTTGCAATCGATCATGTCCAACATAGTTGTAGTGGCCACGATGCTCCAGCAAAATCGAGCTCTTTGACAGCGAGGGTAACTCTGAAATGGCTAGAGTACCCGAAAAGGGCATGAAATCCGAAGAAGAAAATGTTGTTTATGTATTTTTCCTTGTATATGTGCACATGATTGGTTTTAGTGTTGGAAAGCGATATGGTGTTGACGTTTAGAGTCGAGAGAAATAACGATATAGTGTTTATGATGTCTTGAACCAAATTAGGGTTGTATAATATATTTTTATATGAGTAACTAATCATAATAAGGGTATAAATAAACACAATTACAAAAGTACGCCAATATACATATAATTACACATTAACACTCCCTCAATCCGAAGTAGGTGTAACAATTGAGAGATTGGATCTCAATAGCGCATGACGCAAACTAGGTAACCCCTATGTGAATTTGTTTGCTAGCCGATCCATGATAAGCACGTAGCAAACACGTAGATCACTTGGAAGCAACCTACTCTAGAACAAAGTGAAAGTCCAACTTAATGTGTTTGGTGCGAGCACGAAATACGGGATTGAGTGCAAGATATGTGGCAGAGATGTTGTCACAATAAACAAGTGAGAGGAGTAGAAAGTGGTACTTCAAGCTCACGAGATAAATGCCGAATCCAAATGTTCTCCGCAACACAATGAGCGACAACATGATACTTAGCCTTTGTACTAGAAGGAGCCACAGTGAGTTCCTTCTTGGCACTCCATGAAACAAGATTAGTGCCTAGAAATACACAAAAATATGATGTGAACGTTGAGTATCGGAGCACCCACCTTACCTACATCCGCATAAGCCGTCAATGAAGTGGGAGAACACCGCTCAATGGGTAATCCATGGGTGGATGTGCCGACTAAATATTAGTATGTATACTTGACGGCTTGCGAGATGAGGTAATCTGGGTTGATGCATGAATTGGCTAATCAAGTTCATAGCAAAACTAATATTAGGTCTAGTCATGAACACATACCGTAAAACACCAACCATCCGTCGATACAAAGATTGGAGAAGCGAGTAGCTCACCATCATCAACAAATAACAGAGTCTTCAATGCCAAAGGAGTAGATACATGCTTTACCTTAACAAGGTCAAACTTGTGCAAAAAGCTATCAACATACTTAGCTTGAGATAGAAGCGTACCATTCGATCGATGATGAGCCTCAATGCTAAGAAAATAGTGAAGTGGTCCAAGATCCTTCATAGCAAATTCTTGCGAGAGTCGAGTAATCAAAGACGTAATAAATGAGAAGTATCACCAGTAACAAGGATACAATCAACATACAACAGAAGATATGGACGACCCTGAGAAGAAGCATAGACAAATAACGAGAGATCGGCCTTACTTGCCATTAAAGCCAATGATAATAAAAAAAACTGTTGAAGCGAAGAAACCATGCACTTGAAGCTTGCTTTAAACCATAAATGGATTTCCAAGGACAGCACATGTGATTCGGATATTCACTATTAGAGGAACCGGGAGGTTGGCGCATGTAAACTTCCTCGCAGAGGATGCCGTGCAAGAAGGCATTCTTAACATCAAGTAGACGTATAGCCCATCCTAATGAAATAGCAATAGAGAGAACAACCTGAATTGTAGTTGGTTTAACAACCGAGCTAAAAGTCTTGTCATAATCCAATCCTACATGTTGCTTAAATCCTTGTGCAACTAAACGAGTTTTAAAGCATTCGATAGTTCCATCGGATTTTTCCTTAATCTTAAGAACCCATTTACAACCGACTATGTTCTTAGAAGGGTCAAGTGGCACAAGATCCCACATGCGATTAGTGACCAAGGTATTAAATTCATCCGCCATGGCCGCTTTCCAACGTGGGTCAAGAATGACCTTAGAATTATAAGTCGGTTTCTCTTCATAAAAAGAATTAGAGAGATTAAAAAATTTTCTAGGTTTAGAAATTTCATATTAGCACGAGTTTGCATAGGATGAGTGGGAAGAGAAGATACTGGAAGTGGAGGAGCTAGCTAGAGATGTAGAGAGGATTTGTGAATCGATGTAGGAGGAATCGGGTCAAAAGCGAGTTAGGTTGGAACACGGTGAGTGGATTTGAAAGGAGGGTCGGTGGAGGTGAAAAAGAATTGAAATCGGATTGGGTGGCTTGTGAGGAGGAGAGAGGTATATTAAGAGGTTGGGCTAGAAAAGTCGAGAGAGACGGAAAAGGAGCTTGATGCTCAAAAGAGATAGAATGAAGAATAGATTGATTGGAAGAAACAATAAGTGAAGGAATTAAATTGGAAGAATTATTTACAGAACTAAGAGTTGAAGGACTTTGTGAAAAGGAAATATTCTCCTCATCAAACCGAACATGACGATTGATAAAAACACGATCACTTGACCAATCAAGGTAACGATAGCCTTTGTGAATCGACACATACCTAAGAAATACACATGGCATAGAATGAGGTGCAAATTTATAGGAGACACGAGGCGAAAGAAAAGGATAACAAGCATGACCAAAAATTCGAAAGAACGAATAATCAAAATGGAACCCAAATAAACAATGTAAGAGGGAAATATCAAATAAGATAGGAGTGGGAAGCCGTTTAATAGTGTAAGTTGCAGCGAGGATAGCATCAACCCAATATGAAGAAGGCATATGAGCATGGATTAATAAGGTTCGACACATTTCGACTAAATGTCCGATTTTGCGTTATGACGGACCATTTTGAGATGGGGTGTTTGGGCAAAAAAAGCTTTGAACAATACCATTTTCACGTAAATATGTTTGGAATGAATTACTGGTATATTCACCTCCCTCATCGGTTTGTAGGAATTTAATTTTGGCATTGCATAGATTTTCGATAAAACAACGGAAGCGGTGAAAGTGAGTAGGCACTTTAGATTTATTTTTCATTAAAAAAATCCAAGTGAACCAAGAGTAATCATCAATAAATAACACAAAATATTTAAAACCAAAATTGGATAAAATTGGACTTGTTCATACATCGAATGAATTACAACTAAAGAAAAAGAAGCAAGATGACTAACGGACTCAAAAGCAAACAATGAGATTTGCCCACAAGATAGGACTCATATGATACCGACCTAGAACTAGAATTGCAAATACGACTCAAAACTTGTTTATTTGGATGACCAAGACGAGCATGCCAGCGAGCAATTGAAGCGAGAAGAAGCCACGATAGGACGCAAGTGAAACGACACTAAGGAATTGGAAATCGAATAAAGACCATGAGAAGAATCAGCTTAGAGGAGAACTTTCCCGGTTCACTAGTCCTTCAAAGAAAAGGATGAACCATTAAAATCAATAGTACAAGAATTTTTACGGCAAAGTTGAGTGATTGAGAGAAGATCACAAGCAAGATTAGGGACATGATAGACGGGAGATAATAGCAAAGATCGAGAATCAGTATGTCAAAAGGCTTTATCGACTTTCTTAATAGGCAATAAACGACCATCATCAACTCGAAACTTTTGTTGAATCACAAAAGGATCTAGAATTTAAAATTTTACCAATGTCACTAGTCATGTATGTCGACGCTCCACGGTCAAGATACTACATTAAATCAAAGGTCTCATCAATCGAGAGAGTTGAGAAAGAGTCCGATGGATCAATTGTAGTGAAGGCATGATTAAATCTTTGTTGACATTATAGCGCAGTATGCCTGGTTTCGTTACTGATCTAACAAGAAAGATGAGGCCTAGATCCAAGACTCGCCTCCCTAGGTGAATGGGGAACATAGGGCTTCAAACCGCCATGAGGTTGACTAGAGGAAGAGGAGGACCGATCAACATAAGGGATAGAGAATGACTATAAATCAAATCGATTATTGGAGGCTTTCCAAACAGGTTGTTCATGCGAGAACTGTCTACCTTATGCTCGACCATATCTTTAGCCCCTAAAATTACGTCCACCACTAGTCCCTCGAAATGATGGATTGGATGAAGTGGCATGTCCAATCAAAGCATGATGAATATCATATGAAGATGAGGTATTCGATTTTCGGAGAAATTGTTCTTCTTGTATGAGGAGGCGTGACCGTAGATCACTAAAGGGAAGAATAGTAAGGCCATTGGTGATCATTGTGATAAAAGGATCTTACTCTTATGGGAACCCATTGAGGGCTTGAATCACCAAGTCCTTATCGGAGACGAAGCAATTGATTGCGGTAAGAGAATCCGCAATTGACTTCGAGATCTTGAAGATAATCGGACATTAAGCGATCGGGTTTCTTAATAGCATTCGAAAATCAAGCTTTAATCCAGTTTCCTTGGCCGCGCATTGATCAGTACAACATCGCCCTAAAGAGAGCCAAATCTCTCGAGATGTCCGAAGATCATGAACTTCACGGAAAATCTCAACTATGAGGGTTGAGTTAATCAAACTACGAACACATTGTTCCGTCTTAACCCAAATGGAATAAGAGGGATTGGCCACCATAGTACCATTCGATCATTGACAAGCCTCTACGGACACGGAAAAGATCTATCCACATATCCCAAAGAAATCATTACAAATCAAAATCGGTTCAAACGGAGATTTCCACAAAAGATAATTGTCGCATCAAGTTTGATGGAGACGAGAATAGTGATATTGGAAAGAACAAGAGATGGTGATGCTAATTACGCAGGTGGTAATTTGAGCAACATCGGAGATCGGAAGGAGAAGAAGAGGTGAAAGTGGGCGGTATATTATTGAGAGATGACGAGAAATTGTGATTAACAAAAAGAGAAGATGATGGCCAAAGAGATTATAGAGAAGAAGAAAAGTTCGCAGATGTATTTAACATTGTTGAGGCGATAATTGGAGCAAAGAAAGTGTTGATTTGGGGCAAAGATGTTGAACGACGTGATGTGTTTTCTCGCTCTAATACCATGTTGATGTTTAGAGTTAGAGAGAAATAACGACGAGTATTTATGATGGCTCGACCGAAATTAGGATTGTACAATATATATTTATATGAGTGACTAATTACAATAAGAGTATAAATAAACACAATTATAAAAATACCTCAATATACATATAATTACACATTAATATATAGGAATCCAGCGAAAGCAAGAGAACACAAATAAATTTTGTTGCTCAAGATTTGATCATGGCCAAGCTCAACGAAGCTCGAGCGGCCATGGCTGCGGCGAGCTTAACAAATCTATGAACAATTGTGAGATGTTTATAAACTCCACTGAATTTAAGTGTCATAGTCAATGTTGATTCATATCGTCCAGCGAAATTTCCCTACTTGATGTGTCTCCGATCAATTCCTTCTCATTTCGCCATTTCAAAAGTCTGGTAGGAATTGTACCTTGTCCACAAACCTTTTCACCCTCAATGATCACACCCCGCCCTTGTTGGACAGGATAAGGTTATGCTTTAATATCATCGGTAATGGTTCGACCCGTTTCATTTGGGTTGCTTCTTTTGGGCTACTTGACCCGTCCCACGTGCATCAAATCCTAGAATTCCTTCTAGAGTACAAATATAAATTGATCTCCAAGTTCCTTTTTTAGAGAAGTTGCCAATTCTAATAATTGTTGCGGTGATGTACGACAAATTTTCCCTTGCCCAAATTTAACTAAAGATCTTGTAGAAACCGCCACTTGACCGTTGCCGTCCTCTTAGTCAGACAAAAGCATTTTGCAAGAATCAAAGAGCGAATCACACCGACGAATCACAGTCACACAAGTGCCAACCTCGGATAAGTCAGAAAGGGCAAAGCCTCCACAGAGAGAGAGAGAGAGAGAGAGAGAGAGAATGGCTCATGCAGTTTCGACCTCCTCCTCGCACGTCCTCATCTCTCCGCACTTGATCCACAATTCGATTCTCAGGCTGCGCCACCGCAAGTCGCCAACTGCTCCTCCCACGAACGCCGCGGCCTCACGTCCGCAATGCAAGGCCACACCACAGTCCACGGCGGCACCGCAGCTCAGGACTTCAACAACCACCCTAGTGGCAAAGACGAAGTTGAAGAAGAAGAGCAGTTATGAGATCGAGAACTTGACGACGTGGCTTTTGAAGCAGGAGCAGGCAGGCCGCATCGACGCGGAGCTGGCCATAGTGCTCTCAAGCATCTCCTTCGCTTGCAAGCAGATCGCATCGCTGCTTCAGCGGTCGAGCATCATCCACCTCACCGGAGCTCAGGGCACCATCAACGTCCAAGGGGAAGATCAGAAGAAGCTCGACGTTGTGTCCAATGAGGTTCGTATTACATGTAAGGCACAATTCAATACCGCATCTTGTCTGCAATTAGATCAAAGTTCGCTTAGCATTCCATTTATTAGAAAGTCCAACTTAAAAGCTTAGGTTTTTAGCAATTTTTTTTATATCACAAAATTATTGTATTTTGTTTTATTTTATTCTTTGTCTTGCTTTTTGGGTATGAGCCGACCCTAAGTTTGGGTTAAAGGTGATGTTGATGTTGATGTATGTTGATGTATTTTGCCTCCCCAATTAAATATATCCACGCTTAGTACTAGGCAAAAAGCACTGACTAAGCATGAAGAGGAGTAATAAAGTAATTAAATATTAAACCACGCATTCATTTAACAACTTAAACAGTGGTCTCACAAAACTCTAACGCCATCGATGATTCAAACACGAGGTAAGAGTTCTAATGTCTCGCAAATTCACTGGAGATTAAATAAATGTCAGATATGTTGGAACACCTTTCCAGAATCTGTTGACCAAGTGATCTGCCGAAAGTTTCCTACGCTAGCATTATTCAGTGAGATGTTGCACTTTGTATATCTAGGTCGAGCCTTATATATTAGCTTAGGCACTTTTTAAACAGAACTTCACTGAAATTCAATAGAATTTAAGGATCCTTTTAAAAGTAAGAACATGACAGATCAATTTTTCTGGTGCCTTCCTGCGGGAATTTGACTAATGTTGGCAATGTTATAGGTGTTCTGCAATTGCTTAAGGTCGAGTGGAAGGACAGGAATCATAGCATCGGAGGAGGAGGATGTACCGGTCGCCGTAGAAGAGACCTACTCGGGAAACTACGTTGTCGTCTTTGACCCTATTGACGGATCCGCCAATATCGACACTGCATTGACCACGGGATCCATCTTCGGCATTTACGGCCCCGAAGAGCAATGCCTCTTTGCTGACGAAGACAACTCAATGCCCACGGTAACTATATTCCCCTGCCATATTAAATTTGATCTGTTACCAAAAGTCATACATCTTTGCATATCTAGTTTCCCTGTCCTAGTTAATAAAGAGAACAAACTATTTTTTTTCTTTACATGACGCTACGAGTATGCTTTTGATTCCTAAAGCGAAATCAAATAAGCTTATATGCACCCTGCCAGCGAGTCCCCGGCATCTTGGAGGCTATTCAGATCTTTAGTCTGCTTTAGAGTATAGCAGATGCCCGTCATACTGCAATTTGACCTCTTGATCCCACCTGCTGAATTCCTAAACACTGCTACGGCACAGCTCGACCAAGCCAAAGAGAGGTGCATCGTCAGTGTCTGCCAACCGGGCAGCAACTTGCTTGCGGCTGGATATTGCCTCTACTCTAGCTCGGTAGTCTTCACGCTCTCAATAGGGAGCGGGGTGTACTCTTTCACCTTAGATCCTGCATACGGTGAATTCGTGCTGACGCACGAGGACATCAAGATACCAGAAACAGGTAAAATCTACTCATTCAATGAGGGGAACTACGACCTGTGGGATGAGAAATTGAAGGGCTACCTCGACCACCTCAGGCAGCCAGGCTCCAATGGCAAGCCCTACTCTGGCCGTTATGTCGGATGCCTTGTCGGAGAGATCCATCGGATGCTGCTAGTGGGTGGAATATATGGGAACCCCAAGAACAATAACGCTAAGAATGGGAATCTGAGGCTTTTGTATTGAGTGTGCACCAATGAGCTATCTGGTCGAACAAGCCGGAGGAAAAGCAACTGATGGCGTCCAGAGAATACTCGACATCAAACCAGAAAAGGTAAGAATGTACCATGAATTCTTGCTACTGTAGACATTTACCATAGAAATTTCTTAGTCAGACTCACGACATTACTTTTAACCCAATAAGCTTCGTCATAAAGATGTAGGTAGGAGCTTTGTTCTTTGAGACCAGCAGAGCAAATACTTTGTTTCATCAGGAATCAATCAGCATAAAGCAATCCCTTTACCCAAAAAAAATCAGCATAAAGCAATCTTATAGAAAGCTCATAATCACTTCATTTGGTTTCTTCCCATCTACAGATCCACCAGCGGACACCGATATTCATCGGAAGCCCAGATGAAGTGGACAAACTACAGAAATACTTGGCTTGAGTCAGGTGCCTCCCTTGTGGAATATCATTATACAGACTCTATGTAGTTGGTGTGGTTGGCATAAGATGCATGACAAAGCAAGAAAGTCCAGAGATAAGCTAGTGACACCAAGGACTTGAAGCGGTCTCAACAGGGATGAATTTCGTCATAGGTGGCAAGTCTTAGAATTGTAAAAGCAATAATTTGCCGCCTCGACTACGTTTCTCATTCAAGCTAGTTGGAAATGGCATACGCGTAACACATCATTCCACTGGTGATGTACATGTAGATGTAGATACTCGCGGCCACACAATCTTTGACCTCAGCATTTCAAGACGAAAATGTTTTACTAGTGTGAGAATAATCATGTAGCCTGTCAAAATCAGACCTGAAATGTCACGCTGACAATGAGAACTGTTCTCGAGATGTCAATCTTCACCAAGTTAACAAGTGGGTCAGAAATTTTACAGCATGAATTTCGCAATTGACAGATTACGCCAGTCACCACAGGAATATTATGCTGCACTAAACCGATGCAGGAACTTTCAGCAACTTAGTGCAAGATAAATATGTCTTGACATCCCAATGTATTTGCTCATTTTGGAAAGAGCATGTTACCTTGGTTTGATGAAAGACTGACGCTGCCATGATCAACTTGAAACTGTAGTGATCAGCAAAGACATCAGAGAGATAGCTGAAAACAATAGTCAGTGCTCTGCGGATAGCATCCAAAGTTCAGTTCATCAGATGAGACTCCGTTGGAATGCTGCAGAATAATCACTCAGAAGCTCAGTTCATCAGCAATGAAGAAAATGACCATGCTTATGTTAGATCAAATAAGCATAAAAAAAAAAAAAAAAGGGACTGTAGCTTGTCGTCCAATTAGATTTAGATCATGTCGCAGTTAGTACTGTGATTGCACCATATCTGCTTATACTAAAGTTCTCCTTGAAGAAGTTGGTACTTGGCGGCACAATTCTCCAGGTCCATCTAAGTCTTAATTCTTAAGAAGTTCAAAATTTAATATATACTCTCGAATTGAATATCTAAAGGCAGTATGTCAAACATGAGAAATTCAAAATTAATTCTTTTCCCGTATGTATTCTCGTGTCATTTCACGAGAATGGCTGTCACATTTGCTGGAGATTCTGAAGTCGATGAGCCCCCAAGTTATTACCCTTTAAATCATAACAAGACTTTGGCTTGGCAAATTCATCGTTCATAGTTTTCGAACGGTAAAGTTGATTACAGGTTTCCCTATGAATTTCTGATCATAGAAGAAAGCTTAGGAGGTATATTGCATTCTTTGCATTCTGTATCGGTAGTTTGCCACCATCTAACTTCATCCAAACAGCTGAATACGAGGTTGTGATAGACCAGTCCCTTCATTTAGTCCTACAGAATGTAAGGCAACTAAAAGAAGTCACTGACCAGGTAAAGCTTCAGCACAATGATATAATTTCAAGCACAAAAATACTCACATTGATAGGATTAACCACATAAGTTGATAAGCAGCTCCTGGATGACCAAACATACTATTAGGGGGACTTTATACGGAAATTCACATGAATGAAAAAAATATATATATATATATACACATGTATATATATCAACGTCAACATACCTTTAACCCAAACTAGTTGGGGTCGGCGGTCGATGAACCCAAAAAGCAAGACCGAAAGAGCTATAAAATAAAACAAAATACAATAACATAGTATAGCAATATATAAAGAAAACAAAGGGCTAGGACTCGAAAAGCGATCGGGAACATAGGAAT
Organism: Rhodamnia rubescens; assembly: GCA_021437795.1. Lineage (NCBI taxonomy): Eukaryota > Viridiplantae > Streptophyta > Magnoliopsida > Myrtales > Myrtaceae > Rhodamnia > Rhodamnia rubescens. The sequence continues at coordinate 2,393,493 of JAILYA010000024.1, forward strand.
TTTTGCCCTCCACAATGTTAATCGCTTCCTCCACTCGTCCTAAGACAAACGACGCCAATCTATATCCCACTCCAACAAATCCTGTCTTACTACTTTTCCAAGTAAGTTTTGCGACCTCTCCCTTTCCTCATGTCATACTCCCTATAACACACTTCGTTCTACGAAGCGTTTAGGGGTTTTCGAAAAATATGTCAAACCATCTCAAACGATGTTCTCTCATCTTTTCGGCCACGATACTACTCCAACTTTTGTCGAATATCCTTATTTCTTATTTTATCATTCTTGTTGCCACACATCCACTCCTATTTCATCTTCTCTCCATCTTACACGACACTCGGCTCCGTATATCATCGTTTGTCTTACTACGTTCTATAGAATTTTTCTTTTAGCCTAAGAGGGATTTTGCGATCACACAAAATCCTGATGACGCGCCATTTCATCCAACCTGCTCCGATTCTATGGCTACATCCTCATCAATCTCTCCCCTTTTGCAATATTGATCCTAAATATCGAAGTATCTTTCTTGGGTACCTCTGTCCGAGCAAATTGACGGGTTCATCTCCCTCTTGCCTTGTCGAACTCATACTTCATGTATTCGGTCTTACTTCGACTTAACGTAAACCCTTTGGACCCAACGTCTTCTCCATAATTCTAATTTAGCGTTAACCCCTTGTCTCATCGATGAGCACAATATCATCTGCAAATAGCATACACCACGGCACCTCATCTTGGATATCTCTTGTTAGCTGGTTTGGATGGGCCATAACATGGAGATAACTAAGCTTGGTTATTTGATTGGGAAATAGCTTGATGTTCCATTACAAGATTCACGCATGTAGTAACTCCATCATACATATCTTGATTGCTCTACATACTTTGGGACTTTTTTTTCTCAAGCACCCACCATAAGCACTGTCTTGGAACCCTATCATACGCCTTCTCAAGATCAATAAACACCGTATGTAGATCTTTCTTCTTTTCTTGATACCTCTCCATCACTGTCAGTATCAAGAAAATAGCCTTGTAGACCCCCGGCATAAAATCCAAATTGATTTATGATATCTTGGTCTCTGGCCTCAAACGATGCTCAATAACTCTCTCCCACAACTTCATAGTATGGTTATGTTAATGCCTCTATAGTTGGAACAATTATGGATATCTCCCTTATTCTTATAGATAGGCAAGATACTTTTCCTCCATCGGCATCTTATTAGTATGGAGAATCTTGTTAAAAGGTTAGTCACCAACGACTGTCACATCCTAAGCATCTCCCACTTCAATAGGGACACCATCGGGTCCCAAGGCCTTATCTTCATTTTTTTAGGTGCTCCTTAACGTCGTGCGCTCTAATTCTACGCACAAACCTTCTATTTGAATCATCGAAACGTCCTCCAAATCCATCTCCATGATATCACTCTCTCCATTAAAAAGCTTGCGAAAATAGCTCATCCACCTTTCCTTGTCCGCATCTCTTACTACAAGTTTTTGATTTTCATCCTTGATGCATCTAACATGTGTCAAGTCTTTCTTTTCTTGTCTCTTATCTTTGAAGCCTATAGATACTTTTTCTCCCTCTTTGCTCCTAGTTTTTTGTACATGTCGGAAAAACCTTGCCTCATTCTCGATGCTTTCTTGGCATTTTTCCTCGCTAATCTAAACTTTGCCAAATTCTCTCCATTAGGGCAAATATGCAAACGATGAAAGCTCCTTCTCGTTTAATCGCTCCCGCACCTCGTCATTCCACCACCAATTTTTGCGTGATGTCGTTCTTTACTTTCCCTAGTACCTTTGACTTTTTGGATGCAATTAAACATCTCGTTCCACATCAATTTACTTGTCCTCTGTTGCCACGGTCTACGAAACATTCTTTCTTGAAATCTATTTGTTTTTCTCTTTAGCTTCCACCATCTTATTCTCGGAATCTGGACACCTCTTTGCGGTTTCGTGCTTTGTTATACCTAACCTCCAAAACCACCAACTTATGTTGCGTAGCTACGATTTCCGGGGTAGACTTTGCAATCTACATACGAGGCCCTATCATCTCTTTAGCAAGGAAAAAGTCAATCGGCACAATTTTGGCCGTGCGAAGAGTAATCGATGTGACTCTCTTTCCGAAGAAGGTATTTGCCAACATCAAATCATAAGTTAAAGCGACGCTCGAGATGTCCGCTACCTCATTTCTAGTCCCATAGCCAAACCTCAATGAACTTACGAAACCTCCACTACTCGCGACATGTCCATTTAAATCTCCTCCTATGAATACCTTCTCCTCGCGTGGTATTCCCCTCAAAATCTCTTCCAACTCTTCCCAAATCTGTTCTTATCGGATACCGGGCATCCAACTTGAGGTGCATACACACTAAGGATATTCACAATTAGCCTCCCACTACTAGCTTAACCAAAATAATTCTATCTCCGATCTTTTGACATCAACACCTTATCTCCGAAACTTTTATCTATCAAAATCCCAACTCCATTTACACTCTTTTGTGCTTGAATCGGTGCCTTCCACCTCCTTAGCCTTTTCTCCAACCCATTTAGTCCTTGCGGGCAAGAATATTCACTCTCTTCAGAAAGTATCGCTAACTCCCTCAATTTCTTATCAAGGTTCCTATGTTCCAACTCCAGTCGAATCCTTACCCCCGGGCCTTACTTGCCCACCCGCCCATAGAAGTGTGAGGCCTCGCTCACTTCTCACCCCGGCACCGTGGGCGCATCACTCTGGGAATGATGGCCCAGGCTAGCTTCCTTCCCTCGCACCCGCTATCTTGGTGCAAGGACCCTTGCCCATTTTTCGCTACATCCGGCGCATGCACGCGTCGCTAAGAAGGTACGCTCCAACGAAATATCAATAGGGTTCATCTCTAAAGGTAGCTAATTTTTTATGTTCGCTACGCCCGACGACCCTCCTCCTTCATCCTGGCTTGGGACGCTATGTAAACATACATAGGGGAGTTACCATGTATATATATATATATATATATATATATAAAAGCAAGTGAAATACGAAGGCCGCTACAACAATCACAATTATGAACATTCGGTATCATCCTTTGCTAGTGACTTGTGAGTTATGTGCAGATCCAATAAATGAAATCCAAGATGCATAAAAGCAGAACTATAGCAACACTCCATCAAACGTCTATGAATCATTTTAGCCCAAATCCAAATTAATCAAAGTCTAGTCAAATAAAGTGACCTATTTAGTAGCCATTAGTCAATTCAAGAAAAACCAAAACCATTTTATCCAAGGAATGGCCAAACCCTGCACCTCTAAAGAGAGAACTCACCTTGCAAACAGTTATTATATGCTCATTGGTCTAAGATGCTAATGCAGGGTTACATTGGAGAGAGTATGATGCTGGAGAAAATTTATTCAACTGGATAATCTATCGCCTCAGTGTGGAAACTAGTTGGTATCATAAGGCTATTAATTCTTCTAAGATAACTTGCCATTTCTTAATCAGTGTGTCAGCGGCGAGCCATCCCATTATCAGTAACAGCCCCTCAAGCCACTATCCAGTCGTCCTCAGATATTATCCTGTTTGAAAACCCAGTTGTGACCTCCTCTTGCCTCTTATATCCACGGGGATTCTATGCTCAAGTAACTAATATCCTCATCTGTGACTCATTCCTCCATCTCATGCATGTCCCATCTCTCTATTTCACTTGTTCTTTTCTAATCAAAGCAAGAACTATTCAAGCAGATACAAGTGATACAGAAAAGTAACCCAATCATAGTAGAGTGACCTCAAATGACAGTTACAAGCGTGTCACGGATACCTTCAGAGGTCTTACTGACCCCGCGTCGACGATGCAGGAGATAATTAGTCATGTTTTCTTTCCACGACCAGGACTACCAATTGGTGTACCCCAACTCAGGAACTCTTCGATATCTAGTGAAACTGGAAAATCCAGGGAACACCCTCAATATAGATGTCTCAGGTTTCATTTCCCAATGGTCTCTCCTTAGTTTGTCAATGTTTCAACGTGCTGGCAGCATCTAGTGAGAGAAAACTCTAAAATCAAAGAGTTGGGTGATATAGTTCCTACAAGAGTCACCAGTGATCTCCACAAGAACAAAACCCCTCCCTGAATTGGTGAAAACGATTCACATCTCTGACAATTATAACCCTCTTTGTGACCTTTGCAATAAGTTTCACAGCAGAGTGGCAATCATCACATATCCTTAGATTCTTGATGACACGCAAGGGTGCTGCTGACGGTGTTTTCAAGAGACCGTATGCTATGGCCAATTTTTCACTGTGATAACTGAGATATTCTTCTTTTTGTTCATCTTCCACATCATGCAAAACACCGGCAATAGCCGGTACATAACCCAACTCTTTGATCTTGGCCAACAGTTCCCCAACTTTCTCATATATCTTTAAATACTCAGGGTGGGAATGGTCATCCGAAACAAATACATGTGTTGTGTCTTTAATTTCTATCCAGCTGACCCCCGGCTCTTTCTTGATACTCCTCTCTCTCATCAGCTTCCGTATGGTCACCACCCCATCCCACCTCTTTGCCTTGGCATACATATTAGAAGCAAGTATGTATGTCCCAACATCAGTAGCATCGATTCTAATGACAATATCTGCAATACGCTGGCCTAACCCATAATGTCGATGGACATGGCAAGCATTGAGCAGTGTGCGCCAGGCCACAGTATCCCACTGTACAGGTGTAGACTTCATAAAATTTTCAGCTTTGTCAAGCGAACCAACCTTGGTCAGAAGCCTAATGACGCAGGTATAGTGCTCTACTCCAGGTTCTATCCCATAATGTCTCATCAGATGGTTCAAATAAAAAAGTGCTTCCTGCTCAAGACCCAAGTGAGCGCAAGCAGATAAAACTCCCACAAAAGTTACGTAGCTAGGAAGCTCCCTTGCAGCCATCATTTCTCCAAAAACCGATAAAGCTTCCCTTCCAAGCCCATGTTGGGAGTATCCACAAATCATTGAATTCCAAGTAGCAAAGTCTCGATGCACCATGTTTGAGAAAACTTCATATGAGGCTTCTATGTTGCCGCTCTTGGAATACATATTAATTAAAGCATTCCCAACGTTAGTGTGGTTTTTAAAACCTGACTTCTGCACTAACGCATGCAAAAGATACCCATGCCTTAGTGCAGATAAAGCTGCACAGCAGTTTAATAAAACAACAAAGGTGTAATCATTTGGTAGAACACGTTCATTCTCCATTTCCGGCAAGTGATTAAGTGCTTCCTCAAAGAATCCATTTTGAAAGTAAGCAGTCATCACTGCAGTCCATGTCACAACATTACGAATCTGCAAAATACTAAAGACCTTGCTTGCGCTCATAACCTTGCCACATTTACCGTACATGTCGATCAGTGTACTGCAAAAGAAGTCATCACAATCAACTCGACTCTTCAACATCCGGCAGTGAAGCGACAAACCCAGTTTCAAATCTTTGAGAGAAGCACAGAGCCCAAGAGCAGTACAGTAGGTAGCTCCATCCCAGGCTGCACGATCGGTCACCATTCTAGCCAAAACACCCAAAGCGTCCATTAAATTCCCATTTTCCATAAGTCCATTCAAAACCAAGTTATATGTGAAAATATCATATCCAGGCAAAGTGTCCAAAACCACAATTCCCGCCTTCACATCCCGGCACCTCAAGTACATGTTAAGAAGTGCATTCTTCACGTACTGATGAAACTCTAACCCAGACTTGACCACATACCCATGACATTGCTTGCCTTCATCGACTCTTCTGTAATCTGAACAAGAAGAAACAACTGTAGCAAGGATATACTCGTTTGGAGGCACACAGTCAAAGGACAGCATAGACTTGAACAATTGTATAACTTCGGAAGGGAACCCACTGCGAAAGTATCCCGCCATCAGAGCCCCCCAAGAGACTTCATTTCTCTCGCACATGTCGTCAAACAGTTTCCGTGCACTCAATATTTGACCACACTTCGAGTACAGATTGATCAGAGAGTTAGCCTCCACGATACCATCTCGGGACTTTTCGTTGGATGCGATCAGCTGCGCGTGAATCATTTTGCCAATCCTTAAGTGCTCCGAATCAGCGGACAACTTCAAGAGCTTCGTGGGGTATGCGATGATCGAGTCCCTGTGACGTCCTTGGAACAGAAACGGAGCGTACTTGGTCGGCGTGTGAAGGTTCCTCGAGGCTCTGGAAGTCATGGACACGGCTTCGAACCTCAGAGTTAGTAGACGGACTAGATTACCCCTGAACATTTTGATGAAACGAAGACCGGACAACAGCCCGAGCAGTTGCAACAGCGAAACTGCGCCATGGCGCTTTTCAGCTAGCCATGCGCGAACCCAAGTACACGAAGGACTGAAGGAAGCGTCAGATGCAACAGTATCGATCCAGCCAATAGCCTGAAGCAAATTTCGCTAGTCTCCATACATTCTTTGTCGTGCGCATCGAACGCATCTCTTTTTGGGCAAGTGGAAACCTTTCCGCTTCGGGAACTCCGATCGATCAGCTTCGAGTGAATCGAAGTCGTGGGTACACCTCGTTCCCCGTCTGGTCAACGTGGGAGCACGGCAGAGACGCCACACTTTCTTGTCCTAGGACTGCAGAGCCGTCGCTGGCATGAAGGTGGGAGAATTCATCAGCTCTCCGGAAAGCTATGGGTTGATGCACGGAGTGAGGTCGCTGATCAAGAACCGTACTTTGGCTCCGCTGCACACGAAAGACTTGTTGGCGAACGCCGTTGAGGCGGGCAAGAACCTCCGGAGAAAACCCGTGTCGCTCAAGCTGTCCGGCTACGAACTGAATCAGCATTCCGTGTTTCAAGGGATTGTACTTGTCGGATGGCTAGAAACATATGGTTTGCTCTCGTTCCCCGTTTATCTTAAAGTTGAATTCTTCATTTATTTTCGTTCAAGACGGAAATAATCCCATGAGATAAATGTACAAAGGCTAAAACTTTGGAGCGCAATGAACTTCCGACAAAAATACATCGAGTTTAAAAAATTTCCGAAATAAGTTAATCGAATGCTTTAGTTAGCTCCATCTAATTTGAGTTAACACGAGAAAATTCAATGCCGCTTTTGCTAGCATTTTTCGAGAACATGTGATGCTCATGCGGTGCCAAGTTGCTCTAATGTAACCCAGAGGGCTACTATGTCTTCACGCGATGCCAACACCCCGCCTATGAAGATCATTACCTCTTCTTCATATATATCCTCGAAAATATCATGAAATATCATTCAAATTAAGCACAATTGATTATAAAATACATGTTGGTACCTTATTGTCAAAATTCTAGAATCGATTGCAATGATTCAAAATTTTTGAAAACTCGAGGACAGCACTTTTGCTGTAAGTAATACAATTTTGGATACCCTTTTTCTATCCTCAATGGATAAGCACACTATGGACTTAAAAATATACCCATATTTGCCCCATAAGATATTTGACCATAGTAAGATATAATTTTTTATTTTGTTTTCTCAACTTTTACTGCTCACACTATTTTCACCACTCAAATAGATTTAAATACTAGAAAATTCAAATTGTCCAAAATAACCCTCATTAAAACCTCATTAGTTGTAATACATTTGATGTGGATCAATCAATCTTGAAATTGTATCCACCTTTCCCTAACTATTTGTATGTTCTTCTTTTGGGTTTAAAAATCCTCTAAAATGGAATATTTTAGTCATTGGAATTATATTTTAAAAGAATATCAATAATGTTTAGAGCATTTATGTACAATCTCTTTATCTCAAAAGTTCGATATCTAATAACTCCCACACAATTTTTTTGTTCATTTTTTTTTTTGTAGAATTCTTTGGTTAAAGTTGTAAACCCTTTATGATTGTAATTGAGATTTGAGACATGTTACTTACAAAAAGATTACCAATTACACTCATCGCAATAAATCCTTCGTAGATTTTAGCTTAAGTACGTTGATAAGTATATGAGAGGAAATGAAGTTTGTATAAAAACGAATTAAAAACATATAAGGTAGTGGAATAAATCGGGGTGATGTTATTTCCACTCCCATTTTGGCTAAAAAACTCCTTTTTGCTAGTCAACTTACTAAAATACCCTCATCTTTCTTCAATTAAATGTTTCTTTTTTTATCCGGATAATCCACAAATCTATGTTTATTTTTAGTCGATCTTGATAAAAACGGAAAAGTAAAATTGATCTCAAAATGGAAAAGATTAATTTGTTAAAAGCATAATAAAATGTAGAACGTATTTGTGTTTAGATATGTATTAACAAAGGATAAACACATAAAGGAAAAAAAAACATGAAATTTCTTTCGATCAACTCCTGATATATTTTTTACCACAAAAAAAAACTCTTGATATAAAGAAAGGAATTAATATCGATTGTAAATTCAATATTATAGAAAGTGGATCAAAGTTTAAAATATGCCTAAAATGTTCCCCTAAAAAAATATTATGCGAGTTTGAAAATGCAGAATGTGTAAACAAATTTTCAATCTCATATTGTAATTCATATTAAAATGTGAAAAGCTTAAAACAAATCGCAAATAAGCGATTTGTAACTTTAGAAACCTACAAGTCTATTTGAAAATTACACATAAGATCAAAATCTACTTGATAATTATATTGGATTTTAAATTTCAACTTTGAAATAAAATTTTCCTCAAACTATTTTATAAAAAATAGGCAATTAATTGTGTATTCATAAGCCGTTAAAACTAGAAATTTCTATCATTTGTATAGTTTTTCTAATTAAAAGCATGAGATCATAAATTAAGAATAACAAACTTATCTAGGAAAATGATAACATGATGCATTATAGAATGACATTTATATTGTGAATTTGATATTTAGAAGGGAAAATAAAAATAAAGGCAATTATGTTAGCTAGGTTGATAAAAAAAAAAAAAGAAACAATAATTTGAAGAGAGAGAAGGGTATATTGATTGAAAAGAGGAGTGCCTTAATCAACATGAGAGTGAAAATAGCATCACCCTTCTTTTATTGGAGATTGAACTTTAAAGAGACTGCAAATAAATAATCTAGAAACAATAACTTTTTTAGCATTCTTTTAAAATGTAACTTCAGTCATTATGTTGATTAGAATACTTGAATTTTAGAGGATTCTCGTAAAAGAAGAAAGAATCCGTAAATGTCTCTTATATAAAACACAAAAGATGAAGAAACAACAGTTAAAGAAAGGTGAATAAAGATCCCGAAAATGATTGATGCACAACTAAATATCAATTTTACCATTTGCGAGAACTATTTTAGACTATTTAAATTTTAGGGTATGTTTATAATTATTTGAGGGGAAAATTTCAAATAAAGATATGAAATGATCTCATTTTATCAAATAAAGGCGCGGATATTATTTCAAATAATGGCGTGAAGTGATTATGTTAGTCTCAAATAAGAGCATGACCTTCAAGTTGGTGAAGGGATTTTTCGTTTTCTACTATTTTAAATGTTTTTTTTTTCTCTCCTTTTTTCCTTTTTTGGGTTTTTGTACTTTTCTTTTCGCCTATGGAAGACCACCAGCGATGCCTCGAAGGGTTAGGCTAGGGTCGCCCTCACCCAATCTAGCTAGGGCCACCTTCGCCGGCCACACCCTTGCCTTGAACGAGGCCACCCTCGAAAGCTACAGGTGAGGGCCGCGACCCACACTAGCGGCTGGTGAGGGTTTATAGGCCCTCTGCCCTCATTGGTCCCAGTAAAGAAAAAAAAAAACAAGGAAATGAGGAAAAAAAGGAAAAAAATAGAATTAAAATTATTTTTGAACGAAAATGCCTTTAAACAACGGACCTCAAATCCTTATTTAAAACTATTATGCCCTTATTTGAAATTGAGATGACTACTTTATAATTTTATTTGAGAAAATAAAGACACTTCAAATTCTTATTAGGTGCTGTCATGCAGAATTTTTTCTTATTTGCGTGATGAAATAGCACAATCCATTTTTATCTGGAAAAAAACAATAAAAAATTCCCCTGCAAAATCCTCGTCAACTGTGGCGCGAGTGGGCTGTCGTGGAAGAACATAGCCCACAATCCGCACGACCAACCCACCACCGCTCGTCTCGTTCCACGTACAAAACCTCAAACCCCCTTCCCCAAGCAGAACTCCCTTCACGGAACACGCCCGAAATCTTACGTTATCTCCTTCATCTTCTTCTCGATTCCCTGCACCGAATCGAATCAGCTCTCTCTAAAGATTCCCCAAAAATGGGCATGATCCTCGGCAAAATCTCCGTCGAGACCCCGAAGTACCAGGTCCTCCGCTCCTGCGCCGACTACGAGATCCGCCACTACGCCCCCTCCGTCGTCGCCGAGGTCACCTACATCCCCTCCCAGTTCAACGGCAGGCGCGACGGCGGCTTCTCCGTCCTCGCCGGCTACATCGGCGCCCTCGGCGACCCCCAGAACGCCAAGCCCGAGAAGATCGCCATGACCGCCCCGGTGATCACCAAGAGCGAGAGGATCGCGATGACGGCCCCGGTGATCACCCAGGGGCCGCCCGGGGGGGAGGAGGCGGTGACGATGCGGTTCGTGCTGCCGGAGAAGTACGGGAGGGCGGAGGAGGCGCCGAGGCCGCTGGACGAGAGGGTGGTGGTGAGGGAGGAGGAGGGGGGGAAGTACGGGGTGGTGAGGTTCAGCGGGGTGGCGACGGAGGGGGTGGCGAGGGAGAAGGCGGAGAGGCTGAGGGAGTGGCTGGAGAGGGACGGGCATAAGGTGGCGGGGGAGTGGGTGCTGGCGAGGTACAATCCGCCGTGGACGGTGCCGCTGTTGAGGACCAACGAGGTCATGATTCCGATCGAGTGAGGTGACGGAGTGGAGCGGGGCAAGCAAAAGCAGATTAAGCAGTTGGGAATTTGGTTTTCTCGTGTTTTTGTATTTTTCTCTAATTTTTTTTTGTTTTCGTTAATTTTCATGTTCTTTTTTCTTATTTCAATATAGAATGTCGAAAAACACATCTCGAATTTGGCATTTTTTTTTGCGTGTATTTTGACCATTCTATTTTTTATATATGGCTCATCAAATTTGATATAATTTTATGTGATTCTTTTTTGTTAAGTTGCATATGCAATTTATTACTATTACAATTTATGGTATGTAATAATAATATCATTTTGATGTACTTAGAATTGACATTTTAGTGCAAGATTTGACTCCTCTTTTTGTGCTTTTTCTAGTGACTTATGGAAGGCTTTCAACTTATTGCAGCTTTTGAATGTTTTGTGAGAAAAAAGTTCTGATTTTAGATTTTCATATCTATGTCGTTTACAATAAAATCTCGTTGTCAACTATGACGATAAAACCAGCAAAAAAAAAAAAAAAAAAAGAACACCAGTCTTCATGTTTCAGCTACAAGCATCTTTAGATTTCGAAGATGGAAAGAGTTCCAAAATCATGATTATTATCTAGATAAAGGAGATGCAGGAAAAATCATGAAATATGAGAGACAAAACCTCTCAAGAACATGCTCTATTTAGAGGACAACTTGAATCAATTTGTTGAAGCCTTCCCATATATATTAGATGGATGTATCGACAACCATGAATTCAGTTGTTAATAGCTATAAAAGGAGCACAAGTTTTTTCTACTAGAAAATAGAGAAAACAACATTAGAGAAAACAACAAAAGCCCAATAGAAACATGATTTGTCAATTCTAATATGGACTAGGCGGTTAACTGCAAAAAAATTTGACGGTAGCAAGCCACAAAACTCCCTTCACATAGCAAACTATAATTTTTGCTTCAAGATCTCATCATAGATGCTTTTATGGAAGCAGTATTCATCTGCACACTTATTTTGTTTTCTTCCCTGCCTTCTTCTCGATAACCTCATCAACTTACGTTAGAATCTTTGCCTTGTAAACTTCAAGAGACTTTGTAACTACGAACTGCAGCAGTGAATTGATGCCCCATTTGCTTATTGGTTCTGGTACAATAAACCACATTGTTTTTGAAGCAAAAGACACGCAAATGCTGGAGGAACAATCAGCTCTACCTCGTATTGTATCACCCAAGAAAAAACCTCACTTCAAAAACTAGTGAAACAAACTTATGCTACTTTTGGAGAAACTCAATATGTAATTAACATCCACTGTGCATAGCGGAGCTCATCTAACTCTATGTTTTAGACTTTAGATGATTACCCTTACAACCATCAATCTTGTCCACTATAGTCTTTGCTTATATCAAAATCATGTGAGGGATGTTTACTTGCTTTATAAATAGGTTGAACACTTGAGATTTGCTTGCCCCTTTGTTTATTTTCATGAACATAAGGTTGTGTACTTATAGGAAGGCATTGGACATTGAACCATGCTGAACATTTCAGGATTTACTATTGAACACGGATGATGATGCATCATTGGATATTTCATCCTAGTTTTTATCTCAGATTATTTGCTACAATCTGAAATTCTTTGGGTGCATCCACGCCAGATGGCTCTTAGGGTGCCATCTCATGACTTGGAAGCAAATTAGTGAAACACATGCTATTGTGTGCGTTTGTTCCTTCCTTTTATCCTATTTCGGGAGAACATGGTAAAGTGGCGAAGCTATTCGATGTTTTTGGAAGGAGAGGGACCCATACAAGCAAATGTCGTGCTGGAGAAAAAAAGAGACGAGTGGGAGGCGTGGGAAGGAGGAAGAAGAAGAAGAAAAGGAGGAAAATGGGACCACAAGGAAAAAAAAAAAGAAATAAAATAAAAAACAAAAAAAGAATCATATAAAATCGTATCGGATTTGATGGGCCGCACATAAAAGATAGGATTGTCAAAAACACATACAAAAAAAAGTATAAAAGCCATAAGAGGAGTGAAAAAGCGTGAGCCTTCTCTAATTTTCTTTGTTTTTCCATTAATTTTCATGTTCTTTTTTCTTATTTTGATATAGAATGTTGAAGAACATATCTCGCGCTTTTCTCGCAATTGAATCGCCACATCATTCATACATACATATACATACATGCATACGTATGCATGTATGTATATACTTCTCCGTGTATACCACCAAATTATATTTATATGTTTACATTGATTATGCAAAAACGTATAATTTGAAAAATATTTGTATAAACATGATCATTTATTTCTCTTACAAAAATAAATAAACGAAAAATACTATTATCGCTCAAAAAAATACTTGCACATAAACTATTGATTATTTTAAGCAATATGACTAATGATATTTTTAAATTATTTATTTTTCACTAATCAAACAAAACATTAAAACCTAGTAGTCCATATAAGCTCTACATCATCAAGTATTTTCCTTGATATCAAGAATCCTTTCTTTCCGGGCTGAGAGGTTTACTACATCAATTATGCGACGTGTTGGACAGGGAATTGGATTCACTAATATTGAAGGTCAATGTTAGTGGTAACATGAAATTAAATTCCACCATCCATTCTCATCCGACGCCAAAGAATCCGCCACGTCATTTGAAGGGGGAAGCAAAATTGGGCGGCACATTTTGAAACCTGGATTCTCTCTCTATCCTCATATCCATTTCCTCTCTCATCGATTCCTCTCCAAAATTCTTGATGCTCTCATCTTTGCGCTCCGGGGTAGCCTAAAATCGCGACCGTCGGCCTCTCTTTCCTCGATTCTTCGCGGAGCTACGACGGCGTCCTTCATCGGCCTCCTCATATCCGTTTGCTCCTCCGCCCGAATTTCCTCTAGTCTCTCCTCAATTTCTCTTCGACTCCTCGATTCCTCTCCAAAATTCTCTCTCGCTCTCACCTTCGCGCTCTAGGTCGCCTCATCACGACTATCGGCCTCTCTCTCCTCGATTCTTCGCCGCTTTCAATTTCTAGGCATTGTGTCTCCCCCGAATTTGGTTGGATTGTGGCTTTGCGGATCTCAGACGAGAGAGAGAAAAGAAAAAAAAAAAAAGAGAGAGAGAGAGAGAGAGAGAGAGAGAGAGAGAGAGAGAAGGAGCAACTCAACAAGCTTCAAGTGAGACGTGCTACGAGAGGACAAGGCAAATTTTTCTCTCTAACGCATCTACTAATTTTTCCAATGTATATTGCCTCCAAGATGTGTCGATTCGGGATTATTGTAATTTTCTGTTAGGGTTATTGTTTACGATCTCTCTTCTTTTGGTTTGGAACGTGGAGCCTAACCCGCTATGTTTGGGGATTGGTTTGGACGTGGGCCTAACCTTATGTTTATTTTCAAACGTTGAGGAAGTTAGTGGTGGTCTAAGCTCAACTTATTTTGATGGCATAAGAACTGCATGGGCATCTACTTTATTGAGTTTTAAGTGGCTTGGAACCCTAGACAAATAGGGAGGCTTTGATAAGGGAAGTAATATGTACAAGTTGGCCTCCGCTATGGCTTTATGGATGATTGAATGATAGCAATGGTTTCATGTATGTCTAGCAAGGCTTTTGTATGATGTCAATTGGCCTTTCGGTTGTCGGAAAATGTCAAGTGGTCGAGGAGTGTAATTCGGGTCGGTTTAGTGTAGAAAACTATCAAGTGTTGACGGTTGAGTCAGTAGATTGAATGCGGCAACTTAGATGCATGGTTTTTTTGGACGTAGATTGAATGCGGCAACTTTCTGTTGTATATTCCTCTGTTTGCTTAATCCCTTCAAAGGCAAAAAGAAGCACATAAGTAGTTGCAATAAGTATGTCGCATTAGTATTTCGGTGTATATAAGTGGTAAAGTGAATGCTTTGTAAATTGAATGCTAATGCCCCTTGGTGTTGTATGTCACTTATCTATGCTATTTTGGGTTTGTTGAAATGCCGAAAGAATACTATGTTGTTTTCAATGGCCGTAAAATAGGCGTAAGTGGTTTTAGTAATGCTAATTACAAAGGATATAACAATTGAGAAGCCGCAAAATAGGCGTACTTGAAATTTTTCAATATGAAGGAGTTGCCAACAACAATTCATTTGCCTACACGATTTCATCCCAATAATGAACATGTGAAGCAAGTATGTTAGTTGTTTACTCTTATAATAAGACACTTTAATTTTTCAATGGTTTAGGGATGTAAAAATTATATGATTTGTTGTTATGTGTAATCGGGACGATGCTTGTCCTAGTGGATATAGCCGTATAATTAGAGACCTAGAAATGGAGTTGGAACGAACCTAATTTGAGCTGGAACAAACCCGAAGGGAGCTGGAACATAGCCAATGTTTGCATTGATTGACTATACAAGAATTGGAACATACCCAAGGTTCGCTTCGAGTGATTGTACAAGAGCTACGGAATGCAAGGGAGGTGAATGACAACTTCCGAGATATGATTAGTAAAGAATGTTCTAGTTTCACCAAACCAGGCTTCAATTGATATCTCGCAACCTTCACGCACTCAAGAATTTGGATGTGGTGGACTGTGAAGTTCTGGACTAGAATAAGCTTAATGGATGTTGGTATCACTATTAAATGAGGATGGTGAGTTGTATCTTGGAAAGTTCTAGTCTTTATGATGTTTCGGTGGATTGGCTATGTAGTATTTGTTTGGAAATATGGCTATGTAATCTTGTAATTGGGGTGTTTTCGCTATCTCTTATGTGTTGAGTTGTGCATCCTATATGTTTGTTATGGTTTCGTATGTTGGGATGTTTGTCTTTTCCACCAAAGAACGTGGATCGAGTGGAATAGAAAGTGAAAACCATTGGAAAACTATTACAAGCAATGGGTCCGTATGGCAAGGTAAATAACCCCGTCAAATGCCAAACTATTGCACACAATCTAGTAACTTTGATGCAACCATTCCAGATTCCACCCTTCTTTCCCTTTCATTTCCATTTCATTGTCGGCGTTTTTATACCAAAATGTGTGTAGGTGGTCTGCGCAAAATGGAGGTAACTAACCAATTGACCACCAAAAGAAGAATAAAGCATAAAATGAAAAGTGAAAAACCAGGGCTTTGCTTCACCCACTAACTTTGAATCCGTGCCTTCCATTCAACCAAAAAAGTTGCAAGTCTTGGTTTCATGTTCCTCATGAATTTGCTTTGTACTTTTGCTTTGTCTCTAGCTCGGATTCGGATAGAATGCCAAACGAAAAAGACAAGAGCTCAAAGCAAGAACAAGGCGTGGAAGCTATTGTGTTCCCAATGCAATTTCGGGTGCCACTTGAAAAGTGTTGTAAGTCTTGCAAAAATGAAAGTGTCACCGCAAGTCTTGAATCCATGCAATCGTAAGCCCTAATGAAGCAAGGAAGAAGAAAGCCAAAGAACTCGAAGCAAGAAGAGCTGGAAAGAAAAAACTAGTAAACTAATGCCGGAAGAGATAACCGATAAACTTCTAGTAGGAAATAAGAAAATAGAACACTCCTAGAGAAAAAATGCAAATGCATCATCTTCATCGTCACCATCCGTAAGGTATAGGGCATGCCTTAAAAGTAAAAGAGCAATCAGCTACCATCAAACATGAAACGAAGCCATCAATAAGATCAAATATGACTTGGAACAATCAAGCTTCTTCACAAACTTCATGATAATATATCACCGGACGGACACACACACAATGCATGAAGGCGTTACCGGTCGGATCTCGTTCTCCATAAATCATCACAACAAGCTAAAATGAAGCTAACTAGTTAATTGTGCAAGCGTATAAAAGTAATCTCTTGCCTTATGTCAATTGTAGCATCTTCTAAGTTCGGGAGAGCTAGTGGGGCTATATAGCCAAGCTCATAAGCCTAAACATCCACAATGAAATATCCCGAGTGTCAAGTAAATATGAAAAACTCTACCCCTCAAAAAGTGAAAACCATTAATCCAGCACAACGGTAACATCAAATAAGCCTTTACTCACTAAGTGGAATAGAAAAATAATAAGCAGTAAACAAATCCACAACTTCATACTTGCCCGCTTCTCCTTGCCATACTAGAATTGAAAAAAAGAAATTTAAAAATCCCAAAAGAAGTACTAGATCGAACAGCGTTAGAACAACCGGTCATTGACATTGCCAAGTAAGATCTCTACAACAAGAACTTAGGCATTTCAAGAGCACGATAAAATTATATTCACAAAATGGATATCCGGATAACAATGAGACTTAAGTGGACTCCAACCGATGAAGAAGATCTTTTCCAATTCATTTAAGTCTATCGGAATATCTTTTACAACATCCTAACTATCAAATAGAAGAAATAGAAAGAGTTAATTTAATTAGAAATTAACATGCATGATAAAATGTACATAATAAAATAAACATAACTTAGTACAAATAGAATAGTGCATTACCCGTCACTAAGCGGTGCTATCATGGAAAGGCATATTCAAGTCTTTTGATACGTCAAACCTACCGAGTAGACTATTGTAAAAACCCATTAGCTTATTGTAACTTCCAAGAGCTTGAGGTGCATAAGAAGCTTGCGAAGAAACTTGAGGTGCGTCTCCTTGCTTCTTTCCTTTTGTTTTATTCTTCTCGAGACAGCTCTTATGTCGCTTTTCTCCTTGGTGTCTATCTTTTTCTTAAGGCCCGTACATTTTGCAAAGAGACTCATATCTTCACTTAAGGCTGTCAAATTTCCCGAGACTCACTTCCAAGTGACATTTCATCGAGAGATTTGTTTATGGTCAAGATCATATTCTTGATAAATTCATATCTTTGAATAGTTTGCGAGCCCTTGATCGCTATCTACAAACTCGGGACACACCTCTCTATATCTATTAGTTGCATCCATGTTACCATTCCTCTAAATGAATATATAGAATTTATTAGAAGTTACCAATAAATTAGAACACTAAATAAAGTAAAAAGGAGTATAACGATAATTTATACCTGAGTGTCCAAACCATGCTTCTATAGTATTCCATTTCTTGCTTCACGGGTCCATCTCTTCAAAATGTAAGCATTAGGAATTAACTTTATGTCCAAGTTATCAAGCACCTTCGACGCGTGGCAACATAAAATTCCAACGGTCTCAAAATGATTACAAACACAATTCACCACTTCATTGCTTGGGCCACCAGTGACCTTTTACTCTAGTTCATTTGCACCAAATGAACCAACAATATATTCACGAAAGAGACCCATCTCATTACATTCCTTGATAACCAAGGATAAAGTTTTCATTCATTCTCGCTTGAAAATTTTCAAATATCAAAGGTGTATAGACCTCACCCGCTTGCTGCAACATAGGTGATGTTCGACACAAAATCGTAGGCAATTTCTCTCTAGCATTAAACTTAGCTTGTAACTCTTTGTGGCTGCTTATCATTCACCACCTTATCAAATCTCTTGAAAAATCCATTTAGTTTTATATTACATGTAAAATAATCCTTCAAATCTCCATTCAAACTCTCACTCAACTGTGTACTACTTATCCCCAAGATTAGCGTAGATTTCATATAACTTCTAGCCCACTTCTCTTTCAACCTATACGGATCTTGGAGCCAAGAATTGTCACTAGCTTCATATGTTGAAAGTAATGAGTCCCAAGCCTCTTCAAATTTTTTCACTTCTATATATTCGTACACAAGCTTCTTTAAATCAGTCAAAAAATTAGATCCACTTTTCATTATATGACCAACATTTTTTATAGCATTTTGCATTAGATGCCATGTACACAATCCATGTCTTGTCTCGGGAATCACCTCTTCTAATGCCTTCGACATTGTTGCATCTTGATCGGTAAAAATTGTTGCAGGCCTCCTATATTTGTGTGCCCCAAGAATGTTTCGAAAAGCCATATGAAGGAATCCGTGGTTTCATCATATAAAAGTGCAGCCCCAAAAATCACAAGCTTTTTATGGTAATTGAATCCAATAAATACACCGATTGGCATATACTCTTTGTTGGTGGAAAATGTGGTATCAAAGGTCACAATATCATCGAAAAGGGCATAATCAATAACCATCCTAGAATCTGCCCAAAATATATTTGTTATTTGCTTATTACTATCAAATTTGAACAACATAGAAGAAAGATGTGTCTAAGATCCGTCGTTTCTCGAAGTACCTCAATAAACATCCCGCATCTCCAAACTCCATGTCTCTCCATCATTTAGTACGAAGATATTTTTTTAGATCAACCCTCGTGTAACGAACATTTTCTCTTCCCCCAACTCTGTACACTAGACAAGTCATGCTCTGATGTCTCTGTGTGAGGGCCGCATTGTCGCCCAACACAATTTTACCGAGCTTGGACATCGTTTATTTGCCTATGTGACCGTATCAAGTGAGTATACTCTGCAAAGTGGAGCGGATGGGAATGCTTTGGCTCAAAATCATATACACAATATTTACCGCTCCCTCGAACTAATTTGATTCCCATTTGAGCATGGCAATTTATCCTCGTTTCGAGCCCAGGCTTTTTACTAATTCCAACAATTTATCTTTTTGTCGACGTTCCTCTTTTGCACAACAAAACCGTGTAGAAGTTATGGAATCATCCTTACTTTTGATAATAACTCTCCTACGTACTCCAAAATCAATTTTCAATGCATACATCTTCCAAAACTCCCGTGCCTCATCTACATCATTAAATTCCATACCCACTTGTGGAGTCCAATCACTATTGCTGATAAAATCACACAAAAAATAGTGGACAAAGTGGCATCATTAGAAGATAAACTTGAACAACAAACAATAAAACGGAAGAAAAACTAACATACTTTCATGAAAGACATTAATTACCTTGTGCCATCATCATCCATTTGAGAGGGAGTCTCCATTTGAGGGATAATTTGATTTGCTAGTACTAAGCATGGCATTTGAGAGGCAAAGTTCTCACCTAACTCTCTAAATATTTCTCTACCTTGAGTGTCATCATTTGCCTAATTAAAGAGAACATCCATATTGTAAAAAACCAACATGCTTGTTCTATAAATCCAACTTCCATAGAAGCCAAAAGATGGGGTTACTAAGAAAAGTCGAAACCAAGCAAAAAGAAACATTGTACCTTTGAAAAAATCCTTGGTTCTTAAACCCAAACATGTAGCACAAGTTAGAGCATTTCCCGCATTTCTACCTCCTTGAACCTAGAAGACCAACAAACCAAATCACAACATCGATACCAATATCTTTGAGAGTAGTACACATAAAACGCTCCGCATTAGTATGTCATGCCATTAATGAGACCACTCATTCATTACGGAAAAAAAGTAACGAGTTACACTTGAATCCAATGAAAATAGCCGAGAGCAATAACAATAGGCAACTAAAGTGAACAATCACCTAGAAAGGTCAGTCAATCGAAAGTAGTTTGGTGAAACCTTATCATTCTCATGCCTTTTAATCCCGATTGTTCGCAACACATTCACCGGAAAACTTTAGACAATACTCAAATACTCATTATTCCTTCTAGTCACCATCGCTATTCACACTCAAAAGACAAAACCAGATTCCCAAGCAGCCCAAGAATAGCGAGCAACTACTCACAGGTCCTCGGTTCATGAGAATCGAGACAAATTAACAAAGATCATTTCCACCTCTTCTCAATTTCAGGTGTACATCCTCTCTATCAAACCATTGCATTTATCAAGTCAAATGCGATGCAACACAAACAATGGGTTTTATTACAAGATTTCGAATTCCACTATAATTCTAAAAGCTTTCGAAATTGGTCTTTTCCAACCATTAGGCAACCTATGAATGTGATACATCCAACGCAAGGGATCGACAAAATGGAATTCTCACAACAAGTATGCAACAGCGTAGACCGCAATCGATTATAAAGCGAGAGAATATGGATAGAACCCTAGAAAAGGCGGGAGAGAATTAGGGAAGACGAACGATTACCCGGCGAGAGACCTTCTTGAGAAACCTTATAGTCGTTGTGAAGAATGTAAAGGCCGATGAAGGACGCCATCGCAGCTCCGGCGAAGAATCGAGGAGAGAGAAGGCCGACGGTCGCGATGACGCGACCTAGAGCGCGAAGGTGAGATCGAGAGAATTTCGGAGAGGAATTGAGGAGAGACCGGAGGAAATCCGGGCAGAGGAGGAAATGGATATGAGGAAGCCGATGAAGGATGCCATCGCAGCTCCGGCGAAGAATCGAGGAGAGAGAGGCCGACAATCACGATTTCAAGCGACCCCCTAACGCGAAGGTGAGAGCATCAACAATTTCGAAGAGGAATTGAGGAGAGAGGAAACGGATATGAGGAGAGAGAGAGAATCGGGTTTCAAAATGTGCCGCCCATTTTTTGCCTCCTCCTTTAAATAACGTGGCGGATTCGGAGCGTCGATGAGAATGGACGGTGGGATTTAATTTCATGTTACCACTAACATTAGTGAATCTGGTTCCGTTGGACAGAAGGCATAAGCACAACAAGAAGACCCATCGCACTTTAAAGTACGGGTTTTTTTTTTTATAAAAAACATAAAGTTGGGGGATTTGTGTGTGTGTGTGTGTGTGTGTGTGATTTTTAGCTTTTTAGTAATGTCTATTGGATGTTTTATGAATCCAAGTGTAGATTCTCTCCTTCTAAATTGTTATTTGTCAAAAGAAAAAAAATTATCTTAACTCGCGTTAGTGTGATCATATCCCAAAAAGATCTCTTGGTTGTTAACTCTTCCCAAGCAATGTAAAAGATAATGGTTTCCCCATAGAAAATAATAGGGAAAGGAAAAAAAGGAAGAGCCAAAGAAGGAAAAAAGAGATCAAGAACACCCCTTGGCACGAATATATGAAGTGGCAATTCCCATTTCAACTGTCGATTTTCTTTTTCGAAAATTTGTGGAGAAGTAGCTTTGATATGATTGCCATTCGAAACAATCAAATCAACAAGCAAAAAGTAACTTTTAAATTTTGACAAAAACAATTGACTCTCACATATCTGTCTATCTCTCGTACCAAATGGAGTCGACCACTTGCCGAAATCCCTCTAGCACTGCCAAACCCTATCGATCATCGATCACCACCACCCGGTCATCATCATCACCTGTCACAACCACCATGGTTGAGCTCCTCATCCCTTCACTTCGATGTCATAGACCCCGTCAACCTTTTTGTCTCTCTTTTGTTAATCGACCCTCGAGTTTATAGTACTTGAGGCTTGCCGACACTCACTAATCGCAAATCTAATAGTTTGAGATCGACCCAAGTTTCAATTAGCACGGTCGACCTCAAATCAAACATCCACGGCGGCAGTTGGTCGGGATTGCAAATAGATAGCATGTACTAAAAAGAGACACAAACAGGAGCAGCTTCCATGGCAATGATCAGGTGTTGATTGGGCAAGGAATGATGACATCGAAAACAAGGAACGGCGATTGAAGCAATGGTTGGTGGTAGCGCCACGAACGATATTCCTCGGCGATGTATAGATGCAATAATTGAGTGACAAAGTTGAAGACAGAAGAAGAAAGAAAAAATGAGAGAAGGAGCATCTCCATTCTTCAAAACATAAAAAGATAGAAATTGTAGTTTGTGATAATAGGGATAAAACTAGAACCGATCAAAAAAACCAAAGAAGATTTATTCTTGCCTTAGGAGAAAGGCCCTCGTAAATGGGAAAAGTACAATGGAAGTGTAAAAAATTTTGTATAACACTTACTTTACGGCAAAAGGATAGCGAAGTGTCTATATTTGTGTGCGGCGCTCACTTTAGTGCCAATATTTTTTTTTTATCACTTGAGTACCAAATCAAAGAAAAACGTATCGCTTTAGTGCCACCGGCGAGAAAATCCAGCCAAAATGTATACGTGCCTTTTTCATTTAAACCAAAGTAGTGGCATGGCAATTTAAATTCAAATAATTACTAACATGGCATAAGTAATAAAACAAAAAAATTACATGTGTGTAAGTCGAACGGCGTCATTCAACGTACACTCGTGGTCATTAAAGAAAATGACATCACTTTTGCAAATGCAAAAGCGACGACATTCAAATGGGGCCCCACAAAGAACAAAAAGCTGCTCTCTTCGTCGCAAGCACGCCCGACTTTGCCCTCGGTCTCCTTCTCGACGTCATTGTGCCGGTCGCCGTTTCGTCGCTTGGTAGCCGTGGATTGCTTGCTAGCCATCGCTCTTCATCACACGCTCACGATAAGTTTCTCCTCCGTGGCTCGATCGCCGCAAAACTAGGGTTGGAACTGAAATTAGAGCTCGGATTTAGGGTTACTTTGAGTGCGGCGAAAATTTTGGGCTTGGTCGCGATTGTTGGCGCGCATGGGTGACATGCAAAAGTAGGTTTTGAAAGTGCTCGTCCAATACTTGATGATTTTGTTCGAAAAGGGCAGTTCACGATTCTTTGTCCGTGCATTTATCTTTGTGCTATCATTATTATCATCTACATGGGTTGTGGTCATTGTGGGGACCTCCATTCTTGTTGTGCGGCGTCTATTATATTAAAAAAAATTGGGCTGAATGTGGTTGTTATGCATGTGAGGGTTTGTCCACTAAAAAAAAATACAGCAGCAAAAATGAAAATGAAGATGAAGATTAAGCTTTAGAAATAGAAATGAAGTGCCTCAAACCTCTGTCGGTGATTGCGTCTTTCATTAACCTTCGAAAGCTCACAACCGGCTTCTCTTCCTCAAACAACTTCAAGAAATCACGAAATCAAGCAATCTCCTTTCATATACAAAGCACACAAGCATCCCAAAAGAACAACATCATTAAAATGGAAGCAAATGTATGCCGAAGCACTTACAAGCACGGACACGTGCAAGAGGGTGCCGTGTCGGTGTCGGATACGCTCGGACAACAAGCTTACACGCTCCGACATAAGGTTACACGACACGCAGATTACACGCGTGTGTACCGTCGGAGAAAGGTCGCGGCCGAGTTGGGCGAGGGGCGGTCGTGTCGGAGAGAAAGGCAAAAAAATGCAGACCGAGTTGGGAGGCGGATGGCGGGCGCTTGATCCGAGGCGGGGACGATGCGAAGGCGAGAGAGCTTCGACGGCCCTCAAGGTGTCCATCGCTCGCGAGAGAGAAACCCGATTCGGGAGACTCTCAAGGCACGGAAGAGGAAGTGATAATAGAGAGAGAAAGTTAGAGAGGGAGAAAGGAGGAAGTGCGGTTGCGAACGAGAGAGAGGGGGAAAGAGGAAGTGATCATAGAGAGAGAAAAAAAGGACGTTTTAGTTGTGCTTTAGTTGTCTTGATTAGGATTTTGTGGGGGCGATTATAGTTGAGTGGGGAGGAGAATACGCTCCTCCCAGGCTTGACTTTCTTGGGAGGTGGGTTGGCTAATTTTTTTTTTTAATTTAAGAAATAATCGCTTTTACTCAAGTAATTTTCATGTGTAATATTTTATATATTATATTTAAAATATTTTAAAATAATCCGTATATAAATTTGAATCAAATTAATTTGATTGAAATAATCATAAAAATATTAATTTATCATATATATATAATTATATATTTAATATACAACGTGTCCCGACGTGTCGAAATTCTTTATTTTTTAGAAATGGCGTGTCGGTGTGTCGTGTCGTGTCGTGTCGTGTGCGTGTCTTGTATCGGTTCGGTGCTACCTAGCGGCGCACAACCATCCAAATTCACTGGCTCCATCAATCTTACCCGGAAATAAGGTTACAAGACATACGAATTGATACATTCGCCAAACCAATGAAAAGAGGATTGAACCATCACGCCGGATTCGGCAAGGCAACATCCCTATGATTTTGGGGCAAACCGAATTAGGGCACCATTTAGGGCTCCAATTGTCAATGGGGTTTCCAATTGGGGCTTTTAGGGTTCTTATTTGGGGCCATAGGTAAATGACGTCGTTTCTTCCTATATAAGCTAACGTGGATCTCCAAAGACCTACGTAAGACAACTTAAATAATAAACAATTGCCACGTATGATTTCCGGCAAGCCCTGGCCGGACTTGGCACGAATTAACCTTTTTTCAAAAAATTTGATACCGAAGTGATAAAAAAATATATATATTGGCACTAAAGTGAGCGACCGTACACAAATATTAGCACTCCCGCTATCCTTTTGCCCTTACTTTATGTCAACCTTTTTTTTCGGATCACTTAAGTGACAACTCTAATGTTGGTCATTAATCCGACATGACCATATTCTATAAATTTCTCAAACTAATGTGGCTTGGCCGATGTGCTCCATATAACTCCTAAACAACGCTCTCTATAAGACTTTCTCCAAATATAAACCCTAAATAACTAATTGAAAGAAATTTCCAAATTTGAAATTGCTAATGGCCATTCAACCAAAAATCAAAACCCCAAATTTGGTTCACCCCAAAAATTAACGGCTCAATCTTACAAGTGGAGAGCGGGAGCTTCACGAGCAGCTCATATTCGTTTCAACGAAGTGAAGAAGCTAAATATTATTATTATATTAGGCTACCAAATCCAAGAAGAATATCTTGGACTCGCTTGAACCCCGAAGAAAATTCCATGGGTGCACCGGTATAGAGAATATTCAAAGTGCAAATATTTGAAGTAGGTCGATTTGAAATTTTCAAGGTTGAGCGAAAGAGGTGTTCTTGGAGCTACTTGAAGGATGACATCAATATCCACCTATGTTAAATGGATGAGTTGGATTATGTTGGCTCAAAACAAGCAGAAATGAAGGCTTTAACATATGTGGTTAACCATTTGAAGAAGGAAGTTTCAAGGATGAAAAGTGAAAGAAACGGTTATCGAGTGTTGATTGTGTAGTTGTTTTGTTTGGCCTACGTTATGCTCAACTGTAAAAATAAGTTATGAAAATAATTTTCTCAGTCTACCATAGTTGAAGATCAATGGAATATGTAATTGTATTAGGGTAATTGTATTTTAGTTGTGTTGCTTTGGTTTGCTATAATTTTTTGTGGAAATGTTGGTTTCTTGCAAACCCGGATGCTTTGAGGGAAATGGGATTGGAACTTACTTAGGCATGGGCATGTTTACCATGTGATCTCGTGAGCTTTATTGCTATAATTTTCAATCTTTTGGTGGAAATGGGATTGGAATTCAGCCCCGCGAAAATAACAAGTTCTCGACCTTACTTGTGCATTCTCAATCTTGTGTTGGATTGGAATTCAGTCTTGTGTGAAAATAACAAGTTCTTAGTGGGAAAAGTACCAAAAGTCCTAAATATATTGCATTGGTATCAATTCAGTTATAAACTTTTCAATTGGACCAATTTAGTCATAAATCTTTTGCATTAGTACCAATTCAATCCATCCGACCAATTTAAACCGGGAAATAGCTAACATGGACACCGGTTGTCTTATGTGGCGTAGCTAGCACCGACGTACATAATTTTTAATAATTTTTTTAAAAAATTATTTTCCTAATTATTTTCTCCTTTTTATTCTTATTTTCTTTGACTTTGGTCGCCACTAGGTGAGGGATGCAATAGCCTCGCCAGCCCTAGCAAGGGTTGCGGAGCGAGCAAGGTGCTCCTCACCGGTGGCCATCGAGAGCTAGTTGACCCTCTCCCAGGTGGCCAACGAGGGTTGGCAGCTAAAGTGAAAGAAAAAAAAAGAATGAAAGAAAAGATTTTTTTAGAAAATTATTTAAAAAATTTCACGTCAGCACTAGCCGCACCACATAAGATGATCTCGCCTTCATGTCAACGATTTTCGGCTAAAATCGATTGGATAGATTGAATTGGTACCAATACAAAAAAGTGTATGACTAAATTTATCCAATTGGAAGGCTTATAACTAAAATGATATCGGTGCAATATGTTTATGATTTTTTTGGTACTTTTTCCAATACTCAATCTAATCCACTTTGCAGCCTCATCTCTTTGTCTTTGCAGCCTAGTCATGACTATAACTATATAGCTTCAAGCATGTTGATGATTAGTTTGCACCTGGCCTCGGTGGTTCTTCCATTGAATACTTCCTTGAGGTTGTTGTCAATGATATCGCACTTGAATTCTTCACTGAAGAAGGCATCAATGCTCATGTTCAATATGGAGTAGTGCCTCAAAACCTTCCTTTATCAACTCAAACAACCCATTTGTGTATTATAAAATTCTTCATGTTGGTGCTCCTTGTTATTCGCCAAAATTATTTTCGCAATCTATCCTCTTTATTGTTCTTTGCTTAGTTTGCAGATATATGTCTCACACACAATCTATGTTCAACATATGGCATCAACTCAACTAATGCAAGAACAAGTCCCTACAAAATTCAAACCAACAAATACTTTAACCTAAAATATGAGATTAATATTACAAAGCCAATATTCAACATCGGCATTGCCTTTTGTTGGTAGTTCATGATGCTCAACCATTAGTTATCTCAAGGTCAACCATTATATATTTTGGGAACCACAACCAAGTGTCCTTGATGCGGGACAATCGGGCTCAATCCATCAGCCCTCAAGCTCAACTCATATTTCGTCGACTAAACCAATCCATGCATTATTCATGAAATAAAAAACCAAATTATGCTGCAATTTAATTATGTGGGTTCAAGGTGAAGCTTGTTGATTATGCAACATAATTGTTGATTTTCAAGTTTGTTGTCGATTTCGAGACTCCCCATCAACAACCTAATAACTAGAGGTTGTTCTAGTCGATTCCTATCATTATTCGATGACATTCTAT
This sequence comes from Rhodamnia rubescens, assembly GCA_021437795.1. NCBI lineage: Eukaryota > Viridiplantae > Streptophyta > Magnoliopsida > Myrtales > Myrtaceae > Rhodamnia > Rhodamnia rubescens. The sequence continues at coordinate 2,420,912 of JAILYA010000024.1, forward strand.
GTTGATTGTTCGGCTTCCCAATCTATGCTTGTTTTTCCGAATTTGTGTTGGCTCTTTTACACTTATTCCTAGACACATTAAACCCAACATGCTCCTTCACTATCTGTTTCAACTAAGGACTCTTGATCTCAAGCATGACTTTGATAGTGTTGAAGAAGTGTTTCGACAACCATACAATAGTTACCTTTTTATTGTCAAGTAAAATGGAAGAAATATGTTCCTCCTACAAGAACCTAATCTAGAATGAGTCACTCTTCCCGCTTATTGCACTATATAGCTTCCATGAACAATTCGATCGTGAAGACTTTGCTCTTACAAATTGCTTGGTATTTAATGAATTCAATACTCCTCCGTACAGCAATTGATTATTTGACAATAGGTTTTTTAAACTCTTTAGCATCATCAAATTTCATACCAACGAGACAAAACAAAACATGCAACAGTCGTATCATGAGGAAAATATTTAATTTTCCTTATACACATAGCTACTTCATCATCTTCATTCTCACTCTCTAAGCTATTGCTCTCATCATCACCACCATTGTCTTCATATTTAGTTTCATTACCCTCAGCCACTGAAGCTCATTAGCCCTCATTTACTAGTTGAGATTCACGCTATTCTCCAAGTGCTAAAGTTTTATTTTTCTAAAGTTCCCTTGTTGTTGTTGTGACTATGTAAGTTCCTCATCATCATCATCATCACTTGGGTAATTTACATTTGGCAAAACTTCATCATCCGATTTACTAGATTGAGCAACTTCCCAATTCAATCCAATCAACTCCTCATCACCTATGTCTTCACCAAATACTCTAAGACATGTTTGTTGAGCTCTCTATAACCACACGAGTTGTATGCCCTATCTCCCTCTCCCCCGCATCTCATGTCTCTCCTATTTAGCTTTGTCGCGATCTAAATTTGGGCTAATGAAATATCAGGTTAATTATTTGACTAACCTAACTTGGACTCTCCCAAGTCCTATCAAATCACAACTCGGGGTATGTGCCTCTATACAATATATATCTAACTTTAGAATCGCCACTAATTAGTTTAGTGTAGGTCGATTAGACACCGAAACAAAATAATGGGAGAACTAAATTATTTCTATGAACCGGAAATTATGAGTTCGGGGGATTTGGTTACGTTAAATTTTCTAACGCCCTTTCGATACTAGTTCATTTTATGAAAATTATTTGATCAAGTAGTTTGATTAAGTTTTAACCTAAGTCACTAACACAGATTATCATGCAAGTGAGCAATCAATCAAATTAAACATCCACAAATCAAGATAATTGTAGGGAGCATGCGCCACAAAATTATTCTCTTTTTTGTTTTCTCTTTTTAGAGGAAAAAGGCTAACATATATGTAATGCATGATTTTATTCTAAAATGCAATTACATGAATCGAACCTTCATGGTTAGAGATAAGCAATATATTCAAATAGGCGATCAAATATTCTGCAAATATTTAAAATGAGATATTTACCTTATCTGCAAATATTCACTTTCCTAATTCGAACTTCGGACCAACTTGCGGATGGGAACGGCTCGGAAATCTCGGACCGTCGATGGTTTACTCCTCAGCAATTCTCGGTGGGCAACGGTGTTGCTCACGGCCGGCTCGGCTCAGCGATGTGCTTCGCGGTTGCGTTCACAAACACGGCCTCGTTGCGGATGAAGTCAATGATAATGAGGACTTGTCGGGAAGCTACTCGCGATGGAGGTCAACGAGTCGTCGATTAGAGGAGCATAGAGACATGGCAAAATTGGACTTCATTGTTCCTGGATTTTTCACGAAGAGGATGGTCAAAGAAGCAAGTGCATATTTGACGGTGCACTGGACATTATTAGACTCATCAGAGGACCAATATTGGCCTTAACATGCAGGACACTTGCGAGACATTGCAGGGGTTCACGTGGAGTGGCTGCTTTCACTAAATAGCCTACAAGATAAAAGACTTAATAAGTTAAAGCGGCAGTGGATCATCCGAATGCATGCTGCAAGTCAGGATGAGCTCCCTGTCGGTGTAGGAATACTGGAGTCACGGACCGAAGATGGAACAAGCAGTCTTGGTCGCTGGGTAGCACCGCGGTCAGGACCGGCGAGGCTCTTTGCAACTGAGGGGACGGAAAGCTGGAGGATCGCCGAGCAACCTGCAAAAGGGGAACAAGCTGCTGGTTTCTCCAGAATGCTAGAATGGCGCCAGGGGATTACGAGTCTCGGGGTCTTCTGGTCGTCAGGACAGCCGCGACGGAATTTTTATACGGGGCTTCATCTGGTTCGCAGACAAAAGCGACGGCATCGGCAGCTTGGCGTCATGGATAGCAGCGGTGGTCGGCTCGTCGTGGCTTGAGGGGGTCGTCGGCGTTGAGGCTGGAGCACCGCTCGGATTGAGGCCTCCACAGGAAGTCACCAGCTCTGTGGCGTTTTCTCGACAGTTGGTTAGGGTGCCAGGGATGTCGGATCTGACAGAGATGCATCGAGAAGCCCAGAAGAATAACTGAGACGGTTATGGTAGTGTGTTGGGGGAGTCGGGATGCCGCTTGAAATCGCTGCGATCCGCCTTCTTCGTTCTTGCCTTTCCTATCTCGCCATTCTCTCTTTTTCCTCTGTAGAGTAGGTGAAGTTCAAGGAGAGAGAGTTCCCACATTCATCAAGTGCAGAACGTGAATTCTCCTTCTCCGATCTCTCGCTCACTCTCTCTGGCCGTGCATCCTCTCTAAAGGCCGTGTATTATCAATGCGTTGCCTTCCCCCTCCATGAATGAAGCATAAACATGCTTCTATAGGGAAAACTAAGTCAAGTACAAAGTTGAATTTTGCTGAGAAGATTGTATCCTAATTCTTGAACTAGTGAGACATCTTTAATAATCAGATTTCTCAACCTGATGTTTCCTATTCCAATGATTTTTCCTTTTCCTTTCCCTTTGAAAATGACATTTCTACCATCCACCTATTTGACACTTACGAACATATTCCTTTCACCTATCATGTGACGTGAATATCCGTTGTGCAGGTATCATTTGTTTTTCTTTAGTATAACCTACAATCAAGACGAATTTTAAGTTATCTTTGGTACCTACACAAATTTGGATCTTTTTGTGTTAGTCATTGATCTGGTATCATATCTCCAGTAATAACCGCACAATGCGCTAAACTTTCCGAACATGATGCTAGGAGTAGTATTATTATCAAAGTTTGAGCACCTAATGAGCTCTTAATATTCAATGGCGATCGGCGAAATTCAACGATGATCAAACAACCACACAGGATTGCCATGGAAAGAAGAATTAGAAGTAGTAGACATTCGTGAATCGTATCGTCCATAGGCTTCGGGTGTGGTTAGCTGCTCCCGAAATATGGCGTGCGCAACATGCAAGGTCATATTTAAGTGGGCTTAATTCCCTAAAAAAGAATCCTAACTCTAGTTCCAATCCTAAATTTGCCACAAACTTGTTTTGTCTAAGAGAAAACCTCCAATTTAGAACCGGTCTCAAATCTGCCTCGAATTTTGTTTTGCAAAAAAACAATCACAAACTTTCAATATATTCTCAAAACTACCCCCGTATCTAGCCACAACTTGACGTGACTTTTTCACGTCGACAACAAATTCACGTCAGCAAAGTAATGGGGCGACAAGTATGGATCGACGTGGCATTTCCACATCAATCACAAATTTATCTCAATAAAAATTGTTGACATTCTTTAAAATGAAATTGAGGGACGACTAACGACGATTTTCAACTAGGAAAATCTGAGATTAGAGTAAAACTTAGTGATTTTTCTTTTAGGCATAAGAAAAGCTTATGGTAGATTTAGAGACCAAAAGTTTTCATTTTTTTTAGATTAAAAAATTCAGAGTAAAACTGTGATTGAAACTAAAGTTAGGGGTTTTTTGGGGAATTATGCGTATTTGAGTGGGAGACGTTTGATTTGAACGCGGGATTCAGCAACCGGTTTTTTGACCGTGAAATTTCTCCAACGGTCTTTGCTGACTTTGCGCGTTTCGCATAAAAGATGGCCAGTTGGCCACTGCGGCTCTCTCCAACGGTCTTCCATGACGACTGCGTCGTCATCATCATCTTCTTCTTCATCGTCGCGTGCAGCCGTCCCTCGATGGGACTACGACTTCTTCCTCAGCTTCTGAGGCGAGGACACTCGCGCCAGCTTCGTCAGCCACCTCCACAGCGCGCTCTGCCGTAGCGGAGTCCATCCCTTCGTCGACGGCGAGCTCGAGCAGGCGATTGAGACTCTTGCTCCAGGATCGCAATCATCGTCTTCTCCCCCCAACTTCGCCGCCTCCACCTGGTGCTTGCAGGAGCTGACGGAGATTCTTGAGATGAAATACTCGAGAGGGCAACTAGTCCAGCCAGTATTCCTCCGCGTTGACCCGAGCGATATGCGGAAGCAGGCCGGCTTCATCGGGGAGATCATGGCGAGGCATGAGGAGGGTTTTTGGTGGTGGCGACGGGGATGGTTTGGAGAGAGTGAAGAAGTGGAGAGAAGCGCTTCGCGAAGCGGTTAATTTGTCCGGATGGCATTTGGGCAACGGGTAATTTCCTCTCCGCTAATTGACCGGATTCTCTTGATTGCTGTTTCTTTTGTGGAGAATTTCTGTCAGGTTAGATCAGATTAGAACTCTCTAGATTTGGTAAAGGTGAAACTTGTTGCATAAAATTTAGCAGGATTGCTTGAGAAATTGAGTTTCAACTGAGTCTGCGTAGAAGAAGGAAGCAGAACTTTGTGTTTGGTACTGGAATTCTCATTATCGGAGTGGATGCATCAAGAGGCATTGCTTCACCTTATGCTCCTGAAATTGCTAACATTTGTTGTTTCAAAGATTAAGGTGTAGAATTATATGCACCGTTTCGTTTTCTTGACGGGCAAGAATTGTTTGTCTCTTCTTTGCCCAATTAGCTTTGAATCATGTATACCTTACCTTAGTGTTCATTGTGTGTATCTCTGTGCTTTAAGCTTATCGTCACATTTTATGCTTAATCAAATCAAGGGCTGGAGTCAAACCAGTTCTTGCAGCTTAATAGATTCATATGCTCTCGGATCAGGAGGAAGGTGTTATTTCTGGTAATCCTCCTCATAGGCTTATTTAGTTTAGTTTGGCGGAGGATGTGCACAGCTGTACTAGATATAAGAAGATAGACTTGACAGTTCAATCATCATAGAACCTAATGACTGTTTTAGGATACATAATTTGAATATCTGGTACTTCTTAAAGAGATCTAACAAGTAAACATCAAGTCCTTTTATTTAGTTTTTGTGGCTTAGTAGCAGGCTGTCTCTTATTTTTAGCGATTGCAATCGGCAGTCTTGAATCTGAACTTATCCAGAAAATCGCCGAAGAAGTGTTGAGCAAGCTGCATCGCTCGTACTTGGATGTTGCGAAGCATCCAGTTGCTCTCGACAAACATATTCGGGCTGTTAGAATATTATTGCATACAGAGGATGATGGCGCTCGCGTGGTGGGTATCTGTGGGATTGGCGGAATAGGCAAGACAACTATTGCTGAAGCTGTGTACAATATGATTGCCGATCAATTCGAAGGGAGTAGCTTTCTGGCAAATGTCAGGGAAATCTCTAGGTAGTATGGCCTATATAAACTGCAAGAAGCTCTTCTTGGTGACATTTTGGGGGATCAAACCATAACGGGTAGGCTACATTCAGACAGGTGAGCGATTGATAAGGCAAGAGCTTTCCAATAAAAGGATTTTGCTAGTTCTTGATGATGTGGATAGCATGGACCCAACTAAGAGACTTAGTGGGTGAAAGAAATTGGTTCGGTCAGGGGAGCAGAATAATTTTAACAACAAGAGATGAAGAAATACTAGTCACTCACAGTGCAGAAATCTATAAGGTCGGTGAACTTAATTATGATGATATTCTTCAACTTTTCCGCTGGAATGCCTTCCAGAAACTATCCCCCACAAGAGATTATCAGTTTATCTCCTTCTGCTTTACTAACTATGCAAAAGGGATCCCTTTGGCTCTTGTTGTATTGGGATCTTTCTTAAGTGGTAAGAGCATACATGAATGGAACTGTACATTAGAAAGATTGAGAGCCATTCCTGACGGCCAGATCGATGAGATTCTGAAAATAAGTTTTGATGGATTGGGAACTCATGAGCAAGCTATCTTTCTCGACATCGCTTGTTTCTTCAAAGGGGAAGATAAAGATTATGTAACAAAGCTGCTGGACCGTTGTAACTTTTATCCAGATAGCGGGCTTCAAATTCTCTCTCAAAAATCACTCATACATATTGACTCGAACAAGATATGGATGCATGACTTGCTTCAAGAATTGGGTCGAGAAATCGTGCGTCGAGAATCTCCTGAAAATCCTGGTAGCCGCAGCAGACTCTGGTATCATGAGGATATTCTGAAAGAGTTACGGGAAAATTCGGTAAGTTCTCATTGCATTAAGGTCTTCCTTTTCTTGTTCTCAGAAACTAAGCTAATTGAAAAAAGGTATGGATGGCATTACGATTGCTCGATGTGTGGCACTTTGTCATTGACTAGACAATTTAGTATCATATATATAGTTTCTTGCATGAAGACGCTATAAATGTCAATGAATCTACTTTTGATATGTCTGACTTGTTTTCATGCACATAGGGTGCACACACAGAAACAGTACTTTGTCCTACTGAGTGTGATTAACTCCTGATCTGATGTTCGCTTTGGATTTTAAGGGTACAAACTCTGTTGAAGGTATTAAACTAGACATGCTTGAGCCTGGAGAGGTGTTTATGGGTGCAAAAGCTATCAAGCAGATGAAAAGGCTTAGACTGATTATGGTTCGGAACATACATATATCCGGATGCCCCAAGCATCTTTCAAACGAGATGAGGTGGCTCGATGTGCATGGAAACAACTTGCCAGCAACTGTAGAAAGCAATTGACCTACCAAACCTGCTAAGAATGAGCAACATCATGGTCTGATCAGAACGAGCTTGTTTAGATTTAGATGCAAAGATGCAGCATCAAGAAACCTCAAATTAATTGCAGAGATGGTCTGTGGGACTTTAGCAGTATTATGGCTACCCCACATAAGCTTGCCCAGTTTTTACGTTTTGAATGACTTGCGGATTTTGATAGCAATATGCTGTTCAAGGAATATTCGGTATAACCTTGTCATTTCTATGCCTTTGTTTCTCATCACTCCAATTTACTGGAATGCTTGCTGATAGATTTTTCCGTCTCAGGTATTCAAAAAATTTACAAAGGCAGAGCTGGTTCATGCAACTAATAATTTCGCCGGTGATAATAAGATTGGAAGCAGGCAGCGCCGGTTCAGTGTATCGCAGGTTATTGGATGATGGACGGGAAGTGGCCGTCAAGTGGACAAATGTAACCAAAAAGGGCTTTCAAGACCGCATGTTCATCACGGAGATCAAAACTCTCCGTCATGTCAATCATAAGAATCTTGTTCGGATGTTGGGATTCTTGCAAAATGCAGTGACTGTGCCCTAGTCTATGAGTACATGAAAAATAGCTCGCTGTTCTACCTTCTTCACACAATCCGAAGCTCGACTTTGATGTCATGGAATGCACGGCTCAAGGCGGCACTAGATGTCGCCAGGGGAATCGAGTACTTGCATGAATTTGCAGGTCCGCAGATAGTACATTTAGATGTGAAGTCAGCAAACATATTGCTAGATGAAAACTGGAATGCTAAAGTTTCAGATTTTGGATTAGCCAGACTTCTTCCTGAGGATGAAGTATCAGACTTCTCGCATGATGTTCTCGGCACCTTTGGTTATGTGGCTCCAGAATACTACTTGAGAAATAGTCTAACGACTAAGAGCGATGTGTATGGTTATGGCATTGTGCTGCTTGAATTGTTAGCTGGATACAAAGCATTACATTGGGATGAAGATGGCTCAAGACACTATATTGTGGACGCCGTAGTTCCACGCATTGTTCGGGGCGAGATTGATCAGGCTATGGACCCAAACATGCCAATCCCCACCCCGTTGGAGATGAGGGCAGTTGCAGATATGGCGTGCCTCGCCGTGCAGTGTGTTCAGGTAGAAGCTGGAAGCCGGCCCTCGATGACTGATATAGTGGACCGCCTAAGGAGTGCTTTAGCCCAATGTTCATCCATGCTGTGTGATAACGTGAAAGCCAACGGATCTTAAAAGTCAAGTCTAGCGCTTGAAGAAGAAATTACAAGAGAAATCACCGAAGAACGGTAAAGACACTAGAGATTTACGTGGTTATAATCACTGTAAATTAACATTTAGAGGTAGAAAGACTTTCACAGGTGGCGAAATCTGTTTCCACTTCTCTTTCTATAGCTTTGAGTTTTAGCTTTATCTTCTCTATGCTCGAAATAAAGAGACAAAGTTCATGTTCGATACTACAGGATCAAACAAAAGATGGACGCAAGAGAAGTGATCCTTAATAATGTGTTTAGCTAGGAATGTACTGGTGAATTAGACAGAATATAACCAAAACTCTCTAGCATCTCGTCGGTGATGACTCGTTCTGCTATTCAAATTTCCAATAGCTCGGAATAAATATCCTAAATTAGCATGATTTTGGTCGTGAACCATACGGATTAACCGAAAGTCATCATATGACGGCCTATACTATAGTTAATAGCAAATCGAAACGGTTTTCCATCATCGCATAACCTTTTGATAGCATCCGGTTACAGCATTTGTCTAATCTACCATAAAATGCTCCAAGAGATGGCTTCACCTAAGAAGTAGATGGTAATGCTTCCTAGCTCATACTCCCTCTATGTTCTACCAAGGATATGTGTACTAGTGTAGGGGCAACGTGTGTGATCCTAGATAGGTCATATAAGAAAATCAAATTACTCCTTGGAAGAAATGGGACGGGTATTTGATTGAGTGAATGTCATAGTTAGTTATCAAATATGTGTGAACTAGGTGGTTATAGTAATTGACAAAAAGAGAGCATTGGCATGTTGATGGGGCACATGATTCGAGAAAGTCCTGGAACTTATTATGCGGCAGACAATTCAATCCTAAACTTTTCAATTCGGCCAATTTTTTACCGAAATTGCTGACTTGTAATTCTTTTTATATTTTTATTTTTTTGTTTCTTTTCTTTTCTTTTCTTTTCTTTTTTTTCTTTTCCTTTTTTCCCATTTCAGTCCACCAATCATTGGTGGCCTCAGTGATGGGGTCGAGGACATTGCGGCCTCGCACAAATAGATTATATTGAGAAATCGTCAAAATGTTTATGACTAAATTGACGAAATTAGAATGTTTATTATTGATTGGCCACCGGGCTTAAGATTGTTTAGACAATTACCTCTATATAATGATGCAAAGATTATAATAGAACATGCGAAAAGTAAGACAAGCCATACTTTTGGTTGATGCCAAGGAAATAATGGAACATTCAAAATAAAAAAAAAAAAAGATTCAAACTCACTTTTGAGTTGATAACATACACTAGTTTCAATAATGTGCATTCATAGCTATATTCCATTCCTTGCACAATGTCATAGTGAGATGGTAACAAAATTAATAGTTTCAATTTGGACAAAGAATAAAATATTTGACTTTATTTTCATATTTTACCATACTAATTCTTTTCCAGAACCAAACATGTAAATAAACATTTTTGTTATGGTTTCAATAATGAAAGCAAATATTTACCGAAATTTGGGGTATATGTCAAAACTTTTTATCTTGACTTATGCTTAGTGTGATCATATCTTAAGGTCTCTTTACATTTAACTCTCCCAAAATATGTAAAGAAATAATGCTTTCACGGTATAATCACACACAAAAAGAAAGCGAAAGGAGGAGAAAGAATGAAAGAAGAAATAAGAGACCAACAACACCCTTTGGCACGAATACATGAAGTGGCAACTCCAATTTCATGTAATTAGAATTCCACTTCAGAAAGTCATTTCACTATCACTTAGGCTTCATTTATTTCACGAAAAATAAATAATTTAAAAATTATTGTCTTTAAAATGATATCTTATACTTCTTACAAAAATGGATAAATAAAATATTCATCATCGTCCACAAAAATTTTTGGACGTATGTTGTTGTCGATAATGAAAATAGTTTTTAGTAACCAATTATTTCAAGCAAAACAAACCATCATTTTTTAGAAAATATTTTTCAAATCATTAATCATTCATTTTTCGCGAAACAAATGGAATCTTAGTAGAAATGTATGGCTTGGTAAATGCACAGGAATAGGTAATGGGTTATATCCTTAAGCTTCCACTCTAAACTTGATACTTCAACTCTAGATAGCAAGAGGTGGGAAAATTGTCAAAATAATCTTAAACTTTTAGCACTTTTGTCAATTCAATCCTAAACCTTTTAAATTTGTCGGTTTAGTCCTAAATATTTTCACCTTTTTTTCAATTTAGTCCTATTAACTGAAAATTGCTTACGTGGACATCGGTTGTCCTACGTGGCACCGTCGGCGTTGACGATGGTAGTTTTAATAATTTTTCAAATTTTTTTTTTTTCTTTCCTTTCTTTTCATTTTTTTTCCCTATCTGGGTTCAAGGGCCGGCAGCCCCGCAAGCCACTAGTTGAGGCAAGGGTGGTCGGCCTTTAGACGAGGGCCACAAATCCCTCGCCCATCGTGGGGTCGTGGCCCTTGCTCGGGGTCCGACGACCCTCGCCGGCACCTAACCCACTAGAAAGGAAAAAAATAAAAAAATAAAAAAAGAAGGAAAGAAAAAAAATTATTAAGAATTATCCACGTCAATACCGGCGATTCCACATACGACAATCGGCATCCACGTGCGGCGATTTCCAGCTAGTAGGACTGAATTGGCAAACTATAAAAAGATTTAGGACGGAATCAACAAATTTAAAAGGTTTAGAACTAAATTGATAAAAAGTACGAACGTTTAGAACTTTTTGATAATTTTTCGAAAAGAGGTTGATCATTGTCCTTGCAAGGAAGTAATTCTCTTGCATTCTCCACTGTTTGTTTTTTGGCTTGCACTTAGGACATGGCCTCATTTAATACGATAAGTTTAGTTCAACAAAAAAAATAATGAGACTTTATGAGTTTTAAAATTGTAAATTATCAATCACGAGGAATCCTAACTTTTCCTATAACTCTTCCTTCTATGTATTTCTTTGAGAGATTTTATTATCTTCTCTCCAATCATTTCTACACAAAAAGTCACATGCCATTAAGATATCATAAAATTCAACATAATGCTTCTCATTGAGCAGATAATATTATGCGAGAGACATATTTTTAAACAAATACAGGAATATCCAACCGTGGTCTTCCAAGTATCACCTTGTGAAGATTATACCATCAAATTGCACTTCTCGGTTAATTATTATTGTTGACTTTTTTTAACTTTTGTAATGAATCTTGAGAGGGAAAAGATATATATTCTCTAATAGTTTATTTGTGTATTATATCCCTCTATATATCTTAAAATGATGAAAAACAAATGAATCTACTCCAGGAGAAAAGTATCGAAAGAAGTTATAAGCCTATTGTATTTGTACCAATTCATTCCTAAATATTTTTTTTATCGGTACTAATTGAGTCAATTGGGCCAATTTTGGCTAAAAACACCGATGTGAACACCGGCCATTCTACGAAATACGGCTGACACTAACGTGACATTTTTTAACGATACTTTAATAATTTTTAGAATACTCTATAATTTGTTTGGCTTTTTTACTTTTTTATTTTGTTTTCTATTTTTTACTTTTTTATTTATTGCCTAGGGCTAACAAGGGCCATCGGCCAACCCTCACCTATCACTAAGTGAGGGCTTGCAGTCCCTCACCGTGGCTAGCATGGGCATGGCGGCCCTCGCCACTGCCCTTGTTGTGGCTGGTGAAAGCATGACGAGGCCCACCATGCCCTAACTAGCCAAGGCAAGGGCACGTGGCACATCACCTCTCGCCACGTCGGGCGCCAGGTAAAAAAAAAAGAATAGAAAAGAAGAAAAAAAAAAAACCAAAAATTGTAAGAGATTATTAAAAGTGTCAATGTCGGCGCGCATTTGTCCTATGCCGGTTATGTCACGTAGAATGGCCGAAATTCACGTCGGTGATTTTCGCCAAAATTTGTCGGATGGATTCAATTGTTACCAATGCAATAAGTTTACGACTAAATTGCTCCAATTAAAATATTTTGGATTGATTAGGTTTATGACTTTTTTTAGTACTTTTCTCATTTGTTCTTCTAATGTCTAGTTGTATCTTAGAAGACGGAATAATCGCTTTGGCTAGCTTTGGCCGCTTGGAAAGAGGCATGAACTTGGATTGGCTCTCTTAGGATCTCGAGATTGCTCAGGTTCCGCAATTGCCTCCCTATTGAATAAAATTACACCGGATACCCAACAAATCAATTGGGTTACTATGATAATTTCATGTGTGTTCTGACCATCTGTCTCCAAAGACAAAAGAGGGAAAGAAAAATGCATATGATGTGACTTGCCTTTTTAACCACATTGTCTTTGCCGAATCTCTCCTTCCAATGCTGCATCTTTACTGTGATCTAACTCTCCAAGAAGTAGTCAGCTTTTGTGTGGTTGGCTAAGGTCACGCATGATGACTTTTCGAACATGGTGCCATGAGTAGGGATATTACCAAAGTTTGAGCACCTCATGTCCCCGTGATGGTCAACGGTGATCGTTCATTGTCACGGAGGTCGACATTCAAGAAAGAACTAAAAGCAGTGATCTTATCAAAGTTTGAGCACCTAATGACCCGCCAAAATCCGACAATGATCAATCGTTGACACATAGATTGCCCCTGCCAAAAGAACTAAAAGGAGTGAAGTTAACAAAGTATGAGCACCTACCCCCACCCTGCAAAATCCGACCATGATCGATCATTTGCTCGTAAATCTTGATACAGAAAGAATCCATATCGACGGTGCTTGGGGGAGATGCTTTTTAGAACGACAGAGAAAAGGGTATTACCACACATTCCATGTCCTGTGATTTTTCGGTTGTAAAGGAACTTTGAACTAGCTTTACAGATCACTTTCTGTTGTGCTGCCCATTCAAAGTGACTTGGCATTTATTGCAGAAGAGAGAAGAAGCGCATGCACCACCGCTTGAATGTTCAACAACTAAAAGCAAATTCTCTATGTTGAAGGGTTGGATAGAGTTGCGAATGTTTCACTTTCTGCGCCGAAAATGGGCACTGATTACTCTGCACTGTCCCAAGAAATGTAAGTAGTTACACCAAAATGCGTGAGATGGAGCAATGCTAGTCGGTATGTTAATTGATTGGCCGCAGCAGCTCATCTTGGCCCCATAACGTAAGCGATCATCCGACCATGAGTATTATGTTCACGTGATCAACGAATATCCGTTTGCTCAACTTTTGGTCAAATTGAAAATGTTTGACTAATAAACAGAAGAAAAATGGTACTGAAGAATAGCGAGAAACATGCAAAGGTGCTCGCTATTATACACCCTGTGGAAGTTACAATTTGTGGACGCAGCCAAATTCGGCTATTCCGTTGAATTTACCATCAAATACACAAAAAATTATCAAACAAATCAACGAATTGGTGTGGTTTCTACTCTTCAGTGACAGGGGCTTCCCTCTGTATCGGTATATACCTGTAACTTGTGGTCTAAGCTAAACTGATCTATCCTCTACAGGTGACCAAGAATCAGAATTCATATTTTCTTCGATTCACTCGGCAGACTTGAAAGCTTCGGTTATTTTTTTCAAAGCACACGAGGAACAGTCTAGGAGTTCACCCTCTTGCTTGCGCATGATTCCTCTTGACTATGCCAGAAAACTGAGCATTGCAGAGTCATATCAACCTCAGCAAAGAGGTCCACAGATTCTTGCAGCGTGTCACCGACACGAACGAGAGCTTTGTGACCTACCTCTGCAACTTGACCTTATTCTGTCTCTCATAGTATTTCAGGCTCTTAATCTGCTCCTGCAGCTTGTTACACATACACCCAGGAAGAGGATTTGCATAAAAGTTCTCCTCGAACCTCGGTGACTCCCCTGCTTGTCTGAGATAAGGTGCCCCGAGCCTGTCTGAATGCAACTTCTTAACATCCACAGAGAAATCATCCCACGATAAGTTTCCCTGTTCCAACTGATCCACCAGTTTAACATAATTTTGTCTGCAAAATAAGACAGGAAAGTGAATTATATTTCCAAACAGAGTTCTTGGAGTGATCCCGTGACGATAAACCGGCACAAGCCAGCCGAGTAAGCAGACATTACAAAAATTTCAGGATTAAACGGTCACTTCCACAGATAACAAACTGTATCTAGGTGATGGTGTTAGAATAAGCATGAAATCAATTCTAACCTGTCAGGGTTAATTGTCTTCCGAAAACCTTCAAACCTCCTATGTCCTTGCACCGCCTTTGCCATGTTCCCATCGTAAGTGTAAACAAAAACATCACTTTCAAGGGCAACAATATAGTCCAATGCAGCGAGGCGGTTCTGATATAACTTGAAAGGTTCAAGCTCTTCCTCAGTTGCCAATGTGGAGTGAGAAAAGACATTTGGGTACTCTGACCGGAAGGCATCCATGCTGTTGCTTCCATAGATCTCGCCCGCAACAATATAGATGGTTGTAGTGGAAGGATATCCCATAGCCTTAAGAAACAGAGCGGCCTCACGAGGAGACATTGGGCACCCTCCTTGCAGACGGCGCGCCACACCATCTATCTCCTTCTCCTTCCAATGCTTGACATTATACCTCATAATTTGAAGATCCTCTGCCTCTGGTGCTGTAAGGTTATGGCTGCAGCCAGTGAAAGCCAGCATGTCTTTCTCATATCTGCAAAAGACAGAATCAAGAACGACTTTACTCCTACTTGTATTAGGTCCCATTTGCCAAAAAAGGGGCCTTTCATTTAAGGTGCTTAATTTCTCAATAATGACTTTCCCATATCTGCAACCAAAATCAAGAATGACCCTCATAGCTTAATCATGTTCCAGATAGAAAACAATGTCTCACTTGTATTAGGTCCACTTGCGAAAAGGAACAAAACAAAAGGATTCCACAAGGTTCGCCGAAGCATGCGAAACTAAACTTTGCGAGACTAACCAGTCACTCAAAAAATAATCATGCACGCGTGTAAATGTGGAATTGTGCAGTTCCCCTAGCACTTTAAATCATTTAACTTCTAATACCCTCGATGTGACAGTACCTCAAATGTAGAGCAATGTATGGCTCGCTATTTTTCCTCAACCTGTCAACTAGTGTCTTCCCAAGCTCCTCAATCTCCTTTGCATATCTAAGAGCTTCATAATTGGCTCGACATCTGAGTCTCTGAATGGAAGCAGCGAGGCCGTTATTAGCGAGGCGTGAATCAGTATGGGTGAACTTTACCACCTTGTGCCGCTTTAAAAGTGAAAGTATCTCTCCTCTATAATAACTGGCCTGTGAATAAACGCATAGAGTTCATGAGGTACAATTCCGAGACACATAAAGAATGAGAAGTTCAGAATGGGGGAAGAGGATCCGCATACCTTTGACCATGAGATAGGGGCCCTCACTAGGGGATCATTTGCAGCATATTTGGGCGGTAGGGACTCGATAATCTCGATGTCGTCTTTCAGAACCTCTATGAAATGTTTCCAATCGAATATATCTTTGAAGTCACTGCAAAACCGAGATTGCCTTTAATGAACTCCAGAACTAGCATAAAAGGGAGATTGAGGCCAACCATCCAAGATAGAGAAAAGATGATACCTTGGATCAGTCCAAAACGATTCGTGATCAAGGGAGGGAAGAACCAGAGTGGCATTCATAATCTTTGCGACCGCAACCATATCGCATATCTGGGTAGATAGACATCAAAGATACATTATCAATCAAAAGAACCGATCAGATGTTGCAAAATCTGTCCAATGTGGCGATGTCAGAAACTTACTCCTGTCCTCATCTGATTCAAACCCCCATTAGCATGAACTAACAGATAACCATTGGTTTTCGCACCTGTTCCTGGAGAAAAACAGAGGATCAGTTTCGATGCCGGCAAAGAAATTTTCATCGCAGGAAACGCAATGCTGGGAAATTGTGGGAGGGCAAACTTAAACCGACTTATTCGATTCTTCGGCCGAGTGACGCACTTGTAGTAGTTGTCACTGTTTGGCTTCATCCAAATTTCTGGAGTCTGTAAAATGCCAGGAGACCCACCATCCAGGTTAGGTTAGATCAGATCATCACAATACAGCAAGAAAGCTATAAAAGCGACATTCACAATTCAGCATTGCATTAGAATTAATAGACATATAAATCGGACAAGGAGCAATCAACAAAGCCTAAAGAATCCCAGAAAGCTACTATTGAATCGCAGCAAAGCCGGTTACGATCAAACAAATGGGGGCAAAAAGGAAATTTCTGTTCCATAAAAAGAATTAGCATTTTCGTTCAAAGACGTGCCAAGGTTCTCCAAGGGTAAAAGATCCTTTTTTTCTCAAACTTCTCCTTGAAAAGGTCTGAAAAATTCAACCAACGGAACAACTTTCACTTACTGATAATTTCTCCAAAACGCGCTTCGGCATAGATTCACCGTCAACCCCACCGCCAACGCCACCGCCACCATTTTCGGCGGCGACGGCCCGCTGGGCGTATGACCAGTCGTCCTTGAACGTCTGCAACCGCAACAGCCCGTTATCGGGCCTACTCCCCCTCCTCCCCCTCCTCCGATGTCGGCGACGTAGCCGCTGAAGAGCGACGCCTTGAGGAAGACCGAGAGCACGACGAGCACGATCAGAACCGCGAACACCTTGCGGCCTACGTGCCGCCGCGACCGCACCCCGTGCGCCGCCCACGCGGCGGCGTCCTCGATCCTGAGGGCCCAGGCGTCGGGGAGGACCTTGCGGCGGAGGAGGAGGTACCGGACGGCCGGGTGGTGGTGGTGGTGGCCGTGGTGGTGGTGGTAGACGAAGTTGCTGTTGTGGAGGAGGTGGGGCCCGCCCATCAGAGAGACGTTGGGGTTATTGCCGCTGTCGTCCTCCTCGTCGGAGGAGAAGGAGGCGTCCATGAAGGAGTCGGCCCCGCGCCGCCTCTGCGCTGCGGTGGTGGGCCCCGCGTGCCTGGGGCTGGCGTTGCATGAGTTCGTGGCGCCAGTCGACGCCGTCGACACCATGACCCCGTCAAAATGAAGTACGCTTAAAAAAAACAAAAAAGAGGACGCCAACTTCCCTTCGCCTTTCCCGTTCTTGACCCTGTAAATTTTCCTCCTTTTTTCCGGGAAAGAGGAAAGAATGGAGAGGAAAGTGAAGGGAAAATAGAGAGAGAGAGAGAGAGAGAGAGAGAGAGAGAGATGCTATATTGGGGGGGTTAGAGAGGAAGGAGGAGGAGGGTCTGTCTCTCTCCGTGATGAATGACGAGTGGACGCGTCGTCGTCGTCGTCAATGGTGTCCTCTGAATTCTCCTTCGCTCGCAGTTTACATATATAGACTCTCTCTCTTCCTCTCTCTCTCTTCGACAGGCATTCTTGTTTCGTAGCGCTGATGACGGGGTTGATGGTAAATGGACGGATTTACCCTTCGAGATTCAAGGCGTCATTGAAAGATACGATTGAAACTTCGGGTGGTGAATTCGAAGCCGAAGGAATGTGTCGGATGGATTTTAAAAATTAAAAAAAAAGAGTAAAAATTTGGGTGAACGAGGGCGATCGATTGGGTGCTGAGATTCTGTCGAATATCGGGAATGTGGAATGGTTTTTTTTTTTTTTGTGACGATCGGATCTGATTAAGGGTGGATCAGATCAGAATATTCACTTAATCAGACTCATTGCATTAATTAATCAAGCGCATTGTATTAGCAAACATCGAATGGTTTTCGAGGTTCATGTCTTGTCCGACAGCGCCTTTGCACCTTAGAGAAAAAAAAAGGTAAAAAGCTTTGAAAACAGTAAGGTTTGTCCTGGTTAAATGTACGGACCAAAAAGAAAAAGAGGATATACATTTTGAAGTTTTTTACGATTTTAGGTTTGATGAAGTCTGTCGGGTTGAACAAAACGAGGAGTCTGACAAAAGGGAATCGTAAATCGGTGGATGGACTTTCAAATTCATGCGGAGACGAATGCCGGTGGTGTCGCCGGACGAACGGAACCCTCGGATTTGATTAGTGCCTTCGAAAATCATCACGACTTTACAAGTTATATGCATGGAATTAAATTGTTTTCACTTTTGACTCACGGATCTGTAGTTTTTTTTTTTTTTCATTGGTCTTAATGGGAAATTACTCTCAGTGAATAGTACCGCACCGTAAAATGACAATCATCCTCTTTTCGAGCTCTATTTTTGGCCAAAAATATGTTTTTTTTTTTAAATTTCTATTTCATGAACGAGTTTTTAAGTAGAGACACGCGTTTAATAACAACACAAAACTGTTATTTCCGAAAAAGAAATTTATTTGATAACAACATAAAATTTCTATTGTTGTCGGCCACGGGCCTTGGCCGATAACCGGCAAATGGCGAACGCGAGTCAAGGACCGGATATCGACATCTAGCGGACTAGAGTTCGGTCATCGCCGGCCGAGGACCGAGCATGACGAGACCGACGGATGGCAAATGGAGAACGAAAGGAAGGGACCGTGACACCACAGCAGCAAGCCACCGACAAACGGTAACCCGGCAAGGACGCGAGAGAGGCGATCGGCAGATAGTGAAAGGTGAACGAAAGCTAGGGACCAAAGAGCGGCGGCGGGCGACGGAGGTCGCCGGGAAGGACGCGAGAGAGACAAATAGCGAAAGGTGAATGGAAGCTAGGGACCGTAGACTAGCGATGGGCGACTAGTAAACAACGGGAGGCAAGAAGGGCGATAGCGGGAGGCAAGAAGGACACAAGAGAGGCGACCGGCAATCGGTGGTGGGGACGCAAGAGAGAAGGAGACCACACGCGAGAGAGAGGAAGTGAAAAATGAAAAAAAAAATTCTTATTTCTGTTTCTTTTCCGGAAATATAAAGATAGAAACTTTATCTTGTTTATTTTTGTTCCAAATCTATTTCCGAGCCAAAAAATTGTCCCTAAAATAGAAAATGAAATTGCATTACCAAATTGATTTTTATACTAAACTTGTTCCTTGAAAAAGAAAAATAAAAAAACATAGAATAGAACCGTTGTCATGCTTGCCCCTAACGCGCCTCTTTCTTCACAATTGCTGCACGCATATCACTTGCATAATATCATCCAATAATAAACAAAGCGAGTTGCTTAGCTGGTATGTAATGTAGAGCGACAACAAATAAGGCACCAAATAAACATTAATAGGTCCTAAGCTGCTGCTTAGACATTATATGGCTTTTCTTAGGAAAAAATATTTAAAAAGTTTTAAACTTATCGCAATTGCTCTAATTCATCATAATTTTTTTTTTCAATTGATTTATAAACATTTTGCATTTGTGTCATTTCAATTCATCCAGCCAATTTTTTTTAAAAAAAAAAGAAGAAAAAGGAACACAATAAAAAATTTAAAAAATATTAAAATTATTTAAAATTACCGCGTCACAAGATAGACCAATAGCCCGTCGGCCAAAATTGACTGGATCGACTAAATTGGGACAAATGCGAAAATGTTTAGAACTAAATTGGTACAATTACAATATATTTATGACATTTTTTTATAACTTTCCTCATTTTTAAAGTAATTTTTTTTAGATAAACTGGGGTTTTGTGGATTTAAATTAAAACCAAAACGGCAATGCCAGTTGGTCAAAGCTTGTAAATTTAAAAGGGGAGAAAAGCAAGTGCTTAACTAGATTGCTGAAAACAGAGATGAAAAGTCACGTGGTGGTAGCTGAAAACGAATAGGTAAATTTTATCAACGTCTTGACAAAGATAGAACAATGACAATTATTTATTGATAGATTTTAGCGATATAAATGACACGTTTTTTTGTTGCCGTCGATAAAGTTTTCTATTGAATACATTAAACAATCCCCTCCTTTGCATGTCACATTATCGAGATGATTGATGGGCTTTACGTTATTCGACGAGGACAAAATCGTAACTGTATTTCTCAGGCGTCCTAAATTTCATCGTCATGCTGCAATTAGTTAAATTTGCTTTTGAACATAATTCGGAAATTTTCTTTTAAACATGTTCTTTCCTGTATTCGGTTCTATTTTTCTAGCTTTGTCGCTAGTTATATAATTGAAAGGTCATTTCCGGGTGGCCGGGTCTTGGAAGTCAAACTTGGATGCCACGTGTATGAATAGTACTTTGACTTTCAAAGCGAAATTGCTCTTTTCCGTCTATAACTCTCTTTCCGCCATTCTAAAAGTTGCGGAGAAGCCACCTTACTTATCCACCGGTCTTCTTCAAACGCATTCACAGTTCGCGCATTCAAGTTCATACCAAGATGCATTCATGCACAAGCCAAAAATTAGGTACGGGTCAAGCTCCTGAAATGCCCGACTAAACTCAGGAATCGGGTAAAAATCTCGGAGGGCGGTGACAAATCGGGATCTCATTGCAACTAGAGACGTGAGAAATCCAGCAAAATCGCGTCGTGCGCCCGGTCACGTGCATCTAAAGCCGATACTGTATATGTGGGAACGCATCTTTGAACTTTGAAGTCGAGCGATGCAATATCAGCCCGACTCGTTTCTAATTCACGAATCGATTAGTATGTCAATTTTAGAATATACCCCGGCAATTCTATTCTAGTTTAGATAGTTTCCATGTAAGCTACCTATCTCCCCTCTTGAAATGGATGAAATCTTTTCGTGGGATTTTTTCTGTGGCGAGGATACCTGCTGAGTTGATGCAAATGATCATGAAATTGGAGATAAAAATCTGGTGTTTTCAGACGGAGAGGTCTTGAGCTAGAGTTAGTAGTGAAAAAGAGGCGCACTTAGAAGTAACTCAAGCTCTTCGAGGGAAAATCACTAAAAAAAGTCATAAATTTACCGCAATTGCGTCAATTCGCTCCCCGCTTTTTTTCCTCGATTGATTCTTAAAGCTTTTACATTTATGTCAATTCAATTTATCTTGCAAATTTTAATCGAAAATCCGCTAATATAGACGATGGGGTGTTCGTGTGGCATAGCAAACGACGACGTGGGCAATTTTTAATAGTATTATAATTTTTTCAGAATTTATTTATTTATTCTTCTTTTCCTTTTCTTTTTTCTTTTTCTTTCCTTTTTTTTCCCTTCCTTGCTCTACCAGGTGATCATCGTTGATGTCCACGTCGGCCACGGCCGCGCCACGTAGAAGCTTAGTGTCCATGTCGGTGATTTAGGGTCATAATTGGTTGAATGGACTAATTGACACAAACGTAAAAGATTTAAGACGTAATTGGCAAAAAAAAAAATCAACTAAATTAACACAATTGCAATAGATTTAGGACTTTTTTAGTAATTATACTCAAGATCAACTTGCCTAATTCAAGTTCTAGCGACTCAAGGATTACGTATAATCAAGTGCTCGAGCTCACACTTACCAAAATACTCGGCTCAAAGAGGCTCATGAACCTAATAGGATTCTATTATTTCTTTAGAAATAGTCAATAATTATGAAAACAAGCCGGTGCACAACCTCTTAAAATTGAACTAACTCGTGTGTAAAAATGGAGGAAAAATATTTGAACTCATCAATCTCGAGCTCAAGCTCGATGGTGATTTTTATAACTTGATTGTAATTTAGTCGAGCTGAGTCGAGGTTAAGTATCTTGATTTTCGATGAATCAAGCTCAAGCAGGAATACGTATCTTTCGATGTCCGAGCACCCGATATGTAAATTGAATTGAGCTTTAGCTCAAACTCGACACTTGTAGGGCACAAGCACGAATGAGCCCTTAGCCACAGCCTACGAAAGCATTTAATATATCGCAATGGAATCTCATATTTATATTTTTCGGTGTTTCGATTGAGCTGGTACTACAAAATTTAAACTTTGCCTTCACGATATATTCGACGGTGAGAAATTTTGGACTATTTAATTAACTAATCCTCAAGTTTTAGACTAGTTAATCAACCAGTCCTTTGGCCAAACAAAAATTAACTAATCCTCGAAAAATTTCACGGAAAAATAAATTGAAGAGAAGATTGTTAGTAGCTATAAGCTAATCATCCCTTGGAGGCGAATGTCAAAAGTGAGTATGAAATCTACGGGAGTACAATTCGAACGTTCCTCGATCCTCTCGTTGGTTGTTTGAAACTGACAACCTGTCCGTTGTGAATAGTCATCTTTGACCCTGAAATGGGAAAAATAGTAAAAATAATAATTGACATTATGATCTGCCGGTGCGCTGCGCATCTTATGACATTCCGCTCCCTCCCTGTATCAATTTCAACACGTGTCGCCTTCTCAGAGCGCTGGCGTCGCCTACCGTCATTCCTCGGCTATCGCATTAATTCATCTCCTTAAGAAAAAGCAAATCCTCTTTCAGAAACCCGCCGCCACTGCTCTGGACCGTCGGATCGGATCTCCCGGTGACCCTGCCTTGCCACGTGGCCAGGCCCTCTCGATTCGTCATTCCAAATCGACGTGCAACCGCCGCACCCGATTGGCCCCCCACGCGGTCCGCGATCGGGTGCTGGCCAATCGTACTGGGGGGGCGGGGCCCGGGTTGGTTGGAGAGAAGTCGCGGCTTCCAACGCGGAGAATCGACCGGGGATGATTAGGCACAGCTGGAAGAATCGTCTCGTCGGCGAGTTAAAGCTCAAACTGAAAATGAAAATCAAATATCAAAACGCTAAGCATTTCGAGCATTAGAAAAATTTAAAATAATTAAGTATTAAATATGACGTGGAATTTTTTTTTTATTAGGGCTCTCCTAGCGTAGTTTTGTCGGTTTTCGTATTTGGTGGATATTTTAAGGGCGAAGTTATTTCCACTCCTTTTTTGACTTAAACTCTCCATATTACGATTGTACTGATTATATTATTCCTTGATAAGAGGCCCATTTTGATTTTTTTTCTTCTTTTTGTTCCACTTGCCTTCTTCTTGTTCTCCCTTGTGTTGAAGCGTGTCGCAAACTTCTTCATTTTACTCCTCCGAGACCTTTATACACATTAATAGATAGGTTTCGGACTTAACCTGGATCAACCCCTAGAACTGTTCACCCCTACTTTTTGTCCATCTTGTTTTCTTTTTTTTTTTTTTTGTTAGTAGTATACTTGTTATGATCGAGATGGGAAATTGTCGAAGTGATCCTGTTTCTAAAGATAACGGAGGAAGCTTTCGGGAGTGCATAGATTAAGTACAAGTACAATCAAGTCTGCGAAGGAGGAGAGTTCGGAGTAGTTCTTTGAAGCGATTATACTCATTTCATGTCGAACAATCAAGAATTGGATGAAATGTGGAATCCCTTTAAAATTAGAATACCTCGTTGACTTTCATAATTACTCGATTTGGAGCGATAAGAGAAATCCACTCGCGATCTTTAGATTACGAATGAGAAGCCATTTTTGCTATGAATGTTTATGAATTTAGTCGAATTTCTCGTTGCTCGAATTTACCGTAAATTAACAGCTCTTTGAGATTACTCATATAGATAAAAGAACAACCATATCACGAAAGCATCATAGACTAAATCAATAGAATCATTTTAGGAATATTTTCGTTCATGTTAAGAGCACGACTTCTCATTTTCGATAATCATTAAATAATTCAAGAGCAATATGTTCGGGGCCAATACAAATTTTCTCATCGTTGATCCTCGGGATCCGAGGAGGTGGCATTATCCTCGGATCCAAGAGTCCCTAATCAACAAAACCACCGTCCACTTGCGTGCAACGAATGCGGTAAAAGAATTCTAAAGGAGGAAAAAGCGATGGGTAATATGGTCAATACATTGTCAAAAGGAGTGTCTAAGTCAAATTGAAAGTGAAAAAAACATAACTTTATTTTAACGTGTATCGGGGCCCACAAAATATGACAGATAATGGTTATAGCCATGGCCGACACATGAAGAGTCAGCCATCCACCCCACACGATTAAAGCAACTCTCTTGGGGGGTACGGTCTCGCCATGTCAGCCACTTCGATTTTCTCTCTCTTACATCATCTTCTCCACAAGAATCGACTTCAAGCATTGGAGGGTCCACTCGAGGAAACCTACAAGAACATCTCTCTCTCTCTCTCTCTCTCTCTCTCTCTCTCTCTCTCCGGAATGTAGTGCGGATCAACGAACGCCCATTACCTAGCGACCTATTGAGATGTGATTCGTATTTCCCAATGATAGGAAAGCACGTTGACCTTGCTCTACTACGAGCGGGCGGGGGGTTTCAATGGAGCAGCCCCTTGGACACCAAATGACTTTTACGATTTAAGCTCATAATTTTTCATTAGTAGTTTGGGCTTAAGTTCATGAATAGTTACTCTTATATATACTTTTTTTTGCTTATAAATTAGTGATGTAAGAGAGATGCAAGGTACTAGTTATAGTGGAATTCTCTCGCTAAACGTAACCCTAATTGAAGGATGAACTAGGATAAAAACATTATATCTCAATTTCTTTTCTCACTACGTTTTACTTTGATTTGATTATGCGTCGAATCCCAATATGACCACGAGGGATCCTTGTCCCTCCTCGTCATGCGCCGTGGCCATCTCATCTTTGCTCCCACATGGCTGTCTGCTAGTTTGGTTTGGAAGCCTCACTAGTTTCACATGATCTAACAGCTGAAATAAGTACGGTGTATGTTGACCCACGCATGAATTGTTCTTGCGTTTTTATGAATTCCCCCCGACAGTTTCGAACTTACAGTATTACCGTGGGCCAACACCTTAAAAAAATCTAAAATATAATAAGCAAGGAAGTGTGGAACTTGGCCCAAGAGAAACGAACGTAGCTGTACTTTTATCTGGTCAAAATCAAAAGTAAATCCCATTTCATGTTGAATTCAATTGCGGAAGTACAGTGGAAAAGGCTCTAAACTTATTATATCAGTATCAATTTAATTGTAGATCATTTAATTTGAATAATTTATTCTTAAACCTTTTTGCATTAGTACCTATTGAGTCCATCTAACAAATTTTGATCATAAATCACCGACGTGATTGTTGACAGTTTTACGTGATACGGATAGCATTGGGGTGAACATTCATTTTATGAAGGATTTTTATAATTTTTTGGATATTTTTTCTTTACTTTTCTATGCTTTGCGTTTTTTCTTTTGCTACGGGCGAACCAATCGTCGCCTGATCCCGACAAGGGCCCTTGCCAAATCTAGGCCGGGGCCGGGCATCGTGGCCCTCACCGGCCTCGGGCGAGGTCCCCAGCCCGGATCGAGCGAGGGATTTACGGCCCTTGGCAAAAAAAAAAAATGAAGATCATGAAAGAAAAGACAAAGCAAAAAAAAAAAAAGTTATGAAACTTCAAAAAAAAATTAAGATATTGTTAAAAAATATCCACGACAACTCCGGCCGTGTCACCTTGGAGGGCCAGTGTGTAGGTTAGTAATTAGTATCAACACAAAAAATTTATGACTAAATTAATTCAAATTTAAGATTTTTTTTTAAATATATTTTTCCCGAAGTATCGAGAAGGTGGGAAGCAAAAGCGAATTCCATTCCCAACGTGGGCCAAGCCAGCAGTGCTGCCAGAATGCTACCCCCGTATTCACTCGTGCTCATCACATCTCCCACTTCCTGTGCGAACCCTAGAAGGCCGGAAGCAAAAACTCGATTACATGGTCCTCCACTATCCAATGTCAACCTTTCAAACGTGTCAAAAGTATATGAATGCTGTCTTGTTAAAGAGCATCATATCACTCTTCCTCAACAGAAAAAAAAAAAACCCACGTGATTGGAGCGCAAGATCAGCGCGTGAACACAGAAGTACGAGGTTTTAGGTTCTGTCTGGGGTCGGTGCTCCTGATCAATACAATTACATTCGAAAGGCACCCTGTTTGATCTGATTCATTCGGCATATCCCGACACATTGTGTAACGATGCACGACGCTATCATTAGAGAAAATATTTGGTGATTACAAAGCGTCACGTTAATCGCTGACTTGACGTGACTTTTTCTTCTAATTCATCTCCGTTAACTGGTTGATATGTAGCCGCTGAAGTGGAATAATAATAACAAAAAAAATGAAAATGTGACGTTTCTCTTCTTCCTCCTTCATCACACAGTGCAGCATCCTATCCAGCCACCATACGGTCGGCCCAAGCTATGCCTCCGTCGACGCTCATGGTCGGCTCCATTGTTGCTTGTCTATTTCTGGCCTTGCCCATGGCCGCAAGCTCTGCTTGTCCATCCACCGATGGCAAAGACACAGCAACGAGCCATGACTGGAGTCTGTCTATCCACCAGCAGCATCGACTATGTGCATCAAGATCAAGATCCAATTGCTATGGCTGTAGATCCGCCGTCTACTGCGAGCAACGAAGGCGAGCGAGTAAGTCCAGATCTAACCTTCACAATAACGATTGCAAAGCAACCAAGGTCAGGTCTCCCTGATCTCCTCAATCGGATCCTCCCACATTGGTGCGAGTCGAAGCCGACCGCACCTTCATTGTCCTTACTCGTCCACGGCGATGCTTCTAGATCTAGCCCGAGCGAACCTCCAGATCTAGAGCCATGGCCGCGACCCGCGTGTGACGACGGCTCGTTAGCACTACAAAAAACAAGGATTTAGCCACGAAAAATTTGCGACGAAAAACATTCGTCGCTAATTTCCGGCGAAAATAGCGACAAAGAAAAATTGTCGCTATTTGCGACGAAATTAGCGACTAAACAATTCGTCTCTAATTAGTGATGAATATAGCGACGGAAAAAATTTCGTCACTAATTTGCAACGAAAATAGCCACGAAATATATTTCGTGCTAATTTGTAACGAAAATAGCCACGAAATATATTTCGTCGCTACTTTGCAACGAAAATAGCCACGAAATATCTTTCGTGCTAATTTGAACGAAAATAGCCATGAAAAACATTTGTCTCTAATTTGTGACGAAAATGGCCACAAAAAATTTGTCGCACATTAGCGAAACGGCCATGAAAAGATTATTCGTCGCTATATCCTTTGTGACGAAAATAGGCTTGTCGCCAATTAGCGACGAAAGGCAACGTTTCATCGCTAATTAGCAACGAACGTCTTTTTTTGCAAATTCTTTTCTTAAAAGTTAGCTACGAAAATCAATGTTCGTTGCTAATTAGCGACAATTGTTATTTTGTCGCAAAATTAACACTATGAATAAAAAATTAGCGACGAAATGTAGTATTCGTTGCTAATATGATAAAAACTAAAAAGTAAAAATGAAAAATAATTAGCGCGAGCACTGTTTTTGTCGCTAACCTCCAATTGAGCAATTAGCGACGAAAACCAAATTTCGCGCAAATTTGTTGCTAAGCATTTGCGACGAACCACATTTTTGTTGCAAATTCTCTTCTTAAAAGTTAGCGACAAACGTTGATTTGTTGTAAAATTAGCACTATGTAGCACAGCTTGTTTTGTGCTAATTTAGCGAAATAACAAAGAAAATATTAAAATTAGCGACGAATATATATTTTGTGCTAATTTAGCGACAAAATGTATTATTGTTGATATGATATAAATAAAAATAACAAAACAAATGTTCAATTTAGGACGAATCACTATTTTCTGCTAATTTAGCACGAACGTGTTTTTGTCGCTAACCTCCTTTTGAGCATTTAGCCGAAAACCTATTTCGTTGCTAATTAGTACAACCATGTTTTTGTCGCAAATTCTCTTCTTAAAGTTAGCTTGGAAAATTGTTGTTGTGCTAATTTCACGAACAAGTGTTTTCGTGGCTAAGTAGCGACGAACGACATTTTCATCTCTAATTAGCGACGAATAATAATTTGTCGCTAATTATATTCTTAATTTATATTGTTTCAGGTTTATTAGGATTTTTTTATATATTTATTACATTTATAAAGTAGTGGACAAACAAAAATAGAGGTCGTTTTTTTGATAAAATATAGCTTAGAAAATATTCAACTTTGATGAGATACTAAATAGAGTAGGTAAGGATCTATTCAAAACGATTTACTTTGCGTAATATTAAATCGTAATAAATATATATTGTAATTGTATCATACGAAAAATGAAATCGATCGATTCTTTCTTCTAAGATGGATAAGATACTATTAGCGAATAAGCGATGTTCTAAATCAATTAATGAAGTTTTCAAAAACAATATCATAAAAATGAATTTTTTTCAAAATTGGGAAAATTATTTCTTTTTATTTGGATCAATAAAATATCATGAAGCTTAAGAAAGGCATTAGTTGGGGGAAGAATCTTCATTGGATTTTTTAGGAACATATCGAGAGATAATTGGATTTGGTTAGACAATGTGTGGTTGGTAAACAATGATCGATTTTTTAGAAAGTACGAATATATCGTCAAATATTCAATATGATTATATAAGATCTAGTTTCGTTCATGTAATGGATTCTAGCCAATTGAAAGGATCTTTGATCAATCTAGAGATCATTTGATTTCATTAGTAATGAAGATTCGAATATCACATATTGATCAATTAAAGAGAGATTCAACAAATAAAAGAAAGATCGATTCTTTGGGATCTTCTTTCTTCAAACGGTAAATGATTTAAATAAGAAACGCCTATAATACTCTTTAGCTTGGCTTATTTATGTTATTTCTTTGTTGTCATTATTACTATTATTATTAATATTGTTATTATCATTATTATTGTATTATTATTGTTGTTTTTTATTACTATTATTATTGTTACTATTATTAATGTAATAGGTTGTCGGAAATTTGTGCTAATTGGCGACTAACCACATAATTTAATTGTTATTATCATTATTATTGTTATTATTATTTTTGTTGTTGATTATTATTAGTTGTCTATATGTTTTTTTTTTTTTCCTTTTGGTAAGTGTCGTGGCTAATTTCTCGCTAATTAGTGACGAATCGTTATTTTGTAATTTGGCAAATAAACTTTTGAAAATTAGCAATGGCTTGTGTCCCTAAATTCGTTGCAAAAGTTGTGCTAAATTTGTCTCTAATTAGCGACGAACATTTCTTGTCGCTAATTAGCGACAAAAGTGTCGTCGCAAAATGTGTCGTTAATTAGCGACAAACCAACCGCTAAATCTTCCAAAATTTTATTTTCGACTTCCCGAAAGGGCCATATTACCATTCTCTCTAAACCAACGGCTCTCTCAATCTCCACGCGCAAATATCGGCCCCACGACCACTTCTCCAAATTAACCCCGACCCTCACAAAAGCTCTCTTTCCTCACAAAATTCTCTTGTTCTCTCTCGTCAAATGCTCTCAAAGAGTCGAAGGATCATAAATCGAAATCAAAAACCAACGATCTAACCTGCAACAATGGCGACCGCACCATCGGCACGCGAGGAGACGTGTACATGGTGAGCCGAGGCCGAGCGCTCGGGAGATGGTGGAGTTCATGGGAAGGTCTCGCCGCCGCCTGGTCGGAGGGCTTACCGTCGGGAGCGCAACCTCCTCTCGTCGCCTACAAGAACTTGATCGGCGCCCACCGCGCCTCCGGCGCATCATCTCCTCCATCGAGGGAGGGGGAGAGCCGCGGCAACGAGGACCACGTCACCTCCATCCGCGACTACCGCGCCTAGATCGAGTCCGAGATCTCCGGATCTGCGCCGGCATCCTCAGCTCCTCGACTCCCGCCTCATCCCTCCCGCCTCCGCGACTCAAGGTTTTCTACTTGAAGATGAAGGGAGATTACCACGGTACTTGGCCGAGTTCAAGACCGGCGCCGGCGAAAGGAAGCCGCCGAGAGCACTCTCACCGCCTAAGGCCGCTCGGGTTTGTCCGTTCGGGCCTCGGTTGCGTAATTTTGTCGAATGATGCCTGGTAGATTACGTTCCTGGAGTTGTTGTGACGGTAGGATGTGGATCCAGCATACTTACTAATTAGATCTCGTGCATATATTTTGATTGATCGGATATTGCGTGATTCTTAGATATCTCATTGAATTCACTGGAGTTGTTGTGACGGTAGGATGTGGATCCGGCATATTTTGCAAATGCAACCAATGATGTGCTGATGGTGGGATCGATCTATGCCTTGTTTCGGTGGTGCTTAGAATTTTTTTTTCTCATCATACTTGTGCTTACTCATCAATTTCCTTGTGTTTGCACCACATGCGCTCAATCCTCACCCGGCAATATTCTGAGGGATGCAAGTCGTTGCTGGGATGAATGCAATGGACTTGAGACGTAGCATTACCATGGGTTGATGCGTTGTAACGAATTTAAAAAGCGGGGCACGGATGATCGCCCATCGGAGGAGATTGCAGTCTGCCCTTGCTTTTTACTAGTTTATGATGTCGGCATCCGTTGGTTCACGTGTAGACGGCTTTCATTACAGTTATTTGCCTGTATATTGGGGAGTTGGAACAATATCGGCTAATGGAGAGCGGGAAATTGGGGAATCGATTGCAAAGGCCATGGAAAAGTTGGCAAGGAGGGTGTTATCACAATCTCGTAAGTTGAAACATATCTTAATACTTTTGTGTTTGCACTTATTTGTCATGCTGTGCACTATATGCTTGATTTTGATGTGAACTGCATTTTTACTAATTTTGAGGCCCATGGATTTCCAATTAATTCCTTTTGTTGCGGGTGGGAAAGACATTATACAATGAACTAGAGGTTGTTGAGGGGATGAAGCTGGATAGAGGTTACATGTCCCCTTATTTCATCACCAATCGAAGAACCGAAATGTGTAAGCATCTTTTGGATGGTTTTTGGTTTATCTATGTTAGTGCAGAACACTCTCAAATGATGGTGTCTTTGCTTTGGCAGGAGTTAGAAGATCCCCTCATACTCATCCATGAGAAGAAAATTTCAAGTATAAATGCGGTTGAATTTGATGAGATGCGGGACATCTTTTCTTCTTTGATTTATGCTTAGGGACAATAGGCGATATTTAGAATCCTAATTAGTTTTGGATCGGTTTGTAGATAAAAGTGTTGCTTTCAATGGGGGTGCTGGAATGTTTGTTTTTTTCACTTTGTTCTTCCCTATTGACGGCCAATTGGGTGCATCTTTCAAAGATGCGACTTTTAGAAAGGTTTTCAAATGGGTCTAGTTCGGACATTAGATGAATGTATTTTATTTGCATATTATTATAATATTTAGATCTTGCTTTATCAATGTTAAATACAAATTCTAGATTAATTTTTCTTTTAATTAGATTTAAAATTGAAAATTAAAAGAAATTATTTTATCGTACGATCACAAATTATAAAGTTCGTTGCAAAATTGTCCCATGCCTGGTCATCGCAAAATCCATCGCTAAACAATATTGTCGCGAAGTTTATGCTAAATTTATCCTAGAACAATGCTCGGGCAAAAAAAAAATTTGGTGAATTTTCTAATGTTGAATTGGTGCCATTTTTGTTGCAACATACTTTAGTGATGAAACTTTCGTGGCAACTTCTGGAACTTGTCGTAAATTAGCGACAAAATCAACTATTAATCGCTAAATTTGCACAAAACTATTTTGTCGCTAAAATCAACTATTGATCGTTAAATTTAGCAACAAAAACAACAATTGTAGCTACTCTAGCGATGAAATAAAATATTCGTCCCTACTTTTGCGACGAAAAAGGCTATTGTCGCTAAGTTTAGCAATGAAATAAATTCTGTGCTAAATTTTACTAACAAAGGAATTTCGTTGAATTGTTCGTGCTAAATTTAGCAACAAATTGTTTTTGTGGCAATTAGCGCGAAATTCAACTTTTTCGTCACTAAGTCTGCTTCCAAATTGAATTTTGCGAATTTAGCGCGAAAATGATGTTTGTCGCTAAATTTAGTGATGAAATCATATTTTGTCGCTAAAATTAGCGAAACGTATATCCGTAGCTACAATTAGCGCGAATAAACGTTTTGTCGCTAAAATTAGCCACGAAACAAATATTGTGCTAAAATTAGCCCAAAACAATATTGTCGCTAAAATTAGCGCGAAATACTTTTTTGTTGCTAAGTTTAACGACGAAAGATCATTTTCGTAGCAAAAATTAGCGACAAAAGTATTTGTCGCTAATTTTGCGGAAACACATTTTAGCTGACGAATTATATTGTCGCAATTTTGCGATGAAATAAAGATTTGTGCTAAATTTGCAACGAATGTTGTTGGGCAAATTAGCGCGAAATTGAAAATTTTGTCGCTAAATTTTGACGCCGTATTAGCAATTTTATTTGTCAAAATTGTGGAAAAATCTTTCAATTTTGCTGAAATTTTTGACAAATTTCATCGAAATTTTTTTTGTAGTGTAGGCTCTGGTGACCATGAATGGCCAAATTTGAAGAGCCGGCCATAAAGATGCCTCATCACGGCACCGACGGCCTTGGACAACAACGAAATCTGGAGGTAAAAAGTGGGCGGAGGGGAAAGATGTTTTATTTTTTTTAATTCAACTCAACTGACACATGTCAACCTATTATTGGATATGAGTGAAAAATGCACGCCACGTCACCGTTGGATATAATGATTGAGTCATGACGTCGATCAATAATTTGTAATCGAACTAGCACGAGAATGCCATATCACCTTAACTTACTGAACAAGCCTGATTCACATGATGTTTGTTGCTATCTGAAGACAAGGTGTGAATACGCAACGGACTTTGGACAGCATTGCACTACACTGTGATGACACTTTTGTGTTTGCATCTTTTTTTTTTTTTTTTCCGATTCGGGCGAGGCCGAGATGAAAAATCAACATGAGAGAGAGAGAGATCTTGTGCTTGACTGGAGCATAACCCTAGCTCGGCGAATGTCGCACGAGCTTTTCGGGTTGGCATGCCAGAAATCTCTCGCATGAACCTAGTGCACCTAATTCTTGGCTAATTAGTCCATCTAATATTTCCTACTGGTGTTGTTTTTATGGCGAGAAGGTTTAACCCGAGAGACATTTGAAGGGGAAAAGCAACTCGTTCAAGCATCTAGGCCTCGTTGATTGGTTGACGTCCGCTAAATCCATGGGTAAAATCTTTCCGCGTGACCAAATCTTTCGATTGCTCAAGGTCATTATAGGCAGCAATCAGAGAGCCGTGATTAGACCCATCAAGCCGGTGGGTTTAAGTCGGGTAGGTTATAAATGGGTCACTATATTGCAATGCAAATATAGTGACTCGAACCGATCCAACTCATATCAAATTCATACCCGACCCGACCCGATCAATATTCCTAAAATATTTTTATATTTAATCCAATTTATGAAAACTTATATCCAAACTAAGGAAATATTGCATAGTGAGTGAGCGTATGAAAGAATGAAAAGAGAGTCATATAGATGAATTGGGTTTAAGTAAACGGAAATCCATTTATGACCCATTATGTTTAAACCCATTTATGACTTGTTTGTTGAATATAATAAATTTACATAACAACTCAGCCCATCTTATATGGATTTAGAATGGATTTATGACTCATTTTAATATGATTAGTCCTGATTAAAGGGAGTTTACACAATTATGATCGTAAAGGACCTCCGCCACTAGCTCCCTAACATGACAATTTCATTCTCTCCTTGGTATGTATCAGATACACAATGGTAATCTTCACTCCAGCATGCCAACACCCCCGCTTAGAGATGGCCATTTGGGCCCGGAACCGGCCCGTTGACCGGACCCACGGGCCCAAACCGGAACCGAAACCGGCCCTCGCGGGCCGGTTCCGGTTTGGGGAAAAATTGGAACCGGCCCTAAAAAAAAAAAAAAAAAAAAAGGGGGGCCCTGGCCCGAAAGAGCCGTTGGCTCTTCCGCCGGCTGCGGGGCTGCAACGGCCATTTGGCCGTTGCAAAGATTAATTTAAAAAAAAATTCATAATTTTTTTTTATAAATACATATCCTTCCTCTTTCATTTTTCTCACAAATCCTCTCAACAATTCTCTCAAATTCTCTCACATTCTCTCAAATTCTCAATTCTCGAATCCCGCCTCAATTTTCTCAAAAATGGCAAGTGGAAGCAGAAATCTTGGAAAAGGGTAAGATGACGATGGGAGATTCCGAATATCCTATTCCTGGATGTGATCCTCGTGAGTATGCATGTTGGGAAGACGATGGCGACAATATCAACGTTGTTCCTATTTCGAACGTCGAGCACGTCCCAACACAAGAAAGTCTTCATCCGCCTACTCGTGCCGAAGAAACGTCGACGGCAAATGAGCCGGAAAGGAAAGGCCGAGAGAGTACATCCGACTTGTGGCAGCACTTCGACAAGGTATATGATGAAAGCGAAGGTAAGTATAATGTAAATTGTAAATATTGTTCCCAAACATATAAATTTAGCAAAGGAGATGGCTATGGAACATTCCGTCGACATCCGACGAAAAAACATCCAACGCAAACGGGGATCGACACTAGACAACAACAAATTTCCGGGTGCGCCAATCCTAATACTCATCCTTTATTCCGTTACACTTATGCACTTTATAAACAAACATTAGCTGAATATGTTGCCCTTGATCATGCTCCATTTACTACTGGTGAAAATTTTAATATGAAATATTTGATAAATCTTGCGTTGGTTCCGCAAACACCAACTATTCCCGGTAAGTACTCTTAAACGCGAACTTTTGCATCTTTATAAAAAACAAAAAAAAACTTTAGCAAAATTTTTTGCGGAATTCAATGGACGTGTGCATTTAGGTAGTGATATTTGGAGTGATCCTTGGCAAATTCATTCTTATATGGGTGTTACGTGTCATTGGATAGGTGATGGTGGACCATTCAAAAAAGACTTCTTGCATTTCGAGTTTTTGATGAAAAGCATTCGGCTCATAATATTTATAGAATAATTAAACAAGTTTTAGAAGAATATTATTTGATAAATAAAGTTTTTTCAATTGGTTTTGATAATGCGGCCACAAATACCGCTTCCATTCATGAATTAGAAAATATTTGCAAACCCTCTTTTGGGGGACAATTTTTTCACATTAGATGTACTTGCCATGTTTTAAATTTATGTGTACAAGATGGTTTACGAACTCTCGAGTTTTCTCTCTCCCCAATAAAGGGCGCAATTAAATATTTATGGAGTCGTGCCCATTTTATGAAAGCATGGAGAAAATTTTGTAAACAACATGGGAGAAGGGCAAAAAGGTTTCCAAAAGATATTCCGACTCGTTGGAATTCTACGTATGAGTTGTTTCGTCAAACTTTTGATTACAAAGATTTATTATGTACGTTTATGTCGCAAAATATTCCCGAAATTACTTTACTTCCGCAACATTGGGACGTTTGCAAAAAAATTTTAGATTTTTTGAAAATTTTTAATGATGCTACTAATGCTTTATCTGGTATTTATTATCCTACTACGCATTTATTTTTAATAGAATGTGTTAATATTGGTAGTGTTTTTAATGTATATGAAAAAGATAATGAATTAGCTCAAACTATTTCAAGAATGCGAGAAAAATGGTTGCATTATTATTTCAAAATTCCTCTTGTCTATTTAGTTGATATTGTTTTTGATCCACGTATTAAATTAGATGGTTTACTAGATTATTTGAATGTGTATTATTATGATTGTTTACATTTGGAAGATATGATAGATGTTTCAATTGTACAAAGAGAGGTTAGAGAATCTATAGTAGCATTACATGGAGAATTTTGTAATAGATATGGTTTAAATGATGGTGGATCTTTACCATCTACTACCTCAAGAAACGAAACCGGTAGTTCACTTGGTAGAGGTTATGATATGCTCAAGAGTAGACAAAAAAAAACATAAAGGGGCAACAGGTAGTATTTATGAAATAGAAAAATATTTCACCACTCAATTTGAGTTTCGTGATACGAGAAAAATAGTCTGATTTTCAAATCTTGGAGTGGTGGCAGAGTCACTCAACCGACTACCCAGTGCTCGCCCTCATCGCTCGCCGGATATTAGCAACCCCATCTTCAACGATTGCGGTTGAACAAGCATTTAGCATTTGGAGGATTAGTTTTGGACTCTCGCCGTTCAAGATTAAGTCCGAGTCCGTGGAAGTTCAAGCTTGTGTCGACGATTGGACGAACGATTTCGACACCAAGAATTGGATTGAGAATACGAATTCTTTAGCGAGGATTGTGGAGATACCACCGGCACGGGTACCACAACGGGTAGCTGACGATTGACGATGAGGTAAGTTGGGATTATCAAAGGTAAAAGAACTACATGGGCTTTGATTCTTCTATCCCCAAGAAGATATGTAGGCGCTTAATGATAATTCATTAAGTTCAAGCCCATTTCTCCTTTCTCCTTTTTTTCCCAAATTTTATTACAATATACAATTTGATTATAATTTATAATTTATTATATTTATTTTATTATTTATTAGTTTAAAAATTAAATTTAAAAAACGGAACCGGAATCGGCCTTGAACCGCCCGGAATCGGCGGTTCGGAATCGGAACCGGAACCGGCCCCTAAAAGGGCCGGTTCCGGTGAACCGCCCTTCTCTAACCCCAGTGGAGGTTCCCTCTTTTGTGTTCGCACACACATGTTCTATGTGCTTAAGCATAACACAGGAACAGCTCCAACTCCAGCGTAGACTTTAGAAGCAAGAAACTCAATACTTCTCTTCAAAAGAAAAATGACATTGCACAATAGATGAAAACATCAAACCTAGGACCTCTCTCTCTCTCTCTCTCTCCCTCTTATGCAGATGGACGACCGCCCCTTTACTCCGCGGGCGCGAGGGATCCTCATCTCTGCCTTCACATGGCGTTCTACTACTGAGGTTTGGATGAGTCGTTAGTTTCACATGATCTAACAGCTGAAATAAGCACGGTAAATGTTCACACATGAGCCGTTCATGGGTTTTTACGGTATTACCATGGGCCAACATCTAAAGAATGCAAATAACAGGCAAGCAAGTTTGGAACTTAGCCCCAGAAAAACGAACGTAGCTGTCCTAAAAATCAAACGGTAACTCCCATTCGACGTTGAATTTCAACGGCAGAAGCATTGAAGATGTGCGAGTCCAGTGGAAATTCCACTCCCAACGTGGGCCACTTAGCAGTTTTTACTGGATGCTGCGACCGTACTCACTCGTGCTCGACACATCTCCCAGTTCCTGTGCGAACCCTGGAAGGCTTCGAAGCAAAGACTCGATACATGGTCCTCCACTAATCCTAGGTCAGCCTTTTGAACGTGTCAGAAGCATATCAGTGTTCTTCTTATTGAGAATCTTGTCATTCTTACTTGACAAAACAGAAAAGCCACATGATTGGAGAGCAGGTTCAGCGTGCGATCATCAGAAGTACGAGGTTTTAGGTTCTTCTGGGGTCGGTGTTGCTGATCAGTACGGTACAAATCATATTCAAAGGCCATCATCTTCGATCTGATTCATTCGTGATCTCCGGACAGATTGTGCAATAATGCACGGCACTGTCTTGAGAGATAACTACTCCCAAAGCTCCTCCCTTTCTGTTCTTTTGACGACTCGTTCTTAGGCGGTCCTGGTTCTCCCATATTTTAAAGCAATTATGGATCATACATCATATTTTAAGACTTGTTTGCAACAAAATGACAGATTCTTTTGTTATTATCGATATGTGATCAATGAGAGCAGAATTTGATCATTTATATATAGAGTGAAGGAATCAATAAAAAGTGGAATCGACAGTCTCAAACGCAGTCGTTAATCACAAGAGAAATTCTAGCGAAACAGAACTACACTTCTCTTTATCTCGTGAATGGACGGGCATTATTTTTCCTACTTACTTTTTTAATCCTAAGGGTAGATTCTGATCATCTATTTCATAAAGCATTATGGAATGGGACGATGTTCGTTTTGAAGAAAATCGATCGGTGTGATTAGACAGTAGATATATCACCGACACCATATATTTTTTTTTTTTCGTTCGTTTTAAATATTAAACAGAGCCTAATGCTCATGCTACACTTTCAATAGTCACATGGCCCGTGATCAAAACCTCGATCACTTGGTTAATTTGGTACTTTCCTTTATTTGTCTCAATCCCATGTGGGCATTAGGTGATCTTTATGCTGTGATGGTAGCTCGTGGGTCATTGCATATGATGATGGAGTCATGACATCGATGAATAGTTTAGAACTGAATTAGTACGAGAAAATCATATAACCTTAAATTACTTAGCAAAACCTGATTCACATGATGACGTTTGTTGCTATCTGAAGACAAGGTGTGAATACACGCTGGACATTGGACAACAATGCAGTACACTCTGATGACACTTTTGTGCCTGCACAGTTCATTAAATTTTTTTTTGTGGCCTCACGCCAAATACTTTACAAGTTCCATTGGGCCACAGTCATCAACTTTCTTATGTACCCACCAATCTCAAGTTCTCCTTGCGAATATCTTTTTCATGTGATCTGCTCATTGTCTAGACAGATTCCACAGATATTATTATTTGGGCCTAATTCCCTAAAATATTCCAAACTTTTGATTACGTCTCAAATCTACATCGAAGTTTGTTTTGTCTCTAGAAAAAAACCCCAAACTTTAGGCCTAGTCCCAAATCTACCACGAACTTTTTTTTTTGTCTAAGAGAAAAATGACCAATTTCTACTCTAATCTCAAACCTGCCCCCATTAGCCCTCTGTCTAAAAATCACCCTAAGTCCTCTCTTATTTTCACATCCTAGAATGGTTTCATGTTGGACAATTTCAATAATTTTTTATTGGGGCAGATTTGTTATCAACGTAGAAATGCCACGCCGATCCGTACTTATTGCCCAATTACTTTACCGATGTGGATTTGTAATCGATGCGGAAATGCCACGTCAAGTTGGGACTAGATCATGGAGATGGTTCGAGAATAAATTGAAAATTTGTGATTTTTTTTTAGACAAAACAAAAGTCAAGATCGATTTGAGCCTGGACCTAAAGTTGAGAGTTTTTTCGAGAAAAAAGAAAAAGCTCGGGGTACATTTGGGATTGGACCTAAAATTAAGGGTTTTATCTAAGACAAAAAAGACTTGGACCAAATTTGAGACTGGATCTACAGTTTGGGAATTTCTTTAGGAAATTAGACCTTATTATTTGATGTATCAACTTTCGAGTGATAATCATAACATATTCTCAAGGTACCTAATTTTGTCGATTAGGGCAAGTCAGAGATGAAAAATCGACATGAGAGAGAGAGAGAGACCTTGTGTTTAATCGGTGCACGGCCTTAGTCCGTTTAATCTTTTCTATTGGTGTTGCTTTTATGGCGAGTAGGTTTAACCCGAGACACATTGGAAGGGGAAAAGCAACTCGTTCGGGCATGTAGGCCTCGCTCATGGGTTGATGTCCGCTAAAACCATGGGCGTTCTTCCCGTCTTTCCATATGACCAAATCTTGAGGCCGGCGAAGGCGGCCACAAGAAAGTCGTGATTAGATCCATCAAACGGATGGATCGGATCAAATCATAAATGATCCGATCCAAATAAGCTTATGTAACTCATTTGTGACTCGTGCATCGTGATGCAAATCGATGACCCGTACCAAATCTCGATCCATACCCAACACATATTCGCCTCGAGCGATATTCCTAAAGCACTTTAATATTAAATCCAATATAGGAAAACTCATGAGATAAGAGTGCAGAGTGACTAAGCATAAGATCGAGAGAGAATGAAAAGTTAGATCTAAATAAATTGAAAATCCATTTACGACTCATTTATGATCAATTTAAGACTCATTATGTTTAAACCCATTTACGTTTTATTTATTTTATATAATTAACTCATATAACAACTCAGTGCATTGCATTTTATATAGATTGAGAAATGAATTTATGACCTATTTTGACAAGTCTAGTCTTGATTAAAGGCAGTTTACAGTTTACATTATTATGACGGTAGAGGACCTCCTCCATTAGCTCCCTAACATGACAATTTCATTCTCACCTTTGCAAACATCGGACACATAATAGTAATCTTAACTCCAGCATGCCAACACCCTAGGGGAAGTTCCTACTTTTGTGTTCGCGCACACATGTTCTACGTGCACATGTTCTACGTGCTTAAGCATAACACAGGAACAACTACAACGTAGAATGTAGAAGCAAGAAACTCAATACCTCTCTTCAAAAGAAACAAGACATAGCACAATATGTCAAACACATAAGACATCAAACAAAATGCACTCCTCAAACGCCGCAACCAATCCGAAGCACCACAAGGGAAAAAAATGAACGAAGCCGACATATGGCAGTCTCTCGCAACGAGGTCGAGCACTCTCAGATCTTATTTGGCATGTACAAGACACAAGTTCAAGAAATTTGGAGACCGTCATGCTTGCTTATAACTTCAACCACTCCAAGCAAGGACAGAGTCCCCAGCAAAATCGAGCGGGATAGTAGTCCTTCAAATAGACCTCCCTGCTGTATCCAATGATGTAGAAACTGAAGGCCCTCTTACGATGCGTCATGGTCACGCGCGTCACTGGCACGACTGAGATTGTGTGCCTCTCGCATATCACCCTTGCG
The DNA here is from genome assembly GCA_021437795.1 of Rhodamnia rubescens. NCBI lineage: Eukaryota > Viridiplantae > Streptophyta > Magnoliopsida > Myrtales > Myrtaceae > Rhodamnia > Rhodamnia rubescens. Next base: position 2,461,255 of record JAILYA010000024.1, read on the forward strand.
GTTGGAGGCACAGCAGCCCTCTCGGAGATGACCTCGGAAGAGAACTTATTGAGGAAGAAAGAGTCCGCAAAAAAGGCCGGGGTGCACTGATATGCTTGAGTGTTGCACAACTGGATCCCTCTTGCTCTGTGGAAAACCTCGTCTGGAACCGAAGCGGCTCCACTTGTTGCACTCACTTTTCGGGTGGATAGAGTCTTCCTGCAACGGCAGAATAGTATCTTAAACCAACGTTTGTTCAACCACCTGATGAATACTCGAGGCATGCAAATTAAAACCGTTCTACTTCCACCCTTCAAAGGACACCTAAATCTTCGAGAGCTATAAAAACCAACACACTTATACGAAATACAAACCTCACAACATGCTATCACGACTGAAAACATTAAAGCGTGTTATCCAACACAATTGTTTGTTGAATTCAAGTCGGTATGCAAATTATAGCATCTCCAGTTCCTGCACTCGTAAGATTTCCACAATTGCTTCTCATTGAACCAATAAGGAACTATTTGTGCCATAAGTAGCTGTTAGCATGCTAAGTTGCTGTTAAGATGCAAAACTATAGTCTGAAAGTGGAAGCAAGAGTAAACAATACTCTACAGAAATTGAAGGTTTGCTTCTTCCGGAAAAACAGACATATAGTTGTGATTGCGCAGTAACAGAGGGAGAGCAAGCAGGCATTATACATATCTTTGTCAAAAAGTACTGTATCAAGACTTTTGTGTGTTCAGTTAGTCCACTTACTAGTTTTACAGTGTAGCAAAACTCCCAAAAGCACACGAGCACACATACCATTTGACAACAGCAACACCTCGTGAGAGAAGAGACCCACTTCCGAGACATGTTTTGCATTGAATAAGTCCACGAGATCCACAAGTTGCACAAGGAATCTTCCCCTTGCCATTGCATTTGGCACATCTATGAAAATAGTATTATCAACACCATATCATTCACAATAAACCGTCAGCATACAGTGTTCTGATGCAAGTATATATCCGGAACAATAACAGCATAATCGGATGAGCCAACCAACCAGTCTGCTGAAATCATCTCACCCAACAGCATGAACTACCATGATGGGACTAAGACTTTGCACCATAAATTTGAACTTTGCAGACATTAAGCCCTAGTCTAGATGGAAAAGAATGCTGATGACCCGAGAACAAGACAAAGCTTAGGAATATGTAGTCAAGATTGCAAATTTCAGAGCAAAGATATTACATGGAATCAGATCCATCTCTATGAGCAATTAAACCCCTTCCATGACAACCAGGGCATGGGGTCATCTGTTTTTCCTTATAAAACCCAGGTTCCTGATCTTCATTGCAAGTGGGACACAGTCGATCTCCCCGTCCATCACAACCTGCATAACTTTCCTCAAATTATTCTAGTTCATAAACAAAGCCACATATCACATGACTGATCATGATCGTGACGTAAATAGAAATTTTTCCTCCATTTTATCTAGTTTTTGAATCTATGTAAAAGGATTATCATAGACGGCATACAGCAGATAACAAAAAAACCCTACGGTGAAGAGGAATAAAGATGGCCAGCCAGTATCACAAATTCAAACATCCTTATGTTAAAAGCTGAAGAATTAATGTATCCAAAAATCTACCTGCGCATTTCTCTATAGTCTCAGAATGAGGAACTTGTGCCCGTGTCTCCTTGTAGGGAACAAATAGGACAGGAAATTGAGACCTCAGATCCAATTCCCAAATTCCCAGTTCAGGACCCTTATCCTTTCCATCAATGTTGCCGCCACGGTGGGGTTCGGTTTCTCTTATAATTTCTCTCTCCTCCACAAAGGTATCTAAAGTTCCCACATAAACATTGCAATCTTCAACTGCGTGAATCTTCCAAGTACGAGCCGGACGACTTCCCCAACAGCAGCGATGACCAACATGATCAATAAGCAACTCCCGTATCTCTACTTCATCCAGTATTTGCCTATGAAGGTGACCCAGTCAATAGACCATTGTTCCAGCATGCAATAGGCACAACTTTTTTACATCGCTTATCAGAGATCATGAAACAAAGGATAATCGCAGTTACATGTCAAAGTGTCAATTAAACAATGACCAACACTAATATCGCATGGCAAGCAAGAAATACACCCTGCAACTATTTCTAATCAAAGTTTAATAGAGCAATATGGCATTCCGTTGGCTTAACTGAAAGAGCTCACAAGAGTTCCACACAGAAAATGGACGATATGCCAATTTTATCACTTTTGAAAAATAATGGAATGACACAAAAGCATTTTCACTGGCACGGATTGCAAATCTCAGCATGAAAGCATGCTATATATCATACACTTCCTCCACACTATACTGATTAAACAGGGAAAAAGGAACAGTTGCATTTTCTTGATCAGTATAGTACCTTATCCCTGTTAGAAGTTCCAAGAAAATATGAGTAAAAATCTCCATCCCTTGTATTAAAGAAAGATGTCACTTTTCAATAATAAAGCTCGAAGGTTTAAAAAAAAACTCACTTTTTTGGTTATACCAATTTTACTGGAGAGACAATATGAGCTTTATTCCATGACAAGTCAGAAACTTTACGGAATTCTGAAGGACAGGGGAAAAAAAACTATAGGAAGTGGCCGACGAGAGTTGGTTATTTCTCAAGGATAACAGTAGCATTCCCAGCAAACCAAGCTTCCTATATAAACGTTACAGGAAGTGTTGAAGGCAATCACACTTCTCTTTTCTCTATACTGGGCAACCAATTAACCCTCTTTCGTCTGACCCAGGATTATATTATGCATGTACCAATACACATCTGAAAATTTAAAAAAACTAGTTCATTATGTGATTTCAAACCACATAAGTATCATGATCCTGCAAACTGAATCGAGGGCACCAGACAATATTACGAGATAAAGATGTTTCAGCTGAGCTGGATGGACAACTGAAACTATAGCAGCAACCAAAGTAATAGGGAAGGCTGGAAGCACAAGGAAATGACGGAAAACTTTGTGTCATAACTCGTTACGGTATGACTGGGGAGTAGCAAAATTGTTTCAGCTTTAACTGTCACACACATGGAAAATGATCGTCAAGAAAAAACAACAGCGGATTCAACAGGTCGTACCTCTGAAATTCGCTGGTGGTTCCACCATAGCCCTCTCCATATCCACCTTGATATACAATTGCTTGCTCTGCAGAGCACAAGATTCGATAGTGACAAGAGCTAAGTGAACCTGTCCCGTCCCAAAGTTTCGACTTTCCAGCACGGAGAGTCGAACCCAAAATCAATCAAGCCAAAGGATCACGCATTCCGCAGTTACGTAGGCCGAACGACGATCATAATCACGACGTTTAGCAAGTAAATAAAAGATTCGTGCACCCAAATTTCATCTACCCAACCCACATTCTTGCAGAGTACGCTTGACCCAGAATCCAAAATTCGGAGACAGGCGACGCACGTACCACTGGGAGCGGGATCGGGATCGGGCTCGGGCTCGGGCGAAGAGACGAGAGCGGCGTGGATAGAAGGCGGGTAGCGATCGGAGACGGCGGCGGCGGACCGAATCTCGTCGACGCTGACTTCGGTGCCGGCCAAAGAAGCGGTGGGGATCACAGAGCCAGTCCTGCCCACGTACTGGTACGACCGCCACTTGTCGGGCTCGGTGTCTTTGTCCCCATTTTCGCCCCTTATCTCTTCAAGTGGACCCCGAAAGTCACAAGACCGAGACTAGACATTCCAGTTGCAAGAACGGAAGCGGGAAACGCAGAGAGCAAACGATGCGTACCTGAGAGCAGAGGTTCCTCCATCTTTCTGGTCTCAGAGGTCACTCACAGAGAGAGAGAGGGAGGGAGGCAGAGGTTGAATATAAACGCGGGGAAACTTCCTTTCCTTAACCAAGAAGGTAAGAGAAGCTACGAGGGAAGCGATTTTTGTCTGAATTCGAGCCGTAGCAAGATGGGGAGGAGGGTCCACGCGTTACAGGAGGGGCATGCGTCCTCGCAGATCGCTTTCATGGATTCACAGGATGGAGATGAGGAGGCGCGCTATGAGGAGGATCGATGCAAGAAATGCGTTTTGACTTTCCGTCCCTTTGTTTTTTCACTGTCTTTGACACCTGTTTAATATGATTCTTAAACTATATAAAATTAATTCAAGTTAAAGAACCACGTTACACATTAAATTAAAATTTAAAAATCATTTATATTATTATCCATACGACATCTTATTTAAGAACCGTCCTAAAATGCAGCTAGATACGATATTTTTAAAGTGGTGAATTGATCTCTTATTTTCTTGACCTAAAAATAAATGAGAATAAAAATAACTCCAAGGTAGAAAATAATGAAAAAAAAATGAAAATAATTTAGTTATCACTGATTGGCAATTGAGATCAGGCTTTGGATAAGTGGTTGAATAGGGAAATGCATGAAACATGGGTTTTATAGGCAAGATCAATCATGGTTGATGAATAGACTTACTATAAGAATTAGAGTGGGGGATCTATTTCTATATGCTATACTCATCTCATGCACCCTCCAGTCCATAGTTAGTTGGGTTCACATCATATATCTACTTCTCACCTAGAGAAGAAAAAGAAGAAGAGAGGGAAAAAAAAAAAAGGACTCCTACCTCACTACTCACTCTTGCACTACCTTTGTATCTTTACCTCTACCAACTCACTACCTCCGCCTTAGCGCTAACCATAACCAACCACCGCTGTAACCGCCATCACCGCCACAAGCGATTGCCATCAAAGCCTACATCGTGATTCTCTTTCTCTCTCTACCGCCTACTATGCATCTCTGTAATCCATGACTGTCACCTTCTTCGTGGCCGATGGTCTCTAAATTAAGATCGATCATAGTTGTCAACCTCACCTCAAATGGCTCTATCCCATTCTATTTCTAATTTACAAACCAACGTGGTTGCGTTTGATCGTCTAGATTTTTGTCATGATAAGACTGGATAGGATAAGATATCCAAAAATTTCGTCATATCCTATATCTTGTTTGGTGAACTACGGATTTAAAATCGGATAAACAGGGGCAAAACGTAGTTGAGATCGACTTCATTTTGTTGCAACATTAGGTTGCTTAAGAAATTATTCAATGATGAGTTTTGATGAGTGAATTATTGTTGAGCATAGGTTTTTGTTATATGAATTCGGGCACAACATCAACGGAGTGAGTAAACAAGTGTTCCTTTTCTCACGTTGAAGATGCACTCATGCAAGTCGTCTAAGAGAGATACCTTGAAAGTCGATGATCAACCTTGAGTTTTTAATAATATGTTGAGACCCCTTTCGATCGTTGAAAATGCTCAAGCCGTTAAAAATTTAGGGACATGATCTCATATCACGCTGAAAAATCCTTTAAGGAATAAGGTTATCGAGATACCCGACTTTCTTTGCCGGAGACCCTAACTTGGAGTCGCCGGAGAGGCGGCCATACTTGACGGTCATCGCCGCCGTCGAAAAGGGGAAGGCGGCATGGTGGAGATGTGGCCCGGCGTAGCGGAGGCGGCCCAACGTGGAAGAGAGGTGGTAGCTGTGAGAAAAATCTAGTTTTTCTCGTGTATGCTTTCTTGAAAAATTATATACTTGGTTTATCCTACCCTTCCTCTAAGATAGTTTTATCTAGGCTATATCCCACTTTATCCTATCCCTGGACAGCTATCAAATACAAAATATGATAAAGCATGTCCAATCTTGGCTTATATCATGACGATCAAACACAGCCTCTGTGTATTATATATTGTGTGCAGATTGTGAAACATTACTTCTTCATTCACCCCTTGAGAAGGCGGGGAATCCAACCCCAACCTCCCCTTCCCTAATGGGAAGGGTGGCCACTGGGCAACTCCTAATGGTTGTCATCAAAGGGAGATTGAAGAGCTCTAACTCAAGCAGAGAGACAGAGGAGACAATGATGATAGCTGATGCCGACGATTTCGTTGCATGTAACTCAAAGGCAATGACATGGGAAGGTCAAAAGGCATATATGATACTAATGAATAAAGCGTAAACATTATGCACATCTAACACCAAGTGATAAGTTATGCCAATCATAACAAGAAATGAATAGATTCATTTTACAAATGGTGTGATTAAATTAATTTATTTTCTATGTTGGATATATTCACATGTTTATATCTAAGGTTTGTAGAAAATTGCAATCAATAAGATTCTCGTAATTCTACCTTCTCAAAAGGAGGGATATGAAATTGTTTTTACTTTCTTAGGGATCATGATATTGAATCTAACTATAAAAAGAATGCTTGACTGATAAAAAGCTCGCTTATCATAGAGTCGGACGTGTAATTTAGACATAATATCCCAACTGTTATAGAATGAGGCTTTTAATGATCATAGAAAGTTAAAAAAAAACTAGAGATTGGAAAATTAAAATGGCATAAAACAAGTCGATATCATATAGATTAGTAGGTAAATGCCTCTTTTTAAAATGTATTAATTTATACTTTTATCTTCATGTCCATATTCTAGGGGTGATGAGTTGTTGAGGACATTTTGGAAAGAAAAGAGATTTCCCTCAAAATGGGAGTACCTCTTTTCATCCTAGTGATTTGTTCAATGTGGCCATCGAACGATTTTAAATATTCAATTTAATCCATGAATTTTCAATTTGTTTAATTTAGTCCCTCAACTCTTCATAGAAAAATCTTAAGTTTGCATAACTACAGTAGTGTTTGTAATTTAGGACATCTTTACATCTCAAACCATTTCCTATTTCAATAAAAGAATAGGACCATCTTTTGTATTACTTTTTTACTTTTTTTGGTCTTTATAAATATTACGATAGTTTCGTTCTGAGTATATTTTAGTTTATAATCTTCATAATAGTAAAAGTAAAATCTCATTTAGAGTTGCATTGAGTTGATAATCTTGTTATTTTTTTATTTCTTAATTTATAGATCTGACTAAATTTAATAAGGAAACATGAAGTAAAAAATTGAAAATTTTATCTATCTAAAAAGTTAGGAACAAGTTTTAGAATAATATAAGTGCGATGAATCTATAGATAAATTGATATCGTCATTAAATATTCACAGAAAATCACTTATTTTTAGAATAAAATGAATGTAAATTAATATCACTCTAAATGAGGTTATAATTTGACTATCTTAAATATCATAAATTAGAACATATCTACATGGGACCATAGCAATTTTTACATAGATTATTGTGATTATTTGGGAATAGCACTGAACAACTGATTTGACTTTGTTATGGGAACAAGATTGAACAAAATGAAAGTTTAAGTACTATATTGAATATTTAAGAATAGTTTAAGGGCCATATTAAATGAATTAAAAGTGAATGGATAATATTATATATTTGGTTAGAGTTCATGAACCATTTGTATTACTATTTCTAATTATATTTGTAACTCGTTGGAATTTGTGTCAACAACGCATCAAAATTTTATTGAAAAAGATAAAATTGCATACCGTGGCTCACGACAAAGAGAACATAAAAATTAGGCATGTCATTTTATGTAGTATTTGTATATTTCTCCTGATATTTTTGTATTTTTTCTCATATCATATTCTCGATGCGTGGATAGATTATGCCTAACATTACCACGTATATTCATTATGTATTACGCGGATTGTCACGGGTGTCCAATGGGCACTTGCCAAGCATGTGTTTCTAAAAAGGTCTACGATTTTTATCTCCCACTTTTCTCATATTACATGTAATAAATACTTTCAAAATTAAGCCATGTCATACTAAATTTACCAAATGAATAGCCTTTGCAACAAAATTCATTTTGTTCTACAACACACATAAACAAATAGATAAATCGATTTTCCTACTCGAACCTAACCCGCCTCCTTAATCGTTAGTTGTCCGTCGTATGCCAGCTTGCCACGGTCCACGTATGGCAACTTAAATCGTCTTCCTTCATGGAGATATTTATCATATATGAAGTTGGGTTAGGCCATTTTCGCAAGGCTCCGTTTATTTGACGAAAAATAATATTTTTGAAAAATATATATTTTAAATTATATATTTTTCGCGAATTAAACGGCTATAATAATGCCATGATGCTGCGGCAAAATGCGATACTTTTTTGGGTTTTAGGATCATTCGGCCTTGTCGCCGGTTGTGACTGGTGTATAGCCAAAACCTTTGAATTTAGGGTTTTTCTTGTCGGATTTTATCCGTGAAGAATTTGAAGAGAAGTTCCTCAAATTGGTGAAATTGCAGGAATTTAAGGTCGAGAAGGAGGAGGTTGCGTAGATTTCTGGAGGAAGATGCTTCAGATTCGATTGAAGAGGGACCCGATCTCCGAGGGTGGCGGAGGGTTGAAGCCGTCGCCCGTGGAGACCGTGACGGTCGCTTGTCCCGACCACCTCGTCCTAGCGGACCTCCCGGTGGCGAAGGGCCTCGGGTCGGCGGCTGCCACCTCGCTCGTGAGGCCCGTCGGCCGCAAGTCTCGCCGCCAGCTCGGCGAGCGCGTCCACTTCTGCGTTCGATGCGACTTTCCCATCGCTATCTATGGACGCCTGGTAAGCATTCTTTGTTGCTTGATCGAACCAGTGGATAGCAGGGACTTGGTAGCCTTGCTAACAGGTTTATTCTTTGTTTTTTGTTGGCAGAGTCCCTGTGAGCATGCCTTTTGTCTGGACTGTGCTAGGAGTGATTCAATATGTTATCTGTAAGTACATCTTTCCCATGGCGCTCGTTACGACAAAATGCAACTCGTTAAGCAATATTGGATACACTTTGTACTGTCTAGTTGGTGTAATTTTAGTGGATCCGGGTTTCTGAAAATGAAGACAGGTGCAAACTCTGGCTTGATAGAGCAGTCTCCATGTATACATGAAACTTAGACTAACCCCCAATTAAACAATTGTGAAACAAGCCCTGCTTTAAGAATCATCATTTCGTATCTCCTCTGTCATATCTTCCTCATCTTATTGTACTGCCCTGTAATATATCTTTGCCTGCCAAGTTCTTTGGTTCCTCAACTGATTCCTATGTTTGACACTGTAAGTTTCTCGGTCATCTCGGGATAACTAGAATTTTGGTCTGAATCTCAGTAGTAAATGGTCTGTATGTGACGTGACTATGGTAGATGTTAGATTCTCATGCTGACAAGAAATGGCATAAGATAGAGAAAGAGAATGGACTAGCTATGACAAGGTGCGAGTGCAGAAGGACCTGGATCAAATGTAGCATTAGGAGCATCAGCTGCAATGACAATATTCTGGATGTTTTCACAGGATTTTGTGTTTAGGATACTCAAGATCCTCAATGTGAATGAGTATCCTCAAGGTGTAGATGGTCACTGGTTGGGATGGAGTGTATGCATCTTCTAAATAATCATGATCTTGTGTAAACTGAGTTTTTGATATTCGAAATTTCTGTGTTTTGACCATCCAATAACCACATTTAATGGCTGAGGCTAACTCAATTTTTTTCATTAGACAGGAACTCTATAGTAAAGGCACATTCTTCTGTTGATCTGTTTGTGTCCGAATACCCAACTAGTCATGTAATGGCAATTTTTCTGCTGCTTCTGAGATTTTTATGTTGATTTTAGTCAGTTTGCATGGTGTGTGACCTTTTATAATTTGTTAGTCTCTTCCTGGATCCTATTTTCTAGTCAAGCAGCTGAAGAAGAGTTTACTCATGAATGGAACAGACTCTGTGTTGAACTTTTGTTTGCCCACTTGGATTTATGTACCCATGCCCTGCCTGCCCTCTATATGAGAGCAATGTAATTCTAGGTGACACAAATGTTACATGCAATTTTATGTTGGGTCCTGTAGTTGGTTCAATTCATTAGTCAATTATTTTCTTTGTTGGGATAGAAAAATTAGGTCAGATTTTATTGGCAAATTAGATTGTGGCTTTTGGGACAGGATGCCGAGGGTATCTCTCTTTGCAATGATCTATTAGCAAAACATAACAGAACGTAAGCAAGTTCAGTACTTGCACTGGGAAGATAAATGTAGCAGGTACTTGCAATGGGAAGATTAATGTTTACAAGAAGCAAATTGCTTTGTCTAAGGGTAGACTTATTGCTTTTTTGCTACCATTTGCAAGTATAGCAGAACAAGAGCAAGTTGAGTTCGTGCAAAAGGGAAAATCATTGGAGCAGATTGCTTTTTGTAAGGGTAGACTGATGCTTCTTTGTTGCCATTAGCAAACTATTGGTGGTGGTATTTTACTATTCTTCACCTGTTTCTTAATTAAAATGTAGCAGCTGCAGAAATTATAGCCTTCAGGGCAACGAACAGTAACTAAATTTTGAAAATTTAATTGTAGCAATCATTTCTAGCATTGAAAACTTTATGAGATCATATTGACGAGTGAGCTGAATAAATGGTCAATTCTCTGTGTGACGCAGGTGTGATGAGCGTATACAGAAAATACAGACCATAAAGATGATGGAGGGAATCTTTATTTGTGCAGCACCCCACTGTCTGAAGTCTTTTCTAAAGAAAAGTGAATTTGAATCTCATATACATGAGACCCATGTTGACCTTCTTCAGCCAAATGCTGAAAAGGAAGATGGAAATGAATCAGATGCACGCAGTATCAAACAATCTACTGCTTCTGATTCTACTCCACGAGCTCCACCGAGGCCTGTCTTTTCTCCTGGTTCATCACAACTTCATGATCGTGACGACAAGGCTCGCCATCAGCACGGTAGAGACCAGCCTCCTCCAAGGCCAATTATGCACCAGAAGCCACTGGCTTTCTTAGGGCAGGTCCAAAACAATCCTTCAGATTTGCAAGCAGACAACCAACGTCTTCCAGGGTTTGATAGGCGCTTCCATATGGATGCGCAGGGTGGACCACAACAAGAATCTAGCCATTTCCCAGAGAGACAGCCTGGAGTTTTATCAGACTCTCCCTTTCAAGAATACCCTCTGCATTCTATTCAACAACCAAACTTTGTTGTGCCATTACAGTCCAATCAAATGCTGACACCCCCCACCTCCTTTCAGTTTCCCTCCTTTCCCCATGGAGGGAGCTCAACCATTTTTTCCCGCACCCTATGATACAGTGCGGCAGGATTCAGCTCCTGAAGGTGGTCCAGAGCCAGGTTCATTGTTGGGATTCCCACCAGGTGCACCTGGTGGTGTGAACTTCATGGCCGGCTATCCTCAGCCATGGAACACTGGTATGGCTGCACCATTCGAACCTCCAACAGGAGGTCAAGGAGCTGGAGATGGTTATGCAAATCCTGCAGATGTCCAAGGAAGAATCCCATTGTACCAGGGCGAATACATGCGAAATTCAGGAACATTGCCTTTGAATCCTCCTCCCCCACCTCCTTTAGCTAGCAAGGGTATGGAAACTGCCCGAGGAGGTAGTAGTGTTGATGTAAGAGATGGCAAGGGAATATTGGCACCACAACCCTTGCCCCTTCCACCACCACCGCCAGGACCTCCATCTCATATTTCGCAGATCCAGCGAGGCAAGTTCTATCCGGGCGATATGGGGCATGAGGGACAGGGTTATGGGTGGCAGCAAGAGAACCGGGATAGCTTCGGGAGCAGTCATGAGTAGAGATGCCAATTTTCCATAATCTTATGTGTCCCTGTTTTCTATAGCACTGAACTGATTGATGAAGCTTCACCAGTACTGCTGTTTGACGGTATTGGTCCCCAGTCACTGTATTCTTGGCTTTGTTCCTTATTCTGCTTGAAGCCATCCTCAAATGACAAAGCAGGTTGCCCATTTGGTACTTCCGCCATTTTATTGTTAGCACGTGGACCGTTTATTTCAACCATCGCTGATACCAGGGATTCCCGTTGCAGTATTTCTTCTTTTCAAATACAATCTTTGCTTTTGCAATATTATTGTCTCTTCTCTAGGTTCACATTGGGGAATGGAGAATTACCTTATTTTACTTCGGCGCTGATATTCAGACTGAGCCATAGAGCGTGCTTGTGTCATAGCCATTCAGGTAAAATGAGCACTCAACATTGTGCCGACTTGCACTGTTAGAACAAGCCAATCATGTCAAATAATGTCCTGGAGCGCCAGGTGTCAACTAAATTGTCCTGGACAGGAATGATTTAAGATCCAGGAATGACAATTTTGTGCTAGGACGTATCCATTTGCTTGAAACTTGAAATCCCCCATGGTCAGTAAGCAATCACGATATTGTTCATCGTTACACTGCTTCTTTGATCCTGCTCTTACACAATTGTTCGAAGTGACCAAACATATTTAGCCTCTGGTTTTGTTAGTACTTCTCCACAAGTAATTCCAGTTAACGGTAAGTCAGGAAACGATAACAGAAATTAACTGTAGACAGCTTCTAGCTCACAATGTCTACAGCAGTTCGCCTACATAAACCATGACAAATATCAATCACAAGGATATTTACTTGCACCAACCAATGTTCACACACCAGTTGATCAACCGCGGAAGCGATTTGGTCAATCCAATAACACGTTAAGAGTGAGAGACGCAGAGAGATGCTTATACTTCAAGCCTAGCCCCAAAAGAAATTAAAATTTGTACAAATCGTAAGTACATACAAGTTTCCTTTTTCATGTGTTCTACGAACAAGAAGGATGCTCTCCAGATACTCAATACAACATTTTTGCCCCAGTTGAAAGTACTGTTGGAGGACAGACTCCTCATAGAAGCTCCAGATTCAGGCTACAACTTGATAAGCAAAACACTATATTGACCCCCCCAAAAAAAAAATGGCATATAGGGAAAGTAAAAAAAAAAAACACTCAAGAGCTCACTAATAATCCTGTCCACTCCAGCATCTTGGAAAAATGGAATGGAATGGGAGACAAACAGAAAAGGAAGATACAGTGGCTACAGAGAAGACATGAGTAACGGGAATAAAGGCGAGAGATGTAGGACATCAACTCAGTTTTTTCTGCTCTGCAATCCATTGCTGAACTTTGCTGATACAACCCTCAGATAATTTTGAGTAAAACTGCACGGCACTGCCATAACCTGCCATGATGTACTTATCAAAATGTTCTCCATACTCCTCATAGAGAGCTGGAACTGTGAGGATGATGACAAGGCCTGCCATTGATAGGTACAAGATTTTGAGAGGAATGAATTGGTTAATACAACGCCATAGTAATATGCATTTTGAAATTCATTCTCGACTACCGATCCTGGAAAAGGACAGGGATGATAAAACTTACTTGTGTATCCCAATGTGAGGAAATCAGTCAAGCTGCCAACTATGGAAATCAGCAACAGGGATAGGGCAAATTTAAAGAACATCCATGTATCTTTACCCAAGGCAACATCTTGGAAAACCAAGAGCATAGCATTTATATGAGTTCGAGCTACAGCTACCACATCGTTCATCATATCTTCTGATATGTGCATCTCTGGTAGTGGTGGAGGTGGTCTGCAAAAGTGGAAACAAACATAAAGCAAAACTGAGTATCAATTGAAAAAGATTTTGATGTCATCGTATGTAAATGTCATCAGTGGTTCCATGCTCATCGAGAAGGAGATACTACTCGCCAGCAATTTCATTCATATGGTAAATGTCACCAACAAGAATTAAGTATCTTATCTACACTAAACAAATTTTCTGTGTCTCATTGAATCGATAGCAAACAATGTCATTGGGAAGCTGTATCTCAGATGCAACCTCAGCACATCAAAAGTTCAAGACACAGAGTAGATTATGCCTGCTGGTAACAATTGGATTAGATGCCCAATGCCTTTTACCTTTGTAGCTCAAACATGCCACTGAGCAAATAATAATGGCTTGCTAATTGTCATCGGGATCCTATAAACTGTGCAGCATGAAAATCAAACTGACCAGTAATCAAGTTGATTCATTTTCACGCAGTAAGCACCTTCTTCCTGGAGGACTTTAATATGGATCTGCAGCGGCAACAAAGCTTAACACTTCTCTAATAACAAATACACGGAAGTACTTTGAAGTGGAAGAGAATAGCAAGGTGTTTGATTCTTTAGAAATTCTCCCAATTTTCAATTGATCAGTCCCCTTTGCCATCCAACCCTTGCACCGTTGAGCATCTCCTTTTCTTGTTAATTTTTTTTTTTACTTTTAAACGATTTGTAGTAGGTAGTAAATGTGGTCTAGATCTGTGGGGCTTAGATGGCGAATATACTTAGATCAAAGACTATTTCTGTGGTAGTGGATCACATGGAGGAAACAGCCAATGGTACGATCCTAAATTTGCAGATTCTCAATCAGAATCAATGCACCTCCAGAATCTCTTTAATCAATATCATTTGAGATTGTAACAATATATTGCAGACATAGACAACAAGAGATTCACATCCGAGTCGTCACATAACTAATGAATCACGCAACCACCAGAAGGAAAACCATGTTTCTGTCAGATGCAGTTTAATAAACACCGAAGTATCAGAGCACGATGAAAATAACGCTCATTTACACTTAGTCCAGTTAACAGAAAGCACTTTACATTAGACTTACCTATTAAGTATAGCTGCAGATTTGGCCCAAAGAAAGAGAATTGTGGTGAGTAGGAGCAGAACACTGGAGGATAGTGATACTAGAGTATATCCAGATATTTCAAACACAACCCAAGCAGCTAGAGTCACTACCAGCGTCCCCCATGTCAATTTTTTCCTCCTCCATAATATAACATCTGCAACTGTTCAAAACACAAACAAAATCGGGAAAATCCACCATTGATTCCTCAAGAACATATAATGCGAAAATTCATGGATCAGAGGCAAAATCCACGACAGTCATACATTCAACGGGTAAGTATCAATTTACAAAGAAGAATCAAGAACACCCATCAACGATACAACACTGCATTCACAGTCAAGTGCACCGATCACTAACGAAAAGAGAAAAGAAGAAACTTTCAGCAATTGGGCAAGATCGAACGGCCGATGATCGGAAAGCAGAGACGGATTGTAACGAGGAAAAAATGTAGAAAGTCATACCAAGACCTCCGCCGAGCACTTCATGGACAGTTCTCTGCCGGTTGAACAATCGGTCGGACGAACCCATTTCCGAGGAAAAGATCGGAATCCTTGGAGACCCGTTGTCCTAGAACATCTGAGCGTGTTGTTCGGATACCAGTTCAGAGGAGCAGCCGTAATGCCATGTCTAGGACTCTCTCAAGTTTCTTGCTTTTTTTTTTTTTTCCTTCTTCTGTTTCCTATTTATTGAAACCACTGACTTTAGCGGTATGGAATTAAAGTATTACTCGAAAAATTTTAAAGAACAAAAAACAGGGGATGAATGAAGGTTGAAAGTTGAAAGTTGTGATTGGTAGGTGTGCTCTCGCATTTCCAGCCTAAAAGCAGAAAGAGCACTGGTCATTATCACTCATGACCTCCCCTCTCTGGTTCCATCCATGTCCTCTCTTTTTCTCTTCCCTTTTCTCTGTGAGCTAGCTAACTAATAAAGAAGCAAGTAGACTAACAGGGTGATCATGAACATGATCATCTATATTCACATCCAAGTTTTGATTTTGTTTTTCTACCCATTAAAAATAAATGTCGGGATATTATTCCTAAGTCCATCGGTCCGTAAAAATAATTTATACAGCTATGTATCGGACGTGCAACAAGTGATTAGTTATGTAATTAACTTCTTTGTTATGTCAATTACTCGCGAGTTTGTTTGGACATTCCATGTATAAGTTGTAGGAAGCAGTGCCTCTTCAAACTAAATACTCCTAACCAAGTACTGAGAATTAAACAAGTGGGATCGTGCAACGGTACGCTTCAACAGTTCATTAATTGAACAACTTGACATGGCTTCAAGATCGGGGAAGAAGACCCCATGGCCATCAATGCGTTATTCTCCCCCAAGGGCCACAACTCTCTGTGAACCGCAGTAGAATATAGTCTCCTCTGCCTTCTCTTAATGAGCAAATTTCTAAAGTACTATAACGGAAAATTCATTCTGAAGAGAGCGCTCTCTTGGTCCGGTCAAGGACTCAGCGACCCCTCAACCAACCATGCTCAAGATCAATGTCCCAATTTGACAGGGAAAACACTTGTATAGACCATGTAGAAGCGGATGATTAACAGACAGTGAGTCGAATGCTAGGTAGCTTTAGGGTCTATCCATGACAAGTAATCTGCTAAGATGATCCCAAGACTCACCCTCATGTCTCCCCTGAATTCTACGTAAGAAAGGCATTCACTATCAGGAGCTGCGGTAGATTATTTGCACAATTATGATGAACTTTGTGCCTCAGTGAATGCAATATATCGATTCTACATCCTCAAATTTCGCAGTTTCTTCCAAAAAAAATTAGAAAGTCAAAACAATATTACGTTCTATCTTGTTTCCTTCTCGGCTTGACTGGTTGCAGCTTCGCTTGTTTCCTTCTTGGCTTGACTGGTTGCAGCTTCGCTTGTTTCCTTCTTGGCTTGACTGGTTGCAGCTTCGCTTGCTTGAGGGGTCACGGTGGTATCCATCAGGCTGGCAGCTATTGCAGCCTTCAAGTCCTCATCTTCCATATCAGAAAGGGTTTGATCAGTTTGATCGATTCTTTGAGGAGGAGGAGGTTGGGTTGTATTGCAAGATTTTATGATTCTCTCGGCATCTTCAGGGGATAGCCACTGGCCGTAACCACTGGGAGCTTCGGACGATGAAATTGGGAATTCTCTCGGGAAATTCCCCTCACCAGGAAAATACTCCACCCAAAGCCTTTGAGTGAGTCCAAATAGGCAGAGAGATAGAACTTGGAGAGATGCTGAGGTGCTGCATATAGGCTGTCGAAGTTATACCACTCTCCATTCACTTTCCTAATGCAGAACCAGTGGTCCTGCAAATGGCATATGAAGGCGTTTTCCAGCTCTGGATCTATCTGCGCCGGCTCGGCGACTGGTGAGTTCAAGGGGATGACCTGCAGGTCCCACACCTCTAAAGCCTTTTCCAAAACCTGCAACCAAAGATTCATGTAATAGTTACATACCCATGCGCATGTTCGAAGAGTAGTGTCAAGTGTACATCATATAAGATTTGTCCATACGAAAAATCAAACGAGTCGAAACAACCTATAAGGTAACTATTTAAGGACAAATACTTTCCAACTTATCAGAAAAGGTAAGCACATCTCCCCCAGATACTAACCGGTTTTCAGGAGGAAAGCAAAAGAGAAGGAAGGGGAAGGAAATGGAAGGACAGAAGGAAAGAAAGGGTGGGGTTCACTTTTAAATTTAAAATGAGAAGTTGTAAAATCTTATTGACTATAGGCAACTCTGAAGAAATGACTCATTATGAACTCTCTTGACGATCACTTTTAGAAACAACGAAGAATCTGCATAGCAACTATTACCACCTTAATCTTCACGTTCAATCACTCAAATGCAGGAAACCTCTTAGCAACATCGTCATCAGATGTACAAATCAGTAGATAGTCGAAGTCCCTGCCATTTATCCAAATTTTCCGACAATAGATAGTTGTCCATCCCCACCATTTCTCCAAATATTTCAAACATCACATTTTCAAATGATACAATTAATAGAATGCATGCTATACGATGTGTACTCCACCAATCACATAACAGGAAATTCACTTATGCTTTGAGGAGAGAGGAGGGGGGGGGTGTTGTGGAGAGAGAAAGAGGCATTACAGTAATAACAGTATCTCAATGTTATTAATATCTTGTTTTAGTAATTTTCTCTTCTAATTGCCTCATGGTATAGCTATACTACCTAGCTCATTCATAAAAGAGCAAGCGCTACCAGTGGTGAGATCTTTTCTTGAGCCCAGAAAGCAGAAAGGAATCCCATAATTATTTTAACAAAATTCTTAATTCCTTTTTCTGCAGCTTTCTTCAGCAACTGTTGGGATGCATTAACTCAAAAAAAGAACTTGTCAGATACTCATGTGTTAATTACTGGTTTGAAGCTGCCAAAGAGACTATCATTGACTTAAAAGCTAATATGGTTATGTCCACAGCATATTTTATGAATATGCGTTAAATATCCCATAACAGGATCAAAGCACCGTGACAAAACAAAGGTGGAAGAAAACTTCAGAATTTGTAGCAGTAGTACTATCAAGCAGATCAGAGTTAAATCACGACTACACCTATACCGAGTCAAACATGATGATCCGTTGAATTTCACACCCACAGCTTCTTCACAAGATGCATGTTTGAGTTTGTCAATACATACAAATAAATATGTTCCACTACTGAAATGTGTCTTCTCTTCTGGTAATGTAGAACTTAAGCATGTATGTTCATTTGACAATATGTAGGCAATCTTACCGTTCAATATATGGTTTGTGAAGAAAAAGAGAGAAAAACTGGAGAAAGGACTCCTAAGATGCTTTAAACCAAGTAACAAGCCCAAGTGATCACTTTCTGTAAATTATGTATCACAAGAGGCTTGTTATTCTAACTTCAGCACAAAACTCTAGTCAACCTTATAAAAGTCACAAGCATAACAAACAGGGCAAAGTTACAGAATAAAATGGACGACATATAAGTTGAATTTGAAAGAAAGACTACACAATAACAATTTACATCAGATTGGACAGGATCCGCAACCTGCACATGAGCACTGGCATGCACACACGAGCTGAGCTCTAGATGTGTGCAAACATAAAAAACCAAATAATGCCTGTTTCGTACAAAAGGTAGTATGTGCCTAAATGCAGAACTGGAGCTATATATTCCACAACCAAGTCATGCAGAATATAGTGACATCGATACGCACTGCACAAAATCATAATTCAAGGCAGAGGTGCAGTTAATGTGCAACATCATGTTTGAACCATTGGTCATGAAAAATTGCTCTAATTGCAGGGCTACGAAGCTCAGTCTACCGTTGGAAGTTGGAAGCATACGCTCTTAATACTAAACCCAAATTAATGACTTATTTTAAGTATCGGAACATTGTCTATTCAAGCGCCCAGGTGAACATTTTTTGGTAAACAGCTCGGCCAGCCAGTTGTCAAATACATCAAACTTGTTAGCAACCACCCTGAGGACACTAATTAACCTTTATCTAATGCAATTGGGAGATGTAAACAACAGCTATTATCCATCAGACTCACCATTCTTCTTTGCCACTTCTATCAATGTCCTACCACACTTAGGCGGACAAGGCTTGGTTTATTGTTGTACCACCCCCTCCCACCAAAACCTTTTCCTTCTCTTGCTGTAGCTCAGTTTGTTGGATGATACAGACATCAAATTTCTGCAATTAAATTATTTTCTATGGCTTTGTCACCTGTAGATACTTCACAAGGTTCAATCTTTTTGATCTTTTAGTCGACAGCTATTCGTGTAATGTCTATACAACTGAAAACAACCCTAAAGAGATTCAACAATGGGAAAAATTATCCATCAAGTCTAACCAACAATCAAAATGTCGAGGCCCCAAGAGCAATGCAACACACAAATGCCTACTTACATAGTTGCACTGCCAAATCATGCTGGTAGTCCACTATTTCTTGTCAGGTAAAAAAGCAAAGGACCTTACAGCCCGTTCATTAAATTAGGATTTGGCTGGTTAAGCATCACATTAAGCACAAAAGACTACAAGTTTTACTCCATCTCTTGTGGTTTCCCAAAGAAGTAGATTACCTTTGGTATCATACACATTAGCATCCTCATGGATATTTGGAGCCCCTCACATGCTCAGAGACTGTTCAATATAGAGATTTAAGGATATGTTCTAGTATATCTTGTGATTTTATAATCTTAGTTTATTTTTCAGCCACAACTACATTTAAAAAGAGGACCTGAAAAAGCAAAATTCTAGAAAGTCAAAAGCCAGGCAGAGTGTTTTGACTGCTAATGATATAGAACCTAAATAGATTAAGTGCATATCTTTAAAGCATCATGCTCAGTGATGACGTGCTCTTTTCAGAATTCAGTAAAAGGTCTAGTAGAAAAAAGCCTAAATTGGGAAAAAAAAACCTAAAGATTGCTATTTCAAATCTAACCCATTTCAATTGATGAGTTGTCGTTTGATTTCTTAGGCAATTTAAATTAGTATGTCATCAGAAAAACTCTATGCTTTTCTCCTGTTTACTTGTCGACAAACCCATGTTTTCCAAGTGTCATCGTACAAGTAGATAGCATATTAAACATGACATCATCCACCGAGTTAAGCTGTGTATCTGGTCATTAAGCATTGAAACCTTAACTCTTTGATGGGGAGATAGGAGAGGAGATAAAAAATGGTGTCGAAGAAGAAAATTTTACACTTTCCTTCCCATACACTCTCACATAAAGTTCAATTTTCTTTCCAAAATCTTCCACGGCCACCTCTCATTGTCCCTCTCCCTCTCTCCCAAACAAAACATTAATATAATCTGAAAAGTAAGGCAAAGTGTCATGCAATCCCACAATTTCAATCAATTTAGTTTGCTTTAATTCAACTCCTCCACCCCAATGGATGGACACACAACAAAAAGACAACAACCGTTTGTGCAGACTTCCGAAACAAAATAAACATTTATTTTTTCTTTGATTTGACAATTTTACAATTGCATGAGGAGTAGTTAGATTTATGTATAGTGAAGGGGACATAAGCATGCTACTAAGCATTTGATGAGCCATTTCTTGCTTTTTGAAATTCTTTGCATTACATCGATAATGAGGCGTATTTCTCCATTGAAAGACGAATCTTTTTGGTAGCAATTCTACACTTGACTTATTTCTAATTTAGAGAAGTTCACAATTTCAATTTTATCCAAAAATCTATAACAGTAAGTGTAATAGTGTCGTCATATGCCGGAATTTTTCTTCGACATGATTGTCAATTATGGTACCCATTTCACCAATACCAACAAATTAGTAAGCTATTTCGACATGGTTGTCAATTATGGCACCTGTTTCACTGATACCAACAAATTTGTAGACTAACTCACTAATTTGGATGCGTGAATCTAGGAGACCGATACACCATGTGCTTGATATAATATGGACACGACCCAAAAACATTTGAATCCATAATACAGATAAGTGCGCGCACAAGACATAGATTAGTACTAGGATGATCTAAAAGATCCCAACCACCAACATATAGGTGCATTTGCAGAATACAACATTCCGCTTGGTTGAAAACTAATTACTTGCCATAGGACGACATCAACATGAATAATCACCATGACGCTTATCCTACATTTAAAGAAGGAAAGCTCCATCTATAGCGAAAGGAGCACAAACAAGGATTTTCAATGCGATAACAACCCACTTGTCATCCGTCATGGAACGAGAGCTCTAATGAACAAGACAACGCAACAGCGCCTCACCAAAGCCATCGAAATCATTCTGAAAGGTCCTATCAGAAAGGTCCAACGAGGCTCAATTTCGAGCGGGGGGCGAAGAAAGCGGAAGAGAGCGAACCTGGATACTGAAATCGCCGTCCAGAGAGACGTTGTGGGACTCCTGGGAGAGGAAATCGCCGCCCCCGGCGGCGCCCTCCGGCATCATCATCTGGCGCTCCTTGCGGTCGAGATCGGAGGCGAGGGCGGCCAAATCGAACTCGGAGAAGAAGGGGCCCTGGAGGACGGTGTTGACGCAGTGCACCGCGCACAGCTTCGACTCCTGCACCTCGTGGTACAGCATCCCTCCATTGCTGGCTCCCTCCATTTCCGCAAATCGGGGACGAAGACGCAGACGAGACGAAACGTAACCCTAGCGATTGGATTTTGGAAAATATTTCTCTTTCCCTTTTCGCGAGATTTTTGCTCGTCGATTCTCGCTTTGGAGAAATATTTATCGTCAACCATCAATCGATGCCTCTCTTCTTTCCCCATTTTCCCCCTGGACGTCGCGACCGCGAGTCAGCGCGTGCCCGCCACGTGTCCGAGGCAACCGTCCCTCCTGCGGTCTGGTCGGGTCGGGTCGGGTCGGTCGTTAAATGGGAGTAGCCTGTCGTAGAGATGGCCGGTTCACCGGAACCGGCGGTTCCGGTTCCGGTTCGGAACCGCCGGTTCTAGCGGTTCCGGCAGATTCGGTTCCGTTTTTTAAATTTAATTTTTAAACTAATAAATAATAAAATAAACATAATAAATTATAAATTATAATCAAATTGTACATTGTAATAAAATTTGGGGAAAAAAGAGAACGGAGGAATGGGCTTTGAATTATCATTAAGCTCTTCTTGGATGAAGAATCAAGCTATGTAGTTCTTTTCTTGATAACCCCTTACTTATCTTTATCGTTTGTGGTATCTTCGTGTTCTCGATCCAATTTTGGTGAAATGCTTTCGTCCAATCGTGCATTCACTCGGACTTATCTTGAACGAGAGTCCAAAACTAATCCTCCTAAATGCTTGTTTTATGTTGAAGATGGGTTTAATATCGTTTTCTCAGGGATTTATAATCTATGTTCGCATCACGAAACTCAAATGAAAAAAAAAACTTTTTGTTTTTTTTTTGTCTATTTTGATTCATAAGTCAATTCGGTTTTTTCTGAGGTAGATGGTAAAGATCCACCATCATTTAAACCATATCTATTACAAAATTCTCCATATAATGCTACTATAGATTCTCTAACCTCTCTTTGTACAATTGAAACATCTATTATATCTTCCAAATGTAAACAATCATAATAATACACATTCAAATAATCTAGTAAACCATCTAATTTAATACATGGATAAAAATAATCCAACTAAATAGACAAGGGAATTTTGAAATAATAATGCAATTCTTGAAATAGTTTACTAATTCATTATCTTTTCTATACATTAAAAACACTATAATATTAACACATTCTATTAAAAATAAATGCGTAGTAGGATAATAAATACGGATAAAGCATTAGAGATCATTAAAATTTTCAAAAAATCTAAAATTTTTTGCAAACGTCCCAATGTTGCGGAAGTAAGTAATTTCGGGAATATTTTGAGCATAAACGTACATAATAAATTTTTGTAATCAAAGTTTGACGAAAACTCATACGTATTAACAGTGAATATTTTTGGAAACCTTTTTGCCTTCTCCCATGTTGTTTACAAAATTTTCTCCATGCTTTCATAAAATGGGACGACTCGTAAATATTTAATTGCGCCCTTTATTGGGCTCGAGAGTTTGAAACCATTTGTACCATAAATTTAAAACATGGGACATCTAATGTGAAAAATTGTCCCCCAAAGAGGGTTTGCAAATATTTTTAATTCAAGAATGGAAGTGGTTTTGCATTATCAAAATCAATTGAAAAACTTTATTTATCAAATAATATTCTTCTAAAACTTGTTTAATTATTCTATAAATATTATGAAATGCTTTTTATCAAAAACTCGAAATGCAAGAAGTTTTTTGATTCATCACCTATCCAATGACACGTCACACCCATATAAGAATGAATTTAGGATCACTCCAAATATCACTACTAAATGCACGCGTCATTGAATTCGCAAAAAATTTTGTAAAGTTTTTTTTTTTTTTATAAAGATACAAAAGTTCGGTTTTAATCTTAGGGAATAGTTGAACAATGTGATTTATCAAATATTTCATATTAAAATTTTCACCAATAGTAAATGGAGCATGATCAAGGGCAACATATTCATTAATGTTTGTTTATAAAGTGTATCTGTAACGGAATAAAGGATGAGTATTAGGATTGGCACCCGGCAATTTGTTGTTGTCTAGTGTCGATCCCGCTTGCGTTGGATATTTTTGTGCCGACGGAATGTTCATAGCCGTCTTCTTTACTAAATTTATATGTTTGGGAACAATATTTACAATTTACATTATACTTACCTTCGCTTTGTCATATACCTTGTCAAGTCGCCAAATCGGACGTACTCTCGGCCTTTCCGTTCGGCTTATTTGCCGTCGACTTTTCTTGCACCGCAGAGGCGGATGAACTTTCTTTGTTGGGACGTGCTCGGCGTTCGAAATGGGAACAACGTTAATATTGTCGTCATCGTCTTCCCAACATGCATACTCACGAGGATCGCATCCAAGAATAGGATATTCGAATCTCCCATCGTCATCTTACCCTTTCTAGTATTTGCTTCCACTTGCCATTTTGAGAAAATTAGGCGGGATTCGGAGAATTGGAATTTGGAGAATGTGAGAGAATTTGAGAGAATTGTTGAGAGATTGTTGAGAGGATTTGTGAGAAAAATGAAAGAGGAAGGATATGTATTTATAAAAAAAATTATTTTTAGAAAAAAAAAATAAAAATTTTTTTAAATATTTTGGCCAAAGAAGAGTTTCGGGGGGCCCTCTTATATATATATATATATATATTTTTTTAGGGCCGGGTTGGAACCGGCCCGCGAGGGCCGGTTCCGGTTCCGGTTTGGGCCCGTGGGTCCGGTCAACGGGCGGTTCGCCCACGGGCCCAAATGGCCATTCTAGCCTATCGCCCTTTTTGGGTCTTTTGCCTTGACTGCGTTCCTTCTCCGTGGATGGGAAAATATCGTTTCTTTTCCAATGTTGCACGCCATTCTTTCCTTCTTTCTTCCTTCGTTTGTGAATTTCGCTCGATACTTTCTCCTTCCCCTAAAAAAAAAAAAAAATCCTATCTAGTCGGGATCTCATATATTGGGCAACCCACGAGTCCATCCCGATCCATTTAGCGCAATGTGGGGACAAGTCGAGGCGATGATCTTCGGCCGATGAGTAGGACTTGATTCGGCTCGAGCCACCCCCACCCCGCGTGATAAAAATGTTTATCTTTATTTTTCACTGATTGGCAGGCCCGAATAATAAGTGAGGTCGATGTTTATTCTAATCTCGAGTTAGCCCAAAGATCATCTCTCGCATGTACATCAAGGAGGTTCCTTCTTTCCAATTTTCAAGGCAAATCTTGTACAAACAACATGGAGACACAGCCGCATTTACCTGTCGGCTTAAAATGCAAACAATAATGTGATTGACCCTTTTCGAATCGCATGCGCTTACGAAGAAATTAGAAACTAGGATCGAAACGACGGACGAAAATTGACAAGCCGCGATTTATTGAACGAACTTTGGGCATGTGACAGAATCAAAGCCACTGGTTTGCTACTTGGCCTAACGCTGGTGCAAAGTCAAAGGTCACGTCGCGCGAAATCGGTGTTGACTCCGTTAACATTAAATCAAAACTACTTTGCCTTGGTTTTTCCACTTCCAGATTCCTCGAAGAGCAAGAAACGAGATGATTTAGCTAGAGTTGGCATTACAGGTGGGCATATGTCTTGGTAGTTCCACCGAGCAATGGCCTAGGACCTGTCCAAACTGCGATATCGCCGACGGAGAATCAGGTCCGGCTGAGTTTGTTGCCCGGCCGAAACCCCAAGTTTCCAATCTGACGGCAACGATTCCAACTCTGGCCCAAAGTACACTTCATCCTACAATGAATGCTCGAGTGTAGTTAAGAAAATCCGAACGAAAATCTCATTACAAGGAATTCCCGTAAATCTGATATTGTATCACATTCCTACTCGAACAAATCAAACGCAATCAAACAAGCCAACAAAAAAAAAAAATCTTAGACTCTGCTATTTGAATTAGAACTAGCTGCTACATCAAGCTGGGCTTCTCATCAGAGTAACTTTTAGTCATCTGTGCTCCAAGACTACTCAAAACACTACAACTTCTCGAGGTTTGACAGTAATCATCTACAAGTTCTTGAAAAGTTCAAGTCTATAACGATGTATTCTCCAATCCATGTTTGGAGCTTTCTTCGTGCCAGTTACATCTTCAGCTAACTATTTACTCTCAAGTCTCAACCATCGGAGCACCTCGAAAGATAGCAGTCGCTCTAAACATATGACCATTTCGCTCAATACAGAGAACCTAAGATCAGCGCTTTTTAATGGCAGAGCCAACTTATCAAAAGGCTGAAGATATACCCGTGGCCAGATATTTCCAAGCGAATCCATTTGCTCGTCGGACAAAACCAAGAGTTGAAGGTAACAGCGGAACGGCAATAATCTTGAAGCGACACAAAGAACAGTCATCGCGACAAAGAAAAATGACTCATTGAGCCGCTCGCTCCAAAGGGTGGAGACTGAAGTGTGAGGATCCCGCAAAAGGGAGGGATCGCTATCGCGATAAAGAAAAACGACTCGATGCATATACAAGAGAGAGTGAGACCAAGAGGTTTAGCGAGACTTAACAGGTCCTTGTTCAAGAAGATGGAAAACAAGAGCCAAAAAGCAGGATTCGATCCATAAGATTTCATCAGCTTCGCCATTTTCAGTTGCCTCGCCAAAGTCTCATTCCAAGAAGTTCGACCCTTCCATCACATGTGAGCTCCAGGCGATCCTAAACCCACTGTCTCTTTAAACTCAATAAGAGATAGAGCACGGCGCCAAACACTAATAACTTTAGCATTTAATGTAAGTATTCGCTTCTACTGTTGTATTGGTTGGGAGAAATTGGCGTTGTAAGGAAAGTTGAATCTTATAATCAGAATACCTGTCGAAGGATGCCGAGGTGGAGATGCCAGAATTCCGCGAAAAATTTCCTCAGTCTCAGTCTTTTCTGATCTTTCCTTTCATTTGCGAAATCCAAGCTCTGTGATTGCATTAGAGGTAGCTGCTACAGTTCTACAAAACAAAACCGATTGACATGAATCATCTTGTCTTTTAAGACTACTTGAATCTGGCCCTGTCCATCAGGAATGTAACTGGAGGAAAGACACGTAAGACCAGACAAACCATGATCAGAGCTTTCAACCGATTTAGTCGAGTCTTCGTACCAGCTGCATTTAAGCATGGCACTCACAAAAACTGTAGCTAATCTATTGAGTATCCTCCAACTTATTTCGGTCTACCATCGCCATCGTCAACCCTCAACCAGTCTCGAGAAAAATTAATCCTAAGCACTGATTCTTCTATCTCCTTCTTATCATCCCCTTCTCATCATCCTCTTTCAACTTTTTCTACGCTTCTCCTTCGCTTTTTTCACTTCATAAGAAACCCTTGTACTTATTCCGCTTTTTTTTTTCTTTCTCAAGAATCCCTCCTACTTCTCCTCCCGCTTCTTCACCATCTCATAATTCAAGCCAAATTCGGACAATTTTGCTCAAAACAGAGAATCCAAGATCAAGACAGCAAATCGCGACGTATTTCAATAGAATCCATTTGATCCATCCTCAACGCAACCCCGCCAGTCGGACAAAACCGAGTCTCGAAAGCAACAGCCGAACCGCAATAATCTTGAAGCGACGCGAAGCCCCGTCGTCTTTACAGACCCACCGTGGCGTGCTATGGAGGTCGGAACTTTCAAACGAATTCATCGGACCGATCGCTCCGACAGGTGGAGAGCGAAGCGTGAGAATCGCGGGGGAGGGAGGAATCGACATCACCGACCAAGAAAACTGACTCTGATGCAGAGACAAGAGAGGGCGAGACCGAGGGGTCTAGAGAGATGCGCCAGATCCTTGCTAGAGGAGACGGAAAACAAATTCGTTTTCGTTTGTGTATCGCAAATTTTGAAAGTGAGCGCATCTATTATTTTTTCAGTTTGACGTTGAGAAGAAAAGCGGGTTCCGTAATTTCGCAATCGCTCGCCGGGCACGGCACCGTCGGGACGCTCTGCGTCACACGAGGCCGGCACCACCGGATGCGCATGCGTCACCACTTCTGTGGCTACAGTCAACCCTTTTATATCGCTTAGTCTTTCGGTTGATGAAAGTATTGTATCATTAAATTACAACCCAAACTAAATGTATTGAGCCGATAAATTAAGTGAATTGTACTCTTCACGATGTACTTAGTAGACGGGACTGAGAAGGAAGGAGAGACGTATTTGGACACTCAATTTTTTTCAATTTTTTTTTTCTTTTTGTAATGATGATGACAATAAAAATAATGTATAGTCTAGTGCACATGTAAGCAAATCCCTTGGAAAGTTCGACTTTAAGCTTTCTAGGTTGTGTAATTTCATAAATCTTCTGAGCTTAATAAATTTGGCAAATTCATCTCCTAGACATACCCAGATCGGTATTATATTTTCTGTTTCCTTGTAAATTAGTAAAATTTAATATGATATACATATATATATATATATCATATGATTTGAAAGTGAGCACATTTTATCATTTTGATTTTGATGTTGAGAAGAAAA
Organism: Rhodamnia rubescens; assembly: GCA_021437795.1. Classification (NCBI taxonomy): domain Eukaryota; kingdom Viridiplantae; phylum Streptophyta; class Magnoliopsida; order Myrtales; family Myrtaceae; genus Rhodamnia; species Rhodamnia rubescens. The sequence continues at coordinate 2,489,215 of JAILYA010000024.1, forward strand.
GCGGGCTCCCAAATTTCGTAATCGTTCGTTGGCACGGCACCCTCGGAGACTACGCATTATGCGAGACCGGCACCACCGGATTCGCATGCGTCACACGGGAACATGCGGGAAGAAAGAAGAAGCGATGAAATGGTATTTTCAAAATTTGGAACTAAGATTTCAATGGTTGACGAATCACACTTTATACGTAACTAAATTCCGATCAATCACTATTGTACAATGTACATGCAAAGTTTGGATGGCGAGAGGGTTGTACAAGTTGCTTGCAGTTACCATTCTTATCGTTTAGTCTTTTGGGTCGACGGAAGTATCGTATCATTAAATTTCGTCCCAACCGAAATGTACCTTGTGTCGAAAAATTGAGAGAATCATACTTTTCATGATATCTTTTAGTGACGCGGCGTTTCAAAGCTAACTAGCAAATCTTTGCTTAAGAGAGAAGTCTCGAGAAAAGATTTGATAATAATGAATAATCTGCTATCAAAAATGGCATAAACACGTTTTATGGGGTGTACCCTAATCCTAACCATAAAAACGAGAAATTACAAAAGTGCCACTAAAATTTAAATTAAATTTGAAAAATACACAAAAATAGAAAACTTCATCTAAACGACCTCGAATCGCCAAAATCCATCATTAATCACAGCCAAAGGCAATGAGTATTGATCAAGCACGCCGTTTCACTTCAAATGGCCGAATTTGAGTTCGATCCGATGTCGTCGACCCGATTCGCCGATTCTAGTCACAATATCTTGTTTTGCCTTCCGATTTGGATTTTTGCTAGTCAATCGATCCAAAAACGCACTACTAATATCATCCGCATCATTCTCCTCCACTTGAGAAAAAATCGACCTCGAGTTAGAATTAGAATCCGGGTATATCGATCCGATGGACTCATGAAACGGCGACAAATGCGATAAATCAGCAACATTGAAAGTATTAGATATGCCCATGCTATGTAGAAGGTCTATAACATAAGCATTATCGTTGATTCTCCTGGCGATGGTATGAGGCCCGTACTTCTTCCGTTGCAATTTCTTTGTAAGATCCAGCTAGTAACCGCTCCTTTTGAAGAAATACCATGACACGATCACCTACTTCAAATACACTTTTTCGTCTGTGTTTATCTATGGCTGCCTTATACTTCTTATTAGCCTCCTCCAGCCTTTTGTCGACTTCATGATGCACCTCTACAACTTGTTTAGCCATATGATCTGCTACTACACTCTTGTCCGCTTGCTTAAGCAATTGTACCGGGATCCAAGTATACTAAGCGCCCTTGTATATACAACGGAAAAAGGCGACCCGCGGTAAAACTATGAACTGCATTATTATAAGCAAACTCCGTTTGAGATAAAGCAATATCCCCTTGTTTCGGCTTGTCTCCACGGATGCTTCGAATCAAGTTGCCCGGGGTTCTATTAACCACCTCTATCCGTCCATCGGTCTGCGGGTGTCTTTGTGCTACTAAAATTCAAAGACGAATCAAATAGCTTCCACAAAGTTCGTCAAAAATGCCCCAAAAACTTACCGTCCCGATCCGAGGTAATAGATTTAGGCACCCCATGCAAGCGAACCACTTCTTTGAAAAATAATCTAGCCACACTTACGCATCAGACGTTTTTCGTAAGGAATGAAGTGTGCCATCTTGGAAAATCTGTCTACTACAACAAAAACAGAATCTACTCCTCTTTGGGTTCGTGGCAAACCAAGCACAAATTCCATGGATAGATCCTCCCATATATTGTCGGGAACATGTAAAAGGCATGTACAAACTTGTATTCTTAGATTGCCCCTTAAACGGTTTGACAAACATAACATTTTTGCACATATCCGCTAACGTCTCTACGCAATCAGGGGCCGGTAAAATCGATCTTGGACTGCGGCGACAGTCTTATCACTACCCAAATGAGCAGCTAATCCCCCTTCATGTAAATCACGAATCACCTTCTCTCGTAATGAGGTCCGAGGAAGGCGGAGCTGATTACCTCGCATCGGATAACCATCCATGACATAGAACTCCTGCGCGGGTTGACCCGGCAAAGACATGTCTCCCAAATTTGCCCAAAGTTATCATTGCTTGCATAATAGTCTTTCGGTTGCTCGAATCCCGGAATATCTTGGCTTAATGTAACCAACAAGCCGGCTCTCCGGCTTAGCGCATCCGCCACTATATTCTCGCACACTTGACTTGTGTCGTAATCCGAAAGGAAATTTCTATAAAAATTGACACCATCGTGCATGCATATCTTTGCTAATTCTCTTTCGACTATTCGAGATACTTCAAAGCTTCATGATGAGAATATAGCACGAATTCCTTTTCCGATCGGATAATGCTCTCATGTTTTCAAGGCTCTTACGATAGAATAAAATTTTTTGTCGTAAGTGATCCACTTCTGTCTCGCATCGCTAAGTTTCTCACTAAAATAGCAAATTGGCTTGCGCTCCTAAGACAAAATAGCTCCCATACCCACTCCTTTGGTATCACAATCTACTTCAAACAACTTATCAAAATTAGGTAAAGCCGAACGGATGCGGTATACAACTTCTTCTTCAAAATAACAAAACTATTCTCGGCTTCCTCTCCTCACAAAAATTTACCTTTTTCATACATTACGTAATTGGGGCTGCGATAGTACTAAAATTTTTAATAAATCGCCTGTAAAAGGTAGCCAACCCGTGAAAGCTCCTAACTTCGAAACTGTTTTAGGAGTAGGCCACTCTCTAATTGCTTTTACCTTCGCTTCATCCACCTTTATTTCCACGATAGTAATAATAAACCCCAAGAAAAGCAGCTTATTAGTTAGGAAATTGCACTTTTTAAGATTTATATTTAACTTATTTTCCTGCAATGCTGTCGACACCTCCCTCAAATGCATCCAATGATCCTCTTCGGTTTTACTATAAATCAGGATATCATCAAAATAAATTATGACGAATTTTTCAATAAAAGATTTCAGAATCCGATTCATAAGTCTCATGAAAGTGCTTGGGGCATTAGAAAGCCCAAACGACATCACCATCCACTTGTACAGCCCCTCTTTTGTCTTGAAAACTATCTTCCACTTATCTCTAGGCCGAATACAAATCGATGATACCCATTCTTCAAATCCAATTTCGAAAACCACTTAGCTCCATTCAAATTATCCAAAGATGTCATCCAATCTCGGAATTGGAAACTTGTAGCCCACATTTATCTTGTTGATGGCTACGTTAGCTAGACACATCCTCCAACTCCCATCTTTCTTAGGAGTTAACAAAGCGGGAATAGCACATGGGCTCATGTCGTTCGAATGTGCCCCTTTCGCAAGAATTCCTCAACCTTCTCTATCAGCACCTTACTCTCCTTGAGACTCATTCTCGTAGTGCGGTAAATTAGGTAGACTAATACCAGGAATTAAGTCTATATGGTGCTGAATATCGCGCATCGGAGGTAATCCATCTAAAATCTCTTGAGGCATCAGTTCACTAAACTCTCTCAATAAAGGTCAAATTACTTCAGCTGCTCCTCCACTTGTAATTTAGCATCTGTCTCAATTGCCTGCTTCACTATCAAAACATGAATTTATCTCGGTCTCCTTGATTTCGGACTCAAATTTCCTTGTAAGGGTAAGGAAATTACTTCCAACAACCTATTTTCGTTTGTTCTTCAGGGGCAAGCAACATATACTTCACTCCATCTTTCATTAAATTATACCGATTGCTCCTTCCGGAATGCGGTGCATCTACTTCATATTGCCACGGCCTTCCAAACAACACGTGACATACATCTATGTCCACAACATCACAATATAACTCCTCATGATACTTACCGATGGAGAAAGGAATTTTGCAATGCTCGATCACTTGAATACTTTCCGCTCCGGATTTAATCCATCATAACGTATAGTGGTTAGGATGCTTCTCCACGGTATCCCCAACGTCTTTACTTGCCTCCTTTCCGATGATATTCTCCATGCTTCCACTATCAATGACCACAACAAAGACTTTCCCCAGAATAGTGCACCTAGTTCGGAATAATTGATGGCGCTGCAAATCATCCCCTTGTTTTGAGGCTAACATCATCCCGCTCACCACACAATTTACTTCCTCCTCTTCCTCTTCTTCAAAATCGTCCTCCTCACCATCCGGTTCACAACAATATCCATCTTCCTTCTCTTCTCTCGTTGCCACATTGATTGTTTTTCTCCGAGGGTATTCATTAGATTTGTGCCCGTGTCGATTACACCTGTAACACTTTATCGCCGCCGGTTTAGTGTAAAGATTTGGGTTCGTAGTTTTCTACGCTTGCGTTCCCTTGTCCCTCGCCTTGTTCATAGGGCGCTTTCTCGCCGTCTTGTCATCCCGATTTCGCTCGAGGTTATAGCGATTGTTGACGCCGATCTTCTCTCTGGAACTATTCGAAACCGCTACCTCTATAGTTCTCGTAACCCCTTTTACCCCATTCTTGCTACATCAATTTTGCCTTCATCGTCATGTTCTTTGCTTTAGACAGACTCTATAAAATTGCACTCCAATTTTATCTCTAATGAAGGGCTTCAATCCATCGAGATATATAGCCACTGTTGTCTCTCCGTCTCCGACGGATTATTCCGCTCCGCCAATCTCATAAATTCTGCCGTATACTCATGTACGGTTCGATTGCCCTGCCGGGCAACGTTGATATTGCTTTGGAACATTATCTCGCTTATAATCGGGAGGAAGATACTCATGCTTTAGCAACCTCCTCATTCGATGCCAAGTTCAAATCCTTTCTCTTCCTTCCCGCTCTCTCCTATTCGCAATCTCTTCCACCATGCAAATGCACCCCCCTTCAATCTACAGGGTTACTAATCACATCCGTTTCTTACTAGGGGTCTCCATATAATCGAAGAATTATCAATATCCGCAATCCAATCTAGAAAATCTTATATTCCTAAACCTTCATTAAAATAAGGTATATCGACTTTTAGTTTAAAGTCGTTACCTTCACATTCATCGTAACATCGTCTCCCATCTCTTCCATCATATCTCCTATGAAATCCTCTATGGTAATTCCCGCCTCCATAACCAAGCACGTTCGTAGTCGGAAAATTCGTTCTCCTCTTCTTCCGTACTCTCTCGAAAATAGAGAGTTATTTTGCCCGTGGATAGAAAAAGGTCTATCCACAGTGGTCACCGCGAGCAAGATCTCGCACCGGCCTTCGCCATGCTGCATATTCCGGTTCATATCAACGCCAAGAGATTCAAATCGATCCGCTATCTCGTCAAATCGTTCTTCACATCTAAAGGCTAGGCTGAGTATCGATCGCACGTCATTTCACTTCAAACGGTCGAATTTGAGCTCGATCGATATCGTCGACCCGAGTACAGTATCCGATTCTAAGTCAAAAGATCCGATAATAATATTGCCTTCTAGTATAACGTTTTTAGGGTGCCGGTCCAACCTCGATCTAGAAATGCATTACTAATATCATCCGCATCATTTAGTAAATTGGATTGTGAAGGAAGAGCCTTTCCTTCCGGATTTGCTCGATTTGATGTCCAATCGATCCGTCAAATGCATTACTAATATCATCCGATGCATCATTTAGTAGACTGGATTGTGAAGGAAGAGAGAGCTACTCGGACACTCAATTTGTTTGGATGGAGTGATTAAGAGGGGAAGAAGAGGTTTCACTTAATTATGAACAAGAAATCATCAACCCAAAAAGTTCTCCATGATCAAGAATTTAAGTTTTATTCGTGAATCAATGACCACTAAGCAGCAACCTACTTTTGTAACTTTCCCAACTTCAAATATATGTTCTCATTAACACGCACACAAAGAAAGAGATTAATCAACCTTTGTTGGGGTTTCACGAGAATTACCGTGGTCCGCTCATGTAGGCAACCACATCCCTCTACCCACTCGGATAACCGCCATGGCAATTCTTAGCCTTTTTTGGACGTGATATTATCACATTCATAAAACGCGGTGAGTTAGTTTTGACTCTCGTCAATTTTGCATCCTCACAAAAAGACATAGAGAAAAAACGACCTATTCCTCTCCACTCTTGAATGCCCGATCAAAGCAAACGATCTCTCGAGACTGCAACGGCAATACTTAATCCGTGGCAATTACGGTAGGTCCCAAAGTGTGATGTAACCATTGATGATCAGTGATACAAGTTTGATTCCGTTGGGCATGTTTTTCGCATGTTTCCTGCAAGTCCTCCGTTTAGATTTGGAATTCGTTTCCTTCAACTTTGAATAACAAAAATCCACGAAAGAATAGGCAGGACAGGAGAGGTACCTCCGCATTATGAATTTTGTGTTAATGTAGAGTCTGATAGCAGAGCTTCTGGCCCACGCGAGTTAGAGGAATAGCGCTGTTGAACGAGACGCCACCAGTTTTTTTCTTCTTAAAAGAAATCTGCCAATGATATAAAATTTTGACCCAAACAAGTCCATTAATCACAGAGCATGTACTTCAAAGAAAGAAAACGTTCACTCATTATTTGAAGGTTGTTCATCAAATGTTTAAAAGCCTTCAGAAAAGCACAGTTCGTCTTGATCATTAATTAGCAGAAAAGGTGGACACTAATCATAAGATATCATTAGTGCAGACCTTGAGCGTGAATTTACTGCTGTAATATATCCAATGAAAGCATATTAACATGATCTTTTAACCACGAACAATCGTCAACAAACCGTACATTGTTTTAATCCAAATGGATGTGTCAAGAACTTTGACTCCTATATCAAAGCCTCATTATGGAGTTGGCATTACAGATAGGGAAATGTCTCGGTGGTTCCACCAAGCAATGGCCTAGGACCTGTCCAAACTGCGAGATTCGCCAACGGAGAATCAGGTCCTGCCGAGTTCCTTGCCCGGCCAGTTGCCTGCAACGATTCCAACTCTGGCCCAAAGTACACCTCATCCTACAATCAATGCTCGAGTATAGTAAAAAAACCGAAGGAAAATCTCATTACAAGGAATTCCATGCGTAGCAAATCTGATACAGTATCACATTCCTACCCGAACAGATCGAACATAAGCAAACAAGCCAACACAAAAATCTTAAGACTCTGCTATTTGAATTAGAACTAGCTGCTACATCAAGCTAGACTTCTCATCAGAGTAACATCTAATCATCTGTGCTCCAAGACTACTCACAACACTACAACTTCTCGAGGTTTGACAGTAATCATCTACAAGTTCTTGAAAAGTTCGAGTCTATATTGATGTATTCTCCAATCCATGTCTCGAGCTTTCTTCATGCCAACTACATCTTATCTGTACAGAATAGATCTCTTAAGAGAAAAAACTAACTATTTACTCTCAAGCCTCAACCATCTGGCCGAGCACCTCAAAAGATAACAGTCACTCTAAACATGACCATTTTTCTCAAAAGGCTAAAGATATAAACGTGGCCAGATATTTCCAAGCAAACCAATTCGCTCGTTCCTCAACCAAGAGTTGAAGCTAACAGCTGAACAGCAAAAATCTTGAAGCGACACAAAGAATCGTCATCGCGACAAAGAAAAACGACTCATCGAGCCGCTCACTCCAAAGGCTGGAGAGTGAAGCGTGAGGAACACATGGAAGGGAGGGATCGCCATTGCAACGAAGCAAAACGACTCAATGCAGATACAAGAGAGAGTGAGACTGAGAGGTTTGGCGAGATTTAAGAGATCTTTGTTCAAGAAGATGGAAATCAAGAGCAAAAAAGCAGGATTCGATCCATAAGATTTCATGAGGTTCGCCATTTTCAGTTGGCTCGCCGAAATCTCATTAGAAGGACTTCGACCCCTAATGAAGCTCTATTAAACTCAATAAGAGATAGAGCGCTGCACCTAACACTAATAACTTCAGCGTCTAATGAAAGTATTCTCTTTTACTGTTGTATTGGAGAAACTGGCGTTGTGACGAAAGTTGAATCTTATAATCAGAATACCTGTTGAAGGATCGAGGCGGAGATGCCAGAATTCCGAGACAAATTGCCTCTGAGTCTTTGCTGATCTTTCCTTTCATTTGCGAAATCCAAGCTCTGCCATTGCATCAGAGTTAGCTGCTACAGTTCTACAAAACAAAACTGATTGAATTGAGTTGGTGATACATTAAACTAGACTTCCCATCAGAGTTAGACTTATTTCACCAATGCTGAACACATACTTGTCTACCGTGACATGAGACATCTTATCTTTTAAGACTACTTGAAGCTGGCCCTGTCCATCAGGAGCATAATTGGAGGAAAGACACATAATGCCAGACAAAATTCCATAGTCTATAATGATGTATTCTCAATTCCATGTTCAGAGCTTCCAACTGATTTAGTCGACTCTTCATACCAGCTGCATTTAAGCCACTGACTATTTACTGTATACATTTATATAGGCTAGACATGGCACTCACAAAAACTGTAGCTAATCTATTGAGTATCCCTCAACTGGATTCAACTGGTTTCGGCCTACAGTGGCCTCATCGGGAGAGCGGTATCAACCCTCAACCAGTTTTGGCTAAAATTGAAGCATTAATATCAACATCAACATCACCTTTAACCCAAACTAGTTGGGGTTGGCGAAAAATTGAAGCATTAATATGATCAAATTAAAATCAATTTCGTCCTCCACTTCTCCTCTTCTTTTCTCCTCCTCCTCCTCCTTCATCTTCTTCCACAAGAAGGCTTCTTCTTCGTTGACCGGTTCTTTCTTCTTTATTAATTGTTCTCAATTCCCGCCGGCCCATCTTTCCCATACTCCATCATACAATGCCACCCTAAATTTTTGCTCAAAACAGAGAATCCAAAATCTTCTAAATTGGCAGAGACAACTTATCAAAAGGCCGAAAACATAATTGTGGCGACATATTCCAAACGAATCAATTCGATCCATCCACACAGCAACCCCCGCCAGTTGGACAGAACCGAGAGTCGAAGGCAACAACTGAACCACAATAATCTTGAAGCCACACACCGACCCGCCATGTTCGCAGTCTGTTCATCGGGACGGTCGGAACATCGAACCAATTCATCAAATCGCTCACTTCAACGGGTGGAGAGTGAAGCGGGAGAATCACGCGGAAGGGAGGGAATCGACTTAGCTACGACGAGAACGAATCGATGCAGAGGCAAGAGAGTGAGACCGAGAGGCTCAGTGAGATTTACCAGATGTTTGTCGAAGAAGATGGAAAGCAAGATCAAAAGCAGGATCGGATCGACCCGATTCCATTAGCTTCGCCATTTTCAGCTGCTACGAGAAGCCCTAGATTTCATGAGCGTTTGTTCTATATAACGTCGAGCTAACCTATTTAAAGGGAAACCCTACTTGACGGGGACGATGAAACATTTGGCCGTTATCCCTCGCATTTGTATGTTTTTTTATTATTATTATTGGTAACCGAGGATCCGCAGATTGCGGATGCGTCATACCTCGGGGTTTTATTATTATTATTATTGGTAATCGAGGATGGGTTTGCGGATGCGTCGACCTATATTAGTTTTAATTTAACCGGAGTCGAGTTGGGAGTTTCGAATCGGTGGCCTTACGAAGATACACTCTACCAACTCGGCCATGCTTGGTGAGTCCTCGCATTTGTATGTTTATTTCATGGAAACTTAAAAAAAAGAAGAGAACTGAAAAACACTTTTTAACAAAATATTACCTAAATTATTTAAAATAATTAATGAATGAAAACTCGTTTCATTATTCACAAAAATATATAGTACACAAAATTTTTATGGATAACATTTTTATTGACTTCCCAACAATACAAAAGGTCATTTTAAAAAAAAAACTTTCAAATTAGTCATTTTATGTTGAATAAGCAAAGCTCAAGTTTCATTAAGAATCAACCAAATGAAAAAGGTCTTGCAATCAAGTAAATGTTTAAACAAATTGGAAAGTGATTTTCTACATATTTTGAATGACGATGATTTGAGTGAAAATAAGTTGAGAAGACATAACTCTCATATTTTTCCGCACATTCGATCCCAAAAAAATATGTAATCTTTTGCACATTAAAGCAAAATTTACTCGGTAAAACTCAACTTCACACTTTAAAAAAAAAAATCATTAAAACTTGCGCTAGATGTTAAGGCGGATTTTAATTGTATGTTATTGCAAAACAGACAAAATCATGAGTTAAGTGGTCTTGAGTTTAGATTTAATAATTTAGTTCGTGTTCTAAAACGACTTAAGTTACGATATTTTTTCTAATTCGCAATATGGTAAAAATTATTTTGATTGGCGTTGATTGAGTTGGTGAAATCTCTAGGGCCTTGTGCAGTTTAAACCGATGAGGTTTTAAGTTTGAATTTTCCCGATCACGTCTTGGGGAGATTTAACCGGTGGTATTGGCGTTTATATCCTCACCATCTCGATGAAATAATTCATTGCACGTGGGTAATTTCGATTATAAAAAAAAATTGAAAGTGAGCGCATCATCATTCTAATGTTAATGCAAAAAAGAAAGGCGGGCTCTTAACTTCACAATGCGGTCCGATGTTCCATGTCGTAAGAGACTAGCACAACTAGATGCGTATACAGTAAGTGGAACATGCATCAACGCAAAAAGAGAAACGATATTGTCAATTTGAAATTGAGTTTTTATTATTCTATTGATGAATCACGTTCCGTAGGTAACTAGTTTCGATCATTCACTAATGTACACACGTTAATTTGGATTGCATATGGGGAAAATTGTCCAATTAATCCTAGACTTATAGATGTCACTTTAATCCTAAATATTTCAATTTTACTAATTTAGTTTTAAACCTTTGCGAGCGAGAAATTCAATATAATTCTTTTGATTAATTTTCGCGAGAAATTGTTGACATGGCTATGTGCCACGTAACAAAATCGGCATTGATGAGATCGCTACATCATCGATTTTCATTAAAAATTGATTGGAAATACTATAATGAAATTTTGCATAAAGGCTTAGACCTAAATTTACAAATTAAAATGTTTTGAACTAAATTAAAATATAAATAATAAGATTTAGGATCGATGGGATAACTTTTCCCATGCAGTGTGTAGGGGCTCTTGCTCATTCTTATGGCGAGCATCCATTCACGTGTTAGATTGTTTTGCAAAAGGGCAGTTGATTGCTCATCCCCTTTTGACTCTGCTTTGGACGTAAACGTAAGTGAGCGCGATCAAAGCCTCGAAAGCAGTCCCAATATAACCTCTGCGGCTACAGAACGTCGAAGAACACTATAATTCATGGTTTTAGAAGATGATAAACTAATCATCAATCTTATCTTACAGCCTTCAGTTCGACAGAAGGATGATATCGCTAGATTACATAACTATTGGCCCATCAATACATATGTCACGTGAGAAATTGACACTTGTGCAAAACGCGAGGGGAATCGACACATGTGATGAACATGTGAGGAGCACGCATTGCGATAGAGTTTGAAGAAGACGTGTGGAGAGCACGTGAAAATACTGATAAGTGCCTATTGATGAGAAATACTAAGCAAGCTATTGACACCATCAAAGGAGAAACATCACTTGTCCAAATAGCAAGGATAATGCCGCATGATAGAACATATCAAGGACAGGTAAAACAAGTTTGAGCTATTAACATAGGCACCAATGAAACGTAATCCCGCCAAAGATTCAAGAAGTTTTCAAGAAGCACCAAAAAAGATAAAAATCTCTCCTTGAATTTCTTGGCAGGAGAACATTTATTGGCATGGAACGATAGAATAGCTCCTTGAAAATTCGCTTCAGGAATTTGTAAAGTGCATAAGTAGTAGCCACGAGCCACACGAATGAAAGAGGTTAGCCGATATAACTAATATGGAGCCAATTTACAGTTATTGGGATTTTAATTCAAAAGTCCTTGAAATGGAGAACGTGGACACAATTGGTCCAAGTAAAAAGGATGAGCTGGAAATAAGGGGTTAATAGTTATTTGAACCTAAAGAACTGCTTGAAGACCTAGTAAAAAAGAATCGTGGAAGATGACAAATGTGGCAACTATTGGCGCGCTAAATCACAACCACCGAAGAGTGGTTATTCCCTCAACTATTATAAATACCACCGGATAACCTCGAAAGCCCTCCCAAACAAAACAACAAACTTATCTTATCTTTACTTGTCGTATTGCACTTTACTTTTTTTAGCTGTAACTTTCGGATTCTTGTCGTCAAGCCAAACTCCGATGAATATTTTTATCCCAAATACTGCACCATCGAGTCAAACTCTAGTGTATTATTGAAGCGTGTTCAAGGCTTTGTCGTTAAGTCAAACTCCGACACTGATTTGAGTGTGTTGGTTTGTTAATCTTTGAAAGAAATTGTACTCGCTTAGTCATTCCATCGAGTCAAACTCTGGTTCGGTCTCCATTTGTGTATTTTCTTTCAATTTCATTTGTATTAGTTCCCATTGAGTTGTACTTACGAAGTATCTCCATCGAGTCAAACTCGGTTGCGATGAAATTTGTGTAATTCTATTAGACTCTTTGCAAACTTCGCCTGTTGATTTTTTGACTATCTAAAACTCTCCCGTCCAAAATCATCATAGGATCTTTTATCAAATTTAAAAGATGAAGAACAAATTTCAACGAAAGATGAGAATTCCGACTCTCGATTTGGATAGAGTGATTAAGAGGCGGAAGAAAGGATCCACATAACTACGAGGAAAAAGGAAAAAAAAAGATTTGAAGAGGATGCGCCTTGGAATTCGAAGATAAATGCGTAATTAAATCTCCTGGGGAAATGTTGTACATGGAATTAAAATTCATGGGTAAGTTATGCAAGAATATGACATCCATTTGCATATGCTATAGCTAGGAATCATGGGCAAATTTATGTCGCACACCTTAGACGAGCAGGTCATGGTGGTTTCGACCACTTGCAAAGAAGCTTCACAACTTCCTTGATGTTTTCCCTTTCTTGAACCCTTCCGAAATTTTCTATGAATTTTTCCACAAATTTTTCCCTTTTTTATTTTATTGAAATTTATACCATACATGTTCATATGTAGAGCTCACACAAACCACCAGGTAGGAAACTCGGTCTTCCGATCCTGGGGTATGAATAGAAAATAAATTACTAAAAGTAAATTTACAAACCACCCGGCGAGGAAGCTTGGCTTCCTTGATTCCTGGGATATGAACAGAAAATAAATTGCTGAAAGTAAATTTACAAACCACCGATAGGAGGCTCGATCTTCCCTGATTTTGGGATATGAACAGAAAATGAATTCCGAAAGTAAATTCACAAACCACCAACAAAAGGTTCGGCCTTCTTGATTCCGGGATATGAACAGAAAAAGAATTGCTGAAAATACATTTACAAACCGCCAGCGGGAGACTTGGCCTTCTTAATTTTGGGATATGAGTAGAAAATCAATTGCATAAAATAAAGGGAACATTGCCTTTAAACACCACATGCGGTAAAACCGTCGATTGTGTGTCTTGTAAACAAAAATATATCACACCATGGTTGGTGGGTCATTATCGTCTAGCTATCTCGTAGATGTCAAACGTAGGCCCCTCCCAAGGCCCACTAATGGCTGTTCCTCGAAACTCGCAGAGCATTTTTTTTTTCAAGCCAAAAATCTACACGTGCACAAGTTGGAATTTTCGCCCAAAATTAGCATTTTTCGGAGCTCGATTCACTAGAGACTACTTTCAATTGATCTATCACACATGATAGCAATGTTAGATCCTCAAATGACATGAAAATAGAGAGTAATTATTCACGAATCAAGGTTGAACAGCAGCTCAAAAGCGGCGGACAATAAGTGAAACGGGTAGCGGGAGGGATAATTTCAGAGGCTTGGACGGGAAGCTCTAAACATTAGATCGACATACCGTCATCGGCTAGTGATAGATTGTCGAATGCTTCGAACGTCGTGATACCCGGCACGAGTCAATCGGAACACAAATGGCTACGCAATATCAATTGGCGTGAAACTGTTTCAAGTCGTTGACGAGATTGGAATTCCGGATGATTATCTTTCTATCTCACGAAAATTCTCTCAAAAACTCTCCAATTTTCTCTCACCAAAAAAATCGCTTCTCCTCTCAAGAACTCTACCTCTTTTATAGCCAAATCTCTCAATCTTCCCTTCTTCACCTACCATTCTTATCTCCTATTCTCATCTAACATTATCATTTCCCATTCTCATCTACCCTTCTTTTGGCTATTTGCAAAATGGACCCTCAAACTTTAAGTATTTGCATTTCGGTCCTTGAAGTTCTAAGTATTTGCAATCCAGTCCTTGAAATTCTAAGTATTTGCAATCCGGTCCCCGAGAAAATATTTCTTTCAAGTTCAAACATTCTTGATGCATTTTTCACCCCATGTCTAGTCCAAACGCTCATCAAATTAAGCTCAAATGCTCTCGTCGGTCCAATTGTATGTCAATGCGATGCATGAATGCTAGAAATAAACATGAAAATTTTGATTTGATTATTTTTTTTAGAACTAAAAGTAGCTCTAATTTTTTTATGCAGAAAATGATTGAAAAAGATTAGTCGAAATTTAGTTGTCAACGGGTAGAAGATGCTCCTCTAAGGGGATCCGTTAGATAGAAACGATCGGCTATACCATCGACTACATAGTCCATCGAGGAGAGCAGGATTATGATATCGGTTGTGTTGTTGATCCGGTAACTTATACAAAAGCTATTTATTATCCTTAGTCCTGATTTATGGTTAGATGTAATGAAAGATGATATGTTATCTATGAAACATAATGATGTTTTGGAGCTTGTTGAATTACCCGAAGGTTATAAACCCGTTGATTGTAAATAGGTATTTAAGACCAAGAAAGACTTCACGGGAAAGATTGAAAATTCAAGGCTAGACTGGTAGCTAAGGGATTCACTCAAAGAGAATGAGTAGACTATGAGGCATCTTTTTCTCCGGTCTCTTCTAAAGACTCTTTTAAAATAATCATGGCTTTAGTAGCTCATTTTAATATGGAGCTTCACCATATAGATGTTAAAACTGTTTTTCTAAATGGAGACCTTGATAAACAAGTTTATATGACACAACCTAAAGGTTTTGCAGCAGAGATGATATAGAAAAAAGTCTATCTATGGTTTAAAGCAAGCTTCTAGACAGTGGTACTTAAAGTTTCATAGTGTTGTTACTTCTTTTGGGTTCATTGAGAACAAGTTAGATCGGTGTATATACTTGCAAGGTCGGTGGGAGGAAATTTATTTTTCTCGTTGTTTATGTTGATGACATCTTGTTTGCTAGCAGCGATATTGAATTTTGCATGAGACAAAGAGAATGTTATCACGGAACTTTGATATGAAGGATCTTGGTGAGGCGTCTTTTGTCCTTGGGATTGAGATCCATAGAGATCGTTCTCATCGCATATTAGGCTTATCTCGGAGGGCATATATTGATCGTATTTTGGAGAGATTCAATATGCAACGTGAGCAAACCAGGATTTGCTCCTATCTGTAAAGGTGATAAATTGAGTCTTTCCCAATGTCCTCATTCGGATATTGAGAAAGCACGGATGAAGAATGTACGTTATGCTACCGCACTTGGTAGTATCATGTATGCACATGTTTGTACTAGGCCAACCATTACTTTTGCAACAAGACTTCTAGACAGATATCGGTCAAATTTAGGACACGATCACTACGTTCTTTGCCAAGAAGGTTTTGAGGTACTTAAAGAGGACTAAAGACTATATGCTAATTTATAAATATGTTCGAAACTTGCAGCTTGTAGGGTATTCAGATTCGGATTATCTTGGTTGTAAGGATAACAAGAAGTCAACAACATGATACATCTTTATGTTAGCAGGTGATGCAATATCATGGAAAAGTGAGAAACAGAAAACGATATCATCCTCTACCATGTCAGCGGAGTTTATAGCATGCTTTCAACTGCTACTCAAGCTATTTGGCTCCGGAATCTCATTAGGGAATTGACCGTGTTTGATTTTGTTGATAGACCCATACAGGTTGTATTGTGATAACAACTCTGCGGTGTTATTCATTAATAACCATAGAGGTTTCAAGGGGTCTAAGCATATGGAGGTCAAGTTTTTGACCATAAAGAAATCCGTACTGGAATGGTGACATTGCAATAAAGCATATTACTACGGATGTTATGATTGCTTGATCCATTGACTAAAGGTCTACGCCCTTACGTATTTGAACGGCGTGTTAATAGCATGGGCTTAGAAGCATCGTGGGATGCCATTGTTTAGTGGGAGCTTTCTAGTTTTTGCTCTAATAAAGTTTACATTTGTATTATGTTACGTTTAGTAACGATTTTGATATATATTGACTCTTTTACATTCAATTAAGTGTTTATGAATGTGTTATTGAATGTATATCTATTGAAAACCTCAAAAAATTGTGTAAACCTTGAGTAATGGTGGGACACTTATTTTTGGCCATGTGCATATGTCTTGTTATACATAAAGTATAGTTAATTATAAATGTAAGATATATGTGGGTTCATTGGAACCATAAAGATGTTCTCTTATGACATATCGGGTTTCGTGACACATAAAGTAAGAGAATGGTGAATGAAAAAGATAATAACATATAAGGTGTCTCTATTATTTTGAGTTGTTATCCATTTACCACACTATCATATTGAATCTATATCGGTAAAGTTAAAAACATTTGTGACCATGAATGGCATTGTGTCTTTTGATGCGATTATTGGCATGATTCGGTGCTTAAGACTTTATAGGATCGGATTAACTATTAGAAATTATCTCTAGATCAATATAAAGATGCGCATATACGGTGCAATTTCAATTAATTTAGCCCAAGTGAGATAATGTTAGAATATATTTCTTAATATTCAATGTGGGCTTTATTAATTGTTATTGTAAATATTAATTGGTCAAATAAAGAAAAATATATACGGTTTCTTATTTAGTCTAATATGGTGCTCGGATAGTGTGGGCGAGATAAACCTTATCTTTAATAAGGGGATAAGTTTCAATTTATATAAAATAGAGCTCAAGTCCCTCCTCTAAACCATAATATCCACATAACCTCACATTAAGAGTCGTCGAAACGATACGTGAAGGGCTGTCTCATTGAAACCCAGTGATAAATGGGGTTCATAGAGGAGAAGTTCTTGAGCATCGGATCGTCGCAATTCCGCATCAAGAAAGATGGATCCTAAACAAGGTGCATCAATTCCTTTACTCTATGGTTTGTGATTCGCGTCTCTATACGTGTGATTCTTGGATCGCTGCATACGGATTATAATTACAGCCTACAAAACTATCGTTGGCTTTCATCGACCGGCCATTTTTGCAATCCTTCATTGGAACTATTGGAACATCAAACCCATTTATCAAATCGCTCACTCCCAGAGAGAATCCCGCGGAAGGGGGAAGGGATCGACATAGCGACAAAGAGACCGAATCGATGCAAAGACCAAAGAGAGTGAAACCGAGAGGTTTAATAACATTTACTAGATGCTCGACAAAGAAGATGGAAAACAAGAGCAAAAGCGAGGATCGGATCAACGCTATCTCATCCGCTTCGCCATTTTCCGTTGTAGCGAAGCCATAGAGTTCACGAGCCGTTAACACTTGCAATGCGTGCGATAGCCCTAAAAAAAAAGTGTTTTGTCTTGTCGGAACACTTTGAAAATAGAAATGCGTGTGATAATAAAAAAGTGTTTCTAAAAATGTTCCGGAAATAAAAATACTTTTGAAGTAAAAAAAAATTACTTATGTGTTTTTAAAATACTTTTTAGAAACACATTTGAAATATTTTTTAAAAATAATTGAGAACAATTTTATTTTTGAATACACTCTCTTCTCTTTTATTCTTGAACGATGTTGACACCTTATTTTTTATTATTTTATTTTTAAAAAATTAATTAAAAATACTAGAATAATTCATAAAATTACAAAATCAATCTTGGAAGCTTTGGCCTAGACTTAGGAACCAATTTTGAACAAAAAATATTTTACGTAATTTGTGACATTTGTGGATTTATTTTAATTATAAAATAGCCTAAAATCAAGAAAAATAGTATTCGTGGTCAAAAAAATGCACAAAAATAGTCCATATTTTTATTTTAATTCCCTTCTCATTTTGGCCTCTTAAATTTTTAAAGATTCAGTTTGGGACTACATGCCACTTCATTGAAATTAATCCTAAATTAACTAAAAAATTTCATTTTAAATCGTTTTAGCCAAAAAAATTTATTTTTAGAGTCATGACATGAGACATTGATACCCCGCATCTCATTCCAATCCTCATTTTTGGAAAATTTTCACAATTAAACTAAAAAGACCTAAATGCACAAATATTTTTCATTTTAGTCCCCGATTTCACTCAAAGTGCAATTAATATTTTTCTAGGGGTCCCCATTTAATGATAATAATATTTTTAACTACTTGGGAACATTTATGTGTGACTCATAATTGTAATTTTTCCTATCTATAGAAAATATATTTGATGTTCTCGTTGTCCAATTCCAATTCATCTTCTCTTTCAGTTTTTTTTTTTTATTGTTGAACTCGTCCATATTGTAATTTGATAAATCGTGCATAAATTACTTATACATATATTGGTCTAATTTGATTTAGTAAATTGAACAAATGAGATTTAATTTGATTTAGTAAGTTAAAAAGATAAAGACATCTTAATTTTAATATATATATATATATAGTCCTCTTAATTAAATGAAAAAATTAGGAATAATTTTTTTGCGGTTACTAAACACGTTTCTTTTTTTTTTTTTTGTTCGAAAATAGAAACTTTATGCAATTACCAAATGCGTTTCTATTTTTTTTTGTTCCGGGAACATAATTTTTTTACAATTACCAAACGCGTTTTTGTTCTCAAAAATCGTTGCCGGGAATAGAAACAGAAAAAAGTGTTTCCATTTCAAAAGTTGTTCGGGAATAGAAACGTTACCATATGTAGCCTAAAGGGAAAACCCTACTCAACGGGGACAATGAGAAATTTGGTCATTATGCCTCGAAAATTTGTATGTTTATTCCATAAAAAATAGAAGACCGAAAAAATATGGTTTTTAAAAATCATTTCAATTCCGAAAAAAAAAATCATTTCAAAATAAAGGAAGCTTAAGTATTTAAAAAACTACTTACAACAATAAATAAATGAATAATATTTTCATTATCTACAAAAATATTTAAATATAATTTTTTGTCGGAATTTTTTTTCTAATTAATTATTCGCAACGATACAAGGATCATTTCTAAAGAGATGCTTTTTAAATTATTCAAAATAAAGGAAGCTTAAGTTTCATTAAGAGCCAATCAAATGAAAGGCAGTTGCTACCAATTACTTTCTTAAACAAATTGGAAAGTAATTTATCCACGTCTTTTGAATGATGATGCTTTGAGTGAAAATAAGATGAGGAAATATACGTCTCATATTCTTCTGCACTTCAAAGCAAAACTTACTTGGAAATCTATCAATTTCCACGTAATCTATCGATTATCATCCTTCTATCAAACTGAAGGCTGTAAGATAAGAACGATGATCAGTTTGATCATCTTCTAAAAACCATGAATTTATAGGGTTCTTCGACGTTCTGTAGCCGCAGAAGTTGCACTGGTACTACTGCTTTTGGAGCTTTGATTGCTCTCCCTTTCGTCCAAAACGGCGTCAAGATGGGATAAGCAATCGTCTCGCATCAACACGTGAATGGATGCACTGCACAAGAAAGAGCACAGAAAGTCGTACCCCCTTCTTAGAGAAAATTATGCAATCAGTTTCAAATATATTATACGTCCTTCAATTGAGTCCTGAATCCTGAATTTTTCAACTTTGCCAATTTCTAAGCGTTAGTAAAATGTCTCAGTATAGTCCTCTCGATCAATTCCCTCTTCTTCTTTTTTCGGAAACCATTGGTGTGGCGATCACGTCATTAGCGGCAATCCTAAGTGGTAAATCCACGCCATTTTAACCAAAATTGATCGCTCGCTAAGGTTTAGGACTAAACTGATAAAATTGAAAAATTTAAGATTGAGCTGACTTTGTACAATAATTTTAGGACTAATTGGACAATTTCTCCCTATGCAACCCAAACTAATGTGCCTACCCTATTGAATGATTGAAACTAGTTACATATAAAGACGTGATCCATGAATAGAATACTAAAAGCTCAATTTCAACTTGGCAATATCGTTTTATCACTTTTCTTTATGCTGCATGTTCCCGTGTACCTCATGTGCATCTAGTGGTGCGAGTCTCGTGCAACATGGAACATCCAACAGTGTCGTGCAAGTGTACAATTGCAAAGTTAAGAGCCCGCCGTTAATTTCGTCATTGAAATTAGAATGATCATGCGCTCACTTTCAAAACTTGTCAAACACCGATCAAAACAATTTTTACTGTATAACATTATAGCATAAGTATCATCTTATGTACCTATAATTATAAATCATATTACTTCAACTCAGTGACTCAAAGATGATTCATTAGATTATCTGAAAATCGGTCAAAAACTCATGGACTAAAATTGCTTCTAAATCTGCAAGAGACCGAACTTCTTTTGGCAAAATTTGTGCAAGCTATGACTCGAATAGAATACTGAAACACCTGGCATCTGCATCGCTTGGGTATTGTTTTTCTCGTTCAGTAACAATAACGGAGTAAATATGCACTACCGGAAAGAGAACTCTAGTAAAGAGGATCAGGGTACCCCCTTGGAATTCAAGGATAAATGCATAGTTGAATCTCCTCAGGAAATGTTTTAGATGAATTATAATTTCCCGGGAAAGTTCTGCAAGAATATGACCTCCATTCCATATGTTATAGCTCAGAATCATGGGCAAATTTATGTCGCACTTCTTAGACGAGCAGGTCATAGTGGTTTCTACCACTGTAGAGAAGCTTCACTACTTCCCTCTGTTTTCCCTTTCTCGAAACCTTCCGAAATTCTGATCCATACTCTGCGATGGGGATAAAACCTGAGCCCCATCCGCCCCTTGTATGCTGTGGTATAGTCAAAAACACAGATCCGTCAAGACCGGCAAATAAAAAGCCATCATATCTTCTGTTGCGTAAAAACAATTAATAATCATTCAACATCAGAGTATGCCATATTGTCTTTGTCGCTCAGAAAAGTGGGGAACACTGTCATAAGCATCTTGAGATAAACTTCCAATCTTACCGTCCTAGTGCATTGCATCTTATCCAGAGATACATCAATACACACAGATTCTACTTTCAATACGTCTATATACCATAACCAACATAATTAAATTCTCCACTTAACACTAATCTAGTCATAAAGAGTGAGTGATTGTTGGTACAGCAAGAAAATTACTAGAAATTACCATAATGGGAGCTGATTGTTTCAACAATCCTTTTCCACTATTATCAGGAAACCAATTCACAAGTCCTCTCCAGGGACCAGGGAACGTGCTTGAGTTATTTATCCATAATAATTTTCAGGCAGCTGAAAATGGCAGAATTAGTCACTTCTCAATGTCAATGAGATGAGTTCAAGCACTCTCGATTTTCCTGTACCTATCTTAACACTTGCATCACTTCCATGATAAATTATAGCACCAACCTACAATGATAAATACTTACTACCATGACACCAGTATTTATTACAATTAAATCAGTGGAAAATAGTTTAAGAACTTTCTTTGGCCATAGCTAGTTTCAAAATTCAATCAGAGCTACCATCCAACAAATGTGAAAGACCATGTAAATTCGGAAAGAACTCACCTCATGATCTGGAATATAAACAATGATTGGCTGCTTGCATAGTTTTGAGATTACCTGTAATGTTAATAAGGGTGGAACTGGTCAGCAGATCAAGGAGAAAAAAAGGGAGTACTAGTAGTAGCAAATGAAACTGTCAAAATGTGGAGAATAAGAAGATGACGACCAGCTCCAATAAGTGCTGGAGAAACATAGAAGAATTTACAGAAACCACGGACTAATACATTTCTCCACATGATGATCCATGGTACTGCTCGACTTGAAACCATAGTTAACTCTGAACTCCTACCCAAGAGAAGAGGAGGAAAAGAAGCCAACCCCTATTATTAACACTTTTACCACGTGCTTAGTTTTCCAATTTGCAGTTCTACATATGACGAACAATAACTGGAGACATATATCAGCTACATAGAGGAGCAAATTATGGTTGATAAGAATGGAAACAGGTCCGAACCAACAGCTCTGACTCTCCACCCCAAAAAATCCTGTCGGCCAATTCGTTGGCAGTACCTAAAGAAAGATTTGGAAAGCGTAAATATTTCCTCTGTGAAGTATTTGGCAAGACATACATCATATAAAAACATTCTAATTGAGCACTTGGAAAGCCACTAAAAAATGAGACAGAGCACCTTACCGCTTCAAAGACTCGTCCACAGTAATTGCCACCAATGCTTCTTCATATTGACGACGTTCTTCACTAGAGTCGCATATGATTTCTTTCACGGCCATCCTTAATTCATCTGAAATTTGATGCTCACGTGATTGATATGCATTATCCATAATGACAACATGCAAAATGAAAAAGCGAATAGTGCTATTTGCAGAAGTTTGTAAACACCAAAGATTTAACCACTAAGCATACTACTTTCATCTTTATTGGACAGCATTTGCAAGAAGAGAAGGAGTTTAAGGGTACGTTTGGCAACGATTATGATCCAAAAAATCAATTCTGTTCAGAATAGATTTTTTCTGATTTTATTCCCTCAACAGGTTTTAGAAAATTAGAACGCGTTCGATAACCACACAAAATTTCTGTTCCAAGAACAATTTCTCTTCCTAATTTTTGTCATTTAAGTTAAATAATTACGTCTTGTCACTAAAAGTCAACATATACAGCATCATTAATAAAATGAATACAAATCATGCATAATCCGTAATTCATCTATTTATTTCGTGGAGCATGAAGACATATGCAAGATCCTTAACAAAGAAAATAAGCTCAATGAGGAAAGTTTAGGTTTTTAGGGAAATCCAAGATTAGAATACGCAAAACGTAAAGCAAGCGAGCGTAAAAAATGGCAAAAACAAGCGGAGACAGGGAAAAATGGGAAAACTAATCGGAGGCGGTTGTCAAACAAGCAGAGGCAGGAACAAAATGGGACGGTGTTCGAGCCGAGCAACAGTATTCGCTCAAAGTCGAGAGAGCGGCCCTCGCCCGGATCGACGAACAAAAGGCTAGCGAGGACGACCCTCACTCAAGGCTAAACCTAGGTTGACAAGGGCAACCCTCGCTCAAGGCTTAACCTAGATCAGCGAGGGCGACCCTTGCTCAAGGCTAATAGAAGCCAGCCCCGGCCCGGATCGGCGAGGGCCACCCTCGCTAAGAGCGAGATCCTTGGGAAAGAGGCGACAAAGCGACAAGGGAACTGAACGATGAACAAAACTCACCGTCGTCATACGATGAGGGCGGCGAATAGCGGTAATGGAGCTAGCTAGACGGACGAGCGAAGGGAGCTAGCTAGTTGAGCATTTTTCCCTAAGGCTTCGTTCTTATTTTTGGGTCGAGAGAACAAAGTGAGAGCCTTCCCGAGCCTCCTCACTTTGTTGGTCTAGTTTCTCAAAAGTGATTCCGAAACAAAGAATCAAATTTTTTTATTATTGTTTCTGCTCTTGGGAACATAATCAAGAAAATTTGAAAATCGGAATCATTTACGTTGCCAAACAGATTTCTCATCTTTTTCTATTCTAGGGAACAGAACCGGGAGAATCGAATCATTGCCAAACGGGCCTTAAGTTTTTCCTCCAATTCTTTTTTTTCTATTTAAAACCCAAAAGGAGAAGAATGTAGTCCTTGTTTCTAACCAACACAGAGAAGAGCTACTGTTTCATGAACTTGCAAAAACGGTTCACAAATCAAGTAATTTAGTAATTTAGAAAGAAATTATGAAGCGAAATCAAACCCTATCCACAAGACTACATGTAGCGGACATCACATGACAAAGCTCAACTAACCTGAACAACCATGGAAGGTAACGAAAAGAGTTTCACAGCCATCGTTTCAGGCAGTCCATTCATCAAACATGTGGCAAATAGAAGATCCTTTGTTCAGTTTCTGCTAAGTAAATTCTTCAATAACTGCTCAAGTACCAAGGTAAAAGAACTACATTCATATTCCTTTATCTCATTTTCAGGCAATCCATTTAGCAGGCTTCAACTACGTACCATTCTTGCATTAACTTGACTTTAAGGAAATTGATTACTACAGCACATCTTACCAAGTAAGCTTTACATACAATGAAAAAAAAATTCTCCCTTGTGATGACAGATCTTGCACCACAAATGACCTAATTACTGTATGGCGACATCCAGAACAAGTAATCAAACTGACTATGGCTAAACTAGAGGAAAATCAGAACTGGGATCAGGAAATGCTCGACAGGAGAAAAACGTGATTGGCAATGTTTAAATAGAAAAAGAATTGTGATCCTGTTATTATTGAATCATGGTATAGCCTAGGCTCAGCACTATTCTAGCATATAAATAGTTGAGGGTGGAGATAGACAATTGAGAAATGATATCCTAAAATATTGCCACTAGTGCAATGAAGTTACCTGCATCTTCTCTCTCTTCTCGTGGGTTAAGAGCTATACCTTTGTTGAAGGCCATTCCCTTGACCTGATGTTATCAGCAACAAAAGTAATCTTGAGACGAGGTAAGTTCATTTAGACGAGCGTATCAATTTAACAGAAATGAGCAGAAACAACATTGGAGCAGACTGAAAGAGAGGAATTTCAGAGGAAAGACCACTTGAATGATATAGCAGCTATGGTCCATGGTAATCACAACTGCCACTTAGAATATATGGTTAAGAGATTGACCAATCTTCTGGAATAGTAATGCGTTGTCTAGGTTTGAATGCCAATGGACTCAC
Source organism: Rhodamnia rubescens (assembly GCA_021437795.1). Classification (NCBI taxonomy): domain Eukaryota; kingdom Viridiplantae; phylum Streptophyta; class Magnoliopsida; order Myrtales; family Myrtaceae; genus Rhodamnia; species Rhodamnia rubescens. Next base: position 2,514,005 of record JAILYA010000024.1, read on the forward strand.
ATTGAAATTCTCTTAACAAGAAAAATGCAGAAACTAACAACTTTCACAAGCTAGCTCAGAATCTTTTATGTGGGGCATTATAGGAAGAACCTCTGAGAATGCATGTCCATGATGCACTTTAAAAATCATTTGCCAAGTCCCAAGTGTCCCGAGTATTAGAGCAGACCGCCCAGTTTAGTCAGTTGGACTATGACTTGGATTTGGGGTCTAAATTAGCTTAGAAGATTGAGCCTTTACTGTCAAAAGAACAGATTGAATGAACATTGACCCAACCGAATTGAACCAGTCATATCAGAGAGTTCAACCAATCAAATTGGTTGCTTTTCCTAAAAGGAATTACAGTTTGGTGACCATGGTTTGAACCGCCAACCTTAAAACCACTGGACATGCCAGGGAGACTTAAGTGCCACTAGGATGCAGTGGAATCAAGGTATTCACATAGAATAAGGGAAAACAGCAATCTCATTGAAGCTGGAAAACAGCAATCTCAGCTAATGAACGCTTATCAGGAGTTGCTATCAGTTCTACAGCAACAATAGCAACATCATGTACTGCCCATACTGGCCACTTGGAAAAAGAAAGGCAACTTTGGCACTATAATGAGTGGGTGTTTCACCATTAACTACAGCCAAATTCTCAACGAAGCCGTCCAATCGGAACACAGCATGATTGATAGCCTGGAAACTATATGAGAAGTTGAATTTACCAGGGCACGGAACATACAGCGTCCATCTCCGGCAACTTTCTGCACCGAGTAATGCTCCACTTTCTTCGCTGCCGGGGATGCTCTTCCTCTGGGAAAAAGCACAACACGGGGGTGAATCACGAAATGACGTGTGCAGACTCAATCCTAAACCAGACCGATTACGAATTGAACAAAAGCAAGTCCAACAATATGGAATCACGCCGAAACATGCGCGAACGAGCAATCTCGACCTATCGAAAGCCACAGCGCTGACAAAAACCATACACGGACGATGCGATTCTCGCGAAACACAGGTGGCCGCTCCGTCCCGCAAGCTCAAAGGGCGAAGCGGGAAGGTGGGGAGCCGAAATCGAAGGAGCCGGCGAGGAGAGTAGCTCGAACTTCGCAGTGCCGTCTCTAAGATGCTCGAGGATGCTCTCTGCAACCACATAAGAAACTCGATTCAGCCATAACGAGAAGGGGAAGAGTTGACGCTGGTGGCCCAGGAGATTGACCGGAGGACGACGCTTTTGAAGTGAGCTTCCGGAAAGGGAGAGAGAGAGACCGAGAGAGGAGGTTGGATTCACCATTGAGAGGCTTTTTCGCCATGGAAGTCGAGCAACTGCCAAGTGAGGAAGTGGATAGTGCTGATGTTGGCGAAGGTGAAAAGCCGTTTCGTTCCGAAGTTTCTATCGTTTTTATACCCTTTTAATAGGACTTACGTATCCGACCTAAAAAGAGAAAAATGATTTAAGTACACTATAAATGCCCAAATTTTAAAAAAAGTACGCATTGATCACTTTAGTATAAAAAATTTCAATCAAATCATTTAGTACCAAATCGAAGATAAAAAGATCATTTTATTGCATCTTGCAAGAATTTTTGGCCAAAATTGCCACATGTCATTAATAATTAAATTTTAATAAAAATAATATTTTAAAAAATAAATAAATTTACTTGGTACTTTAGAATAAATTCAAATTTAAAAATTAGCTTAAAATTAAATTCATTTAAAATACAAACTTTATTTAAAATAAGATAAATTTTTTTAAAAAAGACCTTAAACTTAACAAAAAAAAATCTAGGTAGACAACCGGGCCCACCATCGCCGGCCATTGTCGACAATGTGGGGTGGGTGTGGCGAGGGCTGTGCAACCCCTCACCGCCTGCTAGTTCACCCTTTTTCTGAGTTTTTACTTTTTTTTGTTAATTTTTAACCTAACTTTTCAAATTATTTTGAAAAAATAATTTGTATTTTTTTATTTTTGTAAACTAATTAAGTTTTTATTTAGGGAAAAAGCCACCAAAAATCCTAAACTATGCCCGATGTGACACATTTACCCTAAACTTTTTTTGTGACACAAAAAACCTTAAACTTGTACGCATGTGACACATTTACCCTTGTCTTTGCTCATGCGACACATTTATCCTAAACTTTTTATTGTGACACTAAAAACTCCAAACTTATAGGCATGTGACACATTTATCCCAAATTTTGAGGTAAATGTGTCACACGGATATAAGTGATTTTTGATGTCACAAAAAAATATTTTGAGGTAAATATGTCACACGGATATAAGTTTATGATTTTTTATGTCACAAGAAAAAGTGTGAGGTAAATGTGTCACATAAGTAAAAGTTTAGGGTTTTTGGTGTCATAAAAAAATAGTTTGGGGTAAATGTGTCATAGTTGGCATTGTTTAGGGTTTTTGGTGGTTTTTTCCCTTTTATTTAAGTCATTTGAAAAAAAAACTAATTAATTTTTTATTTTTAGTATTTTTTAATTTTTACCTTTTTTAATTGCCGTTGGACCTCACTAGTGCCACGTCGGCTTCAAAAAGTAATAAAATAATGTCACGTTAGATTTCCGACGCAGACAAATCGATTTTGGCACTAAAACGATTGTTTTTAAAAAAGCCCCGACACTAAAGTGATCCGATTGAAACTTTTGGTCTGCTAAAGTAATCTCCGTACATAACTTTTGGCGTTAAAAGTGTACTTTTCCCCCTAAATTTGTGTACAACACTCACTTTACTTTCCAAATGTTCACTTAATGTTAATTTTTTTAAAAAAAAAAGATTACTTCAGTGCCAAAAATTTTCAAAACGATTACTTAAATGCTAAATTTTTTTGAAGAGCGCTCATTTCGGTGCCAACTAAGCAATAGGATCAGTCCTATTCAAGAACTGTTTCTAGATTTTCGAAATCAATTGGAACAAGTCTAGTTCCTGGTTCCAAGCGAATACCTACCTAGAACCCGATCAATATAGAAACGGTTTCAAAATTGGTTTCATGGCTTAAAAAGCCAAACCTTAATGGGTTTTTCTCTTAAAATATAACCTAAGGCAACTGAGCAACAGGCAACACTCCTTCCCCTATCTTCTTAGGGATTGTTGCTTTTTTCGAATATTGATTTTCATTATTCATCTTGCACTTTGAAATTTTTCTGGAAAAAATAAAACCATAAAAAGGAACAAAAGAAAATAAAGGTTCTTGGGAGATACTAGAAAAGAATCGGAAAAATATGGTAGGTTCAAAATCAAGTTTTAGAGCAAATAAAATAGATTTCATGTTTCAAAAACGAGATCCCATGGAACTTACCCACCATAAAATTGTTTGGACTTTGGTCTCCAAGTCCCATAAGAAGATGAATGAGAGTAAGGGATGGAGAGTCCCATATTGAAAAAATAGAAGTGGAGAGGTGGGTTTAAATATGGAAATCTCATAAATGGGTTTGGGCCCCAATTGGCGCCCCACTTTTGTGGAAAGAAAATGACCTACACAAAGCTGGGTCGACCCACGCGTGCGCTGGCTACCGCCACCCGCCTACCTACCCACTCGGGTTTACGCCGGACCGGTTCTTATTTTTTTCATCAATTTTATTTATTTTTTTATTTTTAAACCGAACGGACACAATCCGAACGGACATGTCGGAAACTCTAAACATCTTTTCGTGTCCGAACGGATATGTTTGTTCGGAAATTTTTCTTTGAACAAACATGTCCGTTTGTGCGATTACTCTGAAATTGCGTTGAACGTTTCCTCTAAAGAATCTTTAGAAATGCGTTTCTATTAGGCATTATTCAACTTGCGTTCGAACGTTTCCTCTAAAAGAATACCGTTTCGGAGGAAATGCGATTCGTTCTATCTTGAGAGGCAATTATTCAAGAACCTTGGATATCGGTGGAGGCAACAAATTTATCTTAAGGACACAACGTGAATTCGTTGGGTTCAAATCATTCATCTATATTAGGATTACTCATTTGCGCTTGATTTCGATTTGTCGATCAACCTTACTTTATACATACATACACATAGGCGACAACAATCATAATATAAAATTTGATTTTGTGGTTTGTATAGTTGCCTTTTTTTGGTTAATTTCTATTTTCATATTAGAAATGGCATCAACATCGATGATGCCTATTATGTCTACTTCTTACTCATGGAGAAAAGTTAGAAAGGTTCAATGGGATTGAATTCAAGAGATGGCAATAAAAAATGTTGTTCTACCTCACAACTTTAAATATGGCAAAGTTTCTCACGAGAGGATGCTCCTAAGTTGGATGAAGGAGAGGTAGACAAGGAAAGGTTTTGCTGCAATAGATGCGTGGAAGTATTCGACTTCCTGTGTCGCAGCCTATATCGTTAATGGTCCGGACAATTCCCTCTACAACGTTTATAGTCCACTGAAAACGGCTAAAGAATTATGGGAAAGTCTGAACAAGAAGTATAAAACGAGGAGATCTTTGGGTTGAAGAATTTTATCGTCGGCAAATTTTTGGACTTTGAGATGGTAGATTCAAAAACTCTCTTAAATCAAGTTAAGGAACTTTAAGTGATCATGCATGATATTCATCTTTGAAGGTATGATTTTAAGTGAATCATTTTAAGTGGCTGCTTTCATTGAAAAGTTACCACCATCTTACAAAGATTTCAAAAGTTATCTCAAACATAAGAGAAATGAGTTATCACTTGAAGACTTAATTATTCGATTGAGAATAAAGGAAAACAATAGGTTTTATGAAACAAAAGTTGGCAGAAATCTGGAGATCTCAAGGGCCAACGTTGTTGAAAAGGGTTCGAAACCCAACAAGAAGAGGAAAAGGTACGGAGAGGGATCCACCCAAGACTTGAAAAAGTTCATAGGCAAATGCTACAATTCTGGAAAATCTGGACATCGTGCCAAAGAGCGTAGAGCTAAGAAAAGAAATAAGACTCGGGTGAATGTGATGGAACAGATTTTCAGTGGCGTTGATAATATCAATCTTCTTGCTATGATAACCGAGTGTAACATGGTGGAAAACCCCAAAGAATGATGGATTGATCTTTGGAGCAAATAATCATATCTCGCACCAACAAATCGATGTTCTCATCTTACAAGCCTGTGGGAGGTGATGAAAAATTCTATATGGGTAACTCATCGACCTCTAAAGTTGAAGGTATTGGAAAGGTTGCTCACGAAGATGACATCTAAAAAAATAGTATGACAGACCGAACCCCCGATCCTCTCTCATGATACCACCTATAGTAGCCCGACCTTAAACCTCGACTCCGATATCTTAACAAGTGCATGTCATTTACCTAGAAATTGTCAACAAAAAGAAGTGAGATACTCAACAAGTCACAACTCTAAAACACCGATTAATCTATCCAATGAAAGGAACGAGCAATAGCAAAAAGGTAAGCTTCGACAACTCCAAACGATCAAACGTAGTGTTCCCTCAAAGGCATAACATACACGCTAAGATAAAAGTATACTATGCCGTAGAATGTGATCGTGACTTATGCACATGACACATAATCATCGCCATTAACATAACTCAAGCATTTTAGATGTACGGTTAGAAAGTTGTCTCATATCGGCTCGGATCCACAAGTAGGACCACCCAATCACATAGCAGGGCCTTCCCATGCACTCCATGGGTATCAATTCGAGCGCAAAGCCCAATTTCCATGAGCCTCGCTCGTGCCATTTACGTAATATGTATCACCATGTTCAAGTACGGTATCAATGTGTATGCTCATGTCATGTCGTGGAATGTTTGTAACAACGAGTATTGGCCCAAAAGACAATGCGAGATATATAATGAGAATCCATTAGCTCTTCTAGTCTAACCCATTTGTCATCTTGTAGGGTCTTTAAAACACTACAAATCCAAAGCCACAAAGAACAACCCATGTTCTGCCTTTAGGATTCTTCACCGTGTACTTCGAAAATGAACTGCACTATGATTCCTATTATAAGAAAGTAGATATTGGGGAACAAAGGACAAGCTTTGCAATGCTAAATTGATTATGACGACCCTGCCCCCAACTGTCGGGGACAACTTGAACCGTGTCCATATGTGCTAATTTACAGAACAAGGGTATTAAAGAATGAAGGCCAAGCTTGAAATGGATGGATTTGGTACTAGGCCAATTAGCCTTGCAGTGACCTCTTTATTACTCCCAGGGGCATCCACCTCCACCTTTCATGGATAAATCTGTTTTCTCTCTCTCTCTCTCTCTCTCTTGGTCCTTAACAATCTGTCGCCGAACTCCTTTTTCTGCCCCCAAACGGCACCTATTCAGCTAAGATCAGTGACATGTAACTCAGCTCCAGGCCACTCGCGCTCTCCTCCACCTTGGTTACCTGCGTCCGAGCCTACAATGGAATCAGCTTTGCGGCAATTCACTCCCCAATAGACTTCCCATCACCTCCACTGAAGCACCCTAAAGGTATCGGAACACTCGCAACCTTGAAACCCAACCACCCGGATCTAAAAACTGCCACTCGGCTCACCATTGTCTCCCCCTCGCATTGCACAAACCTAATAGGTGGCCCGAGCCGCCTTCCGTCACTCTAAAGTGAATCAGATTGTCGTAATCTCTTCCGTCACTTCGCGGCCACCGAGAGGACGAGAGGGCGAGTCAGGATCAAAGGAGCGAGGAGCCACAGTCGAGCATGGGCCTTGCAAATTCGCCGTCATCATATGGCGGTGTCACCAATTCAAGGACGAGCGAAGGGATTGCTCGTTTCGTGGGGGTGTTGCAAGGAGAAAAGAACAAGGGAGGAAGGTGGCAGAGGCATGGGGGAAAATGACAACACGTGGAGGACATGTAGGGGAAAATAAAGTGGCGTGGGGGCTTAATATAAAAAGGCTTCGCAGTTCAACCACGAACCGAATTCGCATCAGGACCAATTTAATAACTAGGTTCATAAAATAAACGAACACCGTCGGTCCCGAATATCGTATGATTCGTATCCACTATTCTCATAATCTCAAGATAATCCATCGCGCCAAACATATAACAATTTTTCCAAAACTTGTCCGCTTAATAATAACGCGAATCCGATAAATACTAATCCGCTTGATAAAAATTCAGCAGGAAATCGGGTCGTCACAAATAGTGACACTAAACAATGTGTTACGGGTGCTAGACATACGCAAAAATTTAGTGTCCATATCTCTCCTTAGCAAGAATGGCTTCAAATTAAGTGTCCATATCTCTCCTTAGCAAGAATGGCTTCAAATTAGTGTTTGTATCTAATCGGTTTGTACTCTCAAAAAATGAGATGTATGTAGGAAAGGGTTATCTTAATGATGGTCTTTTCAAATTGAATGTAATGATTATTGTACCCAATGATGATATGAATAAAGATGTTTTGTTTATGCACTCGAGTCTCCTAATATATGGCATGCTAAACTAGGACATGTTAATTATAAGTCAATAAAGAAATTAATGAACATGGGGTTATTGCCAAAGTTTGACTATCCAAGTGAAAAATACCAAGTGTGTGTTGAATCTAAGTTTTGAAGCTTCATTTTCATTTTGTAGATAATAGAATCATAAAACCTTTAGATTTAATATACGCAGACATATGTGATATGAAAGCAATACCGTTAAAAGGGTGGTAAAAAGTATTTTATCACATTTATAGATGACTATTAGAGGTATTGTTATGTTTACTTGCTTAGTAGCAAAGATGAGATTGTGAATGCTTTTAGAACTTATAAATATGAAATTAAAACTCAGTTAAATAAGAAAATTAAAATGATAAGAAGTGATAGAGGAGGTGAATATGAATTTTCTTTTGATGAAATCTGCTCCGAATCGGTATCATTCACCAAATCACCCTCCTTATGCGCCACAAGCTAATGAGTGGCGAAAAGGAAAAAATCGATCTTTAAAAGAAACAATGATGCATTGTTGAATAGTTCCGGTTTACCACAAAATTTGTGGGGAAAAGCTGTTTTTGACGGCGAATTTTAACTTAAATAAAATACCCGCACAAAAAGATATAACAAACTTCCTATGAGAAATGGAAAGACAGTAACGCCTAATTTGAAATATTTTAAAGTGTGGAGTGTTTGGCTAAGGTTGTGATTTCTAAGCCTAAAAAGCTTAATATAGGGACGAAAACTATTAATTGTGTCTTTATTGGATATGCTCTTAATAGTAGTGTATATCGACTTCTTGTTCATAAATATGAGGTCCCAAATATACATGTTAATACGATTATTGAATCAAGAGATACTTCATTCTTTGAGAATATATTTTCATATAACACAAGTATATGAGCCAATTGACAATGATAAGAGGCCTCGGAATACTTCATCTCGAAGCTATCCTATAGAGGATGAACCTAGACGTAGTAAAAGACAAAAAACTTCTACGTCTTTTGGACTTGATTTTCTAACGTATTTGCTAGAGAATGAGCCTCGGACCTTTAAAGAGGTGACATCTCGAGAAGCCCCGTTTTGGAAAGAAACTATCAATAGTGAAGTTGAATCCATCTTGTCAAACCATATTTGAGAATTAGTTGACCTTCCTCCTAGTAATAAACCACTACAATGTAAGTGAATTTTCAAAAAGAAAATGAAAGCGGATGGCATTATTGATAAATATAAGGCTAGGCATGTAGTAAAAGGCTATAAGTAATGCAAAGGTCTTTATTATTTTGACACTTATTCATCTCGTTACAAGAATTACATCTATAAGAATGCTAATTGCTATAGCAGCGGTGTATAGACTTGAAATCCATCAAATGGATGTGAAAACGACTTTCTTAAACGGGGATCTAGAAGAGGAAATATGTTTGGCGCAACTTGAAGGGTTCATTGCTCCAGAACAAGAAAAGAAACTATGTCGACTTATCAAGTCTCTCTATGGCTTAAAACAAGCACCGAAACAATGGCATACTAAATTCGACCAAATCATGTTGTTAAATGGTTTTAAAATTAATGAGTGTGAAAAATACGTATATGTTAAGAATACTCATAAGGGCTTTGTCATTTTGTACTTGTATGTAAACGATGTGCTTATAATGGGCAGCAATAGTGAGGTTGTCAAGGCAACCAAACGCATGCTTACAAGTAAATTTGATATGAAAGACATGAGGGTCGCAAATATTATTTTGGGAATTAAAATCCATAAAACATCTGAAGGATTAGCACTATCGCAATTTCACTATAGATTCTTGGAAAGTACAATAATCTAGACATTGCACCGATAAAGACCTCGATAGAAGTTAATTTATATCTTTCAAATAACCTTTGGTAAAAACAAGGCTCAAAATGAGTATGCTAATATACTAGGCGAGTTTAATGTATGTCATGAATCGTACTAGGCGGACATAGCTTGTGTTATGAGCAAGCTAAGTCGATTTACAATTAGTCCAAATGAAAACTATTGGAGAGCCATGAAACTTTGTATTGGGCTATTTGAAGTATGCTTTCCATTACATAGAATATCCAGCGGTGCTTGAAGGATCTTGTGATGCAAATTGGATAACCGACACAAGAGATACAAAATCCACAAGTGGGTATGTGTTTACACTTCATGGGGAGCAAGTATCTTGAAAATCATCCAAACAAACTTGTATCGCGAGATCTACTATGGAAGCAAAATTTATTACTTTGGATAAGGCTGGTAAAGAAGTTGAGTAGTTTTGAAATTTCTTAAAAGACATTCCTAATTGGCCTAAACTAGTGCCAACTATGTGTATTCATTGTGATAATCAAGCGACAATAGGCGGGGCAAGGAATGTCATATACAACGGTAAGTCTCGACATATACGTCGAAGACACGATCTTGTAAGACAACTACTCTCTAGTGGAATTATCACAATTGACTATGTGAAGTCAAAAGATAATATTGCGGATCCATTAACGAAAGGCCTAACTAGAGAGATGGTTGTGAAAACACCAAGTGGAATGAATTTAAGGCCTATAAAATAAGTCATCATAGCGAAAATCCTACTTAGTTGATTGGAGATCCCAAGATTTATATTCAAAGGAACAACCAAGTTATGCAAGCGATGTAGAGTCTTGTCAACTTTTACTTATTCTCATATAAAGATAGCACGACATGTGGAGGTTAAGCATAAGCTTTTAGTGATTCTGAATCGGGTATGTGATATAGCACACATTCAAAAATCACATATGTGAGTGTGAAGTGAGGGGCTGCTTTTGTGAGAATTGGAAAGACCGAATTCTCTAAAGCACTCATGAAAACCGGACGGTGTTCATGGTCAAAACGAACACAACAATGAGAATCAACTTTGTTTGAGAGATAATTGTGTGATTTCTATTATCTAGGCTTACACCAAAGGTCGACGGTTCAAGGACATCAAGACTACGATTGACCGAGTAAGTCCGATATATCTCACTAGGGAAAGTTTAAAGCCTTAGACTACTCATCTCGATGCGATAGTCTCTCATTGAATAATCCCACATTGCATCTCATGTATTCACGAAGAGTCATGATAACCGAACTTCTTATTCATGTGAGGGATTGTTGGGACTTTGGTCTCCAAGTCCCATAAAAAGGTGAATGAGAGTAAGGGATGGAGAATCTCATATTTAAAAAATAGAAGTAGAGAGATGGGTTTAAATATGGGAATTTCACAAATGGGTTTGGGCCCTAAGGGGCATTCCACTTTTGTGGAAAGGAGAGGACCTACACAAAACCGAGTCGACCCACACGCCCGTGCGAGCCGCTGCCGGCCGGTCGGCCGGCCTGCTCGAGCTTGGGTTTGGGCCATTTTTTTTCTTTTTAAACCAAACGGACACAATTCGAACGGGCATGTCTAGAAACTCTAGACACCTTTTCGTGTTCGAACGGATATGTTTGTTCGAAAATTTTTCTTTGAACAAGCACATCCGTTTGAAAAGAGACATGTTTGTTCGTGATCGCTTTTTAACCTATCGGTTCGGGCTCGCCTATCCATAACCGATTGAAACGGTTCGATTTTTCGTGACTCTTCATTGCTTTGATAAAACCTAAAAATCATGACTATATAGCTCTTGGTTTTTTCGAATGAACACCCTCTTTCGGCATTTCATTTTGTTTTCATCATTTTGTGCGATTGCTCTGCGAAATTGTGTTCGAACGTTTCTTTTAAAGGAGCACCGCTTCAAAGGAAAGACAATCCATTCTATTTTGGGAGGTAATTGTTCAAGAACTTTGGGTACCGGTGGAGGGGACAAATTTATTTTAAGGACACAACGTGAATTCGTTGGGCTCGAATCATTCGTCTACATTCGGATTTACTCATTTGCGCTTGATTTCAAATTTATCGATCAATCTTACTTTATATATACGAACACATAGATGACAACAAAAACTAACCCCCCTCTCTTTAATCACCGAGAAAGTATTAGGAGTCTTGACTCGCGAAGTCATCTCTGAGACACTATATTCATTTGGTGACATGTGATCATACGGGTCTCACTATTAACCTTTGTTCTCTTCCCCTCCGTTACTATCTCTTTTCCATTAATTTCTATCTTTCGTCACTCTCTCGCCCAAATTTTTCTCCCCCACATTATCACTTTCTCTCTCATCCAGCTTTCACCATCTTTTTCTTCGATACACATAGATTCCCAGTCACATCCATAATCAATGCATATTGCACAAAGTGAAACTTTATTTTTACTTTTTTTTTTTTGCCTTAACCTCTGCAATGTGCTTGATCTCCAAGCATTTTGTGATTGGACTTTTGTGCACAGGAAAAACAAATGTTGCTAAATCCAAAAAAAAACCCCAACAAAAACAGTTCTTGATACTACAATACTGAGAATCTAGCTTTTGATTGTTATAGCTCTTTCTCATTTTCTCTCTAATTGCAGGTTCACAAGGAAGTTTTCTTTAAAAAAAAGCAATCGTTTTCATCAACATCACCACCATAAAACAGTCTCTGTAATAGCTAGAAAAAGGAACCCAGTCCGTTGGAGTCTACATCTTGGGATCTTTTATTTCATTGATTCTGGATCTCTCCTTCTCCTCTTTCTCGTTCTCGTTTTTCTTCGATTGCTCTTACTAGCTCTCGCACTACGGTATTACATCGATCATCTACCGTGATCGAAGTTATGGGCATGGCTCATGAAATTGCATTGACAGGCTTGGGGGAGGTCGACGATGAAGAAGAAGAGAAAATAGTAGAGAGAGAGAGAGAGAGGAGAGAGAGAGAGAGAGTCGATCAGTAACTTTGGCAGTGACGGAAAAGAGATAGTAACGGAGGGGGAGAGAATTAAGGTTAATAGTGAGACACAAATGGACACAGGTCACCCAATGAATGGAGTGTCTCAGAGATGACATGACAAGGCAAGATTACCCAATATTTTCTCTTAATCATCTCTTAGAATTTCATTTCCTTAAAAAATTTCAAAATCTCCCTCGCTTTTCTTTGCGCGTCTTATCATATATGAAAGTAGGTGTGTAAATATTATTGGGTTTGTGGATTAACCAAGAAAGGCGAGATAATATTCGTTTAGGACTTTTTTTATAATTATTCCTAACTGGATGTATCCAGGTATAACCATTGCCTTGCATACTCTCTCTCTCCTATATGGACACATAGTGGTGGTCACATCTTTGACGGTAGTGAGAAAATTTATGAGAAAATTTCAAATGAAAGTTTGAAGTCTTATTATTTTTTTAAATAAAAGATAAAATGGATCTTGTTTCAAATAAAAATTTAAAGTGCACTTATTTTTTTTCAAATAAGAAGCTGAAATGGGCCTTATTCCAAATAAAGGTATGAAATACTTTAATTATTTGGTCATTTACAACTTCGAATTTTTCATTTTTCTCTTTTTCTTCTTTTTTTCCACTTCCTTTTCGCTAGTGGTCGATCTCGGGAGATGGCCGGCCATCGTTGAGGGCTACCTCGACGGCTCACCGGCGACCAAAGAGCCCTCGCCAAAGAAACGGGAAAAATGAAAAGAGACGACCAATCACAACAACAATATTATCGTTATATTGCATTATCATACCGTTGTCACATTTAAGTAAACAAAAAGATCAAAATGCCATTGATCGGGCCGTTTCTTTAAAATAATGATGATTCTTGGGTCTTTATTTGAAATAATATCTATTTACATGCTTCTTATTTGAAATTTTCTAAGATTTATTTTCGGAATAAAGAATAATTATTGAGAATTTCGAGAAAAATAGGACTACTGCTGCTGATATTATTTGCCGACGTGGCGACCTATTCAATGCATCAATTGAATTGAACTTATGATGGACTCGAGCCGCACTCCCCGCTGTAACGGCCAAGTCGGAACCAAGCTGAGCTCGCCAGCCCAACGACTCGAGTTTCGCTCACCTAAGAAGTATCGAGAGAGTCTCTCTCCTCTCCCTATCAGTCCCAAAATCGTCCTCACAATCTGACGAGTGTCGATCTCCCCGATGCTCTCTTCTTCTTCCTCCTCTTCCACTTCTTAGTCATATCTCTCTCTCTCTCTCTCTCTCGCCGCTCATCTTCCGCTTGGCCTCGTCCGGCGACGGCGCTCGTCTTCCGTCGACCTCTCATCGCCGCTGGTTCGATTCCTTCCCGCTGCTCCTCTTCCGATCGTGCTTAATACCGATTGGGTTGGGGGTTGAGGAGTTGGGAGAATGGGTTCCCTGACTCGCCCGTCGGTGGCGCTGCCCGGGGCCGCGGCCTCCGATCTTTTCGGGAGCTCGAGCGGCGGCGGCGGAGGCGGCGTCCGCGACCTCTCGCTGAGGGCCCTGGGGAGGGCGCGGTTGGGCGCCGGGAGGAGGAGGAGCGCCGCGGTGGTCGCGAAGCTCAGGAAGGTGAAGAAGCACGAGTACCCCTGGCCCGACGATCCGGATCCGAACGTGAAGGGCGGGGTGCTCAGCCACCTCTCGCACTTCAAGCCGCTCAAGGAGAAGCCCAAGCCTGTCACTCTGGAGTTCGAGAAGCCGCTTGTGGAGCTAGAGAAGAAAATCATCGACGTGAGTCGCTTGCTGTATCGTGTGGGGACGTGTGTTTTTTGATTGGGTGACTGCCTCGCCGTGAGCTGATTGCTTTGGAAAATTGCGAACTTCGGTCCTTTGCAGGTGAGGAAAATGGCAAATGAAACTGGCTTGGACTTCAGCGATCAGATTGCTTTATTAGAGAGCAAATATCAACAGGTTTGGCATCACTGCTCTTGTGTAGCATTCAATGGTAGTCTAGAATTTAGAACCTTTTCTACGCGGTAACTTGTAACTCACATCACTATATTAATGTGTTGGGGGAGTTACGGCTATATATTAAATGAACTCACTAGCATCCATCATCATACGACCAATCAATTATAACTGGGTTAGGAACCAGCAGTTCATGCAGGGATCGGAATGTGGTCGTTTGCCTATAGCCTAGAGTGCTTCTGCTGCTTCCTGAGCCGGAATTTTTATTTCTACTGCTTATAGCTTTGCAGATCGATAAGTAGAATCTGAATCTAATCCTCACAATCTGAATTTAAGTTTAATTGTCCTCGTCTTTACATGCCGGAACAATGGCCAGCTAATTTGAAACAAACAGAGAGCTTCCCTGGATATACCAATTACAATTCTGGAGGAGATATTCCCCATTTTGGCTCCTAAAACTTGACCAATAACATCAAAGTTTTACTAGTTTGGTGTCTGTCTTGCACTATAAATTTGCACCACCAATCAGCTTATTTGTATCTTATGAAGTGGTAACCTGGCTCGAGGATGCAAATGATTGATGAGAATCGTTGGTATACGAAGATGATGTGGTGTGAAGAAAGCTTAGGGGACTTGTCAAAACTTTTTCCTCCCATGTTTAGTGCTGTAGAAGTGGATTTCTGGAGTTGAAAACGAATGCGGTTTCGGTTGCTAATGGTTTATCAAGGATGGAGTAATCTTGCCTAGATCGATAATAGGTTATAAAAACTCAGGATGGGCATGAAATGGATTCTCTTGAACTGAAACTCATTGGCAATGGGCAAGGGAGGATCTAAAAGTCGAAATGACAGGGTTAGAAAACTTCTGGAGCGTGACTCACCTAAAGAATACATTGTAAACATAGTGGTAAAATAAAAAAATAAAAACATGCAGGCGAACCAAACTTCCCACAAAAACAGGGATTTTTGCTTGTTTCTAGTGCCTGTACAATGAGACTTTCTGAAAATTATCAATCTGAGCATAAGCCTAACTAGTCACCCTGGCTTGACAATGAATGCTCATTTGTATGACCTAGCTTAGATATATGCACTGATGAGTCTTCGACTTGTCTTGATATGACCATGAAACTTTGAGAGCATACTGTTTTTCTCTTCATGAATTTTCGAGGAAAGGAGAAAAACTGAGTCCTTTTACACTACCTATAGGCCACACCTTAAATTACTTTTTCAGATGGGGTTCTTATTGGACTTCTTGGTTCATACAGTTAAGTATATTGTATTCGACGGACGGGTCGGATTTTTTTTTTTTTGTGTGTGTGTGTGGTGGGGGTGTGAACCCAAAAGACATGAAAAAATTTTTTGGGGAATGGTCTACATTATTTCTATTTGTGTTACATAGATTCAGTGATTATGAAAATTTTTGAATTTTTAGAATTTTTAGTTTTACTAAAGATTGAAGGAACCCAAAAGACATGAAAAACTCTTTCGGGTCAAATGGCCTACATTAATTCTACTTGTGTTACATAGATTCGATGATTATGACGTATACCCCAGTTTATGAAGTTTTAGGTTTTAGTTTTACTAAAGATTGAATATTTAAAACTCTTTCGGGTCGAATGGCCTACATTATTTCTATTTGTGTTACAAAGATTCAGATGATTATGACATATACCCCAGTTTTTGCAATTTTTAGAATTTTTAGTTTTACTAAAGATTGAAGGAACCCAAAAGACATGAAAAAACTCTTTCGGGTCAAATGGCCTACATTAATTCTACTTGTGTTACATAGATTCAGATGATTATGACGTATACCCCAGTTTATGCAAGTTTTAGAGTTTTAAGTTTTACTAAAGATTGAATATTTTTTTAAATTGTTAATCTTTCGCTTGCTATTAACATGTCCTTTTCATGGTTTGTTGCCCTTTATACAGGCTTTGAAGGATTTGTATACTCATCTGACTCCTATCCAGCGTGTGAATATTGCCAGACATCCCAATCGGCCAACCTTTCTTGACCATGTTTTTAGCATTACTGACAAGGTGTCCATGCTCTGGCTTATCAAATTGGAAACTGGCCTCGTGCTTCTGTTTATATGTTGCTTGATTCTATCCTGCGATGCTTACATTCTTCTCAAGGTTTATGTGTCCTGCACCATCTTTTCACCAGTTTGTGGAGCTTCATGGAGATAGAGCTGGATATGATGATCCTGCCATTGTTACTGGTATAGGAACCATTGATGGCGAGAGGTACATGTTCATGGGCCAGCAGAAGGGGAGAAACACGAAAGAAAATATTCAGCGCAATTTTGGAATGCCAACTCCTCATGGGTAATGCCAATAAGATGGATATACCTTCACTATACCACCAACCTTAGAGTAGATTTGGCATCTGGACAGTGCACTGTCATTTAGTTGTGTTTTACATTGCTAAAAGTTCAGAAACTAACATTTTGATGCTAAGTCAAGTTGTTCTTTCACTACAGTTACAGGAAGGCTCTACGAATGATGTATTATGCTGATCATCATAAATTCCCCATCATTACTTTCATTGATACACCTGGGGCCTATGCAGACCTTAAATCTGAGGAACTTGGCCAAGTAGGTGAAACAATACATGCACTTTTATCCCAATTTGCCCTGTTCATTTCCAAATATAATGGCAAGATCTGTTTGCTTCATTTATGTGCAGGGTGAAGCCATTGCTCACAATCTGAGAACTATGTTTGGTCTGAAAGTACCTATTGTTTCTATTGTTATTGGAGAAGGTGGCTCTGGCGGTGCTCTTGCCATTGGCTGTGCAAATAAATTGTTAATGCTTGAAAATGCTGTTTTCTATGTCGCCAGGTGATTTGAGTGGGGCATAAATTCCATCACTTGATGTCCTTTTCCTGCTTACGTTTTCCAATTGGATAGATGGCTAAGAAATGTTAGTGGGTTGTTTTGTCAATTTAAACATGCATATTCTATTTGTTGCAGCTTAATCTATGACAAAAGTTTCTTTTGGAAGTATGTTCATCATATTATCGTGTGCATGAGCTGGTGATTATGTGCTATATAGGGCATATTTGGTGTCACATAATTTAGTCGTTCAACTTGTGCTTTCTCCTGTTTGCTTCTGTTATTCATCTACACATTGAGCAACTCTACATTTTGCCAATAACCAGTATGCTTTGGCTTCAGGCAATGAATGCTAAGCGTCATTTTTCAAAACTCTCTCTTATGCTGTTTTTGTGGGAGGAGGGAAAGGAGAGGGGACATAATGTGGAGAAGGGAAAGTTAGATGAAAGAGTCGTTTTCCATTTCTTGGGATAAGAGAGGAAAATGAAAGAGATGATTTTGAGACAAATATTGTCTAGTGGCCACACCACTTTTGTTCCCTACGAAGATGGAAAGAGATTCCATTGGCCCATTTTGCCCTCTATTTTTTTAGAAATCACGCACAATATATCCCTGCACAGATTACTCTCTTGGAAGGTATTACTGTAACTGACATCATAATTTTCCTTTTGGTTAACTTGTTCTCCGCTTTTCATTCTTCTATCATCTTTATCCAAACACAAATAGAGAAAGCAGGTTCCTGTCTCTCTTAATCCATTTCTCTCTTCTTCACCACCTCGACTTTCTTTCCTCCTCTACTAAGTTCCCAATGAATAGGATAAGAGATGTCATTCAAGTCGATTTTCCCTACACTTCTTTCTGTTCAATCCTGAAGATGAGATTAGATCATGTTGCAAACAAGATTCATTATGTATTTGCTTTTGTGATGTGACTTCTAGACTTTTGGGATGACTAACGCTTTGTAGTAAACTCAGAAGTAAACATGAGAAACTGTTAAGAGTTATTTATTTCAGTCTCCTTGAAAATCATATTTCTAAGGAAGGAAATTGTCTGAATTTCAACGTGGTGTTGTAGATTTCCATTCTTATAGATGCTGTTCTGTTTCTTCAGTCATGGCAAGGCAGAAAACAGGCAAAATTTTTTCCTTCATTCAGCATGTACTCGCATTGTTTATATATTCACACAGACAGATTTGTACATATGTAAATTGCACATGGGCATGTGTGTCCATCCATGTAGGGGGTATGTGTGTGTATGCACATGCATACACAGAGAGTAGGATGCTCATAACAACCACAAGCATGATCAATGACAAGGACTTTGATAAGTGTTTATTATGATCAAGACAGTTGCCTAATGCTCATGCATGATCAATGCCCTAGACTATTCTGTTTGGCTTTGCTCCTGACTGCTAGTATTTTCCTGTCAGTGTTTGAGCCTAAGTTGCTATGGCATGCTGTTGATTTTCTGAAATGCTGAAGCTGCACTCCCTTTTCTTTTTGCAATACATATCTCTCTTTCACCTAAGTGATTTGCTTTTCTTAAAACAATGGCTTTATTCTCTCTCTCTCTCTCTCTCTCTCTCTCTCTCTCTCTCTGCTTTTTCCCTTTAGTCCTGAAGCTTGTGCTGCAATCTTGTGGAAGAGTGCCAAAGCTTCTCCGAAGGTGATCACAATGTTTTTAGGGCTGAGTTTCTCTGCAAGCAAAAGTTTTATAGATGAACACTTAACCACACCCTATCATTCAGGCTGCTGAGAAGCTGAAGATTACAGCTACGGAGTTATGCAAGTTACAAATTGCTGATGGGATCATTCCAGTATGTTCCTCTACCCTATTTATTCTGCTTCTGTGAGCCACTGCCGTTTGTGTTGGGTATCCTAACGCCAATGCTCCAGTCGCTAAAGCAATGAGTATTGTGACTTAAATTTATGTGAAACAATGCTTATGAATCTTTATATCAAGACAAATTGGTTATCTTTCACAGAAAATCTCCAACTCGCCTTTGAATAAGGGACTTCTGCAGAACATCCTGCTTCTCATCACTGCACTATTTTAATTTCGTCTCCTCTTCATAGTTCTTTTCCTGTCTTTTTTATATTTCTTGCTAACAGATCAGCCAGCTGGAAATGGTCGTCCTCGTACTGTTGCCTTCTCCTAGTTTTACTTTCATTGCCTTCGAATTTACGAGGATCTTGTGAAGTGGTCTTCAAACAAAGTATTAATATTGTTTTATTTTTTGAGATAGTTTCTTTAACGGCCGTATGGAGTTTTAACATGTTACCTATATAATACATTTGTAAAAAAATCGTTTCGCTATTGTTGTATAACAATATATGACCGTATCTAGGATGCAACGCTCACAGTCATCCTCGACTTCGGTACACAGATTGGCCCAACTATAGCCTCGTCAATTCTTACCACTGTACTAATAAAAACCAAAAGAATATTTCTCGGGGTCACCCAGCCCTACATAACTGATACGAATGTATTAAAAGTAAGAACAAGGGTGGTGTCCAGAAATTGTATGGCACACACAGGGGGATGGATCTAGAAATGTTTCTTAATTGGGGCGAAATTTGATTCATAGTTTTGTAAGTAATATTGTTTTCTTTTCACTTAAAAATGTGCATTAGTAATAAATTGTCTTTCTTTGTTTATAGGAACAACGTATTCATGATTCTAGTAATTTTTTATTAAATTTCATCAACTACTGGGGGAAAATTGAAATAAAAGGATTTACTATTGACTTAGTTGTCTATTTTTGGATAAATGTAATGGAGGCAACAGTTGTTTTCTAGGCCAAAATCATTTAGTTTAACCTTTGAAACTTTAATGTATTATAATTTTTTGAAAAAAAAAAAACCGAGTGGGGGCTTGAACATAGGTTTTTCCCTGTATAACACCAAATAAAACTTTTTTGAACGTAGTTATCATCTTGGCGCTCTTGAATTTTCTTGACATGGTTATTCGATTTAATAAACCTTTTTTTTTTAATTCTGCATAAACATGGTTGGAACACACCATTTTTCTATAGAGATTTTTCCCCTCCATAATATAGAGAAAAAAAAAATCTACACCTTTCTAGCTTGCTTAATATAGATCTATTCGTTAGTGCCAAAGAGATTTAGACCAAGCGGAAATGGAAGATAGCAGATTCAATTATATGTTTCATTAGCGGAAATTATGTGAATGCCATGATACTTTGCCGTTGCGCTTTTGTTGATCCATGATGATTGTTGCGTTATTCAATGTGATAAAAAATTTCAACATTTATATGTACCATTTTTGCTATCGTTTCTCGTAATAGTTTTATTGGTCATTTTTCGCATTCGAAAATTGTTATGAATTGAATAAGAAGCTGGTCAGTTAATTTAAAATAATCAGGTGGAGAGCTATGATATGTTGAACTCCTAGTGAATAATGTCACTCTTACGTGGAAAATAGCGGCTTATAGAGACAAAGACCCTAACGAACAAAAGTGGAAAGTAAATATGATCGATTTTTTTTTTCCCAAAGTGAGATTCGTAATGTAGTTTATTAGAATGTCGTATAAAAAGCAAACAGTCAAGGTTTAATGTTCATGCCATCAGTCATGTTCTAGCTTAATGAATGCTATGGTACTCTTGCAGACATTTGATGGGGGAGAAAATTATTGAAGTTGCCTGTCATGACAATAAGGTTTTACTCGTGTGTGGTTTAACAGGAGCCACTTGGAGGTGCCCATGCAGATCCATCTTGGACCTCGCAACAGATTAAAATTGCAGTGGTTGAAGCTATGAAAGTCAGTATCTCTTAGTCTATTTGTATCATTATGAGAATGAGTACTAACTCCTTGATTTTTTCAGGAGCTCAAGAAGATGGACACACAAGAGCTCCTGAAGCATCGCATGCTTAAGTTCCGAAAAATTGGTGGATTTCAAGAAGGAATTCCGGTGGATCCTAAGAGGAAGGTGAACATGAAGAACAAAGAAGAACCTTTATTAGGAAAGATTTCTGATGCAGAACTGGAGAGTCAAGTGGAAAAACTGAAACAGAAGATTGTAAAAGCTAAGGAATCATCGGCTGAAACTTCTGATAGTGGTCTGGATGAAATGATAGAAAAACTCAAAAAGGAAGTGGATCATGAGTACTCCGAGGCAATTAAGGCCTTGGGCTTGGATGAAAGAATGTCAATGCTGCGAGAAGAATTTGTGAAAGCTAAGCAACAGGAGCAACCCTTGCATCCTATTTTAATGGATAAGATTGATAAGCTAAACAAGGAGTTCAAAGAAGGCTTGCCAGGTGCTCCCAATTATGAGAGCCTCAAGAGTAAGCTTGACATGTTGAATGAGTTGTCTAAAGTGAAGAATGCTGAAAAGGTTGCTTCACAGAAGGAAGAAATCAATAGGAAACTGAAAGAGGTATTAGAACGTCCTGATTTGAAGGAGAAGGTTGAAGCTCTGAATGCAGAAATTGAAGACTCTGGGGCAACTTCTTCTGAGGATGTGGATCCAGGTCTGATGGAGAAAATTATCAAGTTGAAGAAAGAGATAGACATGGAAATGGCCAATGCCCTTGAATCTTTTGGACTGCATGTTGAGGCCATTAAACCCACCAGCACTGATATTAGTCCACAAACTTCAGTCTCAGAAATTAGTCCTAAGTTCGGTAACCTAAATAAAGAAATAAATAACAAAATCGAAGAAGCTGTCCACTCATCCGACCTGAAAAATATGATAGAGATGCTGAAGATGGAGATCGAGAATGCTGGAAAGACGCCCGATTCATCATCGAAAAGTAAGATCGATGCACTACAGCAGCAAATTAAGCAGAGGCTTTTTGAGGCAATAAATTCTCCAGAACTAAGAAAGAAACACGAAGAGCTGACAGCGGAGATTTCTGGGGATCTGGAATCTACTGGTGAATCTAATGGAAGTTTGAAAAGTTCCAGTGGTGAAGGAAGTCTCAAGCATGAGGAATCAAGATTAGGGGCCAATGTGGGGCCAGATGGCAACTAGTTTAGCATTGAGTTATATTCTCGGTTTCAATCTTATCGTTACTCCTTTGCCTTTCAAAATTTGTTTATTCATTTTTCACGTGTGTCACTGCATGTTAGTCTTTCAAATAAAAAATTCTAATGGTGTAATTTATTAAGATTTTTCTTTTCGCTGATAGAAATAAAATTAGTTTGACATTGCATGAAATCATAAACTTCTGCCAGTTTAGCATCGTATTCTGCAGCAACCAGCCGCAAAGTTCGATGGTTGAATGGTTTTCCTATATCTATTCACTGTTCGAACTCTTTGATCTAAGTAGATGGCTTCCCTCTTCTGTAGTTGTCATAGCCATGTTGTTTCTGTGCAGCATTTTCCTTCCTCCTGATGCAACTGGGAAAGTGAGAAAGGAACAGACATCGGTTTCTGCCCCGGCAGTTATGCTGCACTTACTTATTTGCAGGTCGAATGCGATCGAAATTTTACACCCTTGTTAAGCATTTGATGCATCTCAGTCCTGCCATTGCAGTAGTTTTGCACGCACGAGTACCAGGGACAAATTGGGTTTTCTATTTTATCCGCTCAAATACTTCTCATTTCATGTGAAGAGTAGTTTTGGCTAATCAGTAATATGTCCATTCACCTTCTACCTGCAATCAAGCATTTAAGAACTTAATTTTCCTGTCCATAGGTTGACAGATAGAGAACGCTTGTATATGTTGTGCTGAGTGATGGTGATACTTCAAAATGATGCGCTTGTTTCGATAAGATTCTTGTGATTTCTTGATCTTTGTCATCAAAGTTGTCTATGGGTTTCGCCCCCTGATGTTCATTCTTCAAGTTGCCTCCGTTAATATATATGCAGTCGTGTCCTTCTTTTTCGTTTTGGATCGATTAGTTTTGAATATGTAGTCTCGTTTTTGTTTTCTCGTGAGGGGAGTTATGGGCACAGTGGTTGCTGATATGAAGGCAAAATGACACGGACGGATCTCAGACATTGAACTAATGTGCGGGGTCCTCTTTAGAATGTTAACTGGTTCGATGTGGTCCATGAGCTTTTCTCAAATGTTTACTGTAGTTCTTAGATTATTTTAGAATACTCAATGCTGGCCTTCTGTAACTTAGAGAGTTTACAGAATCTACTAATATGGTTTCCAATTCGTTTGAGTCTCAATTACACGTGATTGTCTTATGCCTCATACAATCAGTTTAACGACGCATTGGTATTTCTCTCTTTCACAAAAGAAGGGGTAAGAAAAGAAGAAAAGTGGCATTTCATCATTAGATGAGATCCATCTCTGATCTCCTTCTTCAAAGTGAGCACCTCCCATGGCTTCCACAACGTTGCTGAATCACTGGCGCTATGTGTAGAACACTTGGATCCGAGGCGCAAACATACCACTACACACAAGCTCGCTGATACCAAGATCTGCACCATTGAGGAACACACTGTTAACTGCTCTTCCCAGGATGATGAGGCTCTAAGCAGTCCATGCTCGACCATGAAAACCACGTTGAAAGTTTGATTTTGAGGAAGCAGATAAACCCTTGATTTTTTTCAGAAATAGGTTTTGTTTTGCTTAATGTTTGTTTACATAAAAAAATACTGAATATATCATGACGACCTCTGTGGTTGTGCTGACTTGACAGTCATTTTAAGTGTATACATTAATTTTTGATAATCCAACTCATTGCTAAAAGTTATGCATTGGAGGTTTGACTGAACATAAGGGTTACATTTGAATATTTGAGAATAGTTTAGGGGCCACATTGAATTAATGGATGGGCCCGCCTAGGCCCAGTCGGCTCAAAGGGCAAAAATGGGCAATATTGGGCTAGCCATTCTCTTCTTGGGCTGGCCAGCCCAAGCCCAATTAGTTTCCTATGGATATCCTAATCATGGACGCCGCCCTGGACAAGGATTTTGAGATCTGGTCTTTATAGATGCCTTTTGATCATTTCAATGATCAGGACCCAAGCATGCATGCGAAACACAAAATTATAACTAGGTTGATTCGAACAAGTCGACACAAAGTTGTTAGTTTGAATTCATACCGAAGGTGTAGAAAGGGCTAATGTTGTATTGGTAATAGTTGTTAAAACTCTAGCAAAATAAAGTGGAAATGGCTTTATATATATATAGACACACACCCACACACACATACACACACTAAAATAGCTATAGCCTTAATTTCCAAAAAAAACCCTAAAACTATTTTATAGATGTCAATATAGTCATAAAGCCTTTCAATTTGGCCAATGTAGTCATGAATTTTTCACGATTTTGCCAATATAGCCGTTTTCAACAAATTGTGTTTTCTTTTAATTTTTATGATTTTCATATTTCTTCTTCCTCCGTCGGTTGTCAATAGGGGTGATCGGCTCCATGTCCGGTCCAGTCCCACTTAAGGATCGGGAACCCGGGACCCGACCGTCTGTCCGGTTCGATTCCCAAGTAGTCCAATGGAACCGGTTGAGTTCATCAACTTCATGTTTAGGAGTTGAATGTGTCGTTAATGAGTTGCTGCATGCTTTGTAATCTGGTTGTCTCTCTCATGTCTCAACCTCACAATTTTAAGTGGAGGTAATTTGCGGTGAAGTTCGGGGACCATTTGCGATGACTTTTTTCTGGCACTTACAATTGTTGCTACAAGAAACACAGATCACGGCATTTGCGAATGCTACTCACAAACGCCTCTAAAGAGAGACTTCTGCTGGCATTTTTGGATGTCTTTAGTGACATTTGCGATAATTAGCAGTGAAAATTTTCCCAACATTGCTTTAAACGTCATTTTCCCCTTTTGCCTGTTGGAATTATACTGGCATCTACGAATGCCAGCAAATCACTTAATGAGTATTGACAAAACTTGTTCCTATTGTTGTGTGGTCATTATGGGCATTGTGTCCAAAATATGCAGCTAGTGCCAAGTTAGTATTCTTTGACTTATCTAGAGTGCATAGTTGTATATGTTCTGCCATGTCCTGGACATGAACTAAGTCCAGGTAAGAAAAAACTTGAGTCATTTTATGCGTTGAGAAAGAATAACTTCATTTTGTGAGTTTTTGACTAATAAGCACCACATATGTTGTTGTTAAATAATTATGTTTATATTAAAAAATAAAAAAATAAATTAATCGGTCCGGTCCTGTATCCCTTGGAATCGGGACCGGACCCACTGGTCCGAGCGGTTCCAGGTCCGATCGGTCCATCTTGCTCACCCCTAATTATAAGGCCTTGATGATAGTTGACGATCGGCCTCAGCTTGTGGCTGTTCATTGGCCAATGGCGATGGGTGGAGGAAGAAGGGGAAAAAAAAAGAAGGAAAAGAAAAGAAGACGAAAAGAAAAAGAAGGGAAAATTTAAAAAAATATAACAAATTCATTAGAATTAATTTTTTTTAAAAATCATTCATGTTAGTGTCGGTCGTATCACGTATGATGCATCCACGTATGATGGGCGACATCCACGTAAGTGATTTTTTCAATCAAAACTGGTCGAAAAGATTAAATTGATAAATTGTTAAAATGTTTAAGATTAAATCGATAAAATTAAAATATTTAAAACTGACTTGACCGCCGTATAATAGCTTAATAATTTTTTGAGCAATTTTTCCCTTGCTCTGACAAAAGAACAGTAGAAGAATAGGGATGAAAATGTCTTGAATACCCTTACTGTCTAATTAGGTATGAATAATTTTAGTCTTCATGTTACGCTAATGCTATTGCGGATTTTGTGAAGGTCTAAGACAATCCTTTTTCCTCTTTTTTTCTTGTTCTATCTATTTTTCTTGCACATTGTTCTATGAAACAAGTTCTTTTCCCTATACGAATCTATCAATCGATATGTGATGATGTCCTTAAAAAGTGTTCTTCATAATACAATGGTAACCTACAAAAACTTTTCTAACTAGACTTCTCTAAATTTTTGTGGTCATTTTTTTTATTGCATTTTATCTCATATTTGCGTCCAACTTAGATATGTACTTCAATCTTTATTAACCTAAATTTGCCAAAAGACGGAGCATCGTCTCGTAACTAAAAAAAAAAAAGAAAAAAGGAAAACAAACAATCATTTTTCTGCTGTTGTCTACTTTGATGGTAAATTACATGAAATAACAACATAATTTGTATGACCACCAGGGTAAATTACAGGTGAGTTACCGCATAGGCGCATGCATGGTTGAGTCACGAGTTCAAGCGGGCAGATTAAACTGGGCAAAACACCAAACCTAAGTGAGGAATAGTCATGTTGCTAGGTAAACTTCTGCTCAAAGCTAAAGAGATAAACCATGTGAAATGTGCTCTTTTACGAGCTTAGGGTCCAAACCAAGCGTTTAATATTTTCAGGATCATCCGAGTGTAAACGTGCTCTCAAAAAGCTCTCGACGCATGTATCAGCACAAATTCGATGTAGACTTGTTTTGAGCACTTCTACGGTACCCTAGGTGTACCGTACTATATTTACCACGGATCGTTGTAGTTAAGTATAAAACACAGTCTTGAGGTGTCATAAAATTTGATTTCCGATGACATGATAAACGGCTGCGATCGAGTATAAAATACTCCTAGAAAAAGTGGAAAATTGCAAAAAAAAAAAAAAAAAAGGTTTTAAACTTATTATAATTGTACCAATTCAATCATAATTTTTTTTTTGCGATTGAGTCCTAAACCTTTTTTTTGTCAATTCAATCCATTTGATTGGTCGAAGCTCGACGTGGTAATTTTTTTTGTTGAATTTTTTAGTTATTTTTTAAATAATCTTTTTTCTATCATTTTTGTCTTTTTTTTTATTGGGGTCCACAAAGCACCAGCCACTTGCTGGCCCAAACAAAAAAAAAGAATAGAAAAATTATTAAAAAATAATAAAAAATAAAAATAATAGAAATATTAAAAAATAATTTGCCACGTCGGTTTCATCGAAAAAATGAACTGAATTGACATAATTGCAAAAAAAAAATTAAGACTCAATTTGCTAAGATAAAGTTCAAGATTGTATTGGGCCAATTGAAATAGGTTTAGCATCTTTTTGGTAATTTCCCCCAGTGGATGTAGACGCTGCAATGGGTGCACCGGCGTTACAACTCAGCAGTTTGCCCTAGTTTTCCCGACGTTTGGCTCACTAATATGGTTATACAACACAGCGGACCGGACATGGCTTAAACAAAATCTCGTTAGTTGACCTACACCTTACCTGCTCCGTTCGTCTGTTTCTCTTCATTTGACTATCCTTTTCCATGAACTTTGTAGCCGAATAACGTGGATGAGATTGTGATCATTGTCGTGCAACTGAAAAAATGCTGCATGGTGTTCAAGAACTTTTCTCCAACCTTCGTAATGTGTAAGACAAAATTTCGTGTTACAAAATCGAATTACTACAGCGTAACATCTAATAGGATTCCGATCAAGGAGTATCGAAATGTATATGAAGCGGAACGAATCGGCTTTCTGTCGTCAGATCATGCGAAAGTAATCTAGAAAGAGAAGAACAAATTGAAAGCAAAAGACGGAGTGGTTAGAAGGAAGGCGTGAGCTTAAGTGCAATGATGTTGAATCAAATCCAAAACTGTTATTTAAAGCCGTATAATTTAGAGTAAAACTGATAAATAGTTGTGTGATATGGGGGAAAATTAAATGCGACCTTAAGGGGGCCGTACCATTTTTTATGCCCCATAACAGTAGAAATAGGAAAATTACCAAAAAAGCACTAAACACATTGCAATTATGTCAATTTAGTTGTAAATCTTTTTCTTTTTGCTAATTGAATATTAAATCTTTTGTATTTATGTCAATTCGCTCTATCCGGCCAATTTGGTGGCCGGCACTAAAATGGACTCATTTGTAGGTGACGTATCCATTTTTAATAGTATTTTGACATTTTTCAATTCTATCTATTTATTTATTTAATTTTTTTTTGCTTCTCTTTCTTCCTTCGACTAGCATGGATTGACGACTAGCCACCGGTGAGGCTCGGCCTCGTCGTTGCTAGGCAAGGCGAGCCTCGCCATGGCAAAATGAGGCCGAGCCTCGCTAGTGGTTGGCGAGGTTGACCTCGTCGGCCCTCACTTTTGGCCGGTTGTCAATTCGGCAACTAGTTGAAGGAAGAATGAGAAGTAAAAAAAAGAAAAAAAGGAAAAAGACAAAAAATAGAAAATTTAAAGAAATTTTAAAATATTATTAAAAATGTCATGCCGGCGTTGATAGCACCATGTAAAGCGCCCACGGGCCGGAACTGCTCGATGGGTGAATTAGCCTAAATGTAAAAGATTTAGGACTCGGTTGACAAAAAAAATTTAGAACCGAATTAATATAATTACAATACGTTTAAGAATTTTTTGGTGATTTTTTTTTAATTTAAAAAGTCATCTAAGCTGCCACCGATCTAATGGTTAATCAAATACAAATGATTACCAAGTCAAAGTGTCCCTTTTTTTTAAACAATGACATGGCTAAAAGGGAAAATTTTCAAAAGGGCTGAAGTGCTATTATTTTCTCAATTAAGAGTGCGAAGTGGATCTTTGTTGTAAGAGCCTGAAGTAAATATTTATTCAAATAAGAGCATAAAAATGGCTATATTGATCTCAAAGAAGAGCCTAATCTCACTAGTTAGTTAAGGACATTTTTGTCATTTTTTCCCTTTTTTCTTCTTTATTAATTAAATAAAATTAAAAACTAAACTAAATTAAAAAAGAAAGCCGGTGAGGGCCCCCTAGGCCCTCACTGTCGTCCCCCCTCCCCAACCATCGTCGGCCCTTTCGATGATGGTGGGGCAAGGGTGAGCCGAGGTCGCTAGGCCTCGGCCTGGCTAATGCCTGGTGATGGCGGGCGAAGGGTCATGGCCCTCACCCGGATCGAGCGAGGGTCGTCATTGGCTTAGTTCTAGGCCCACGACACTCTCAATTGCTCCATCATCGTTGGCCCTTTCGACAATGGTTTGGGTGACTAGGAGAGTCGGCAACGACGAGGTTTTTATTTATTTATTATAATTTAGTTTGTACTTTTAATTTAATTAAATTAATACAAAAATAAAATGACGAAAATATCCTTAACTAATTTGGTGAGGTGATGTCTTTCTTTGAGGCTAATATGATTCATTTCAAATTTTTATTTGAAATAATGTCTATTTCAAATTCTTATTTGAGAAAAGGTTCTACAATCATGACATAATCATCAAGCTCTTCTACGAGTGGTGTCTAGATGACTGAGAATGAGTGCCGGCCAGCGATTGACAATTACCATGGATCATTGAGTCGTCCTCGTCAACTGAGCCACTAGCCTCCGACTCAAGTGACGGTGTGCACGGAGGAGCCCGCTGCTTGTTCCATTCTTGTTTTTTCTTCTCCTCCTTCACGGCGCAAATCGAGCCATTTTGGACTTGAACTGGAGACCTTGCTCTTATTGAATGTCAGCTTCTGATTGGCCCGACCATCCTCCCCCTCTAACCTACCCCCTCTCTCTCTCTCCTCTCCTGCTACGTAAACGGCCAACTCGGACGAAGCTGGGCGTGCGTGTGGCTCCATACTGGCGCGACGACGCAGGCTCCAGCCTCTTTCCCTCGCACAACCACTTTGCATAAGAAGTATCGCCACCCGCCCAACGGCCCAATCTCTCTCTTTCCAAATAGAAAACAACACCCAAGAATCATTTCTCTGCGACGATCTCTCCAATGCTCTCTCCCTCTCGCCTTGCCTTGTAATTCTCTCTCCCTCAATATACCCACTTCGTCTTCTCCGATAACATCTCTCTGGGTACTCTCTCTCTCTCTTTCTCTCTCTCTCTCTCTCTCTCTCTCTCTCTCTCTCTCTTATTTGACTCTCTCCCCTCTCACTCTTCCCAGAAATTTGTTTCTCCTCCTCCTGCAAGCGTCCTCGTCTTCTTGTGGGTCGAACTGACGTGAATGCCGTTCTTGTCTGCCTCGGCAGCTTCTTGGGCCAGTGCTTGATTTGCTCGAGTTGAGCTTGAGGAGTTAGCGGGGGGAATGGCTTCTCTGATTCGGCCGTCGGTGTCCCTGGCCGGAGCTGCGGCTTCCGATCTTTTCGGAGGCAGCTCGGGCGACGGCGCCGGGGACTTCTCGCTGAGGGCCCTTGGGAGGGCGCGGCTGGGGACGAGAGGGGGCAGGGGTTCGACGGTGGTGGCAGCGAAGCTCAGGAAGGTGAAGAAGCACGAGTACCCGTGGCCCGAGGATCCGGATCCGAACGTGAAGGGCGGCGTTCTCAGCCACCTCTCGCCCTTCAAGCCGCTCAAGGAGAAGCCGAAGCCGGTCACCCTGGAGTTCGAGAAGCCGCTCATGTTGTTCGAGAAGAAGATCAGGGATGTGAGTTGCTGTTCTGTCGTATCTTGTCGGGTGAAAAAAAAAAAGAGTTATTATTATTATTATTATTATTCGGGGGAATGCCTCTCTAATTGCTCGAAATTGCAAATTTTCCTTTCTCCCTCTTCAGGTGAGAAAGATGGCAAATGAAACTGGCCTGGACTTCAGTGATCAGATTATTTCATTAGAGACCAAGTATCAGCAGGTTTAGCATCATTGCTTTTTCTAGCAGTAAATGGTAGCTGCATTGGCAGAATCTCTTACTAATTCTCTACGCCGTATAATGTACTTTGCGTCTCCTGCTCATGTTAATTGGTCCTGGTGATAATGGTCGTCAATTAGATTATCTTGCAAGCCTGTATCCATTCTTGAGTGAATTAGATTGGTGATAGTACTAGAGGAGCTTTTCCCCTGTTTTCTACATGCTAAACTTGGCTAATAACCAAGTTATACCAACATTGGTCTCTCTGTCTCTGTCTCTGTCTCGGGGTGTGTAGAACCCCTAGAGATAATACTTCAATCGGATTATTAGTATCTGATCGAAAAGAAACTCTGTTCTCAAGCTGGAAAGCTCTGGGGGGATGCAGATAATTTATGTGATCATCGGTACTGGAGCATGCAGTGATGTAAAATAAAACTGGGGAATTTTGTCTAATCTTTCTCTCCTTCCATGGCGACTACACGCGTAAGGTAAATAGAACAAAGTACTTTTGCAAATTGGCGTGTTGGTATCTTTTTTTGCTGGTTCCCTCGGTTCAGTTCCTGTTCTTAATTTTGAGAACGGCTGTCACTGTTGTGGGCATGGCTTGTATTTTTCCAAAGCAAATTGGCACTTTAGTTCTCCTTTATTTGGAGGTTGAATTATTTCTCTTTTTTTTTTCTATTAAAAAAAATGTTGGGAATGATTCCTGCAAACCATGCCATTCTTTTTCTTTGCGCTTGCGGGTATATCAGACTTCTCTATGAATTCATCAATTCTACTAAAAACTCAAATTGGATGTTTCTCTGATCAGACCTTAGAACACTGTCCATTGGGAAGAATCTTCTGCCTCTAATGCAAGATGAACTTTCAAGGCGAGAGAGATAGATAAGTTGTTTGCTACAGGCTAGACCTCAGATAGCTTATTTTCTCGACTGGCTACACTTTTTATCTTGATAGGGCCCACCTCAAAAATCATCTTTCATTCGTCTGAGTAATTTTTACCTGTTCTGTATATTAGACGAGTTGGAAACACGTTTAGTAGACTCTTGCAGGTCATATGCAATACTTTTTGTCTACTTGCCTTGCAAAAAATGGTAGTGAATTTATTCAGGATCTGACGTATAAGACAACTTGATTGAATCCTGATTATCAAATTGTTTAAACCAGAACTGCAGCTTTTAAGCCAATCTTTTGATTTTTTCAGTTGCATTAAGAACTGCAATACTTTGCAAGAAATTTTTTTTCTTACTATTAACATGTTTTAGTCTTGATGTATTTCCTTGCATTCAGGCTTTGAAGGATTTGTATACCCATCTGACTCCTATCCAGCGAGTAAATATTGCCCGACATCCCAATCGGCCTACATTTCTTGACCATGTATTTAACATTACTGACAAGGTACTCCATACTTTGATTTGTTGAATTCAATTTGCCTTTTTGCTAGTGTTTATTGCTTGCCAGCTGACGTGATTAGAAAAATATGTGCCTTCTGCAACGTGTTGTTAACCAGTTTGTCGAGCTTCATGGAGATAGGGCTGGTTATGATGATCCTGCAATTGTCACTGGTATTGGAACTATTGACGGTGAGAGATACATGTTCATGGGCCACCAGAAGGGACGAAACACAAAAGAGAACATTCAGCGCAACTTTGGGATGCCAACTCCCCATGGGTATGCTTAATTTTATGGATGACATCTTCAAAACACCAACTACTGATTTCGCATCTGGATGGTGCCATTTCCAAAAGTTCATTAACTGCCTAAGTTTTAGTTCATTTTGTAATACAGTTATAGGAAGGCTCTACGAATGATGTATTATGCTGAGCACCATGGCTTCCCAATCATCACTTTTATTGATACACCTGGCGCCTTTGCAGACCTGAAATCTGAGGAACTTGGCCAAGTAAGCAAAACACATAATGTCAGCAATATGCATGATGCACTTCCTGATCTTTGTGGTGATGTATTTGCTTTTTATATGTCCAGGGTGAAGCAATTGCTCACAATTTGAGGACCATGTTTGGTATAAAAGTACCCATTGTTTCTATTGTTATGGGGGAAGGTGGTTCTGGCGGTGCTCTTGCCATTGGCTGTGCAAATAAGTTGTTAATGCTTGAAAATGCAGTCTTCTATGTTGCCAGGTAATTTAATTGCTGTCGCCTCCATTTCAACCGTGTCAAAATACTTTACTGGTTGTCCTCTTCCTCCTTTGTCTTGTTTATCGGTGGCTAAGAATCATAGACTATACTTAAGTCAATGCACTCAGAATAGTTTTATTTCTCACTGCTTAAACTTCGAATATAAGAATCTTCTTTCATCCAAGTTTTCGCAATATTACGTGCATGTCTTGAAGAATATGCTCTAGACAGGGATAAGTGGTGTCTCATGTCTTAAATCATCCAAGTTTGGGGCTTGAACATTTTGTCAACAAGGGTTAGTAAATGGTAAGCAAGAATGGAATTAAGTTTTAACACAATTTCTGTGGTGCTTATATTGTACTTCTATGTGAAAATATTGTAAACAAAATACAATGTCAATACCATGATGAGAGTGCCTCTCATGCCCTTGTTAACCATATTCATTAAAGAAATGTTTTGATTTTCAATGTATTGGTTTCACATATCACGAGATAGAGAGTGCATTGAAAATGATAAATTTTCCTTAAGTGACAACATCATACATATAAAAGTGGGTAAAGCTCTTGCGAGGTGAGCCATGTGGTGATTTCTGTTGATAGAAGAATATATCTACATTACGGGGTCCAAATCCATCTTTAACGAAACTCCACATAGACTCTACTGGAGTATTTGATTGGTCTGGATATTTTCTTGTTGTAATTTTGTACATATTATTGCTCTTGCAAGAAAATTCATGTTGACACCAACATTTGGGAATAGTAGAACAAATATAATTATACCAGTGCATCTTGCTAGTATTAGCAGTAAAATTAGCATTTTTTTCCATGAATTGTGAGAAACAAAATTGTCTCCTCTTTCATGATTCCATACGCGTCTTTATATTCTTAAAATGTTGCATAATTGTTTTATCATCAATTTTCTTTAAGAACATCAATCTCATATAGGGGACCAAGCAATCATCAGGCCTTCTCTATAGTAATTTGCACTTTCCAAATTCTAGGGTCAAGTTTGTAATCTCAATTGTTTATGGCCAATCAAACTTAAAGCCCAGTAAATAATGAGATTAGATAACTAAACTCAGCTTAGGGACGCACCATTTGTTTTGTCCTTCTCATCGGTATCTGAGTAGGAAGCTCATAGGCAACTACAATTAGCGATGACCAGTGATCAGTATCATTTGTTGAGTTGTCTTTCTCCCTGATATTAGTCAGATGGAGCAAATTGTCATGCTGAGGATTTGAATGTAAGTTATTTATTGACACACATGTTTTGCCCAATGCTCATGCAGAATCAATGCATTAACAAGATGAGTGTTATTGTTGCTGAATGTCAATAGTTCCTCTTAAGTGTAACCACGTGCCTATTGAAGCTTATCAAGTTAATTTTGTTAAATTGACTTTGCCACACCTCGTTTGTTTTGTGATTATTTCCAGTCCTAGCACTTTACTGATTTTATCTTACTGCTGCTTTCATTTTTAGTCCTGAAGCTTGTGCTGCAATCTTGTGGAAGACTGCAAAAGCTTCTCCAAAGGTGACTCCAACAGTTCTGATTCTGAAGTTTTCTGTGAGCGGGGTTTTTAATTAATTGACATTTAAGTCTCCGTTATCTTGCAGGCAGCTGAAAAACTGAAGATTACAGCCCCAGAGCTATGCAAGTTACAAATTGCCGATGGGATCATCCCAGTATATTTTTTACTTCTACATATTCTGCTTTTGCGTGTCATAACAGTATGTTTTGGGTATTGTGTGTTGTTACGCTCTAGATAATTCTGTAGCTGGGAAATAGTTACTATAATTTCATATGGACCGTTAGTATTGAGATAGATACAATACTGAAAACTAGAAAAAACTAAGCCTTATCCCATTGATAGGGCTTGGATGGATAAACCCTTTTACATCATTGCACTCTACTCTGTGTCATGTCTTCTGAAAGCTCTAAGTGCTTCATTCACTTTTTAAATGTACTGAGCCCCTATCAGGCCAAGTGTCCATCCCTCACACGTTTCCTAGTTAAGCATTTGAAGGCCTTTGCTCAACGTGTCCAAACCATCTCAGATGAGTTTTTCTCATCTTGTCCTCCGCTGGAGCCACACCCACTATCCTCAGATAGATAAATTTTTACTGCCTTTTCTTGTGTTTGCACATCCAGTGAAGCATTCTCATCTCTGCTATACTCATTTAGTGCAGACGTTGGTGTTTGACTGCTGAACATTCTGTGCCATAAATTATTGCTGTCCGACAGAATTTTCACTTGAGTTACATTCGGCGTTTGCACAAAATAACTACTTCTCTGAACCATCCTGTTTGTGCTTTACGGGGTGACATGTTGATTCATTTTGTCAATCCTTTTGCATAATAGACCCAATATATGGAAAGCACTCCCTATTTTGGACTCCTTGGTCTCAAAATCTCATCAAGGTGTTAAACCATTCAGCTCTGTTCTTGTTGAACTTACACTTAGTAGGAAAACATGTGCCAGCTGTTGATTAGGCCACAAAAGCCCAAAATATTGCTTTGGTTTCAAGGCATATGGAATAGAAAGTTTGAAACTTCATCATCAACCCTTTCTAACTTCCCTGAAGATACGAGCTGCTTTCTCCTTTATCTGCACTTGGGATCAATTGGTGTGAGATCAGTCCTACCCGAATGTAGTATCAAGACAAAATGCGATATTCTCTACGGATAATTATGTAAGCCATTTGGGTAATAATCTAGGTTTTCGGCTGTCTCTTTATGCTCTGTTGCGATCCTAAAATCTTGACAGTAATTTTACTAACTTCAACTTGGCATTTTAAGTTGCATGTTGTGACCATCTGGTTTTCATTCATGTATATGGTTTAACAGGAGCCACTTGGAGGTGCCCATGCAGATCCCTCTTGGACCTCCCAACAGATAAAAGCTGCAGTTGTTGAAGCAATGAATGTCAGTATTACTTAGTTTGTTTTCACAATAGATTCCTCAGCCATTACCAACATAGTCCTTGATCATTTCAGGAGCTTAAGAAAATGGACACACAAGAGCTCCTGAAGCATCGCACGCTTAAGTTCCGAAAAATTGGTGGATTTCAAGAAGGAATCCCTGTGGATCCCAAGAGGAAAGTCAACATGAAGATGAAAGAAGAACCTCCACTTGGAATGATTTCTGAAGCAGAACTGGAGAGTGAAGTTGAAAAACTGAAACAGAAGATAGTAGATGCTAAGGAATCATCCACTGAAGTTTCTGACAATGGCTTGGATGAATTGATAGAGAAACTCAAAAAGGAAGTGGATCATGAGTACTCCGAGGCAATTAAGGCTATGGGCTTGGATGAAAGAATATCAACGCTACGAGAAGAATTTGTGAAAGCTAAGCAACAGGAGCAACCCTTGCATCCTATTTTAATGGATAAGATTGATAAGCTAAACAAGGAGTTCAAACAAGGCTTGTCAGGAGCTCCCAATTATGAGAGCCTCAAGAGTAAGCTTGACATGTTGAATGAGTTGTCTAAAGTGAAGAATGCTGAACGGGTTGCTTCACAGAAGGAAGAACTCAATAGGAAACTGAAAGAGGTATTAGAACGTCCTGATCTTGAAGGAGAAGGTTGAAGCCCTGAATGCAGAAATTGAACACTCTGGGGCAACTGCTCCTGAGGATGTTGATGAAGGCCTGAGGGAGAAAATTGTCAATTTGAAGAAAGAGATAGACATGGAAATGGCAAGTGTCATTGAATCTTTTGGACTGCATGTTGAGGCCATTAAACCTACCAGCATTGATACTAGTACGCAAACTTCAGTCTCAAAAGTTAGTGCTAAAATGGAAAATCTAGATAAAGAAATAAACAACAAAATTGAAGAAGTGGTCAACTCATCTGACCTGAAGATTATGATGGAGATGCTGAAGATGGAGATAGTAAAAGCAGGAAAAACACCTGATTTGTCGTCAAAAAATAAGATTGAGGAACTGCAGCAGCAGATAAAGCAGAGGCTTTTTGAGGCAATAAATTCTTCTGAACTCAGAGAGAAGCATGAAGAGCTGACAGCTGAGATCTCTGAAGCCGTGGAATCTTATGGAGGGTCTAATGGAAGCTTAAGACATACTGACAGTAAAGACGGTTCCAAGCATGAGGAATCAAGAGTAGAGGTCAATGTGGGAGGACATGGAAACTAGTTCAGTGTGAGTTCAACTTTCTTCTGTCTCCCGCTTACTTTTCAAAATCATCTTCTGATTTTTCTGCTGCGTAAGGCTGGGAATTTTGGATTTGATACTGATGTTTTAGTAACAAATCCAATAAGTCTGAGTGTAATGCTTAGTGTATTGATCTCTTCTGGAAGAGGAGTGTGTGAGAAACTCATCGAGTTTGGAGTTCGTTGGATCCTATTTCGATGGGAATGAGTTGATCCACCTAAACGTCTTGCTTCTGCATGTTAATTGATATGTCAATGAAGACCAATCAAAAGATGTAGTCCGTTCACAATGGTTTTTACTCTATAAACATAATTGGATACAGAAGCAACTGAGAAACCATATAATCATAGCATTTTGATATCTCATAATGTAATTTGCAACTACCAGTTCTGCATGGATTAATAATTCAAGATTTTCATGGTAATGCCACAATTTCTTTTGTTTGCAGCTTTTTGTCAACATTGTGGATGCCACTGGGAACATGAGAGATAAACAGACATTGTGTTTTGATCGAGGAGTAATCCTGCAACATTTGGTTCTTTCCAGGTTGAATACATTCCAATGTCTACACTGTCATTAAGCATTTCGCGTATCTCCTGCCGTGCTTGTTTTGCATGCTTGGAACAAATTAAAACATTTCTGCTTTATATGTTGAAAATGCTTTTGGTTTCAAGTCGAGAGAACATTTATTTATCGGTTTAAGTTCTTTTCGTGATCTACAGCCAATCAAGTACTTAAGGAGTCTATGTTTCGCCCTGTTTTTGTCGGTAGAGAACAGACATGGACATTTTGTATATGTTACTGGGAGTGATGGCAAAGCTCTGAATACTTCAAAATAAATGCACATGACTGCATGAGAGTGTTATCATAATGTCATTTACGGACACATTTTCTTTGGCAAAGTAGTTTGGCAATCTCCACTGTCTTACTTGCCTTGACTAGTCAAATGGGTGGGAAACAATTCTATATGGATCTAAATCTAGCGAAATACCGGCTTCTGGGGCGATAAAATTAACTCTCAATCGGCGCATTAATGTGAACTAAGATCTCAAAATGTCTAATCGAGTTGATTTTAATGACTCAATCCAAAATTGATATTTGCTTGGTATTCAATTTGATTCCATGTACTGCTTTTCTTTCTTTGTACTAATTAGCCTTGCAGTCAAGAATAAGGGTAAGTCAATACCAAAGATGCCCAATGTCAAACCCAAGGTTAGGGTCAAAATCACTACTCTTGCGTATTCTTTCGGGTGTATCTTCAGGAGTATATATTGTTTGTCTCTAATAATTCCGGCACCGCGGAATGCTACACCTAGTAAGGGTTAGCAGGGTAATCAAAGAGCTCCAAACACTACTCATTGGAAAAAGGGGTAAATTGTAATAAGGTTAATGTGTTAACTAGGACACAAAAAAACAATCCAGGCAAATTCCATGTACAACGTTTTCCAGAGTTTCCTATTTTCGAAACAACAGCGAGTGAAATTGCATGTAAACCCTATCACATGATACGAGTGAGAGGTCTGCAATTTTCTCCATCATCTATTGAGTATACCAAATTGAGACTTCCGTACAAGACTGCTTGCACACGCCAATTGCTTCAGGAGGAAATATAGGTAGCTCTAGCATTCACATTTTCCCTATGTAGGTAGCTCTGCAATCTTTCATAGGGTGGAACCCGAAAGCCACCCCCGTTAGAACCAGTTCCTAGTTTTTGAAACGTGATACCTACCTGTTAAATTCAATTCTCAGTGTTTGGAGCATGAAATCTATTATGTTTGCCTTTAGAACCGACCTTGGAATCTCCCTTGTTATTTTGGTTCAGTTCTAGGGTCTACCCAAAACCTGCTTTTCTTTTTGTTCCTTTTTATGTTTTTTTTTATAGCAAAATTTAATAGCAATAAAACGGTTCAAAGTAAAAAATGAATGAGTACGAGCGAGCATAGGCGAGCCAGGAACAAGGGAGGCTTTTAAGGCTCAAATGAGCAACGGCAGC
The DNA here is from genome assembly GCA_021437795.1 of Rhodamnia rubescens. NCBI lineage: Eukaryota > Viridiplantae > Streptophyta > Magnoliopsida > Myrtales > Myrtaceae > Rhodamnia > Rhodamnia rubescens. The sequence continues at coordinate 2,552,711 of JAILYA010000024.1, forward strand.
CGCAGTGAGCGGGAGGGTGAGTCGCAGCAGAAAGACGCAGTCGTTAAGTGTCTGGGTGAGGTTGGAGAGCAGAGAAAAAGAGAGGTAGATAAAAGATAAGAGAAAAATTAGAGTTTCCAGATTTTATGAAGCCGTTCTCAAATTTGATCTGGTCCCTAAGTGGTTCTTCACCGGAAACCGAATTCCTCACCGATTCCAACAGAAACTTGCAATCGGACCAGTTTTCTGGGCGCTCCGGTCCTGTTCTAGAGTAGAACCAGACCAGTTGTACAGTCCTATATTATGAAGAGAGTCTAATTTGAAATAGGTCATAATCGATGTGATGATTCATCCGGATTCGGGTAGGACCCTCGGCTATTATTAAAGAAGCAAATGGGTGGATATTGTCCACCTACCGACCCCATTATGCTTGGACCATAGTCGAACCCGGAAATCAGAAGTGGCCTCTATGATTGCCATCTCTAGAATCCTAGAAATTTAAGAGAGAAAAGCTGGCAACATTCCAAAGAGAAGGCAAAAAGGAATAAGAAAAAGGCCCCAAAAGTAAACGATCCGATCATCATTCATACCACCAAACGTTAGTAGTGCAACACGTAGACGTTGTACTCCACGACGGCGTCGCCGGTCTTCGGGTCGAACGTGTGGGTGGTCGCCTGGGCGTACCCGCGGGCGAACCGGAACAGCCCGCAGCCGCCAATCACCGGCATCTCCCGCACCTTCTGGAACACCGGGTTCCGCCCCAGCACGGTGATGCCGCTGCCATTGTACTTCCCCGACACGAAGGCGAAGTTCATGACCATCATCAGGCCCACCTCCTCCTGCGACGCCGACGAGTACAGGCCCTGGGCGCGGCCGACGAGCTCGGACCCCGGGTCGGGGCGCATGGTCAGGGGGTTGTCGATCATGTTCATGAGGCCGAAGAAGGTGGCCGAGGCATTGGACGGCGGGGGCACGACGGTGACGGAGCTGGGGTGGGGGCCGCTCATGACGTCGTGCCAGTAGAAGCGGAAGTGGCTGAGCTTCTCCTTCCGAAGGTCGAGGCCCATGAGGCTCGGGTCGAGGGTGGTGGCAAAGCCGGAGGCGAGCGTCGGGATGGCAGAGGCGAGGAGGAGGAGGAGGGGAAAGAGGATCGCATTGAGTGGGGCCATGAGGAGATGCTTCTTTGGGCAGGCAGTGAACGAGAAGAAGTAAATGAGGTTACGACGTAGCCAGCGGGGCACGTGAACGAGGACGGATCAGACGGTTTTGTACTGGTTAGCTTTGAGCCGTCGAGTGAGGATTGCTCTTATAGACCTACTCCCGTTGCCCTCTACGGGCGAGGCAATGTTTGGAAAGCTAGTTGTGAGTTTTCCTTTTTTTTTTTCCGGAGATTAAGGAAGTAATCGAAGGCTACTTATGTGTATATTTAATTATCTTTAGACGAGAAAGTGCACATTATGTAGGTACATATTAGGCTCATGTCATATGCTTGCTAACCTGACTGATCAGGTAAGACTTGGTTAGGGGGGGGAAGGGGAAGGAATGATCCGATGGACTCAATTAACATAGCATGAATACGTTTACGACTCAATTGACAAGACTAAACGGTTCGGGACTGAATTGATAAAAGTGTAATAGGTTTAGCATTGTTTGGGCAATTTTTTCTCCAAAAGCTCTCTCAAAAGTTTTCGCCATACTCCTTTTTGTTTTGCCCAAGGCCTTTTACAAAGTCCAACCAAACGCATCCTATATCTTCACAGACTCGGTTTCACTTTCTTAGGAAACAATTAATCCAAAGTCTTCTAGTCTTTTGAATTCTAAACCCTACTCATCCAATGCCCTAGTTAGCATTGTCCAGATCTAGGATTGAGTCTCCCCCAGGCCCCCATCAGAATTGAGCAATCAAAGCATTCATATTGTCGAGTTGACAATATCTTTTTGGAATTATTAATTTGATCCAATCATGTTGAACATAAGGAAATGAAATTGGTTTGGAAGTTGAACTAACACCTTGTTAATTTCCCTACCAAATAATACTTGCAATCTCCCCAATCTCCCTGTCCCCCTTCTTAATCAAGGTTCCTTGAACACACTACGACCCATTGCTGGATATTCACAGCTTCTTCACCATCTTCATCAAATTTCTCAATTTGCTCCTCGATTCCACAATGGCAAACTATCAAAGGTTTGCGCGTTCGTTGGGATGGTCTGTCCTCGCTGTGTCTTTGATAATCGGTGAGGATTCTGTCGAAGCTCGCCGACTTTTTGAGACAACACTGCTCAAAGTGCCCAAACTTTCTAAGCCCGAAATTGCCTCACCTTCCTGGTATTCCGAGCTTGCCGAAGTCGGAATCGCCATCAATAGCGGAAGTCGAATTGCCGCCACCTTCTGAAATTGCCAAAGCCTGGATCACCGACAAAACCAAAGCCAAAATTGCCAGAAATGCCCGAATTCCCTCATGTCCCTGATTTCCCTAAGCCATCATTGCCTTCCGTTCCCATGATTTCAAGGACATGGTTGTCCCAGCTAATATTCCTTAAATCAATGTGATGTGAATTTTTTGTTGGGATACAACATGATACGGTTTAGTAATTTTATTCGGTCTATATTTAATGATCTGAGCATGACTCAGAATGGTACATATGTACTTGATTGCGACAGTTAGTGATATGAAGTGACATTTGTTACATAGTTTAATTTATGATGTCGCAAAGGAAGGATAAATGTGGCGTTTGACATTTAAACTTATAGATTATATAGGTTATTTTCTTTCGATGATAGATTACTCTAGAGCTCTTGCATTAACGCAATTGATCGAAGGAATCAAGGAATTTTCGAATCTGGACGTGGAGGTCATTTATTCATATCCTGCTAGTTGTGTTAGAGGTGTCAATCGGGTGAGTGGGGTCGGGTTTGAGTCGGATCGAATATGATCCGACCCATATTGATCCATTTAATCAATTTTGATTTATTTTTATATGGTGCGAATTTTATGATTCATATCCGACCCGATCCATATTATTTAAATACTTATATATTTAATCAAATCATGAAATATTTATTTCATAAAATTTAAAAAATGTAAAAACTGTTTAGTTGATCGTCGCTGCCCTCAACTCTGCCACCGACCACTGTCGCCACCGTGGTCCGCCCGCTTGCCGCTGCCGATCACCGGCTGCCCCCGTGGCCCGCCCACCACCGCAGCCCGTTTGCCGCTGCCGCCATGGTTTTCCCTCTCGGCTGATGTACCTTCCCAGCTATAACCCATTCTCGAAGCGAAGGTTTTACTTGCAAGTCCCGTTCTAATGCATCTCTCCCCGCTGTCTACACCTCCTGCAATTTCCACCGATGCCTCAGATTCTCTATTTCTTCAGTCCAGTAAAGGCTTTCTTGGTGCTCTTTCAATCTCTACTCTATTTCTTAACGCCCCTCTTTTTATCTATGAAATTTGGGTGGTGAGTCTGGATTCGTTGGGGGGTGCGGATCCAGGTTGTGGCTTGCCTCCTCATGCTTCAGATCTTTGGGACGAAGCACAATGCCAGGAGCAGCCATCGTCTCGCCTTCCCCTCCGGCACTCTGTCTCACCGTGCGAGGATGTGTTTGTTAGTGATTCGGGACTAGCAATCACGCCATTTGCCTTCGGTGGGCGGGCGACCGGGACGGCGATTTACTAGTGAATAAAAGTGATTTTGCGAGGCTATAAGTTGCGGGTTGAAAATGAATTGGGTTGAGACCCATATTTGAATAGGTTTCATAGGCCTAAATTCATATTTAATTCATTTTTTAAATTTGTTGAACCCATAGTTGATCTAAATAAACAAAAATGAGTTAAAAAAGTAGGTCAAAGACCCATACTAACATCTCTAATTGTGTGTAAACTGTCGTGTGCACATGTAAAAAGGTTGGATTTGATCGGTTCGCGAGACATGCAGGGCATTCCACGGGTTTGTAAAAAGTCAACGGCATGCAGAGCGGGGTGGGCCTTCGACACTGCAGTATGTGTGGTAAGCCTTTCGGTCTACCAAGTTTCCGATGCTATAAATCACATCCGCCACCGGTAATTGGAGGTTCTTCCGTGCTTCTAGATGCACCTACGTCACTTGTCTCCAAGTCTCAAGCCAGCACTCCTCACTCACAGACTATTATGCACCACACAGATTCAGCACCCGCTTTCCTCATCGCGTATTTTAACGCTTGGATATTTCGTCTGCTCATTCAAACACAAACATTAGGCTCCGTTAGTTCGCGAAAAGTAAATAATTAAAATTTTTTTTCTAAAAATAATCGTATGCATCGCTTGAAATAATTATCCAACGGATTTTTTGAAAATCCTAATGTCTAAGAGTGTGTTTGTTTCACGAGAAACTCCATGAAAACGGAAAAGATTTCTCGGAAATCATTTTTCAAGAAAACGGATTGCTTTCCTTTGTATGGTAATATGTGAAAAAAAAAATTACTTTCGGTTGACTAAGTCATTTTCGGTGAATAAAATGGGTGAAAATCCGAAAAAACAATTCTAGAAAAACACTTTTCTTGGAAAAAACACACCCTAAGTACATAAATGTTGAGAGATAAAAGTAGAGAGGAAGTGGAAGCACCGAAAAGAAGGAAGCAGCCACCAGCCGAACTTTACAACACGATTTGTATTTCTCCTCCATGTTGCACGTAAGCCATGACCTAATCGGCCAGGCATGGAGACTAGATTTGGACCGGAGACGCGAGCAATGACAGCATCAAGCAGCCCCTCGTCGAAGGAAAAGCCTCAGTCAACGTTCTCTTCTGTCCCTATATAAGTAGCACCTGCTCTTTACTTCATTTCACCGCCAAAAAAAAAAAAAAAAAAGACAACATTTCTTGAGTTCAGATTGGCAGAGCTTCAATGGCAGAGGAAGTAATATTGTTGGACTTCTGGCCGAGCGCGTTCGGGATGAGGGTCAGGATTGCCCTGAGAGAGAAGGGCGTGGACTTTGACCTGAGGGAGGAGGATTTCAGCAACAAGAGCCCCCTGCTCTTGGAGACCAACCCGGTCCACAAGAAAATCCCCGTCCTCGTCCACAACGGCAAGCCGGTTTGCGAGTCCCTTGTTATCGTCCAGTACATCGACGAGACCTGGAGTCCCGAGTCCCCTCTCTTGCCTTCCGATCCTCACGAGCGCGCCCGTGCCAGGTTCTGGGCCGACTACGTGGACAAGAAGGTAAGACAACAATGCCCAATCCTTGACACATTCCCTTTCTAAGTGTGCTTAACTTTGGAATACATGAAATGATGGCGCAGATAGCAGCGGGACGAGCAGTGCGGGTGTCGACGGGGGAGGCCCAGGAGGCAGCGAAGAAGGAGTACATCGAGGGCTTGAAGGTGCTGGAGGGAGAGCTTGGGGACAAGGCTTACTTTGGAGGCGATAGGTTTGGATATGTGGATGTGTCGCTAATACCGTTGTATAGCTGGTTCTATGCTTTGGAGACAATTTCCAACTTTAGCCACGAGAAAGAGTGCCCCAAGTTGGTGGGATGGGCCAAGCGTTGCATGCAAGAGAGAGCGTGGCCAAGTCCTTGCCCGATCAGCACAGGGTCTATGACTTGGCGTTGGAGCGCAGGAAGAAGCTCCAGGCGCAGTAATTCCTCTCCTTTGGATGAGGCTTAGCTCTTTCTACTTTCGCGAGTTCCTTTTTGAGTGTTTCTGGATCAACATCGTATTTGCGTTATGAGTCTTGCTAGCATGACATTGTGAAAGTGTATGATAGTGAAATCTTGGCATAAGATCAAAGGTGGGTCCCACCACGATTGCTATATATTCACAACAGCGCACATATACCTCAATTTTACAATTTTTGTTTCTGACGAAAGTCCTTTTCATGCATTATTGACTTGTTTTGCTCCCCATATTCATATGAGTATCATGCGTTACCAACATTATCAAACATGAAAACATGGCAAACAAAGCAAAAACAAAAGTCAAGGAAGATTCATTTCGGGATTTCTTATCGGTCGAAATGATCTCCTATTTCGTCGAATAATTTCCAACTTTGATAGTTGTTCAAAACTCTAGAATTTGCAATGAATCTCAGATTAGATTTTCTTTTGAGAACCTCATCCTCAAATTCACTCTATCTTAGAGTCAGTTCTTCCCAATTTTCAGAATACCTCTAACTCCGGTAATTTTTTTGCCGAGGTTGGTAGGCTAGTCAAACTATCAAGTACAGAATTTAACAATCTTGTACTAGGATCCCTACACGTTCCATAGTCTAAATGAGAACATTATAGATTAGCAAAATTACAACACGCCTCATTTTTTGGCATATGTTGACACCTAAATTTTGGTTACCAATTTAGAAATTTATCGCAGAAAATTTAGAAATCGACCCCGAACCCTAATTAGAAAATATTAGTTAAATTGCAAATAGATATTTGGAGCATTTTGCATTAATAGATAGACTCATATTTTGTATTTAAATCGAACTGGCGGTGGATGGACTTTGAATCTTGAATTAAGCCCACAAGAATGTGGAAATCAGTCAAGCCATGAACGTTGCGGGTGCTTTGCATATGAAGTGCCCAAATTAAGGAAAGATTATCTCAAAGAATGGAAAGGCGCGTGAATGGAAAGCGACAAAAAGGAAAATATGTGAAGAAATATTTGGTTGGAAAATGAATCGTAATAAGAGTATATATGGTCAAAGCTGGGAGCTACACGTGGGATTGAGGAAAGGAAAGAAATAAGAGCATAATATATTACGTATATTTCTTTCCTTTTTTGAAAGCTCAGTTGGAAAAAGAATTGTAATAGGATAATGTTGCAAGTTTTGAATAGATCGCATGATAGAATAAAATCATTAGTCAATTCGCATGTCATATAACATACATGGTTAGTTATACTAAATAAAAATTGCATGTCAGTAGGATTATGTTGCATAATTAAATGGTTGCACAATATGTTAGCTTAGTTAATGCATCAGAATATTTTGCATCTTTTCCCGTCATTGCATTTAGGGTTCTTAATTGTATTGCATACGATGTAGTTTAGGCATTTCATTAAGAAGTGAAAACCCCAAAAATAATCGTTTGCCTTCTTTTCCGCAATTTATTTGCCTCGGTTTATTGGATGCTTATTTCATGATTGTGCGCCTGCATGAACATCTTTGGCATGTTAGTGGTTTACTCCTAAAATGAATCTAAACTGTCTGCAAAGCATTTCTTCTAAATTGTAACGAAAGGGCGGTAGAGTAATTTAATGTAACCAAATCTCTATACTCAAAATCTCTGGTTCATAGGAGTAAAATAATTCTTCCGTTATTTTACTTAGATGTCTAGTCAACCTATCATAAATTGATTAGTTGCGATTGAATGAATTAATCTTTTTGGCATGTTAAATACTTAAACCTAAGTTACGATTTAGTATGAATTTGGGAGAGTCCGAATCAGGTTCAAAAGCTTAATAATCCATAGCCTACATTAAACGAAAATTTAGGTCGTGACATCCTAATATCAAGGTTATGTAATATTAGGTTATACTACCTCGTCATCAAGACCACAAAACCATTTTGGTTTATAGGCAACATCTCTGCAGACTTAGCTTTTCCTTCAATAATTGTCTTGATGCATCTCTGTGAATAATTATCAACCCCTTGTTTGAAGAATTGGACAAGATAAACTTTACTGTTATTTCATACGTGTACTTAAAGTACAAGGTAGCTAATGATTTATGACATTAGTTAGAATAAATGCAATAAAATTACTCTTGCCTCTATACATGGAAAGATAGAATCCCCTATGTTGATACCTAAATTTTAACTAATCTTGTTAGTCATTTATTTTGCATAAAAAATAGGAATTAAACTTTAGTTCCTGCCAAAAATAATTAATTCAGTTTTCATATCATGCATCGGATCATTGGTAGATGGGCATAATTAAATTGTTATGAGCTCAGTTGACGAATTGAATTGGATCTAATAGGACGCAAGTAACTCAGACCGACACCAACGACTCATTATAGACAAAGGCCTATTTTCTTTGCTAGTAGAGGCACATGGTTGAGCAGAACTTAAATTCCTTAAAACAAATTGTTGGAGATGAATTAAGCATCTCCAATGGCATATTAAAACTTTGGAAAAGATAAACTCAACCAAGAGAGAACCTTCGGAAAAATTCTGCTACATTTAGTCTCCTTCCTGCGAGAATCTTTGGTGAACACTGCAATAAGAGATCCAGTAGCTTTGACAATACTTTTGCTTCACGTCTAAAGTCGCCCACCGATTCCACAATCCACCATGATTAGCAGCATTATTTATTTATTTATTTAGGGGGCTCAGAAAATTGGAGAGAAAAGATAGAGAGAGTGCGACAAAAGAGGGTTATCGACCAAGCTGTCCGTGAGCTTAGTCCATTACCGCCAGGCCATTGCTATTTTGGTGTTGCAAACCCACGCCACGAGCATCGGTGCCATCAAAATTACTGCTCCTTGAGAGTCTTACACGAAGCAGTCCAGCGAGCTCAGCAAGTTGTTTACGCCATCATATCAGCGTGGTCAAAGTTACTCAAGCAAAGTCCAAGTGGTGCCCTTGATTTCCTGAAGTTCACAGTCAAAGAAAGCAGTGATCGGCTAATTAAGCTTGTAATTATGTCTTGTCTTCTTTTGGTTTTGTCTTGGTCTGACAATGCTCTCATGAATTCTGTGACTTCATATAGTGCTAGCAAAATATAATTTTTCAGGGAAAGCTTCGTCGTTGATAATCATATATTATATTCGCTGGTCATCGTGCACGAAGCTGCGTCTCTGTAACTGCACGAGAGTCCCTTGCCGATCCTTGATCCTTAAACGAATCAGTCCAAAAGTGGGAGCTTGAGCTGCAATTTTCGGAACAAATTTCGAATTAGGAAAGCAATCTTTGGACAGTCAAGGTAATTTTCTTATTTTGAACTTTGGTATATTCACTTGCCTATTTTGTGATTTATTTGCCTATCATGCATATTTACATCAAAGTGGATAGTTTTTCAAAATACAAGGTTGATTAGGAAAATTTCCTTTCCTAATCCGCAACTTGCCATACGATTGAGAACGTCCATCTTCAAAATTATTGATGGAATACTCGATTAGGCAAAAGATTTGAGTTTAATCATTAATTATAGGATTACGAATTAAAGATTGACTCAAATATTCGCGAAATATTTCAAAACTTGATTGATATATCCACTTTCTTGATTGCTATGATTGACATATTCACTTTCCTAATTTGATTTGAATTGTTTAATTGTCATATCTTTTAGAATATGTCCGTCGTATGATGTAATCTTGAAAATTCTAAAAGATTTGCATTCATTCACTTTCCATAATTGAAAATTGCATATCTTTTCAAAAAATAGCATCATGTAGATAATTGCACATCTAATATTTTTTTGTAAATAATTAGGTTAGATTGCATTTTAGGATAGAAATTGCATTTTTAAATAGAATTTTATGTCTAAAATAATCTATCTTAATATATAGGGTTTAGGTCAATTTAAACTCTAAAATATGCGAGATAAGTATTGTTTTGACATAATTCTATTTTAGGGAATAAATTCATCCGAAAATAAAATAAAAAAAGCATTCATCCTTGCTACGTCATCCTTGCCATGTCATAATTCTTGCCATGTCATATTAGTTTGCATTTTAGCATAGACTTCATATAGAATTGCATATTTAGGTTTTAATTAATTTGCACGTAACTTAGTTAATTAAAACTTAGTCTTATTTCGTATATTTGCATGTCATTTAGCCTAGCTTTGCATTTAAACCATGACATTGCATCATTTAGGATTGATTTCATGCATTCATTTAAAAATCGACAATTAAAAGAAGAACTATCTTGCGTGGCGCATGCTCCCTTGATTATCTTGATTTCTGGATGTTTAATTAATTGATTGTGCACCCGCATGATGACCTTTGTTAGTGACTTAGGTTAAAATCAATTAATATTGCCTTCTCAAATGATTTTTCATGAAATAAAATGGTACCGAAAGGGCGTTAGAGTAATCTAGCGTAATCAAGTCCCCCGAACTCTTAATCTCTGGTTCGTAGTAATAAAATAGTTCTTCCACTATTTTATTTAGGTTTCTAATCGACCTACTGTAAATGATTAGTGGCGAATCCGAATTCAAAATACATTGCATGTTAATTAATTGCAGCTTAAATTGTGATTTGGTATGGACTTGGGAGAGTCCGAGTTAAGTTAGTTAAATAATTAACCTGATAATCCATTAGCTTGAAATTCCTGAAATTTTTGGTCGCAACACCCTATACAAGGAAAAATAAAATTAGTTTGTCAATTTTGGAAACTCTTTTTGCACTTGCCAAAAGTGTAAGAATTGCTCGACTATTCTTAATTTGATTGAGAACGATTTCTGGAATTGCTTTGTTGTAGAGTGACATTTCCTCCAACATGCCCATGTAAGAAAGGCATTCCATTGTGAAGGTCAATGTTGGACCGTAAATGAATAAACCGTTGTCGTGTAAGAGGCTCTATTAGCGCATTTGCGAGTCGATGAGTGGACGTGTGCCTCACTCACAGCAAACCTTTGTTAACCATGCCACGAGCAAAGTGATAATCAATGGCAATGTCTCATTTTGGATTGAAAAAATAGGATTATTGCACACATAAGTAGCACCAATATTATCGTAAAAAAAGCTAGGTGTGGTTTAAGAGGATATTCCAAGTTCATGCAAGAGAAATTGAACCCATGTAAGCTAAAAAGCTATCGCAAAAACAAAGCAATACTTGGCTTTGGTGGATTAACAAGCAAAGGATTGTTGTTTTTCGGAGCGATATAGGATTCTCGCCAATATAGATAATGTATAGTCATCCGGATCGCCCACTCAATCAGTATTAGAAAACACATGAGGTGATGGAGAGAGACTACATTGTAAGTGCAGGCCAAGATTGATAGTCCCTTTATGATAACGTAAATCATATTTAATAGTAGGGGTATGCAACCGGATCGGGTTTACCCAAAATCCAAATCAGACCACCCGAAAAATGAGTTTGAGAATCGGTTCTCATTCAAATCGGTCCGGGAATTGAATCTAAATTTTAACGGTTCGAGTAGGACCAATTCTCGATTCCAAGTACCTAGGAACTGGATTGATTTTGGAACCGATTTTTAACAATTTTTTAAATTTTTTAATCTCGCTCACATTACCTCCTTTCTTTTTGGTGGATTGTAATTTCTATTTCTCATATTAAAGACTGTTGCTTTTGGTTGATAGTAAGTTTTATTATTCATTTTTTATTTTGAATCATTTCATTGCTACTTATATTATTTTTGTTGGGGAAAAAAGAAAAGAAAAGAAAAACAGGTTCTTAGGTAGACCTTGAAGCCGGACAAAAAAAAAAAAAAAAAGAGGAGGTTCCAAAATAGGTTTCGGAACAAATAGGTTCGGTTCCATGTTTCAAATCGATTGATTTCGGGGTTTAAGTTCGGAACCTACCCACCCGGCCCATACTCACCCATATTTAATAGCACTCCAAACATGGTTGCATGTATGAGGTGACCTATAAACAAGAGTGAAAGAGCTAACAACTAATGGGGTGGCAATCTCCTTTGCTCCAAACATGGTTGCTCGACTAAGAATGTCTCTTATATTATTTTGTTTTGTGAGAAAGATATAAGACTTTATGGGGATCACCTCAATTGTCAAGAAGTGATGTAGATCACTAGATCCTTGTTGGCCTCTTATTGGAATCAAAGCTAGATTTAGAGGGTGGTGGAACTTGATAACATTGAAGATTGCTTTTCGTTGGAGAACAAGAAAATTCCATGTTTGAGTTTGACCGATCAAGAAAGTTGACTCTCCAAAGGGATCCGTACATTGGATCTTTTCGCGGCACCAAGAGGGTACAAAAAGAAGAGGCTCACATGTATCATCTAAACATAGAGTTACTGGGGGCCCATGTAGTAACGAAGGAAAACAAAACAAAAACCAAGGTTTGCTTTCTGTCCGCAACAGTTCAAAAGGAAAATATTACTTCGTAGTTTCCTTTCTATAGATGAGCCGCCGCGAGGAGGAAAAAAGAAAGAACGTGAAGGAGTTCTTGATTCCGCCGTACATAAAGCTTTTGTTTGGACTTAATGTGATGGCTGGAATTTTCGACAAATTTGTTTAGAGTACGAAACGGATTGTGTAATGAAGTTTATATTATGATCATAAGGTTATATGATGCTAAATAAAATTTTTCTTTGAGACTCGGTGTAATGGATTGAGTAATTGACGATGATGTGATATTATGAGTTGTGGACAACGTTATGAAATTTTGTTTTGATCCAGGTGAGTTCGCCCCGGAATTGAGCGCGAAATGGACCATGTTTGGCCGATCCATTTAAGACCCCCTATATAAACCTTTCCCTTCTCTCTCTTCTCTCATTCTCTCTTCCCCTGCCTTCTTTGCGATGCGCTCCCCCTCTCTTTCTCGTGGACTTTGCCCCTCCCCTTCCCCCTCGTTACTTCCGTCCAAGAGCTGAGAGACCCACGCCACGCCCTCATCGCCCATTCGAGCTCACCATTGACGGTGACGGCAACAGAGACGCCCATCGCTCCTTGACCTTGTTTAGCTCTCATCCCCTTTGTTTGAGCTTGTTGGCCATGGGTGGTCGCACGGCGAAGAGGAAGGCCTGAGCTTCATTTGGCCGCTGATTGGCTTCGTTTTTGCTCTATTTTGATTATGAAGCAAGTGAAGCTTCTAACTCTTCTGTTTACTTGCCGATTTGTCACTTGATTGGCCGAGACATGGGATTTTGAAAATGGGTATTTGCAACCGAAGTTGGTTCTGCATGAGCAAGGAAATGAGATTGATTGTGTAATCCATTGCTTGAGCTAGTGTCTACGAGTCTTGGGTAGGTCGACTATGTAGTCTAATCATGTGAATTTTTGTTGAATGGATTGAATTTGAGTTGCCTAAACCATGGGGGTTCGGCCGTTTGTGTGAATGGTGAGTGGGAAGTGTGGGTAATGGTTTTTGGTCTTATTCTTGGTTGTGCTTGGGCTATGGTGTCCTATTGTTGTTGGATTGTCCTCTTGCAGTGTCTAGTTGCATTACATTTAAGAATCATGACATGAGTTGTGTCTGAATATGTGAAATGTGTGGTCAAGTTTGTGTGGGATGGTTGTCTGACTTGATGAGTCCTGAGTGGTTTGGATTGCATTTGAAATTGAGTAATTGATCCTAGGATCCCGCCGGCCTATGTCCCGATGAGGATGTTTGATATCTGCCTATGTTCGGATAATACCCCATGGGAGCCTGAGTGAAAATAAAAAAATCCACGGCCTGTGCCCCTTGGAATGGAATGCTTGAGGCCTGTATCCCTTGGAAGTCTCAGAGTTGGGGAGAAAATTGAGGCCTGTATCCCTCATGATTCACATGGCCGGTGTCCCATGGACGAAAAGCTAAGGTATTAATCCCTCATAATTGAAGCCTATGTCCCTCGGAAAAAACAAATGAGGCCTGTATCCCTCATGAACTCGGAAATGAAATGATAACTAATGAATGAACTTGTGGTCGGTTGCATGTTCATATCACGTGAGGTCTTGTTGCATAAGATGTGTGGTGTTGTCACAAATTTCATGCCTGCATATTCTGAATATCGAGTCCTACTTGATTGGATGATTGAATCGCTTGTTAGTTGTTGAATTACTTTTTTCATTGTTGAGCTTCGGCTCGCCCTCATTGAATTAACCCTTTTTCGGATACCCTTTCATTTGAGAAGTAGTGGACATAGACGATAGACTTGGAGCATGGCGATGGCGATAGTGGATAGTACTATAGAGTAGACGTTTCCCTTTGTAATCCTCCCAATATATTTTTGTATTTGCTTGTGTAAAGAAGACAATGTAATGAACAAGTTATCTATTATAATACCGAATGTTTTCGCTTGCATGATTTGTGTGTGCTATCTATGTGCCTTTTGTATAGATTAGCAAACCCTATGACTAAGGCCATACCCTAATAGGCATGCCTGCCCTTTCTTTATGCATGCACTTGTGGGATTTGTATGGCCGCCGTTTGTTTTTAGTTGTCTAGCTTCCGCATGCCCCCTCGAATATATACATAATATAATATTAAAGCAGAGCCCGTTAGTAATAAGAACGGGCGAACGCCCTAGACGTCCCTATTCGTTACACTTGAACACTTGGCAATTTGTAACGAGCTGTTTACCTTCAAAATGAGTTATTTTATTTATAAATACCGTGGATTTTGACTTAATTTTGGTATGGAAAACACTCGAGCATGTGAGCAATCAGCTCTCATTCTCCAATTATTGGTGGAATATTTGATACCGGCTCTACCCGTGGAGTAGGTATCAACACTCGGATCAAACCACGTAAATCTCTTATTTTCTTTATTGTTTCTCGTTTATTTTTTTGGTTATTTCAGGTTAATTTAATTATAAGATCATGTCACTTTTCTCATTATTTACAATGTTTTTAGTTAAAATTTACCTACAAGTGCTCTCACAAGCTTTTGCAAAATTTTGCATCAATTCCTATCAGGATCAAATCATCTTACATAAATCAAGAAATGAGCAATGATTCTACCATGTTTGTATACCAAGAGTGATTAATTTGATTGGGATTGGATAAATCCGAATGAAATGACAAAGAATCTAAGTGTTTGATACTATGTGATTAGGATATGACTTATTGACAACACCCGATGGTTGTTGCATACAAAATTCCTCCATAAGAGTGCCATGTAAGAAGGAATTTTTGACATCTAATAATAGAAGGGGCCAATCGGTTGATAAGGTTAGACAAAAAAAAAAAAATCGGTGGTTGTTGCATATGGACTTCCTCTATAAGAATGCCATATAATAAGGCATTCTTGACTAACAATTGTAGAAGAGGCCAATCGGTTGATAAGGCTAGACAGAAAAAAAAATTCGTATTGTGGCAGGTTTAGCAACTGGGCTAAGCATATGGCCACAGTCAAGTCCTGACCGATAGTGGAATCCCTTAGCTTGTACCGAGCTATGCTACAATTTGAGTTTTTCTTGGCTCCAAAATATCCACTAACAGCCAATGATATTATGATGTGGCTCTAGTGGTACAAGCTACCATGTACCATTTTGGAGGATTATATTAAATTTCTCCGACATGGCAGCATGCATTTTGGGTCTTTTAAGGCTTGGGAAACAGAAGTGGTTTAGATGATGGGGGTAACGGATATTTGGTGGCTGAGTGTATATGTTTGGGTTTGTAAATGTTATTGTGGGAGCGAGTGATCATTCGATGAGAACATGTTAATAACTGTAACAATTGTGATGGAGGGGCCAGATGCAGTGCTTGAGTCCGTGGGAGGCATAAATGGAGCTTGTGTGGCTGATGATGAACTTGCATTGGGGATGTTAAATTGGTATATCAACCAAAGTTGTAAGGCCTTTAAAGTGATGATCTAGAACTTCTCTGACCATTCAATTTGGAAGACTCATTTGACCATTAATGGCATGGATATGGCTTAGGTGTCTAGTGTTGGAAAAGGCGGCTGAATTTCTTATTAAAAATTGAGAGGGTGCACATGTACTTGGAGGTGGTACAAACATGGACAAAGAAGTGCTACGACTCAGCAGTTTATCATGTTTGGTGGAAAAATAGATGGACTAATCAAACAGCACATGGCAAGAGATAAAGACTTTGTTTAGTTGATGGTCATAACACTTGTAAGCACTTTGATTAGGAAAGCAACCAAGAAAAATGCAAAGTTTTGGTCAATAATCAAGTATGTGCTTGTCATATGGCTTAATCCAAGGACAACATATTCAACCAAAGACTCCAAATTTTAAGTAATTTGGGTAGGGGACGAAAAGAGTCTCAAAAGGATATTTGAGTCCTTAGACTGGCGTAGGTAGATAATTTTGAAAAGCAATGTAAGACGCCTTTCGAGAACAATGCCTATGACGACACTCCACGATTCAATTATGTTGGTGTGTGTGGAGGCGTATGCAAATATATAATCCCACAAGATAAGAAAAATTATTCTAAATTCAAATAGTCTCCACCACCATTCAATTAAACTGATACTACAAACATAATACAGTTCCATCTGCATACCCATTAAATCATAGCCGAGGAGCAGAAAACTAAGTTGAGATATCCAAGAAGGATAATTTCTTGGTGATAACTTGAGAGGTAGCTGCCCATCCGCATTGATTGACACAAGCATATTGGTCTTATTTGAATAAGGGCTACTGACTAACATAGGAACGCTAATCTTTGAGGATTCTTCTGCCATTGGAAAAAAAAAAAAATACATTATATGCCGGTGAGCAATAGGTTATGATACCATGAAGATTTGGACAAGATACACTTTGCTTTTGTTTCTTGCATCTATTTAAAGTGCAAGGTAGGTAATGATTTCTGGAAAGACATTAGTCAGAACAAGTACAACAAAATAACTTTTCTGAGCTACAACCTCTATATATGGAAAGATAAAATCTTCTATACGTGGAAAGATAAAATGAGATTGTCAACTTTGGAAACTCTTGCTTGCCAAGAGTACAAAAATGACTTCACTTATATATATATGATTTAGAGCAATTTCTGGAATTGCTTAACTGTAGAGAGATATTTTCTTCAATATTGTATGCCTTCCATGGCAATGCTTGATATTTTGTGTTTGAGATTTCATATTCCGGTCCTTCCATGGCAATGCTTGATCCTTGCGATGTTTTCATTTTTATTGCTTTTGCAAACCCATTCCCCCTTGGAAAATAAGTTCCTCCGAGTAATCTCACAAAAAAATGCGTCAGGAATCTCCCTTCTCTGCATTACTTTATTCAGCAAATGTTGTAATCTTTTTGGATCCTAAACCTTACACATCCAATGTCCTAGATAGTGTTGCGACCTATCTCAAGGTGAACCTCTAAGGCGGGCATGGACAGTTACTCATTAAAGAGATGAGACCCTGTCACTTTGTGCAAACTCACCCAAGCCCGGATCATTCGTAACTTGTGATTCGATTGACATGCAATTTATGTTATCATTTGGAGTTGCCACTAATCGGTTGTGGGTCAAATATCGCCAAAGTAAAATGCAAAAGTACATTTTACTTTTGCAAACCGGAGATTCATGAAAACGGATACTTGATTACGCTAGCTTAATATTATGTCCTTTCGTTACTTATTTTTTTTTTTTTTTTTGGAAAATATTTTGCATATAGTCTTTATTGATTTTAAGCTTAAACCACTAACATGTAATGGGTGATCATGCGGGTGTGTACACACTAATGTACACTCAATAATCAAATATATAAATAAATTATTGAAGAGATTGAAAAATCTAGAATGGAAATAGATCCTTATTCATCATCCATCGATACAAGGGTTTTGCAAACTTAGACTTATGAAACGAACATGCGGTGATGAATCCATTTTATTCACGAAAATGACGATGAATATGACTAATGCACGACTTACACTATGTGAGATAGCCAAAATGCAATGTAAATTGATTCCGACCAAAACCGATCGGAAAGATTAAATTGGTAAATCGTCAAAAGGTTGATGATTAAACTAGCACAATTGAAAGGTTTATGACAAAATTGGCTATTTGTTAAAATGTTTATAACTGAATTGGCATAAATGCAATAAACTAGAAATTTGTTGGTATTTTCCCCTTGCTTATGAGATATTTATCTAGACGCTAATTTGTGGTTTGGATTTTGATAAAGGAAGCCGTTAACCCGAGAGTCTAACAAGATCGTTAGTTATTTCTCGTCTACACAATCTCCCAATCAATAAGTGCATTATGCAAAATACACGATGATTGTGTGTAGATCTACGATTGAGATTGTACAATCCCGTACAATATTGTCAAGAAAGCATTAGATACCTCCAACTTTATAAATTTTTGTTTGAGATTTTGAATGGAGCTTCACCGTAAGGTATTCTTGAAGTGAAAACAAAAAGTTGGGCATTTTAATGCCCGCCTTGGAAGATGGGATATATATATATTTTTGGTCACAAAATGGGATATAATTGAAAATGAGATAAAAGGGAGGGTTTTTCTATGACACTACCCTTCCCAATAATCCAAAACCCTAATTTAAAAAGTCAAGAATCACCATGACCAAAAACTCCTGCAATGCCACGTGTATTACTCCTTCATGCGACACCTAAGCCATGACCTCATCGGCTGCGGCATGAGAAAATATTGCGTGAGTGAGATACTCCACGCTGGATTAATAGAAAACCATTCACGGATCGACACGTGGCATGCCGGGTCCCACCCGTTAGAATTTTAAAAAACGCAGGAGGAGATCTCCCGTTATCTCCTTCCGTTATCTCTCTCCCCCACAAGTTCACGATTCTGTTTCTCTCTCCAAAGTTCACGACTTGGCCTCCCCCTCTCTCTCCAAGTTGGCTCCTTCGACTTGAGCTTCGCTCGACGACCACGCCGGTCCCTTGATCAAAAGCACGAGCGCTTCCTCTGCCGTCCCGGAGCCCCCTCTACCACCACCTCATCTCTCTCTAAGTCCTATCTCCCTTCCGCGATTTCGCCCGCGATTTCGAAGTGAAAGTTTCGCTTACCCCATCGCCTCCCGTTAGGGTTTTTCTTCCTCCGCGTCGGACGAGTTCAGGAGTTAGGGGAAGTCTTCGCCTCGTGTTAGGTTTTTTCTCCTCGGCCCGACGACCTTCAGGTTAGGGTTTTTTCCCCTCTTTCTCCGAGTTGAGACTCTTTGGAAGAAATTTCATTGGGCGGCGTTCGGTTGATAAATTTCAGCTTATAGAAGCTGCGTCCGTTTAATTGGCATATTCATGGAAAAAAAAATTGGCATTTGATTAGGTATTTTTTTAGGGGATTGAGATTTTTGCTTGTTGGTGGTTTATTTGTTTTTGGTCACCATATGCTGTTTTGGTACTTCATATTTTGTTTGAATGTGTCTTGTATAAGTATCGCATCCGATTTCTCTAGTGGCAGCAGAGATTTTAGAACCCCTTCAATATGAATAATTTTTTGGAACTTATTGCTGGCTTTTTTTTTTTATTCAATCGCTGCTCGGGCTCACCTATTTTATCATATTAGGATTATAATGAGATATGTATTCCAAAGAATTATTTGGAGATATTTTCTCATGATGAATACAATAGAACTTATCTTTGTTTCGAGTCCAATATAACATATAACAAACTATTTCGGGGAAAAGTGATTGTTCAAAGTCCTCTCATTTCTCCTCGTAAGTGACCTGGGTGTGGCATAGGTTATACGTTCTTTCTTGATTTGTCCACATAGGCTAACCAAATTATCATGCTAGTTTCATTTGCTTTGGTTGTTATTGGTTCCTAGTTTTCTTCATGGTCCGTCATTGAACTTTATAACAGTTGATAAATTTCAGCTTATAGAACTGCGTGCGTTTAATTGGCATATTTGCAAAAAAAATGGCATATGATTAGTTTTTTTTACAGGATGTAGATTTTTGCTTGCCGGTGATTTATTTATTTTTAGTGCTGCATTTGGTCACCATATGCAATTTTTGGTACTGCATATTTTTTTTGAATGTGCGATGTACAAGTGTATGTGTTTGATTTCTCATGTTGGAGAGATACTTCCCAAGTGGCGAGAGAGATTTTATAACTCGTTCACTATGAATAGTTTATCGAAAATTACTGCTATTATTTTTTCTATCCAATCGCTACTCCGGCTTAGCTCTTTTATCGATTAGGATTCGATGATATATATATACACTCTAAAGACTTATTTGGAGATCTTTTCTCATGCCATTACAAATGAATACGGGAAAACTAATCTATTGGTTTCTCAAATTGGCATCCGATTGTATTTTTGTGGGAGAGATTTTTTTTGTTGCTTGTGGTTTATTTACTTTTCATGCTGCATTTGATCACCATATGGGTTTTCGGTATTGCATATCACCGTATGTATTTTAGGTACTACATATTTTCTTGAATGTGTGGTGTAAAAGTGTGTTGTGTCCGATTTCTCATGCTAGAGAGACACTTCCCAAAGATCATGCTACTTCGATTTCTCATGATTGTGTTCTAAAAGAGTTTGTTTTGTATTTGATCGGGAGGGAACTACAGAATTATCTCTTTCAAAGTCATATATCCCATCAATTAACTTGCGGGTGTAAAGTTATTGGATGGCTGAATTAGAGGTAATTCTTCACTCGTACTATGTGAAACATAATTTGCTTTCTTAGATAATGGATGAAATATTATTTATCTTGTAAAAGCACTACGTTAATTACTTTTTGTCCATTTCATTGCAAGCATGAAACTTCCCATCTTGCACATGTAATGCGTGATTTGGAAAAAGGTTTTGAGTATGCACTAGGGATGGTTTTTTCAAATGAACGTGAAGCATATCATAAGTATGTGGCCTATGCAGTTGACAAAGGATTTGGAGTGAGGAAGGGTAATACGGTTGAAAATAGAAAAGGAGAAATAACTCGACGGATTTTTATGTGTAATTGTGTGGGGCATTCTATTAGCTCATCCGATCAAGAAAAAAGTATGAGAGATGTGAAGTCGGATCTGGGTGTCTTGCTCACATCAAATTTAAGGTTGATAATGGTGTTTGTGAGGTGATAGAGTATGTTTCCGAACATAATCATGCATTTGTACCGGATGAACAGAAGCATTTAATTAGATGCGGAAGAATTATATTTGATCCTTGCAAGGGTGTGATAGTTGATATGATTAAAGCAGGCATTGGAGGAACTAAGACATATAAGTACCTATCAAACAACGCAAGAGGAAGCAAAAACTTAGGGTTCATCCTGCGTGATTCTCAAAATTATGCGCAGAGAAATAAAGCCAATGATATAAGTGGGGGAGATTGTCAAAGTCTTTTGAATCATTTTCATTGCATGCAAATGCAAAACCCAATGTTTTTCTATGCTATATGTATATCAAGAAGGCAGATTGACGAACTTATTTTGGAGAGATAGCTTGTCCAAATTTGATTATGACTATTTTGGTGATGTGTTGGTGTTTGATACTACATATCGTACCAACAAATATAACTTGAAATGTGCACATTTTGTTGGGGTTAATCACCATTGGAAGAATACTCTATTCGATTGTGCATTTTTGTTGGATGAGACGCTGAATCATTTATTTGGTTATTTGAAGTTTTTTTGAAGTCTATGGAAAATAAGGCTCCGAAAACCATATTCACAGATCAAGACCAAGCCATGGCAAAAGCCATTAGAACGGTGTTCCCGAATACACAACACCGTTTATGCACTTGGCACATTGGAAAAAATGCCAATCAAAATATTCCACAACTTTACCATCAGCTTGATTTTAAGGTTAAGTATTTATTATCGCTTATGTATAGATGTAGATTAGAGGACGAATTTGAATTTACTTGGAGGGAAATGGAAAAGGAGTGGGATACCTGGGAATAACAGTTGGCTTCGGAGATTATATGAGCTTAGACATAAGTGGAGTTCAGCTTTTGATCGTGATATTTTTACATGTGGTATTCGCTCAAGTCAAAGGAGTGAGAGCACTAATAATGTCTTCCAACGTAAGTCAACAAAGACATTGACTCTTGTAGAATTTGTCCACCACTATGAAGAACACTGAAACATATGAGAGAAATTGAAAGTCAAGATGATTACAGTTCTTGTGGGAAGCCCAAATTGCAGGTTAACCATGGGATCTTGACACATGTTGCTCCATTGTATACTCGTACCATTTTTAAAAGGTTCAATGAAGAATTTTGCAAAGTCTGTCGGTACAGATTTTGAGTACTACATTTGATGGATTGGTTTATGTATATACTCTCAAGTGTGTGGGGAATCAATGTGAAAATGTTGTCACATTTAATGCAGCAGAATTTTCAATTTCTTGTGAATGCATATTATTTGAATCAAAAGAGTGGTTGTGTCGCCATGCATTGCATGTATTGATTGCAAACACATCCGACACGGGTATTCCATCTTCCTATATTTTGAAAAGATGGACGAAGGGTGCTAAACAAGGGAATGTGGATGATGAATCTCATCAAATCTCACCGGGTCCATCTAAATTCAATCATTTTTCCACGTTAATGCATGAAGCTTTTGAAGTGATGAGTTTGGGCTCCGAAGATGTAAATACCATGGGAATAACGAGGAAGAATTTGCAAAAAACGAAGGCTGAAATTTTATCTTACAAGTCAAGTGTGGTTTTGAATGATGATGTTACTGATGATTACGATAATGCGCCCTCTTTGTGTGAGATTTCAGTATTGGACCCCCTTCAAAGGAAAGGAAAGGGAACAAGTTATGGAAGGCTTAAAAGTTCAAATGAGAAAAAAAAGAAAAAAATTTAAGAAAGGAACACCTCCAACGCCAATAGAAAGTCGAGGTGAGTGACATATTTTTCTAGTTAATATGATTAGTTAAATATTTTGCTAATATTACATGATGCCATTTAACATATTTATTATTTTGTATTGTAGAGTTGGTTGTCCATGCAACACATGATGAAACTAATTTTCAAGATTATTCGAATAATTCGGATCGGATACGAAGTGCCTTTTATCCTAGCAACATCGGTGGTCCTACAAGTAAATCTAAATTTTCATAATCAGGTGTGTCTCTTTTAGTCCTCCATATTTTATTAACATTTTACTAATTTGGTCAAATTTTTATATAGGTCCAACCACCATACGTTATGCTGCCGGGGATTATGAATAGGTTTTGCCCGTTCCCTAGTACGGTATTAATTGTTTGGTGTATTAACTTGTGTCTTATCTACACCGCTTCTATCGACATAAGAAGCGCTTAATTTAGTTACATTCTGCTAATGGGGTCCTTCTTTTGTGTAGATGCAATCACCCTACATCATGCCGCCTGGGGATTATGAATGGATTTTCCCCATTTACTAGTCGGGTGTTTGTTATGAAAATCATTTTAGGTCCGGGTGTTATTTCATCTTCTTATTACTATTGTAATATATATTGTCAATGATTTCTCTTGGATAGATGTTGGAGTATCATGATAGATCTCAAGGAACCATCTTGAGTTAGGTACGACTTGCCTTTTGTTGATGAGGGATTATTTGAGACATATTTATCTAGGCATGTTGATTAGTGAAAGGTAAATATATTTGTTTTTTCTTTGTACGGGGGTCATCAAACTCTTTTCAGCATCCTGGGATGAATGAACCTAGTGATTTTGAAGGTACATTGATTTCACCCTATTGAACATCATCTTTAACTCTTTTGCCTTTTGCCATGTAAAGTTCAAAGTCACCAAGCTAACTATGCATCGACACTCCTACATTAGCATGCTTTTTCCTTCTCTTTATTTTTACAATGCATTAGAAGTGATCTTTTAACTCAACAATCAAACTTCTGACTTCGGGTGAAGAGACGCCTGTGCATCTGGAAAATGCAAAAACAAAAGAATATGTTAGAAGTGGCTGCAGCGAAATTTAGTTGGTAGTCATAAAAGAATGTGGTCATTTGAGCTATTTCCTGCTAGGTAATCAGGTGGTGGCAGTTGTGTTTATTGACATGAACAGTTCCTGTATATGATTCTTTAACGGTTGGTTCCAACTTCTCCAATCCCATGGGTTTACACTACATGCAATGCATTGATCACATGTTTTCAATCAAATAAGCTCTAGGGAGATGGAGAAGATAAACTTCTTCAACGGTATACTGAAAAGTGACGTCTTCGTGGCCGTGCTCACTTGCACTGTTGTCGTCCAAATCATAATCAGTGAAAAACTGGAAACATTTGCAAACACATCCTCTGAGCTTGCAACAGTGGTTTGTCGGCATTTTACTTGGGTTTCTGGGCATGCCAATCGCAACTGCTTTGATGATCCATGTGGGGTCTGGATGATATGGCCTGCAGTTTTAGCCTAAAACTAGGATTTTAGTTTTCATGACTTTATTTTTGCTTTTATTCGCCCTTTCTTGGTCATCGATTTGTAACTTTGAGCGAGCGGCCAGTTTTTGGTACTATAAAGCTTCTGAAGCTTCCAAAGTTTAGGGCTCAAGTTGCTGCATAACTATGACTTTTGATATTCAATTTCCGACTTTCATGAATGACATTATTTTTTAACGAGACCATTGGTCTTATACAATTGCCAACAGCTGACTATTATATGAACTCGAAGGTCCAGTCATAACTTGCAATGTGACAAGCCAAAGTGGACCAACAGAAGAGTGTACTAACGAGGAACGTTGAATCCAAACGTGACTTGTTTTCCAATGACTATGTTCCTCCCATTTTTGCCATGAGATATGTTTTGGGGCTCACATGGTCTGCTTGCTTGACATTATTCAATTTTAGTATGCATGTCTTTACTTTTTTATCTGTAAAACTGAAGAAGAAATTTTGGGTAGGACGGTGGAATAATCCTACCAGAAATCTCAACCAAGATTCCTCAGCTAGATAAATCCTTGCTAAAAAACGCCCATTGAATCCTGCTCTTGGTCAAAAGAAAGGGACTATCAAATTGCCAAAACAAGTGATAATTTTTCACTCAACCAAAGAAGCTTGGTACTGGTTTTTCTCTGTCCATAGCCCGAGCCACTGATTGCACAAAGAGATGATTGCCATAATCCAAAATAGAATGCACACAAGGAGCAATAAAAGTTTGGAGCCAGCAAAACATAGTGCTTGATTCAAGCTAGTAAAATTATAAATTCCTGCCATCTACTTTTTCTAGACAAATAGACCAAAAAAAAAAAAAAAACAAAGACAAACGAAAAAAGCACATCTAACTATTGAGACATTTAAATGGCGCACATTATGCCTTGATCCCTGCACCTTCTCCTCAACGATCTTGAGTTGATCTTTCAAATGCTCAAACAAGTAAAATGTTTCTCATCACTACAAAAAAACAGGGCTTTAGCGACAAATTTTGCCATGAAAAAATGGGGAAAATTCGTCGCTAAAACAATTTTGCATTTAAAATTGCGACAAAAAATTTTTCGTCGCCAATTCGGCGTCGCAAAATTTAGCAACGAAAAGTTTCAGTAAATCGTCACTAATTAGCGACGAATTTTTTTCGTTGTAAAATTACGTCGCACATTAGCGATGAACTATTTTCGTGGTAAAATTCGTTGGTAATTTGCGACGGATAATTTCGTGGCAACATTAGTGGCAAATTAGCGACGAAATTATTTTCGTGGCCAAATTAGTCGCTAATTTGCGATTTAACATAAATTAGCGTCGAATTTGTTTTCGTGGCAAATTGTCGCTAATTTGCCACGAACATTTTCGTGACAAGATTCGTGGCAAATTAGCAATGAATTTCGCCATGAAAATGTGTTCGTCGCTAATTTACCATTAATGTGTTCATGACAAAATTCGTGGCTAAACTAAGTTGCGAAGTCGCTAATTTGCGACGAACATAAATTAGCGTCGAATTTGTTTTCGTGGTAAATTCGTGGCTAATTTGCCATGAACATTTTCATGACAAGATTCGTGGCAAATTAGTAACGAATTTTGCCATGAAAATGTGTTCGTCGCTAATTTGCCACTAATGTGTTCGTGACAAAATTCGTGGCTAAACTAAGTTGCGACGAAATTTGCAACGAAAATTATTTTGTCGCTAAATCGGAGTAGCAAGATGTTGCGATGAAAAGCACGAGATTTCGTCGCTAATTTGCTACGAAACTTACGTCGATCGCTAACTTGCGACGAAAGTATTAGTGGCACATTTCGTCGCTAATTTGCAACGGAAACTCTTGCGGCTAAAGTTGTTGCTAACTTACCTTGGTGACGAGTTTTACTTACGGCATTTGCGTTTAAAAGCGATTAGTGACGAATTTTTTCATCGCAAAGTTGTTTTTGTTTATCATCGACCGCATTGATGAATTTTACAATAATTTAGCGATGAAATTAGCGACGATTGGGCACGAATTTCACAACGAACTTTTATAATTTGTGATTGTATGATAAAATAATTTATTTTATTTTTGATTTTAAATCTAATTAAAAGAAAAATTAATTTCTAAAATTTATAGTTAACATTGATTAAGTAAGTAAAAAGATATAAATATTATAATAAAATGAAAAAGGAGGAAAACTATATTTAAAACAGCAAGAATGTACAATTGGTACAAATACACGTAAGAAGTGGCCCTTCCATTGTTTTGACTACCGGAAAAAAAAAATCTAGTTCAAAGGGACACGAAAATTAATCCGGAATACAAATGTGAAAAAAAAAGAGCAACTTACTCTAGAATAATAAGAACATTAGAGGAATGAATCAAAGATATTGATTTTAGAGACAAAAATCACACACCACCTGCAGTGTCTCTATTGCATCAGCCTCTGAATTGAAGTCAATAGTATGAGCTTGCTGCTTCAAGCTTCATGGAAAGAAACTGGAAGGGGCAGAAAGAAAATGAGCATCAATTGATTATCTTTGGACAAGAATGAAAAGCAAAGGCAAAAAAAAAAAATGAAGGACCAAAATGAAATTTTGGTTTTTTTTTTTCGATTTTGGTATACCCACTTACCTCAACTCGACTCTGCAATGACCTGACATAGTTAATGATCTCATCCAGCATCACTGCCATTAGTGACGAACTGTAATTTTGAAATCCTATATGATCATATGAAAACATAACTATGAAGTTTGTGCAACAAAGGGAAGAAGATTGCTTACCTGATAGCACCCAGGAACAAGATCCTACAGAAGCCACAATGATCAATATCGAGCGCCTGCATGAATGGATTGAAAAAAAACCTATTGTTGCTTTGAATACTAATAAAAGCTCGATATATTAAAATAACAAGTATAATACATACTCTTTTAGACCTTTTAAAGTCTCTTTACCATGAAAACTTCGGGCACAAAAGGAAAGTTAAGACTCCTATTGCACTGAATAAGTTTTTAATTGAGACCAACTTAAGTGAACAAATCTTGTCACGGAATCGACATTTTTTAGAAGCATTAAACTATTCTTGTGCATAAAAAACATAGATGCATGTACTTTTGGGAAGATGAAGATAAATGGGAAAGAAAGAACCTTTTACCAACAACAATGACAATTTAACAACGTTAGCTTTCCCACAATTTCCCAAAAAGATAATAAATAGTAGAAGCCGTGAAGTATATAAACAATTGACATCCTAAACAAACCTTTCCACCATTCCCAGGCTGAAATACCTCCATTGAACACGAAAGTAACAATGTAGAAATGCAGATATTGGGAATAAGAAAGAGCTGCGAAGGTGAAGCAGACAATGGACGCAGGAAGAATAAAACCACTAGAGAAGGGGAGAGAGAGAGTGTGTGGGCGTTCAAAACTTCCTTCCTTCATTCTTCAAAAAAACATTCGGATGCAAAACACTCTTCATCGATCGATTCACTAGCTCAATGCTGCAACTATAAAATTGCATTCACTACCAAATATCTAACAGTCCAATTGTTCCCTCTTGATTCTTCCACATACTCTTGAAACCAGAAAGTTTCCTCAAACAAAACAATAAGTTTCCCGAAGGGGGAAAAAGAAAGAAGAAACGCATGCACGCGCATAGAAAATCACCAACAAACTAACTGCGTACCAACCTCACTGCAGGACTGCAGGATGAGAAGCCTGCAGAGGAGCCACTGTCAGCTCCACCACCTGCGACAGCTGAGTCGCCACCGCCTGAGAAATAGCTTGTGGTTGGGGATGTTGCGGCAACGCCACTACAAAAAAAAAAAAACAGGGCTTTAGTGACGGAATTTGCCAAGTATAAATTGAGGAACATAACTATGAAATTTAGGCAAGAAAGGGAAGAAGATTGCTTACCTGATAGCACCCAGGAGCAAGATCCTACAGAAGCCATAGTGATCAATATTGAGCGCCCGCACGAATGGACTGAAAAATCCTATTGTTGCTTCGAATACAAATAAAAGCTCGGTATATTAAAATTGTAGCAAATGACGATACATGCACTGCATGAAACACTCTTATTTTTCTAGAGTTTTCGCTTGTCTTCTCCACCAGAATATCTGCCGCAGCGTTTAAATCTTGATTTAACCTGTCTATATCACTCATGACATTGGATGGAAGGAAAACTTGGGTCACACTTATATTCTTTGCAAGAGTACTTGGTAACATTTCTGAGTGTTTGCACTGTGTAATCTGACTGGTTGACAACATATTTCAGAGTACTAAACCAACATAAGCATCACAATTTACGAGCACTTGTCTCCTGGCCATATAACAAATAAGCTTACAAAAAATACTAACCTGATCGCTAAATAAAAAAGCTCGATGCCTTTCTTATTTAATGAATAAGACTTCTAATTAATTCATTATCATCATCATCAGCAATCTCGCCCTCATTGTGTCGCCCATCATTGTGCCCATCACCTATTTCATGAGTGGGAGGTACAGGAGGAACCCGATCTTGATTTAGGTTGAGGTGTCGCAAGACCAATTGCATTTGACTCCGCAAAGAACCGATTTGCTCATCCTTCGTGACATTTGTTGTAACATTTGTTCTTTGACCACTTTCATTTCTTCGTCCTTCTTTGCAAGTAAATGTCTCAATTGGCTAACTTGTTGTGTCATTTCCTCCTCGAGTCGTGTCCTCCTTGAAGCAGCCGCATTGGAGGATGAACTACCAGCAGCCTTTCCCGTATATACCTTTGACAAGGACCCCAACCCAAATATTTTCCCTCTCTTCACCCCACCCGACGCCTCCACCCATAATGCCATATTGTCGGCCGCTTGCCTCGGATGCAACCCCACCATCATCACCACCAGCCGTATTGATTAAAAGCTCGTCATATTTTTCCTACATCAACAAAATAGATATGAAAATATAATTTCATTTATGTAACTGCCATAAATATTAAAAGGATTCGTGATTTTCATTCTAGTTTCCATAAAGTCAAAAGTATAACCTTACATACCTTAATAGATTTTGCTCGATCACTAATCCATGTCTTATCTTTTTTTTGAAATGTCCGTTCGAATGTAGCTACATACGTCGGTTCCATCCCCAATTCATGTGCCTACAAAATTGAAACGTAAATGAGTAATTGAATTAAATTAGCTTAACTTACAACATGTTTAACAAACTTACCATTCTTTTTCTATGCTCCCCAATGGTGATGGAGCCCCCAAGATATGTCGCAGAACCAAAAGACCCTTCGCTAGAACTAGAAGCTCGATTCTTGGCATTTTGCTCACTCCTTTGCTTATTTTTTTCACCTTCGCAACTTCTCTTTATTTCGGTCCAATCGTCACTACTAATAAAATTTGGCTTCACATTTTTTATCTTTGCTTTATTCATCACATTGCGTATGTGATCACCAGCTTTCTTCTTAAAAATTCTTACAATTTCATTCTCTTGAGATTCATCCCAACTGAATTTCCGCTGTAATCAATAGAAAAACAATTGGCTTTATTTACGCCGAACTTAGTTTGTGAGAAAATTAAAGTAGAAAACGTACCTCGAACTCGTTCCACCACAAATCTTTTACTTCTTTTGGAGCGCTACTATAACTAATCCACGGCAACCTCCAATAGTTATTCACTATTTTATTAAGTTCCCGCACGACGTAAGTACCTTCTTCAAATCGCAAACGGGGATAATTCGGTTCACATCCATATCTACAACCCAAACGAAGGGATGCCCTAAATATTACATTTACTTAAAAAAAATGAAATACTTTCGAATCTCCATGTGGGCATATCACACGCCGGCTATCTTCCTCAGCTATGGTTTCCTCATCATTCGAGAGTTCCACCGAAGAAGGTAGAGTGAGGCAGATGGAACCGAAGTACATTCGGTTTGGATGTGTCCAAGTTGTCCCCTAAAATGCTCTTGAGGGTTAGCATGTAGTGGTTGAGGGTGAGATAAAAGGGAAGGGCAAGATTGCTAGGACGGGGATGAGGATGGGGAAGGCGAATGGGAAGGGGCTGTTGGTCTTCTTTGTGAAACCGCACCACGCATACAACCTCCACGTCTATGATACTTGATAAATAAGAATGTTAGACAAATATCAACAAAAATAATAACATGTATTAGGGAAACATAAAGACGTACATCATAAAGCTTACCATTTTAGTTCGGAGAGCACGTGAGAAACTTGAGAAATCGAAAGGATCAATGGTTGCCTATGATAAATAGCAATCTACGGCACCGAAGGAACCTATTGAAATCTTGTCATCGGGGCTGGTCGGTTATAATCTATCTACCGAATCGGTGCGTTATAATCTACTCTACTGAAATTTGGTCCTTTTATAGCCTTCAATAATGAATTTAAGAATAATCTATGAACAACCCATGCTTAACAATCCAAAAACAATTCCTAAATCGATAAGCGAAATTGGGCACAACCGACTCAAAGGTGTGAGTAGAAGCCTGAAGAATAAAGAGAGAACTGATGTCCCCGCAAAAGAGCTGAAAGGTTGCTTCGACAAGTACCTACATATGTAGACTCTACATTTTCGGACGAGCTAAT
Organism: Rhodamnia rubescens; assembly: GCA_021437795.1. Classification (NCBI taxonomy): domain Eukaryota; kingdom Viridiplantae; phylum Streptophyta; class Magnoliopsida; order Myrtales; family Myrtaceae; genus Rhodamnia; species Rhodamnia rubescens. The sequence continues at coordinate 2,583,098 of JAILYA010000024.1, forward strand.
CTTTTTCCTTTTGGATCTATTGGAAAGAAAAAGTTAAAGTGAGCTTCGCCAACAATACAAAGCAAGGTAAAATGTATACTTTCTTGAATTAAGGTCACATGGAAACACATTCGAATGAATTGCTAAATCCACCAAAAGGCACGGGACTAATCGAAGTCGGTAGATAAAGGGTACCCAATGAACGATCACAACTACGTGAGCAAGGCATCCATCCAAATGACCCTGGCCTCAAACTTGATATTATCTTATAATGCTAAGGATTTTCGCCATTTCTCCAAACTCTTCATAGGAGTAAAACTACAATGTAACCGACTTGGTTTCGTAAGCTCCAGAGAACAAAGAGCACACGGGTCCTATCCATTTAAAGCGGGGAACGGCTCATGAAATCTTTTAAGCCTCATCTCTCGAGCTAATCCATATCGCATGCGAAGAGTAGTGGCATCATGCAAAAAAAATCCCAAATCCCTACCACAATCAACATCAAATCAAGCAATTCGACCAATCATTATAGCAAATACCCACCCGAACAAAGACCCCTCTCAACCAAAAAAAAAACCCTAAATCGAGCCCGAGCAGATCGTCACAAGATCTTACCTTTACCGACTCTCACCAAAGCAAAAACGAGCGAGGAAACAGTTCCCCGCGTCCACCGGCACGAGAATTGCAAAGATGGGTGATGAAGCACGTAGACCACCTCGCTGTCCAACGCGACGAGAAGGGAAAGAAGGAAGAAACCGACGCTAAAAAAGAAAAACCCGTCTCGATTACGTTGTCCTATGGGCAGAGAGAGAGAGAGAGAGAGAGACAGTTGGGTCGCACGTGTTGAATTTGCTGGGTTTTTTTCCTTGTATTGCCTATGCTTTTGGTTCGGTGAACGAAGAACAAGCGAAGGAGGAAATGAAGAAGCGAAGTGAAGGGGGAAGTGAAGATGTCGTCGTGTGGGTGATATTAATAGGGTTTAGCGACGAAAAACTAATTTCGTCGCTAATTAGTGACGAAAAATTACTTTTCGCTAATTTACGAAACTAATTTATCATAACGATGAACATACTTTTCGTGGCCAACTTCTAAGTAATAATTAACTTCTAAGTAACAAATTAGCCGAAACACGATTTCGTCGCTAAATATTCAATGTCGGTCATTAGAAACAAAAAATAAATTTCGTTGGTAAACTAAATTAGCGATGAAATATCAATTTCGTCGCTAATTAGAAGCAAATTAGCCACAAAACATGAATTTCGTCGCTAATTAGAAGCAAATTAGCTACGAAACATAATGTTTGTCGCTAAATATTCAATGTCGCTCATTTGCGATGAAAAATTAATTTCGTCGCTAAATGTAATTAGCGACGAAACATGAATATCATCACTAATTAGTGAGGAACGGACTTTTTGTGGCCAACTTCACGAAGCAAATTAGCGACGAAATACGATGTTCGTTGCTAATTATTCAATGTAGCTAATTTCCGACGAAAAACAAATTTCGTCGCTAATTATCGTTTGTGACGAAAAATAAATTTCGTCGCTAAATGCTATGCAACCCGTTAGTGACGAAACCCGATTTTCGTCGCTAAGTATGGAGTTTTGGTCATTTGCGAGAGAAAAATGCATTTGGGCGCTATTTTCACAATTTGCAATGAAAATTATAGATTACGAAGTCGGTCATCGATCGAACGAAAGCACATAGCTCACAAGTCTCTCATGTAAGAAAAATCATCAATCTCAAACGAAAAAACCTTAGCCGCAGTCTAAATAGAGCTAAAAAAACAAAAAAATTCGGGCGTTGCCCCGAACCCCATCTGAGATCTATTCGCACCGCTATACTTGGTCCGATTCATCACTTGACCCAACTCTCCGCGTCGCGAACTAAATCTCAATTTTTCTCCACTTTTGGGCCACACAAAAATATATTAGGTCCTTTACCAAAAAAAAAAAAATATGTCGGGTCAAATAATGAACCGGACTAAATACATAAAATTCAATACATATTTAACAATAACTATAATAATTTATAATAATAACAACAACAACATAATTAAAGTCATCACAAATGTGCAACGAATGTCATATCCAATGCAAAATCATCGAATTTAGCAAGGAATGTCCTATTGGTGAAAGTGTCGAAATCCTAATCTTCATCTTCATCTTCTTCTTCATCTTCATCTTCATCTTCACATTCATCTTCATCGTCATTATCTTCATCCTTTGTCGCGATGTCGATTCTTCATCACATTCTACATTTGATTCACGAATTTCAATTGGATCCACATCTATCACTGCTCCACATGGATCTCGTAAAGTCGGAATGTTATATTCCTCAACTTCAATGGTGTTACAAACTTCCTTTTGTTGATACGCTATATCCTTCCAAGTGTTTCTCGATTTTTCTTCGTGCTTTGGTTTTACATACAGCCCACCAATCAACTTTGTCGCGCTTCAAACTAGGATACGACGCATAATATACTTGAATTGCTTGTTGTGCCAAGACAAACGGTTCATATTTCATATACCTTTTCTTATGATTTACTTCAACCAAATTAAACTTCGTATGCACCTTCATTCCTCCGATAGGATCGAACCACATGCACTTCAATAACACAACCCGCATTATTGGTCCAGGGTACTCTATCTCTATGATTTCATCCAACAAGCCATAAAAATCATCTTTCGCACTTCCATCATTGGATGATCGAATACACACACCACTATTCATTGTAGTTTTTCTCATTCCATACTCTCGAGTGTGAAAATTATACCCGTTTATGAAATATGCTTGGCCAAGTTCGTACCCTTCTTTGTGGACCCCATGATAGATGATATAGTAATCCTTGCTCTTCGACTTGATCATGATTACTATGAACCTGAAGGCATACGCGCAAAGTCAATAATATTTTTTAATAACGATTTACAAATTATTAATAACTTGCCTTTTGTCCATAGGCAGCTTACATATGTTTTGAACCGTGCTGCAAATTTTTCATCACATAAACGTTGAAACTCATTCGATGGTAGTCCATACATTGAAGTTTGAAAAATCCTATTAACAAATACCATTTATATATTAGCAAATATTTGACATACAATAAATATATTTGCAAAAGTATACTTACTCGAAGTATGGCTCTACTTACGGACGGTTCAAGCAAAATATATGTATGGGCTGCCCGCCATTCTTCGTCCTGTTAAATAACGAAACTTACATGCATCGCTTGGTCGACCAAGATAATTGAAAATAGAGAATGATTTGCAATTGGGAGCAATGGGCCCCTCATCATTCCTTCCCGCTCTCCGTCTTTTGCACCGCACGTGCGGCTCAAAATAGTGTGATGCAAATGTTGTCACTTCTTCCACAATATATGCATTACAAATTGAAGTTTCAACACATGCCTTGTTCTTCGCTTTTCTCTTCAAATGATATAAGAACCTAGTTCAAATTGGAAAAAGTTTATCGGAACAAAATAAGTGATAAAGTAATTTCAAATTTATTAAGAAAAATGTTTTACCTCTCAAATGGATACATCCAAGCGAAATTGGACGGGACTCGCAACTTTGGCCTCATAAGGCAAGTGAACTAAGAGATGCTCCATTGAATCAAAGAACGATGGAGGAAATATCCTTTCTAAGTTGCAAAGAATGATTGGAATATCTCTCTCCAGCTTCTCCATGTGTGATGCTTTTAACACGGTCGAGCAAATATCATGAAGAAAATTACTTAACTCCGTGATGGCGCTTCATACAAAATTTGGAAGAAGTTCCTTGAAATCTATTGGAATTAGTCTTTCCATAAATATGTGGCAATCATGGCTTTTCAAACCTGTTAACTTGCATTCATTCAAATCAACACATCTCTCGAGGTTCGAAGCGTATCCATCGGGAAATCGCACAGATTTCAGCCATTGACAAACAACCCGTCTCTCGCTCCCTGTCCAATGTGTAAACCGCTTTTGGTTTTGGTCTCCTGCTACTTGCATCCACATCTAGTGCTGGCCGATCACAAATAACTCTCATATCTTTTCTTGCATTCAAATTGTCTTTCGTTTTTCCAAGTGACATCCATCACAAGTATGTATGATATTGTCGAAAACATTCTTTTCTATGTGCATGACGTCAAGATTATGACGAATAACATGGGTCTTCCAATATGGTAGATCCCAAAATATGCTACGCTTAGTCCACTTATGTGTGCTTCCATACGCAATAGTCGTGCCAAGGGGTTTTCAACAACGGTCGAAAAGTGATGCACTTGCTCCCAAATTTGATCACCTGTCAATCTCAATGGTGGGGATGTTCTTTCAATCCTATTCTTGATGAACTCTTTCTTATTCCTTCGGAATGTATGATTTATAGACAAAAATTGTCTCGTGACAATCAAAATAGCTGGCTTTCTTACCGTGTTTTAATCGAATGACTTTGATCTCTCCATACATATCGGACATCCTAAGATCCCAGCTGTACTCCATCCGGATAACATCCCATAAGCTGGAAAGTCATTTATCGTCCAAAGAAGTGCAGCCTTCATTACAAATGTTTGACGAGTAGAAACATCATACGTAAAAATACCTTCATTCCATAGCCGTCGTAACTCCGCAATCAATGGTTGCATAAAAACATCTATCAATTTTTTTGGATTTTGCGGACTAGGCACAATCAATGTCAAAAACATGTAAGGTGTCTTCATGCACATACCAGGTGGAAGATTGTATGGAGTTAAGATAACTGGCCAACACGAATAATTTTTTCTTGATTTTCCAAATGAGGCAAATCCATCAGCATAGAGACCTAACTCGATGTTTCGAGGCTCCATCGCAAACTCGGGATATGTTCTATCAAAATGTTTCAATGCCTCGCATCCGAAGGATGACACATCGGACCCTCCTCGGTTTCATGATTTGCATGCCAAGTCATGTGTTCAAGTGATGGCTTGAGACGCATAAAGCCTTTGCGGCCGGGGATTAAGGGAGATAAAACAATTGCTTGCATGGTCTGCGCTTCTTATTACGACCCGCCTCCCGCTAATATTGTACCTCGGTTGGCCACGAATTTGCAAGATTCGGCATTTTCATCATCCCCCCAATATAACATACAACCCCTACTACATACATCAATCCTTACAATTAGAAGACCTAAGTTATCCACTAGCTTCTTCATGTCATAAAAATCACTTGGCATGATGTTATCGCGAGGCATTGCTTCCCGTATTACGTCAACAAAAGAGTTGAAGCAATTCTCGGACACATTATGCTCTGCCTTGATGTTTAATATTCTTGCGGTCATCGATAACTTAGTGTGATTATCGAACCCGCCCATAAAGGTTCATCTTGCTGCTTTCAGTTCTTCCCAAAACCGATTAGATATAAAAGCTTCATTATGCACATTCTCATCAATACCTATTACTCCCGCCTCTTCCAATTGTGATGCATAGCTAGTACCCACTTGTTCGGATGTAGAAGCAAAACTAGTACTCGCATGGTTCGATTCTCGAAATGAAATTCGACCAGCTACATCAACCACCATCCCTCGATATGGGTTCAATTGGTTATAATAGCTACATTCTTCCCTAACTGAAAATTGGTCACTTTTTCGATATTCTTCATCGGATATAAATGGTTCACCATGGCAAGTCCAATTATAATAGTTCGGAGTAAACCCAAATCTACAAAGATGTTCTCTAACTTTGTCACACACATGAAATTTACTATTACCGCACCTTTTACATGGACACCTTAATTTATTTCCATCCACGAACTCAAATTTACTACTAGCAAATTCCAAAAACTGTTCCAACCCAAGATCGAAACTCATCAGTCAATCCTCGTCATCCAGGTAAGTTCTTATTATACATCCAAGCCCTGTCTCTTTGCATTGTGTCCGTATAAATATTAAAAATATCATAAAATATTAAAAATACCATATATACTAGTTAATATTCTTAATTAAACCATAAAATCGTAAAAATTAAAATTCTATCCGTGACGCAATAATTGCTTTGAAGTTGAAAAAAAAATATCATATCAAGAAAACTTACCCAAGTATTTGACTGAAATATTTATAGCACAAAGCGGTCAATTTGATGAGAATTGCAATGGTTACTTGGATTGTGGGACCTTCAAATATACATGTACCTTAAAGAAAAAAAAATTACATAAGATTCATGAAGCTTATGGAAATTGATAGAAGAAAATGGTGAAAAAAACAAGAAATTATTCTAATTAGCTGACGAAAAAAAATACGTTCGTACGCTAATTAGCGACAAAAAAATACGTTTGTCGCTAATTAGCGACGAAAAAAATACGTTCGTCGCTAATTAGCGACGAAAAAAATACGTTCGTCACTAATTAGCGACTAAAAACATACGTTCGTTGCTAATTAGGGACGAAATTTAAAGTTCGTCACTAATTAGTGACGAAAACAAGTTTCGTCGCTAAAAATTAGCGACGAAATGTAAAATTCGTCACTAATTTAGTGACGAAAAAAATTTTACGTCGCTAATTAGTGACGACTTTTCGTCACTAATTACCGACGAAAACAAGTTTCGTCGCTAATTCGACGGATCTCCTAAATTCACCGCAACCCTATATGAATAATCCAATGGAATAATCTCGCAAATATTGTCACTAATTGTGCATTACTACACTTTTTTACGAGAGACACCATAACTTATTTCAATCTATGAGCTAAATTTTACTTTGAAATTGAAAAAAAAAATTACAATGTCAAGAAGACTTACCCAAGTATCGATTGAATTTTTTGTAGCGAGAAGGTGGTCAATTTGATAAAAATTGCAAGGTTCACTTGGCGAGACCTTCAAGTGGATACGTACCTAAAAAAATAGAAATTACTTAAGATTCATGAAGCTTGTGGCAATTGATAGAAGAAAATAGTGAAATAAATTACCATAAGGCACAAATAAAAATAGAAAGGAGAGAAGACATAAGGCAAAAGAGAAGGGCGAAGAGAGGAGAGAAGAGAGTGGGCGTAAGAGAAGAGTGCGGAGAGAGAAGGTAATGTCATTATAAAGAGCGAAATTTTACTCAGCCACGAGATTAGAGACGAAAATATCTTGTACGAATTTAGTGACAAATGTGGCGACGAAATTTGAAATTAACAATGTAAAACTGTCGGTGGCTTTAGGGACGAACTTTAGTGACGAAATGTTTTCGTCGCTAATTAGCGACGACAAATATTTTCGTCGCTAATTAGCGACGGCAATAAATATTTTGTCACTAATTAGTGACGAAATAAGCGACAAACTATTTTTCCTCGCTAATTAGTGACAAAATACTAATTGTCGCTAATTTAGCGACGCAAAATGGTTTCGTCGTTAATAAAGCAAGAAAAATTTAGCGACGAAATTATTTTTCGTCGCTAAATTAGCGATGCAAAGCCGTTTGTTGCTAAATTTGCGATGATAGCGGCATTGGTCGGAGTTTAGTGACGAAATATATTTTCGTCGCTAATTTGCGACGAAAATAATTTTCATCGCAAATTAGGGACAAAGTTTTTCCATGGCTATTTTCGTCGCCAATTAGCCACGAATTATTTTTTGTCGCTAATTGCGTCGCAAATTAGTGACGAAGTATTTCCATCGCAAATATTTCGTGGCTAAATCTAATTTTGTGACGAAAATAATAGTCGTCGCTAATTAGTGACAAAACGTAATTTTCGTCGCTAAATTTTCAGAAAAGAATTTGCGATGAAAAACGACGTTCGTCTCTAATTAGCGACGAAACGTGGCCTTATGTCGCTAATTGGCGATGAGTCCTATTTTCGTCGCAAAGTATATAGTGACGAATAATATTTTCATGGCCGTTTTAAGTCGCTAATGTGCGACGAAATAGTTTTTGTGGCTATTTTCGTCTCAAATTAGCATTGAAATATTTTTCGTGGCTATTTTCGTTGCAAATTAGCAACAAAAAAATATATTGTGGCCATTTTCGTCGCAAATTAGTGACGAAATTTTTTCCGTCACTATATTCGTTGCTAATTAGCGACGAAATATTTTGTCGCTAATTGCGTCGCAAATAGCGACGAATCTTACTTTTGTCACTATTTTCGTCGGAAATTAGCGACAAATTTGTTTACGTCGCAAATTTTTCGTGACTAAATCCGTGTATTTTTGTAGTGCATGTCATCTTCAAATATTGCTTGTAGGAAAACACCAAGAAAAGAAGTCACGCTTTATCCTCACAATATAATGGAGCTTCTGTTTTTTTTTTTCTCTTTTGGGTGGGGGGTAAAGATAAATAGAGCTTTTGTTGGTTTCTTGTAGATTCCGAAAATCCCACGACAGCATGCTTACAAGTACTCTCATTCACATTGGATGAAGACATCATATGCTTGCAAGATAACAATTTTTTACTCGTTAGCTTGTTAAGATGAAAATACAAGTACGACTATGTAATCTTTCAATTAAAAAAGTAACGCTCACCATTATGTACTAAGACAAGAAAATATCTATTTGTCAAGAACCTTAAGAAAATAAAGGAACAAAACGAGTATTACACTAATACCCAATTAAACAAGAATTGTCAAGGAAAATGATATTTAACCAATTTATGAGAATACTTCACAAGCATGTTGCACATTGATTATAGACTAATAACCATTACCAAAACTATCACCTATCTCAAGGATGAACTAGAGAACCATGGGTCGAATCTAATTCTATCCTGGATCACCGGTATTTTTTTGGCTAGACTTGTGCTTGAACTTTTGCCCTATCCTGTTTTAACTAGACAACATCACACAACAAAATCACGCGAAGAATTAAGCCGCCGAATCAATTTCTAAGTATAAACAAGACTCCATGCTCTTGCTTCAAGGTGGCACCCCCATGGTTAAACTGTTATAAAGTCCAATGACGAACCATGAGGAAAACTAAGAACCAATAACAACCAAAGCAAATGAAACTAGCATGATAATTTGGTTAGCCTACATGGACAAATCAAGAAAGAACGTATAACCTATGCCACACCCGGGTCATTTACGAGGAGAAATGAGAGGACTCTCAATAATCACTTTTCCCCGGAAATAGTTTGTTATATGTTATGTTGGACTCGGAACAAAGATAAGTTCTATTGTATTCATCATGAGAAAATATCTCCAAATAAATCTTTGGAATACATATCTCATTATAATCCTAATATGATAAAACAGTGAGCCCGAGCAGCGATTGAATAAAAAAAAAGAGCCAACGAGTAAGTTCCAAAAAATTATTCATATTGAAAGGGTTCTAAAATCTCTGCCGCTACTAGAGAAATCGGATGCGGATACTTGTACAAAGCACACATTCAAAGAAAATATAAAGTACCAAAACAGCATATGGTGTCCAAAAACAAATAAACCACCAGCAAGCAAAAATCTCAATCCCCTAAAAAAATACCTACTCAAATGCCAATTTTTTTTCCGCGAATATGCCAATTAAACGGACGCAGTTCTATAAGCTGAAATTTATCAACCGAACACCACCCATTGAAATTTCTTCCAAAGAGTCTCAACTCGGTGAAAGAGGGAAAAAAACCCTAACTTTGAAGGTCGTCGGGCCGGAGGAGGAAAAATCTAACACGAGGCGGCGACTTCCCCTAATCCGAACTCGTCCGATGCGGAGGAAGAAAAACCCTAATGGGAGGCAACGGGGTAAGCGAAACTTTCACTTCGAAATCGCGAGCAAAATCACAGGCACAATCAAAGAAGGGAGATAGGACTTGGAGAGAGATGAGGTAGTGGTAGAGGGGGCTCCGGGACGGCGGAGGAAGCGCTTGTGCTTTTGATCGAGGGACCGGCGTGGTCGTCGAGCGAAGCTCAAGTCAAAGGAGCCAACTTGGAGAGAGAGGCGGAGGCCAAGTCGTGAACTTTGGAGAGAGAAACAGAATCGTGAACTTGTGAGGGAGAGAGATAACGGGAGATCTCCTCCTGCGTTTTTTAAAATTCTGACGGGTGGGACCCGACGTGCCACGTATCGATGTGTGAATGGTTTTCTATTAATTGAGCGTGGAGTATCTCACTCACACAATATTTTCTCGGCATGGAGGCTCGATTTGGACCAGACACTGCCCCTCCTCCAGCACCGCCTTCGAAGGAAAAGCTTCGGTCAATGTTCTCTTCTGCTCTATATAAGTAGCGCCTGCTGTTCACCTCATTTCACCACATAAAAAAAGAAGAAGCATTTCTTGAGTTCAGATTACCAAAGCTTCAATGGCAGAGGAAGTGATATTGTTGGACTTCTGGCCGAGCCCGTTCGGGATGAGGGCCAAGATCGCCCTGAGAGAGAAGGGCGTGGACTTTGACCTGAGGGAGGAAGATCTCAGCAACGAGAGCCCCCCGCTCCTGGAGACCAACCCAATCCACAAGAAAATCCCCGTCCTCATCCACAACGGGAACCGGGTTTACGAGTCCCTCATCATCGTCCAGTACATCGATGAGATCTGGGATCGTAAGTCCCCTCTCTTGCCTTCTGATCCTGGCGAGCGCGCTTATGCCAGGTTCTGGGCCGACTACGTGGACGAGAAGGTAAGACAACAATGCTCAAATATCTCTAACAACACATTTCCTGTCTAAGTGTGCTTAACGTCGGAAATATGAAACGATGGTGCAGATTTCATTGGCACGAGTGGCAAGGGCGCCAACGGAGGAGGCCCAGGAGGCGGCGAAGGAGAACATCAAGGGCTTGAAGGTGCTGGAGGGAGAGCTTGGGGACAAGGCTTACTTTGGAGGCGAGAAGTTTGGGTATGTGGATGTGTCGCTAATACCGATCTATAGCTGGTTCTATGCTTTGGAGACACTGGCCAACTTTAACATCGGGGAAGGGTGCCCCAAGTTGGTGGCATGGGCCAAGCGTTGCATGCAGAGGGAGAGCGTGGCCAAGTCGTTGCCCGACCCGCAGAAGGTCTATGATTTCATGTTGGAGCTCAGGAAGAAGCCTCAGGCGCAGTAACTACTCCTGAACTCCCGTTATGGTGGTTTCACGACTCTTTTGTTCAATAAACCTTCTCCTTTGGACGAGGCTTATCTCTCTCTACTTGTGTAAGTTCCTTTATGTACTCGAGTGTTTCTGGTTCAGCTAATAAATTGTATACCGCATTTTGTTCATTCCGCTTAGCATGTTATGTTTGGGTCATTTGCGAACATGAACCTCAAGTTCCCGTCTTAGCAAACAAAGCAAAAACAATATGTAAGGAAATAAAGGTTAGCAGATAGATGACAAAAGCGACGAAAATCCAATTCCGGACTCTTATGTCTGGGATAAGACCTGTAACAATCCGGTCGAAACAAGAGCCAAAAATGCGTAACACGGCGGTCACCGTGACCCGGCCAAAAGATCTGGCAACAGACAAATGGAGAAAAAATCGCCCGCAAATATCGCCGGGGGCACGCCAAAGTCAAATCGACTACTTAGGAAACGAACAAAAGAAACGTACGACCCCGTGAATGAATGGCCACGATTGGGGAGCCCTCACCAACCTCATTTAATGAAGCAGCCCTCACCTAACCTTGTTTAATGAAGAACTCAGATGTCAATGTCCGAAGACGACTGACCAGAAGATGGAGAAGGAGAGTTCTCGCTTTCGGCCAGCTCGCGGTTTTCACCGCAAATTGGACATGGATTCTCTTCCATTTCAATGGCGTTTGATATGACCGTAAATTATTATTGCGGCCCTTTAATTAATTTCTGACACGAATTTGAAAACGGAAAAAATTACCGCTCTCATACACGTACAGACAAAAGGAAGTGCAGTTTTTTTTCTATTTTTTGCCACAAAGTATAGTTTATAATAATGCTAAATCATGCAAAGATATTTTTATGGTAACAAGATCTATATTATTTTACGGGCGCTACGTAAGGTCCTATATGTAGTTATTCAGTTTCTACTAAATAACATATATGATAGCATATACAAATATCCAACATTAAATTTGTGGTTCACCGAACAGTAGAATTAGATTTCCTATTTCGTCGAAGAATTTCCAACCTTTCCCAATTTTCAAAGTTCCTCTCTATCTCCTTCGGTAATTTTACTATCGAGGTTGATAGACCAGTCAAACTATCACGTACATAATCTAATGGTCTTGTGCTTGGATCCCAAGTCCAACACGTTTCATAGTCTGAATGCAAACACTCTAGAGTAGGGGAATCACAACACTCTTAATTCTTTGACCTGATATCCAGGTCCTGTAATATTAGAGTACACTATCTCTTCATCAAGAAGACAAAACCTTTTTGGTTCATAGGCTTTATCTCTGTAGACTCGGCTTTTCCTTCAAAGATTGTCTTGATGCATCTCTACGAAGAATTATCAACCTCTTATTTGAAATATGGGATAAGATATACTTTAACGTTATTTCTTAGACGCATTTAAAGCGCAAGGTAGCTAATGATTTATGAAAAGACATTAGCTAGAATAAATGAAATAGTATCACTTTCGAGAGGCGACCTCTATACATGAAAAGATAGAATACTCTATACAAGAACAAAGAAAATGAGTTTGTCAACTTTGGAAACTCTTGCCGCACTTACCAAGAGTACAAGAATTGCTTGGCTATTCTTAGTCTTATTGAGAGCAATTTCTAGAATTTCTTTGACGTAGAGTGATATTTCCTCTAATACTCCCTTGTAAGAGAGGTGTTCCATCACGAATGCCGATCATGGACTGTAGATGAATGAACTGTTGTTGTGCAAGAGGCTTTACTACTGCATTTATGAATTGATCATGAGTTGATGCGTGACACATTCGGAACAGACCTTTGTTAATCATGCCTCGAACAAAGTATAGAACCTACGTTATCACAATAAACGCTAAGCGTGGTTGAAGAAGATACTCCAAGTTCATGCAAGAGCACTACAAAAAAATAAGGTTTTAGCAACGGCTTTTGTCATGAAAACTTTGGCAAAATTCGTTGCTAAATGAAGTTGCAACGAAAATTGCAACGAAAAAAATTTCGTTGCCAATTCGGCGTCGCAAAATTTAGTGACAAAAAATTTTAACTTCTGTTGCTAAATTGCGATGAAAGATTTTGCTGCAAAATTCGTCGCTAATTTGCCGCGAAAGGTATTCGTGGAAAAAGTCGTCGCCAATTAGCAACAAATAATTTCATTGCCAATTTCATCGCTAATTAGTGAAATCAAGTTGCGATGAAAATAGCAATGAACATAGTTTCGTCGCCAACTCAATGTCACAAAATTTAGCGACGAAAATATTTAACTTTCGTCTCTAAATTGCGACAAAAATTCTGCTACAAAATTTGTCGCTAATTTGCCACGAACCCTATCATGGAAAAAGTACGTCGTCGATTAGGGTCAAATAATTTCGCTGCCAATTTCATCGCTAATTAGTGACGAACTTAACAAGGTTTAGCAATGGCATTTCCACGAAAACTTTCGTTGCTTAATCAAGTTTCGACGAAAATAACAATGAAAAGAATTTTGTCGCCAATTCGGCGTCACAAAATTTAGCGATGAAAATTCTGCAAAATTCGTTGCTAATTTGCCATGAAACTATTCGTGGAAAAAATCGTAGTCGATTAGCGACAAAAAATTTCGCTGCCAATTTTATCGCTAATTAGCAACGAATTTGGTTGCTTTGTTTAGCAATGACAGCAGCGATGAATTTTGGAATACTTTAGCGATGAAATTAGAGACGACATATTTTTTTTGGCTACGTACTTGATAATATGTCTTTAGCAATGAATTTTGCCACAAATATTATTCGGGGACGAATTTTTATTAATTCTTTAGCGATGAACTTTGCGAGGAATAATGTTCAAGGATGAATTTAGCGATGAAATTTTATTAATTTTTTTTATCTTTCTTTAATGTGTCTTTAGTGATGAATTTTGCGAGGACAATTGTTCGGGGAAAAATTTTGCAACGAACTTTTATAATTTGTGATCATATGATAAAATAATTTCTTTTATTTTTAAATTTTAAATCTAATTAAAAGAAAAATAAATTTCTAGAATTTAATTCTTTAGCGATGAACTTTGCGAGGAATATTGTTCAAGGACGAATTTAGCAAAGAAATTTTATTAATTTTTTTTATCTTTCTTTAATGTGTCTTTAGCGATGAATTTTGCGAGGACAACGGTTCGGGGACAAATTTTGCAACGAACTTTTATAATTTGTGATCATATGATAAAATAATTTCTTTTATTTTTTAATTTTAAATCTAATTAAAAGAAAAATTAATTTTTAGAATTTATATTTAACATTGATTAAGCACTTAATAAGATCTAAATATTATAATAATATAAAATGAAATACATTCATCTACATTTTCCACAAGAATGACATAAATATTTTTCGTTATAGTACACATAATGAGAGTAAATAAATAATCTTGAGCACTTTAAAGCACTTGCTTAAGCAACCTCAGGGTGGCAACTCTTTCCAGGGCAGGAACATATTGGGCCAACTGCACTTCCGAAGGGGATCAATCAGAACTAAATTTTCTTCCCAGAAATGGAAAATATTCTTGAAATATCTACTATTGTCTCGTTTTTCCCCCATAGATTTAGCAAAAGATCAGAGAATGTCCTGAATTAGACCCATTTGAAAATCTTTCTAAAAGTCGCATCTTTGAAACAGATGCAGTCTGGAAAATTATACGAACACTATCTGTAGGAGAGGAAAATTGATAGTTTGGAGGGTGAAAGATTCTTAAATACCGCAACAACGCCATCTCTAGCAGACAACACTAGAATGTCTAAACAAGAAACAACTCCGGCGCACTCTCTCTCCACAGCCTCCTTGATGGTGTCGAGGTACTTGAAGTTCCTCATCCCAAAGCTCCTGTCTTTCTCTTTCTCAGAGAGATCCCTCCTCGTCGAGTCCAAGAGCAATGAAGCATCGCAAGACTGTGCAACACCGACATGCCCAAACAGCGAAAAGATCAAAACTTTAGCTTTAGAAAGCAACATTTCTTTGGATAAAAACAAAAAGGACAAGAAAAGATGAGCAAGAGTATAGCACCTTTCACTCCAATTCTTGAAAAGAAAAACGAAAAAGAAAGATAAATAAGGGAATGGAAGGAGAGCTGGGTCACTTGAACAGCACAGTTATGGAAGATGTTCAAGTGAGCAAGATTTAGATAGAATAATGCAAACATGGGATAAGAGAACTTCTGCATAGATTAGATTTATACAGATTAAAAGTTGTGGCTACCACGAGTGCAAAGTTGTGAATTTTGGCACAAAATAACAGCAAGAGTGCATATCCACTCAAACTATTAACAAACAGATATGAAAAGATACTTCCAATCTTACCAGTTCAGACAGGAGAGATGTCCGTGAAAACTAAGAAAACAAGAAGGATATTAGAAGAGCCCAAACCAAAGATCAATCACTATGAGGGGCACTAAAGTATAGTTACCATCTCTCTTCAAGCATGCTGTTTAATCAATAAGACGACTGACACAATCATCATCATCATCAGCAATCTCATCATCATTGTGTCGCTCATCATTGTGCCCATCACCTAATTGATTAGTGGGAGGTACACGAGGAATTTGATTGTGATTGAGGTTGAGGTGTCACAAGATCAATTCTATTTGAAACTCTAGAGATTTATATCGCTCATTGACGTCTCGATTTCTTCATCTTTCGTGACTTGAGTGATTCATACTGTTGTTTCACCACTCTTATTTCTTCGTCCTTTTCTACAAGTAAATTTTTCAGTTGGCTCAATTCTTGGGTCATTTGCTCCTCAAGTCGTGTCCTTCTTGAAACAACGGCATTAGAGGATGAAGTTGTAGCAGCCTTTGTTGTGTATACCCTTAACAAGAATCTCATCCCAAATATTTTTCCTCTTTTCATCCGACCCGATGCCTCTACCCACAATGCCATACTATCAACTGATGGCTCGGAGGCGATAACACCATCACCACCACTAGCATGAGTCATTAAAAGTTCATCATATTTTTCTACATTAACAATATAGATGAAAATTAAAAAAATTCATATATATAATTACCATAAATATTAAAAACATTCATGGATTTCATTCTAGTTTCAATAAGGTCCAAAGGATAACCTTATGTACCTTAATAGCTTTTGCTCGATCACCAGTTCATGTTTTATCTTTTTTTATTTAAATGTACGTTCAAATGTAGCTGTATTTGTCCGTTCGGTCCCCAATTCATCCGCCTACAAAATATAAACATAAATCAGTAATTGAATTAAATTAGCTTACAACGTGCTTAACACACTTACCATTCTTTTTCTATGCTCAGCGATGTTGATAGAGCTCCACAGCATATGTGGCAGACCCTTCGCTAGAACTAGAAGCTCGATTTTTCTTATTCTGTTCACTCCTTTGCTTATTCTTTTCGGTTTCTCAAATTCTCTTCATTTCTGTCCAATTCTCACATGTAATAAAATATGGCTTTACTTGACTTTTTTTTTGCTTTACTCGGAACATTTCATATGTGATCACCAAGCTTTCTTCTTAAAAATTCTTTTAACTTCATCCTCTTCTGTTTCACCCCACCTGAACTTCCGTTGCAATCAATAGAAAAACAACTGATTTTATTTATATTGAGATTAGTTTGTGAGAAAATAGAAGGATAAAACTTACCTTGAACTCATTCCACCATAAATCCTTTATTGGTCAATATTCAAGTATGTGCTTGTCATATAGTTTAATCCGAGGATAACATATTCAACCAAAGACTCGAAATTTTGAGTAATTTGGACAGGAGACGAAAAGAGTCTCAAAAGGATATTTGAGTACTAAGACTGGGGTAGGCAAATAATTCTTTAGATATGCAGCAGCTTGAAAAGCAATGTAAGTCCTCTTTCGAGAACATGCCTATGACAACACTCCACAACTCAATTATGTTGGTGTGTGGAGGTGTACGTAAATATTTAATCTCACGAGACAAGAAAACTTATTTTAAATTCAAATAGTCTCCACCACCATTAGAGTAAACTAATACTACAACATAATACAGTTCCATCTACATACCCATAAATCATAGCCGAGGAGCAGAAAACTAAAGTGAGATACCCAAGAAGGATAATTTCTTGGTGACAACTTGAGGGGTAGTTGCACATCCGCATTGACTGACACAAGCATAGTGGTTTTATTTGAATAGGGGCCTATTGACTAACATAGGAACGCTTAATCTTTGAGGATTCTTCTGCCATTGGAAAAAAGAAAAAACTATATGCTGGTGAGCAATAGGTTATGATATCATGAAGACTTGGACAAGAGAGTCTTTACTTTTGTTTCTTACATCTATTTAAAGTACAACCTCTATATATGGAAAGATAAAACCAGATTGTGAACTTTGAAAACTCTTGCTTGCCAAGAGTACAAAAATGGCTTCACTTTTTTTTTTTTAAATCTGATTTAGAGCAATATCTCGAATTGCTTAAATGTAGAGAGATATTTTCTTCAATATTGTAAGCCTTTTTGCTGTATTTGGTCGTCTGGATAAAACTCGGGATATGATATGTTTTGTTTGATAATTGTCCAGGACAGAATAAATGGAGATATAGGGAAGATAAAATAATCCCAGGAGAGGAGTGGGACAAAGCTAGATAGGATTTCTTTTATTCACCGCTCAAGCCACCCTCTCTTTGCCACACCCCATTCGCCTCTCCACCACATCCAAATGCCTCTCCGGTTGAGGCGGGTTGCCTCTCCGATTGCAGTGGTCGCCTCTCCGGCAGTGGCAGGCAACTTCTCCGACAGAGGAGAAGCTGCCGGTGGTGGTCCTGATCTGCTTTTCCGGTGTAGACAAGGCTGCTCATTCGTCATGGGATCACCTGTAATGCAGTCGAATCAACTACATCTTCCCACTCAGACGCCAATGAGTGCAAGATCTTCTTCGTTTCCGTAGCTAGAAAGTCTTTGCTGCCCATCGGATGCTCAACGGCAACCATCATAGATCTGGCAATATTTTTTTTTGCCAGAATAACCACTTGAGTTAATGATGCCCCATAAAATCTAGTAGCTTCAATGAGAAAAAGCTTCGAGGACTGAAAAATGGAACTCTGTCATGAATTTAAAAGACCTCTCGTTCTGGTAAGTTAACTTCCATGATGCTAGCCATGGAATGCAAAGGTGGTGCCCTTCCATCCACGACAGCCCCTATTTCTATTTTGATTATGTTTTTAAATCTCTTGAATTTTGTTGAATCCAACCATCAGGTTTCCCACCTTTCCTAAAAATTTTAAAACCCGAGTTTTTTCCATGTCAAATAAACTTCCCCAAAACTTATAATTTCCTAATTATGCTTTCTATGGGTAATATATACTCTCATTGCGAAATGAATTGTATAATGCCACTATGTCTTAGAAATGCAGCAGCTCCTGGCAGCAGTCCCTTGAGCTCCGACCCAACGGCCTCGGCGAGTAGCTGGAGATCGGCCACGTCTCGCTCCGAAGAAGAGCCTTCGGATGGTACAAGTCAAGAATTATTATATTGATATGCAGTTAGTTTCTACCAAACAATGGATATGACATGATAAGATATAAAAATATCCGACTTTCAATCCGCACTTCACCAAACGAAAGATAGGATATGATCAAATCCATGGATTTTTATTATTTATCTTTTTTATCCTATCTTATCTAGTCCTATTCTAACTAAAGATCCGGACAACCAAACGCAGCCTTTGTGTTTGATATTTCATATTTTGGTCCTTCCATGACAATGCTTGATCCTTGCCATGTTTCCATTTTTATTGCTTTTGCGAACCCATTCCTCCCTTGGAAAATATGTTCCTCCGAGCAATCTCACAGAAAAATGCATCAGGAATCTCCCTTCTCTGCATTACTTTATTCAGCAAATGTTGTAATCTTTTTTTATCCTAAACCATATACATCCAATGTCCTAGATAGTGTTGCGACCTATCTCGAAGTGAACCACCAAGGAGAAAGCTAATGAAATACTAGGCAGACACGACAGTTACTCATTAGAGAGATTCAACCATCACCTTGTGCAAACTCACCCAAGCCTAGACCATTCGCAAATTTTGAATCGATTGAACATGCAATTTATGTTAACGTTTGGAGCTGCCACTAATCGGTTGTGGTCAAATATCGCCAAAGTAAATGCAAAAGTGCATTTTACTTTTGTAAATCAGAGATTCATGAAAACGGGTACTTGATTACACTACCATAATATAATATGCCCTTTCATTTTTTTTTTTATGGTAAATATTTTGCATATAGTCTTAATTGATTTTAAGCTTAAACCGCTAACATGTAAGGAGTGATCATGCGGGTGTGGACACGACAATGTACACTCAATAATCAAATCTATAAATAAATTACTGAAGAGATTGAAAAATCTAGAATGCATGAGTAAGCGAAATAGATCCTTATTCATCATCTATCGAGACAAGGGTTATGCAAACTTAGACTTATGAAACAAACATGCAATGACGAATCCATTTCATTCACGAAAATGACGATGAATATGACTAATGCATGACTTACACTATGTGAGATAACTAAGATGCAATGTAAATTGATCCCGACCAATATTGATCGGAAAGAGTAAATTGATAAATCATCAAAAGGTTGATGATTAACTTGGCACAATTGAAAAGCTTAGAACATAATTCGCTATTTGTTAAAATGTTTATAACTATGGCATAAATGCAATAAACTAGAAATTTGTTGGTATTTTCCCCTTGTTTATGAGATGTTTATCTAGTTGCTAATTCCTGGTTTGGATTTTGATAAAGGAAGGCTGCTAACTACTTGATCTCCCATAAGATCAATTATTTATGACCACACGATCATGAGTTATTTATGCAATATACGATGATGATGTAAGAGTCTACGGTTGAGATTATATAGTCCCGGATAGTATTATTAAAGAAGCATTTTCTTTTGATAAAATAAATACCTTCAAATTTAAGATTTTTGTTTGAGATATGAATGGAGCTTCACTGCAAGGTATTCTTGAGGTCAAAACAAAAAGGTTGGGTATTTTAATGCCAGCTTTGGAAGATGGGATATAATTGAAAATGCCATAAAAGGTGGGGCTTTTCCAAGACATTAGCCGTCCCAATAAACAAAAACCCTAAGTTAAAAAGTCAAGAATCACCATGACCAAAAACTCCGGCAGTGTCACGTGGATTAACACTGGTCGGGCAACGACTTGTATTATATTATATTCCAGGGTTCATGTACAGATGGAAGCTTGGACTCTAAGTCACCAGTCGAACTTATAATAACATGCTGCGACACCTAAGCCATGACCTAATCGGCAAGGGCATGGGGACTTGATTTGGACCTGACACTGACGCGAGCAATGACAGCACGAAGCCGCCCCTCATCCAGCACCGCCTTGGAAGGAAAAGCCTCATTCAATGTTCTCTTATGCTCTATATAAGTAGCACCTGCTCTTCACCTCATTTCACCACATAAAAAAAAAAAAAAAAAAGCAGAAGAAGCATTTCTTGAGTTTAGATTACCGAAGTTTCAATGGCAGAGGAAGTGATATTGTTGGACTTCTGGCCGAGCCCGTTCGGGATGAGGACCAAGATCGCCCTGAGAGAGAAGGGCGTGGACTTTGACCTGAGGGAGGAGGATCTCAGCAACAAGAGCCCCTTGCTCTTGCAGACTAACCGGGTCCACAAGAAAATCCCCGTCCTCATCCACAACGGCAAGCCGGTTTGCGAGTCCCTCGTCATCATCCAGTACATCGACGAGACCTGGGGTCCTGAGTCCCCTCTCTTGCCTTCTGATCCTTACGAGCGTGCCCGTGCTAGGTTCTGGGCCGACTACGTCGACAAGAAGGTAAGACAACAATGCTCCAATATCTCTAACAACACATTTCCTCTGTAAGTGTGCCTAACGTAGGAAAATGAAACGATGGTGCAGATTTCACTGGGACGAGTGGTAAGGGCACCAACGGAGGAGGCCCAGGAGGCAGCGAAGGAGGAGAACATCCAGTGCTTGAAGGTGCTGGAGGGAGAGCTTGGGGACAAGGCTTACTTTGGAGGCGAGAGGTTTGGGTATGTGGATGTGTCGCTAATACCAATCTACAGCTGGTTCTATGCTTTGGAGACACTGGCCGACTTTAACATTGGGGAAGAGTGCCCCAAGTTGGTGGCATGGGCCAAGCGTTGCATGCAGAGGGAGAGCGTGGCCAAGTCGTTGCCCGACCCGCACAAGGTTTATGACTTCATGTTGGAGCTCAGGAAGAAGCTTTAGGCGCAGTAACTACTCTTGAATTCTCGTTTTGGTCGTTTCACGACTCTTTTGTTCAATAACTCTTCTCTTTTGGACAAGGCTTAGCTCCTTCTACTTGTGTGAGTTCCTTTTTGTACTTCAGTGTTTCTGGATCAGCTAATAACTTGTATACCGCATTTTGTTCATTCCATTTAGCATATTATGTTTGCGTTATTAGCGAACATGAACCTCAAGTTCCCGCCTTAGCAAACAAAACAAAAACAATATATAAGGAAATGAAGGTTAGTGGATAGATGGAAAAAGCAGGGAAAATCCAATTCGGACTGCCTTATGTCTGAGATAAGACCAGTAACAATCCATCTGAGAGCGATCATGGAAGAATTAGATTTCCTATTTCGTCGAAGAATTCGCAACTTTTGACATTTGTTCGAAAATCTAAAACTTGAAACAAATCTCAAATTAGATTTGCTATTGAGAAAATCATACTCAAATTCACTCCGTCTTAGAGTTGGTTCTTCCCAATTTTCAAAGTACCTCTCTAGCTCCTTCGGTAAATTTTCTATCAAGGTTGATAGAACAGTCAAACTATCACGTACAGAATCTAACAATCTTGTACTTGGATCCCAACACTTTTTATGGTCTGAATGCAAATATTCTAGACTAGGGGAATCGCAACACTATTCTTTGACCTAATATCCAGGTCCTGTAATATTAGACTATACTATCTCTTCATCAAGAAGACAAAATCGTTTGGTTCATAGGCTATTTCTGATGCAGGAGAAGTAATAACAAGAAAAGCTTTCAAAGCATATACTGAAATTGATTCAATAATAATGCCGAATTACAAAGGGCGGACGTCCTTTATATAGATCGACTTCTTAAGAAAGTAAATATGAATCAAATCTAATCCTAATCAAATCAAATCAAATATTGCAAAATTGTCTAAAATAGAAAACTGCTTGAAAACCTATCTAAATGACTCGAAACGCAAAAATCCACTACACATCACGACAAAGCTGTGATTATTGATCGAAGGCCGTTTCACTTCAACCGATCGAATTTGAGAGCAATTCAAGCTTGTCGCCCTAAATCAGTGAGATCTACTTAATTTCGGTGATCACGTTTTTTCAAGAAATCACATGCTTGTTGTTCTACATCAATTTCTCTGCAGACTCTGTTTGTTCCTTCAAAGATTGTCTTGATGCATCTCTATGAAGAATTATCAACCTCTTATTTGAAATATTGGATAAGATATGCTTTACCGTTATTTCTTACATGCATTTAAAGCGAAAGGTAGCTAATGATTTAGGAAGAGGCATTAGCTAGAATAAATGAAATAGTACAACTTTCAAGAGGCAACCTCTATACATGAAAAGATGGAAGATTTGTTAACTGTTGGAGAACACGAAAATTTCATGTTTGACTAGTTTGACCGATCAAAAAAGTTGACTCTCTGAAGAGATCCGTATATTTTGAAAAAAAGAGAGAGAGAGAGATCCGTACATTGGACTCCTTTTGCGACGGAAAGAAAGTACAAAAAGAAGAGGCTCACGTATATCGTCTATATAGTTACTTGTGGGCCCAAGTAGTAATGAGAGGAAAGAAAATAGAAACCTAGGTTTGCTTTCCTCCCGCAACTGTACAAAAAGGACTTTCTTGGTTCAATTTGTGGATATGAATTATTGCATGTTATCCATATCAAACATTGTATAAGTACTATTATAAAATACTGATATAACGGTCTTGGAAGCCTTGATCTCCTCTTGTGTGACTACACAAACTCAACCTTGAGCTGGTGGCCATTAAAGATTTTCATGCTGCGGATTTTTTTTTTCTTGTGACTATTGCGGCTGTTGCAATGGCACCATTTGCTGTACATGTGCTATGATAGGGCATTCTCTTAGCATGCGGCCTTGCTGTCCACACCTAAAATAAGCTCCGGTTAGAGCCAGGCATGGTGCATTTTTGTGTTGTTTTCCACAAGTCGACAAACATTATTTTGATACTACTTCCGCACCGCCGGTTGATTATTCCATGTAAATCCAAGCCCTCCAACATTGTTCCTTTTATTTGGGACAAATGATCGCCTTCCGATTTGCAAATGTTTCTTGTCTCGATGAAAGTTAGGTAAAAAACTTTTTGATTAGGCCTCACCTGAAAAATTGTTATTGCTTCGCTAGCTTTACCAAATCTCTCTCTATGAGTTGAGCACACTCGTACAGGTCATTATAATCCTAAGTTCAAGGGAATTAGTTTGCTCCTTATTTATGGTTTCAAACCATCTCGAAACTTCTTAGTCTTATCTTCATTGTCTTCCACCAACTTAGGGCGAACCTTGGTAATTCTCGAGACTTCGCTTCGTATTGGTACACCATCGGATCATTTTGCGTGAATTGCATGAATTCCTTTTATTTATAATTATTCTGCAAGTATAAATAGAAATGAATAACAAAATAGTGGATTCCATCATTTCTATGGGCCATACTTGTCATTTAGATATCCACTTCAAAGGCCACAATTACCGTGAGCAACCATATTAATGACGAAGAACACATTTTTGCTTCCATCACATTCTTGTCTCGAGCACAATCCAAGAAACACTTCCTGAAGAATGCCTTGACAAAATCACCCAAGTCATAGCAATACTAGCTAGAAACACAATTTCTTTAGATGTTCGTCACTAATGTATGGCATTTCCTTGGAGTTGGTACTCGGCTAGGGCTATCCTGTGAATATCGTTGCAAAGTCGAATATCTTTCCATCATGTTGGTCCACGATTTCGCCCCTTTAGAATTTTTCTACTCCACCACCTGGCTGGTTTAAGCTTTAAGAATTGCTTGATTAAGTCTTGCATATGACATTTGCTATTTCCCGCACTAGAGAGAGCTTGCCGTAGTGCTTGCCTTTCCATCAAACTTTCGACGTTTGCAAGCGCCGGGAGACCCGGTGAAGATTGAAATTGTCGTGAATTGGTCAAAACCGACATCCGTCACGGAGGTTTGGAGTTTTCTAGGCTTGGCGGGATATTATCGATGATTTGTAGAGAAGTTCTCTTCAATAGCTATTCCATTGACGCAGGTGACGAGGAAGGAAACTCATTTTGCATGGACAGATAAATGCGAGAAGAGTTTCTAAGAACTGAAGCATAGGTTGACGACGGCACCAATTCGACGATACCATCCGGTCCTGGAGGATTTGAGATATATAGGGATGCTTCGCTAAAAGGACCGGGATGTGTATTAATGCAACATGGCGGAGTAGTCGCATATGCATCGCGACAATTGAGGCCTCATGAATTAAACTACCCAATGCATGATCCGGAGCTTGCGGCGATTGTTTTTGCGTTGAAGATTTGAAAGCATTATTTGTGGGGAGAAAAATTTCAAATTTATACGGATAATCAAAGTCCGAAGTACTTGTTCTCCCAAAAAGAGCTTAATATGAGGCAACGTCGTTGGATGGAATTATTAAAGGACTACGATTGTGATATTTTATATCACCCCGGGAAAGTTAATAAAGTAGCGGATGCTCTTAGTCGGAAATCGAGGATTGCGCATTTGATGGTGAAGGAATGGACTTTATTTGAAGAGTTGAGGGATTCAGAATTTAAGTTCGAAGTTTGCAATCTCTCAAATCTACGGCAATTTTGAGAATTGAGCCGGTAGATTCGGGGCAAGAATTAAGGCGTTGCGGTCGAGAGGATCCTGACATTCAGAAAATTTTAGAAATGGATGCAACCAAAAGAAAACCTGAATTTCAAGTGGCCGAGAATGGAATCTTGAAATTCCGTGGACGTCTATGTGTCCCAAATGATGAGGAGCTTAGGGAGAAAAGTTTGTCAAAAGCTCATCGAAGTAGCTACGAGTGTGCATCTAGGTAGCACCAAGATGTATTAGAATTTGCGTCGGCATTACCGGTGGAATGGAATGAAGGTTGACGTGGCTAAGCACGTGACTAAGTGTTTGACGTGCCAACAAGTAAAAGCACAACATTGCAAGCTTGGAGGATTACTTAAACCGCTAGAGATTCCCGAGTGGAAATGGGAACACGTTACCATGGATTTTATTATGGGACTACCGAGGAGCCAGAGAGGGCATGATTCTATTTAGGTAGTCGTCGACAGATTGACGAAGTTTGCACATTTTTCCGGCGGTGCGAAAGGATTTCGCAATGGAAAAATATGCCGATTTGTATATGCGCCGAGATAGTTCGATCGCATGGAGTTTCAGTTACAATTACTTCGGACAGAGATCCCAAGTTCACAAGCAACTTTTTGGAAAAGTCTTGGGAATGCTATGGGAACCCAAGTGTAATATAGCACCGCATATCATCCTTAGACAGATGGACAGTCGGAGAGGACGATACGAGACACTTAAGGACATGTTTGCGAGCATGTGTGATAGATTTTAAAGGAGGTTGGGAAGAACAGCTACATCTAGTCGAGTTCGCCTATAACAATAGCTTCCAAGCAGAGTATCGGAATGGCACCATTTGAAGCGTTGTATGGTAGAGCTTGCGAGAATTCCGATATGTTGGGATGAAGTTGGCGAGAGAAGTATAACGAGACCAGAGCTAATTCAGCAATCTGTTGAGGCAAGTGAAAGTGATCGAGAAAGGCTAAAAACCGCCCGAGTCATCAAAAGAGTTATGCAGATAAACAACGAATACCTTTGGAATTTCGGGTGGGAGACCATGTTTTCCTGAAGGTGTCGCCAATGCGAGGATTATCTAGATTTGGGAAAAAAGGAAAATTGAGTCCGAGATACGTAGGCCCATTTGAAATCTTGGAACGGATTGGGACTTTGGCCTATCGACTCGCGTTGCGGCTGAACTTGTCCCAAGTTCATAATGTCTTCCATGTGTCCATGTTGAGAAAATACAAGCCGGACCCAACTCATGTGCTTGGATCATGAAATTGTGGAAGTAGATGAAAGAATATCTTACGTGGAAAGACCAGGTGCGAATAGAAGACAGAAAAGAACAAGTTTTGAGGAACAAGATAATTCCTTTGGTGAAGGTGATATGGGAGCACCATGGAACCGAAGGGGCAACCTGGAAAAATGAAGAAACGATGAGGCACCAACACCCCCATTTATTTGAAAGTTAAGTTTGTTGTAAATTTCGAGAACGAAATTTTTATAAGGGAGGAAGAATTGTGACATTCGTATTTCGACCCTTTTTCGAAGCTTTGAATAAATGAAAGGTCTCATTGATGTATTTCGGCTAATTGTCACTCGAATTGATCCCTCTTGAGTAGACTAACCAAATAAGAATTGCTAAATAGGAAATTCAAGTACGTGGACCTAAGAATTTGATCCTGGATTAACTCTTTGGCCATGAAAATTGTCGAAAGAATATTTTGGACCAATATAGGCCGATCCTAGAATGATTAAGGAACGATTTGGATAATACCCTACGCTTGGATCACGGATGATTCCGTTTGACCTCGTATGGGTTTCAAACGTCCCCGAATTATTTCTAACGATCGTATCCGTCGGAACTAGTGATTGACCCTCGCAATTGAATGACAATCAAAGTCGCCATGGCTCGAGAAATTCTTAAACGTGATATTAATCACGGGTCGATGCGCGTAACTCCTAAAAGCCGCCCGTTAGTTTGAGATACGCTGAAATTTCAATTGATCGAGATTGATCGTGAATCGGGCTTCGGAATTTGACGTCGGACTTTTAGGGGTTCCAATAATTAAATTTTGGACGTTTCCTCATCCGGAGTACAATTACTTCGCGGTTCATCCCAAAAGGTTCGTAAAAAATAAAATTTGAGTGGGTATGGGAAAAGACCCATTTACCCTTGGAAAATATCCAATTTTTCACTTTGGCCAAGGGCCATTTTGGTCAATTTACCCCATGGCCGAAATTGACTAGTCAAAGATGGTGGAAATTACCATTTTTCCCTTCATTCACCTTCAAGACCAATAATTACCCTTCACTATTCATTGTCTTCATCTTTTACCCAAATTTTGTGACACTTTCTCTCACCTCCCTCTTCCTCCTCATTTAGCCGAACACCACTCATCACCACCACCATCGTCGTAATTTTTGTTAAGCCTCCGACGACCTGATTTTGAAGCATCAAAAGCCGAGCTACCACGTGAGCCGCCCGGAATCGCCGGAATTTTGTGGGACAAACCGGCCAAGCAAGGACCGCCGAAGCCGCCGTAGATCCAAAATTTTCTCGCGACGTTTCTCACCGGAAAACTTGCTAAAATAGTGGTAAGTTGGTTCCTAACCTTAGATTAGGTATCTAGGATGCTAATAGACTTGAGATTGAGTAGATTTAGGTGAAAAATTGGTTGTTTTTGCCCATTTTCATGCCTTGGCCGAGAATGAAGGTTGGAGGAGAGATAAGAAAATTGTGTTCTTGCATGAATAGTGAAAATGCATGAGTAGAAATGGAGGGGTAAGATTTAATCTTGCTTTATTTGGACGGCCGAGGACAAATCTTGCTTAGGAAGATTTATCGGATGGCTGCAATTAAATCCTGCTTTATGTAGATTGATCATGTGGTAGGAATTAAATACCGATAAGATATTTTAATCATACGGCCTCGATTAAATGCTACGTTGGTATATTTTAGTGGTACGGTGCGTAATAATCGTACATTAGCGTAATTCTAATCCTACGGTGAATATTGGTTGCCATGTTAGAATATTAATATCGGATGGCATAGAATAATTTTTGTAGTAGCATAATTTAATCGTGTGGCCCGATTGGTTGATGGCTTGAGTGCGATTTAATCGGGTGGTCCCGATTTATCAAATAATTAACGTGAGCGAATCACGTGGTCCGGATCGAATTTTTATTCGAAATAATTAAATCGAGTAGTCTCGATTGGGGAATTGAGGAAGAGTAGAAAGATCGTGTGGTCCCGATCTTTATTGGAGAAAACTTTGATGAGACAAGTGTGGTCTCGATCCGCTAATCAGGAAATTTAGCATGATCATGTGGCAAAGGTTGATCGATTTGAAGGTTTTATGGATTGTGTGGTATCGGATGAGCGATCGAGGAATTATTGTGATTATATGGTCTTAACGTGGAAAAAAATCAAGAGGAATGGTGGAATTTTACCCTGAGGCGTTATGACGCGGGGTTCGCATTTTATAAGACTATATATATAGCCTGATGCGTGATGACGCGGGCTCTGTTATTATTTTATCCCGAGGCGTTAAACGCGAGATATTAACCTGAGGTGTTAATACGCGGGTTCTGATGACGATGCGTTATTACACGTGCCGGGACTATATAATGGCACGATGCGTTATTACGCCTGGTCCGTCCATTTATATGATAGCCGATGCGTTAAACGCGGGCTTTGGAGTAACGTGAAATTTTATATGATAGCCGATGCGTTAAACGCGGGCTTTGGAGCCACGTAGAATTTTATATGATAGTCTCGAGGCATTAAACGCGGGCTCGGAGTACGTGAAATATTTTATTTATAGTCCGAGACGTGGAATGTCGATATGGGAGTAACGTAGAATTTTCGGAAAAGTGTGGCAATTTTCGGAAATGAAATGAAATATTCCGGGATTTATTAGTTGAATTATTGAGGTGAAGGAGGAAATGTTGAGAATTGCTTTGCTATAAAACGTGTCCTGGAGTCACTAAAGCCCTAACCTAGGGTTAGGGGCTTTCTTACGAGATTTTATCTCACCCCGTCGTGGGTTATCTATTTCAAATCCTCTACCTCGACAATGAATAACCCGCCTCTAAGGTTCGGTATTCCCCAGGATATGGAAAGCGGTAGTTGAGAATATCTAGTAGGGGATGATAAAGTATATTATAGGCATGTGACAACAATCCTGGTGGATGTGGGGAAACTTTTTTGGAAGACCCATACATACGTGGCGTGGACGTACCGCCACGGGGACTTACTAGTGGGACCACCGACCGGTTTTGATATTCCCTATGACGGTATTGGAAAATGGGATCCTACTAGCACTCCCCTCCGGATGGCGTTGTGGTGCATCCTAACGGTGGTCCTAATGATCCTAACTACGAGTCCGACCCGGAGGTAGTAGTACCGGAGGACGATGGGGAGGTCATAGAGCCATCCGATGCAGAGCGATCACCGGGAGATGGACGTGGATGAGCTGGCAGCCATAAATGATATGGTAACGGATAGTGATGACGAGGTTTAGGGTAGTTGGCCTCTTGACTTTTGTGTAGTGTTTCCCTTTTGAACTATAGCAGGCTTCAACCACCGGGATCTTTTTGTAGTAGTGGTCATAGGCATGCGGTGGCCTCCGAAGCCCTAAGTTTGAGAGTTGTAAAGAATATGTATATATGTACATAAGTTTGTTTTTACCATCCTAAGTTATCGTAGCGTTATTGTTTTATGTACGGGAATTATTTTTGCTTCCGCTTAAGTTTGTTGGCCTTTGGATCCGGGGAGAACCGTACGTTGATATGGCCGGGTGGGATGTCGACGGTCTCGCGGGGGTTCGGGTCGTAACACTAACCAAGCACAATTAGTGCCCTAATCGGGGTTTAGGGGTTTAACTCACGATTAAAAGTCGGCGGTCGGTGTTGGGTCGGGTATGAGACTTTTGGATCGGGTTGGGGTTTCAAATTGCTATTCACGGGTCGGGTCGAGCAATCGTTCACGGGGGCCAGCACTGTTCACGATCGACACTATTCACGTCGGTTACATTCACGACCGATAACTTCGGTGACACGCTCTCGGGATAGCGACGAGGTCTTGGCGGCTCACGGTGGCGGTACGGCGGCTCGATGGGTTGTTCGGGGCAGCACAAACAGCGGAGGCCGGGCTGGTTCAAGTTGGTGGCCAAGGTTCAATGGCTTTGGTTGGCGCGGCGGAGGCGAGCGGCTCCGGTTAGCTTGCGGCCGGCGGCAACCAGTAGCTCCTCGGGCGGCGACTAGGCTAGGCGGTGGCTAGGGGTCTCGGTTGGAGCTAGTGTCGCGACTTCGAGTAAGCATAGGGTGGGGTCGCGGGGTCGGTTGGTCATGTAGCGGCTCGTGTATGACGACCGGCGCGCGCAGAGGTGAAGTCGCGGTGGTCAAGCGGCGTAGGCTGCAGGCGGGACGGAGGTGGCGGTCGGCTACGGTAGTCATGGACGAAAGGGGTGTGTGAACGGCTGGAGGTTGTAGCGGTGGGATAGCGATGGTGGCTCACGAGTCGGGGTCAACAGGTCGGCGGGGGCGACGGGTGGGGTCGCAGCCGACGGAGGGCGCTCGGGCGGGGTGGATCTCGTCCTTGGGCGGCGGCGGTGGCAACTGAAGGTTGGATAGTGGTCGGCGGCCCGAAGGAACAGAGGCATTGGGGCTATGGGCTTGCGGATACGGGGGGTCATGGGGTGGCACGACGAGGGTAGGTTGTGGCGATAACGAGGGCAAATGGCGGTGGGGCAAGGTGGTGAGGGCGGTGATGGCCGGGCGTGGTGGTGACGGCGTGCGATTGCGGCGTTGGGCGAGAGGAGGTGGCCGCGGTGTTCACGTCCCGCGAGGCCGACGACAACAACGGCGACTAGAGATGGACGGGCGGCGAGGCTGCAGCAGAGCTGCGGTGACGGGTGGAGGTGGTGGTTAGTCGGGCGCCGGTGGCTGCAGAAGCAAAGAGGGGGCCGGATCTGCTCACTCAAAACAGAAGACCAGGAGGAAGAAGAAAAAGAAGAAGAGAGAGAGAGAACCAGTAGATGGGAGAGAGAGAGTCACGTGGGAGGAGAGCTGGTGAGTGGGTGGTGATGGACAAGTGGTGTCCCATCACCCATTATGGTCTTTTGTTTTATTTGCACTAATATCCGAAGGCCTTTTTGAATCTCGGGTAAAATAAGGCTGATTGGACATTTAGCTCAACGACAGAGAATAATTTTGATCTTTTCACGAGATCGGACTAGGTCGAATTAGGCTCGGGTGCGAGGATTTAAAAATCCTAAATCGCGACGACTAAGATTTCGAAACCTAATCTAAACAGATCGACAAATCGAAAACCGTCCAAAATTCGTCTCTTAACTCCTTATGATCCAAAATTTTATACTACGAAAATTCAATATTAACTATTTTATTGAATTTCGACATTTTACACGGCCTAATTTCCGGGCGTCACACTTTGTGTTTGAGATTTCATATTTTGGTTCTTCCATGGCAATGCTTGATCCTTGCCATGTTTCCATTTTTATTGCTTTTGCGAACCAATTCCTCCCTTGGAAAATATGTTCCTCCGAGCAATCTCATAGAAATATGCATCGGGAATCTGCTTTCTCTGCATTACTTTATTCAAGCAAATGTTGTAATCTTTTTGGATCCTAAACCATACACATCCAATGTCCTAAATAGTGTTGCGACCTATCTTGAGGTGAACCACCAAGGAGCAAGCTAATGAAATACTAGGCGAACACGACAGTTACTCACTAGAGAGATTCAATCGTCGCTTTGTGCAAACTCACTGAAGCCTAGACCATTCGCAAATTTTAATTCGATTGAACATGCAATTTATGTTAACGTTTGGAGCTGCCACTAATCGATGTGGTCAAATATCGCCAAAGTAAAATGCAAAAGTGCATTTTACTTTTGCAAATCGTAGATTCATGAAAACGAGTACTTGATTACACTACCTTAATATAATATGCCCTTTCATTACTTTTTTTTTTATGGTAAATATTTTGCATATAGTCTTAATTGATGTTAAGCTTAAACCGCTAACATGTAAGGAGTGATCATGCGGGTGTGTACACGATGATGTACACTCAATAATCAAATCTATAAATAAATTCATGAAGAGATTGAAAAATTTGGAATGCATGAGTAAGCGAAATAGATCCTTATTCATCATCCATCGAGACAAGGGTTATGCAAACTTAGACTTATGATACAAACATGCAATGACGAATCCATTTTATTCACGAAACTGACGATGAATATTACTAATGCATGACTTACACTATGTGAGATAACTAAGATGCAATGTAAATTGATCCCGACCAATATTGATCGAAAAGAAGTAAATTGATAAATCATCAAAATGTTAATGATTAACTTGACACAATTGAAAAGTTTAGAATATAATTTGCTATTTGTTAAAATGTTTATAACTGTGGCATAAATGCAATAAACTAGAAATTTGTTGGTATTTTCCCCTTGTTTATGAGATGTTTATGTAGTTCTTGATTCCTGGTTTGGATTTTGATAGAGGAAGTTCGCTTAATCCGATGATCTCATAAGATTATCACTTATTTATGATCACACGATCATAAATATTTTATGCAATATTTGATGATGATATAAGAATCTACGGTTAAAATTATATAATCTCAAATAGTATTACTAAAGAAGCATTTTTTTTTGATAAAATAAATACCTTCAAATTTAAAGATTATTGTTTGAGATATGAATGGAGCTTCACCGCAATGTTTTCTTGAGGTGAAAACAAAAAGATTGGGTATTTTAATGCCAGCCTTGGAAGATGGGATGCCATGAAAGGTGGGGCTTTTCCAAGACATTATCCTTCCCAATAAACAAAAACCCTAATTTAAAAAGTCAAGAATCACCGTCACCACAAATTCCTGCAATGTCAAGAGAAAATATTGGCTACAGAACAGGTACTGCTGATTTGGTCCCCACGTCCACCCATCATGCCACACGTGTCCAAAGGGCCCCACCAGTCAGAGAAAGCAAAAGCTCCTCTCTCTCTTCTCACGGTCACGGTCTCCGTCTCCCTCTCTCTCTCTCTCTTCACCCTCATCTCTATCTCGTCCGCCTGACTCCTCTTTCTTCTCCGACCTCGAGCCCGAGCCTCCGCCTTCGTCGGCCGCCGTGAACAGCACGATCGGAGTCTCCGGCAACGGGCCCACTAGATGTCAATTTTACAGCTGCCTCACCTGTGGCCAGCGAACCCAAATTCGAGCTCAAGCGGCCATGGCCGCGAGTCGCAAGTCGAGCTCGAGCAGCCACGGCCGAGGCATCCTCGTCGGTTCGTGGCCATGACCGCCAGATGTCAAGCTAGCAGGTGCTCGCTCATGGCTTGTCGAACTCCAGAGTGACCGGCTTCGGCTTCTCACTGAGCCGCTCGAAGGGTGACAGGTGGCTGAGGACGCCGTTCTTCACGTTTGGATCCGGATCCTCGAGCCACAGGTACTCGTGCTTCTTCACCTTCCTGAGTTTCGCTGCCACCACCGTCAAACCCTTCCCTCCTCTCATTCCCAGCAGCGCCCTCCCGAAGGCCCTGAGCGACAAGTCCTCGGCGCCGTCGCCCGAATTGCCTCCCAAAAGATTAGAAGCCGCAGCTCTGGCCTGGGACACCGACGGCCCAATCAGAAAAATCAGCTTCTCGACCAAATCAAGCACTTGCCCGAGAAACTGCCGAGGTCGGACAAGAAAGGGGTCGGGCGGAAGAGAGAGAGAGAGAGAGGGAGGGAGGAGGGTGAGGATAGAGAAAGACAGAGACCCGAGGGGAAACGGAGACCGTGACCGTGAGAGGAGAGAGGGGAGTTTTGCCTTTTTCTGACTGTGGGGCTTGCTCGGGACACGTGTAGTAATATGAGTTGACATGGGGACCAGAACAGCAATACCTGGCCTGTAGCCAATATTTTCTCGGTTGGGCAACGACTTATATCATATTATATTCCAGGGTTTATGTACAGATAGAAGTTTGGACCCTAAGTCATCAGTCGAACTTATAATAAGATGTTGTGTTTCTCCTTCATGCGACACCTAAGCCATGACCTAATCGGCAGGGGCATGGGGACTTGACTTGGACCTGACACTGACGCAAGCAATGACAACACGAAGCCGCCCCTCCTCCAGCGCCGCCTTGGAAGGGAAAGCCTCAGTCAATGTTCTCTTCCGCTCTATATAAGTAGCACCTGGAGCATTTCTTGAGTTTAGATTACGAAAGTTTCAATGGCAGAGGAAGTGATATTGTTGGACTTCTGGCCGAGCCCGTTCGGGACGAGGGCCAAGATCGCCCTGAGAGAGAAGGGCGTGGACTTTGACCTGAGGGAGGAGGATCTCAGCAACAAGAGCCCCTTGCTCTTGCAGACTAACCCAGTCCACAAGAAAATTCCCGTCCTCATCCACAACGGCAAGCCGGTATGCGAGTCCCTCGTCATCATCCAGTACATCGACGAGACCTGGGTTCCTGAGTCCCCTCTCTTGCCTTCCGATCCTTACGAGCGTGCCCGTGCTAGGTTCTGGGCCGATTACATGGACAAGAAGGTAAGACAACAATGCTCAAATATCTCAAACAACACATTTCCTCTATAAGTGTGCTTAACGTAGGAAAATGAAACGATGGTGCAGATTTCACTGGGACGAGTGGTAAGGGCACAAACGGAGGAGGCCCGAGAGGCGGCGAAGGAGGAGAACATCCAGTGCTTGAAGGTGCTGGAGGGAGAGCTTGGGGACAAGGCTTACTTTGGAGGCGAGAGGTTTGGGTATGTGGATGTGTCACTAATACCGATCTACAGCCGGTTCTATGCTTTGGAGACACTGGCCAACTTTAACATCGGGGAAGGGTGCCCCAAGTTGCTGGCATGGGCCAAGCGTTGCATGCAGAGGGAGAGCGTGGCCAAGTCGTTGCCCGACCCGCACAAGGTTTGTGACTACATGTTGGAGCGCAGGAAGAAGCTTCAGGCGCAGTAATTACTCTT
The DNA here is from genome assembly GCA_021437795.1 of Rhodamnia rubescens. Classification (NCBI taxonomy): domain Eukaryota; kingdom Viridiplantae; phylum Streptophyta; class Magnoliopsida; order Myrtales; family Myrtaceae; genus Rhodamnia; species Rhodamnia rubescens. The sequence continues at coordinate 2,617,871 of JAILYA010000024.1, forward strand.
GAATTCTCGTTATGGTCGTTTCATGACTCTTTTGTTCAATAACCTTTCTCCTTTGGACAAGGCTTAGCTCCTTCTACTTGTGGGAGTTCCTTTTTGTACTTGAGTGTTTCTGGATTAGCTAATATAATAACTTGTATACCGCATTTTGTTCATTCCGTTTAGCATATTATGTTTGCGTTATTAGCGAACATGAACCTCAAGTTCCTGCCTTAGCAAACAAAACGAAAACAATATATAAGTAAATAAAGGTTAGTGGATAGATGGAAAAAGCAAGGAAAATCCAATTCGGCCTGCCTTATGTCTGAGATAAGACCCGTAACAATCCATCTAAGAGCGATCATTGAAGAATTAGATTTCCTATTTCGTCGAAGAATTTGCAACTTTTGACATTTGTTGGAAAATCTAAAACTTGAAACAAATCTCAAATTAGATTTGCTATTGAGAAAATCATACTCAAATTCATTCCGTCTTAGAGTTAGTTCTTCCCAATTTTCAAAGTACCTCTCTAGCTCCTTCGGTAATTTTTCTATCAAGGTTGATAAAATAGTCAAATTATCACGTACAGAATCTAACAATCTTGTACTTGGATCCCAACACGCTCTATGGTCTGAATGCAAATATTCTAGACTAGGGGAATCGCAACACTATTCTTTGACCCGATATCCAGGTCCTGTAATATTAGACTATACAATCTCTTCATCAAGAAGACAAAACCTTTTTGGTCCATAGGCTATATCTCTGCAGACTCGGCTGTTCCTTCAAAGATTGTCTTGATGCATTTCTATGAAGAATTATCAACCTCTTATTTGAAATATTGGATAAGATATGCTTTACCGTTATTTCTTACATGCAATTAAAGCGAAAGGTAGTTAATGATTTATGAAGAGACATTAGCTAGAATAAATGAAACAGTATAACTTTCAAGAGGCAACCTCTATACATGAAAAGATAGAATACTCTACGCAAGAACAGAGAAAATGAGTTTGTCAACTTTGAAAACTCTTGCTGCCTTTGGCAAGAGTACAAGAATTGCTTGGCTATTCTTAATCTTATTGAGAGCAATTTTTGGAATTGCTTTGATGTAGAGTGATATTTCCTCCAATACTCCCTTGTAAGAGAGGTGTTTCCATTGCGAATGCTGATCTTGGACCGTATATGAATGAACTATTGTTGTGCAAGAGGCTTTATTAGTGCATTTGCGAGTTGATCATGAATGGATGCGTGACACAGTTGCAACACATCTTTGTTAATCATGCCTCGAACAAAGTATATAATAAGTGGCAACGTGGTTCATTTTGGCGTGAAAAATAGGAATAGCGCACACATAAGTAGCACCAACATTATCACAATAAATGCTAGGCGTGGTTGAAGAAGACACCCCAAGTTCACGCAAGAGAGGTTGAACCCATGGGAGCTAAGAAGTTTCACAGAAACAATCAAAACTTAGCTTCAGTGGATGAACAAGCAAATGATGTTGTTTTTTTGAGCACTACGATATAAGATTCTGGCCAATATAGATGACTTAAGCAGTTGTAGACTTACAATCATCGAGATTGTCTGCCCAATCAGCATCGGGAGAATGCATGAAGTGATGGAGAGGGACTACTTTGTATGTGCAAGCCAAGATTGAAAGTACCTTTGAGATAACGTAAATCACATTTAGCGTACTCCAATATAACTCAATTTGTTGATGCATAAACTGAGTAGCTCTGTTGACCACAAAAGCAATATCATGTCTTGTGAATATAAGATACTAAAGAGACCCAACAATCTTCCTATATTTAGTTTCACCTATATGAGTTGATGCATCGACAAGAGTGAGAGAGCTACTGATAGCTATCGGGGTAGCAGCTTCCTTAGCTCCACACATGGTTGCTCGGCTAGGAATTGTGTTGTGTGAGAAAGAGACATGACTTTATACGGACTACCTCAATTCCCAAGTAGTAGTATAAATCCCCTAAATCATTTTGTTAAATTATGTCTTGAATTTGAGTTGTGTACGAAACTCGACCTATTTAGAGGATTTTGATTTTGTTCAAAATCTGGCGTGGTCTCTAATTAGAATCAAAGTTAGATTTAGAGGGCGGTGGAACTTGATAATATTGAAGATTTGTTAACTGTTGGAGAACACGAAAATTCCATGTTTGACTAGTTTTGACCGATCAAAAAAGTTGACTCTCAAGAGATCCATATATTTTGAGAAAAAAGAAAAGAAAAGGAGAGAGATCCGTACATTGGACTCCTTTTGCGACGGAAAGAAAGTACAAAAGGAAGAGGCTCACGTATATCGTCTATATAGTTACTTGTGGGCCCAAGTAGTAATAAGAGGAAAGAAAATAGAAACCTAGGTTTGCTTTCCTCCCGCAACCGTACAAAAAGGAAAAGAATTAGACATGGCTAAATGAAATCGGGGCCCAGAACCGGCCCGTTGACCTGGCCCACAGTTCCGACCCGCTAAAAAAAAAAGGCCTCCCAGGCCCCAACGGCCCAAAGAGCCGTTGCAATTTGCAGCGGCCATTTGGCCGCTCAAAAAAATGATTTTTTTAAAGTTAAATAACCCTCCCCTTATCTATAAATACCTATCCTCTCCCCGTCATTTTTCTCACAAATCCTCTCAACAATTCTCTCACCGATTCTCTCAATCCGCTCAATTCTCTCAATCCCGCCTCAATTCTCTCGAAAAGGTAAGTGGAAGCAAAAATACTTAGAAAGGGCAAGATGGCAATGGGAGATTCCGAACATCCTATTCCCTGGATATGATCCTCGTAGTATACATATTGGGAAGACGACGACGATAATATCAACGTTGTTCCCATTCCGAACGTCGAACGCGTCCTAACACAAGAAAGTCTTTATTCTCCTATTGGTGTCGAAAAAACGTCGACGGCAAATGAGCCCGAACGGAAGGGGCGAGAGAGTACATCCGACTTGTTACTACACTTCTACAATGTATATGATGAAAGCGAATGTAAGTATAATATAAATTGTAAATATTGTTCGCAAACATACAAATTTACCAAAAGAGACGGCTACGGAACATTCCGTCGGTATCGACGAAAAAACATCCAACGCAACGGGGATCGACATTAGGAAACAACAAATTTTCGGGTACGCCAATCCTAATACTCATCCTTTATTCCGTTACACTCGATGCACTTTATAAACAAACATTAGCTGAATATGTTGCCCTTGATCATGCTCCGTTTACTACCGATGAAAATTTTAATTTTAAATATTTGATGAATCTTGCGTTGGTTCCGCAAGCACCAACTATTCGGAAAAGTACTCTTAAACGCGAACTTTTACATCTTTATAAAAAATAAAAACAAAATTTAGCAAAATTTTTTCGAATTCAATGGACTTGTGCATTTAGGTAGCGATATTTGGAGTGATCCCGACAAATTCATTCTTATATGGGTGTTATGTGTTATTGGATAGGTGACGATTGGATCATTCAAAAAAAACTTCTTGCATTTCGAGTTTTTGATGAAATGCATTCGGCTCATAATATTTATAGAATAATTAGATAAATTTTAGAAGAATATATTTTGATAAATAAAGTATTTTCAATTAGTTTTGATAATGCCACCGCAAATACCGCTTCCATTCCCGAATTAGAAAATATTTGCAAACCCTTTTTTGGCGGACAATTTTTTCACATTAGATGTGTTTGCCATGTTTTAAATTTATGTGTACACGATAGTTTACGAACTCTTGAGACTTCTCTCGCCCCAATAAAGGGTGCAATTAAATTTTTATGGAATCGTGCCCATTTTATGAAAGCATGGGGAAAATTTTGTAAACAACATGGGAGAAGGGCAAAAGGTTTTCAAAAGATATTCCGACTCGTTGGAATTCTACCTACGAGTTGTTTCGTCAAACTTTTTATTATAAAGATTTATTATGTATGTTTATTTTGCAAAATATTCTCAAAATTACTTTACTTCCGCAACATTGGGACGTTTGCAAAAAAAATTTAGATTTTTTGAAAATTTTTAATGATGCTACTAATACTTTATCTGGTATTTATTATCCTACTACGCATTTATTTTTAATAGAGTGTGTTAATGTTAATAATGTTTTTAGTGAATATGAAAAGGATCTTGAATTAGGTCGGACTATTTTAGTAATGCGAAAAAAATGGTTGCATTATTATTTCAAAATTCCTCTTGCCTATTTAGTTGGTATTGTTTTTTATTCACGTATTAAATTAGATGGTTTGCTAGATTATCCGAATGTGTATTATTATGATTGTTTACATTTACAAGATGCAATAGATATTTCAATTATACAAGGAGAGGTTAAAGAATCTATAGTAGTATTATATGAAGAATTTTGTGGTAGATATGGTTTAAGTGATTGTGGATCTTGACAATCTTCTCGCCTCACAAAGCGAAGGTAGTAGTTCACTTAGTAGAGGGTACGATATGCTTAAGAGTAGACAAAAAAAATAAAAAGTGGCAACAAGTAGTATTTCTGAATTAGAAAAATATTTAACCACTCAATTTGAGTTTCGTGATACCGAACACAGTATAGATTTCCAAATCCTAGAGTGGTGAAAGAGTCACTCAAACGATTACCCAATTTTCGCCCTCATCGCTTGTCAAATATTAGCAACCCCTTCTTCAACAGTTGCAAAGTGGAACAAGCATTTAGCTTTGGAGAATTTGTTTTGGACTCTCGTCGTTCAAGATTAAATCCGGAGTCACGTAGAAGGTCAAGCTTGTGTCGACGATTGGACGAAAGCTAGATTTCGCCACCAAGAGCTGGATCGAGAACACGAATTCTTTAGTGAAGATTGTGGAGATACCACCGCCACGGGTACCACAACGGGTAGCGACGATTGACGATGAGGTAAAAGAACTACATGAGTTTTGATTCTTCTAAATCCCCTAAGAAGATATGTAGGCTATTAATGATAATTCATTAAGTTCAAGCCTATCCCTCCTCTCTCTCTTTTTTTTTTCCCAAATTTTATTACAATGTACAATTTGATTATAATTTATACTTTATAATTTTTTATGTTTATTTTATTATTTATTATTTTAAAAATTAAATTTAAAAAACGGAACCAGAACCGGCCCCTTCAAGGGCCGGTTCCAGTTCGTCTAAAAAGAATGCTTCATGGGTTTTCTTTATGTAGCCGAGCCGCCGAACGGAGAACAAATAATAATGTAAAGGACTTTCTTGGTTCAATTTGCGGATATGAATTATTGCATGTTATCCATATCAAACATTGTATAAGTACTATTACAAAATACTGAGATGACATCAAATATAACGGTCTTGGAAGCCTCCATCTTCTCTTGTGTGACTACACAAACTCGGCCTTGAACTGGTGGCCATTAAAAATTTTCATACTGCAGAATTTTGTTTTGTTGTGACTATTGCGGCCATTGCAATGGCACCATTTGCTGTACATGTGCCTTGATAGGGCATTCTCTTATCATGCGGCCTTGCTGTCCACACCCAAAATAAGCTCCGATTAGAGCTAGGTACGATGCATTTTCGTGTTGTTTTCCACAAGTGTGACATACATTATTTTGATACTTCTTCGGCACCGCCGGTTGATTATTCCGCGTAAATCCCAACCCTCCAACATTGTTCCTTTTATTTGGGACAAATGATCGCCTACCAATTTGCAAATGTTTCTTGTCACGATGAATTTTCATGCTGCAGAATTTTGTTTTGTTGTGACTATTGCGGCCATTGCAATGGCACATGTGCCTTGATAGGGCATTCTCTTATCATGCGGCCTTGCTGTCCACACCCAAAATAAGCTCTAGTTAGAGCCAAGCACAGTGCATTTTCATGTTGTTTTCCACAAGTGTGACAAACATTATTTTGATACTACTTTCGCACCGCTAGTTGATTATTCCATGTAAATCCAAGCCCTCCAACATTGTTCCTTTTATTTGGGACAAATGATTGCCTTCCAATTTGCAAATGTTTCTTGTCACAACGAAAGTTAGGTAAAAATTTTTTTGATTAGGCCTCACCTGAAAAATTGTTATTGCTAGTAGCTTTACCAAATCTCTCTCTATGAGTTGAGCACACTCGTATAGGTCATTATAATCCTAAGTTCAAGGGCATTAGTTTGCTCCTAATTTCTGGTTTCAAACCATCTCGAAACTTCTTAGTCTTATCTTCATTGTCTTCCACCAACCTAGGGCGAACCTTGGTAATTCTGCAAACTTCGCTTCATACTTCGGTACTCCATCGGATCCTTTTGCTTGAATTGCATGAATTCCTTTTATTTATAATTATTCTGCACGTATAAATATAAATGAATAACGAAATAGTGGATTCCATCGTTTCTATGAGCCATACTTGGCATTCAGATATCCACTTCAAATGCCACAATTACTGCGAGCAACCTTATTAATGACGAAGAATACATTTTTGCTTCCATCACATTCTTGTCTCGAGCACAATCCGAGAAACACTTCATGAAGAATGCCTTGACAAAATCACCCAAGTCATAGCAACACCAGCTAGAAACATGATTTCTTTAGATGTTCGTCACTAATGTATGGTATTTCCTTGAAGTTGGTACATGGCTATGGCTATCTTGTGGATATCGTTGGAAAGTCGAATATCTTTCCATCCTATTGGTCCACGATTTCTCCCCTTTAGAAATTTTCTACTCCACCACCTTGCTGGTTTAAGCTTTAAGGATTGCTTGATTAAGTCTTGCAAATGACATTTGCTATTTCCCGCACTAGAGAGAGCTTGCTGTAGTGCTTGCCTTTCCATCAAACTTTCGACGTTTGCAAGCGCCAGGAGGATTCCTTTCATCTGAGGATTTTGCTCTGAATTACCACGACCTCATCACATCTTATAAGCCCTACACATATCACTTAACTTAGTAGCTAATTATTTAGCAAAAAATACTCCTTATACCACACAGCCACACAAAAACGAAAACATGCATTTAGCATTTTATACTCAGGCGGTCTATTCTACTATTCTAATCGCTAGGCATAGCTTATCACTCAATGGGTAAACCTGCTATGATACAAAATATGCTATAACGCCCCATAACATTACGCTTGACACTTATTTTTTCTGGTTATTACTCATTTATTATTAGCATGTAGAAGGAGAAAATTATCAAAAAAGTCCTAAACCTTTTACAATTGTGCCAAATCGAGTGCTAAACCTATTTTTTTCATCAATTCAGTCCTAAACCTTTTGTAATTGCGCCAATTCAGTCCATTCGGCAAATTTTGGCGGGCCGACGCTGACGTGGACGCCGGCCGGCCAGCGACCTAATATTTTTAATATTTTTTAAATTTTTAATTTATTTCTTTTGTTTTCTTTTTTCCTCGTCCCATCTTCTTCCTCCGCTTCGGTCGTCTTCTCCCTTCATTTGGCAACTTACCGGAGAATGCCCGGCGAGGCTCGCCTCACCAAATCGCTTGAAATTCGAGTTCGACTCGGCATCCATGGCTGCCGCTTCTACTTCCATTCTCGCTTTGGTCATTTACTTCCGGTCCCCGGTCGCGACCTAAGTTGAACCGATTGGGCATTTTGCGGGTTTTAGTGTTGCCTCGGCCTAGATCTAGGCAAGGTCGAGCCTCGCTAGCCTAGATTTGGGCTGAGGCGAGCCTCGCCCGGGCCATGGCGAGGCTCAAGACGGCCGACGAGAGAGTGATGTACGAGATGGACGTTGAGCCGGAACCCGTCGGCCTAGTGGCGGATGTCAATCGAGTCCCACTTGTGCTTCGCTAAGACAAGGAAACAACCGAATTGCACAGGGGTCCTCATGACGTCGGTGTCCTTACCAAAGGAAATTCTCTAGCTTGCCGCCGTCTTCGCACTCGGTATTCGACCACCATCCTGCACCGGGAGGCTCTCTAACTTCCCGGCTACGAAGCACGCTCACCGTGTTAGATTTGGGCCGGCGAGCGAGCGTCGCCCGGCCGCTGCGAGGCTCGACCTCGCCCAACCACGACAAGGTCGGGGCTCGCATGTTCGTAGCGAGGCCGGCGAGGCTCACCCGGCCGTCCTCGGTTGGTCGCCGGAGCGAAGGAAGAAGATGACTGCAGCGACGGAGGAAGAAGATGGGACTTGGGAGGGACGAAGAAGATGGGAGGAGGAAAAAAAAAAGAAAAAGAAAAGAAAAAAGTATTTTAAAAACATCTTAAAATTTTAAAAATTCAAAAAATATTAAAAATATTAGGTCGCCGGTCGGCCGGCGTCCACATTAGCGACAATTGGCTGAAATTCATCGGATGGACTGAATTGGCACAATTATAAAAGGTTTAGGACTGAATCGGCAAAAAAAAAATAGGTTTAGGACTGCATTGGCACATTTGCAATATGTTTAGGATTTTTTTAGTAATTTTCCCCATGTAGAAGCACAACATCCTATAAAACAATCACATGAGTTTAATTAATATACATATACTTCTCTATATTGACACCACTAGTCACCAACTTCATGCAGTAATCAAACAGAAACATCACACCACATAAGTCCTAGGAAGAAGATTGGATCAACTGGCGCGGCTGCACCCATACTAAACCCAAAAGTGAGCCTAAATGTTTAACAAACCATCATCCACTTAGGGGTTGACGGCCACCGGCATCATCTTGTCCCTCCGTCGCCATGTCCAAGGGACTATCAAACCCTCTCAAAGGTCCGGTCGTCTCACCATTTATATCGACACACCATGCTGTGAAACGTTGGGGGAGAAGCTCAGGGAACTCTATATCCATCCAGGCAGTGGGACTACATTCGTCACACAACATACCGAATCTTGGTACATGTATATCTCGACCCTTTCATTCTATATAGTGGGGTATTCCAAAGCATAGCGTAGGAGGAGATCCATCTTACGAATCTGAAAACAAAACAAGAATATGGGGGAGCCGATGCCCAATAAGTGAAATCTCTAAATTAGAGGTAGGAGATCATCTCACCATTCAAATATTCTTACTAATTACCTTCAAATAAATATTGAGTTTTCGGCACGTACTCAAGCTTCCTCGGCAAGTGCTAAACTAAAGATGGTCTTAAAACTTGGGTTGAACAGTTTTTGTATAATTAGCATTAAGGTTAACCACTCTTTTCGCAAGATGGAGGACAAATGTGCGGCCTTTTTCCGCCATATCTTTTGCGCTCTGTGGGCTTGACTCGTAGCTCTTTTTGAATTTACATTATCTTTCAATAGAATCATGCCGATCGTTGACTAATATGGCGATCTCTTTCGCAATAGCTTCACTGCAATGCCAAAAAGTCAAGAATCACCATGAGCAAAAATTCCTGCAATGCCACGTCGATCACCACTGGTCGGGCAACGACTTATAACTGTTCTTTTCATTTACAGACGAAAGCTTTGGCTCCAAGTCAAGGGCGAGACGATTGTGTGCAAGTACAGAAATAATGAGAGATACAAAATAAACAAGTAGAGAGGGGATGGAAGCCCCCACCAGTCGAACTTCATGATAAGATTTGTTATTTCTCCTTCATGTTACACCTAACCCATGACCAAATTGGCAGGCCATGGAGATTACATTTGGACCCGACAGTGACGTGGGCAATGACAGCATCAAGCAGCCCCTCCTCGAAGGAAAAAGCCTCAGTCAATGTCCTCTTCTGCTCTATATAGCCGCTCTTAACCTCATCTCACCACTAAAAAGAAGCATTTCTTGAGTTCAGATTACCAGAGCTTCAATGGCAGATGAAGTAATATTGTTGGACTTCTGGCCGAATCCGTTCGCGATGAGGGCCAGGAACATTGCCCCGAGAGAGAAGGGCGTCGACTTTGACTTGAGGGGGGACGATCCCAGGAACAAGAGCCCCCTGCTCTTAGAGACCAACCCGGTCCACAAGAAAATCCCCGTCCTCATCCACAACGGCAAGCCGGTTTGCGAGTCCCTCGTCATCGTCCAGTATATCTGTGACGTTCTAGAATTTCGAAGTCCGTAAGAAAATTATAAATTTCAGCATGGAAAGTGAAATTTGATTTTGAGGAATTAATAGTCGATGATTGGCTATTCCGAGACGTTTGTCGAGAAAAAAATGAAGTTTGAATAGTCAAACTTTGACTCGTGGTACTGAGACTCATCGCGAGTAAATTCAGTCTTGTCCGAACCTTAAATGCCAAAATACCATTTTTGCCCTAGGTTATTACGTGCATAAAACAAAAATCGTTGAAGCAAGTTTTGAATTTGAGTGTGGGTCCCCTAAAGAAAAAAATCCCTTCGACCGTCCGCATTTCTCCCACGTCAGCCGGCCAATTGTCTATCTTTGTTTTATTGACATCATCGCTTATGTCAGAAAACCACTTCCCCAAATTTTCCCCCTAGTTGCTCCCACGTTCTCTCTCTCTTCCCTTTTTTTTTTTTTTTTCTTCTCTCTCTCGTGGACTTGGACGGGAAAACACCCCCGCCCCCAACCTGCTACTGTGCTTCTTCTTCCTCTAGTCTTCTTCTTCGTTTTTCTTTTGTTTTCTTGGGCGCCCTCCACCCAACGACCCCCGGCCACCACCTGCAGCATCTCCATCAGCCACCGCCCCCGCTTGCCGTCGCACCGCCCCAGCGTCGCCTAGGCTCAGCCTCCGGCTTGCGCCGCGACGGCCACCCGCGACCTCCATCAGCCGCAACCCGTACCCCGACGTCTTCATCTCTGCCTCTGCCCAGCCGCCTTCGACCTTCGCCGCCGCGACCCACCAACCTCCAGTCGTCGCCTCCGTCGCTCCGCGCCGCGCCAGCCTCCACCCCAACAACGTCGCGCCATCTTGGACCCTCGGAATCTCAGGGATCGAGAGCCAACGCGGCTCGCAACGCCATGCTCCGTCCCTGACCACTTTCACTCGACCTCGCCAAATCCCGACAACGTGCCCAGCTGACCCTCGGCTTTGTGCAACGCCTCTTGAAGCCACCTGGAGCCCCGATACCTCAAGATGACTGCTATCCAGTGAACCCGAAGGCACCCGACGCCTCTACCCTACCCGACGCCAGCCTCGCCGTGAACCACTCCAGCTAAAACCCCGCGCCGCCCGAGCCACCCCCCCCGACCTCACCTCTCTTGGCTGTGAACCTGGCCGTGCCCTGTTCTGATCTGGCCCGTGTGCCCGTGAGCCTGAGCCGTGAGCAGGGAAAATGTGCCCGTGAGCCTGGCCCGTGTGCCAATGAGCCTAGGCCGTGAGCCTGGTCCGTGTGCCCGTGAACCTAGGCCGTGAGCCGAGAAAGTGTGCTGAGCCCGTATACTGAGACCGTGGGCCAGGTGACCGAGAATTTGGGCCCATGTGGCCAAGTTTCTGAGCCCGCGATCCAATCGAGTTCGGGTCCCGCCCGTGCCATGTCCAAGATTGTGTTAACCCGAGCCTCCAATCACCATCCGAGTTTGCTGCGATGTTGACCCGTAACCCCTAAAACCCGAACTTGAACCGCTAGCCCGAAGCCACCGTGGACCCGAGCCCGTGACTTCCACGAACTAAGCCGAACCGAAGCATAACCGAAGTTGAACCGTGAGACCTCGAGCTCAAATTATCGCCGTCGTATCCGACTCGACATCGACCGCCGTAGTTTGTGAGTTAATCCCTCAACTCGAATAGGGTGTTAACTACGTTTAAGGATTAGGATAATTATCATAAATTGCTGATTGATTTAATTAATTGCCTCAAGTCGGGTCCGTTGAATATTGAAGTGGCAATTAATCGAAGTCCTGGATTAATTGATTGAAATGGATTAATTAACTAAAGTCGAGTTAATTAGTAAGATAAATTTAATTATTTGTAATTGTGATCTATTAGTTGCTAATTGAATTAATTACTTATTGTCAAGATAATTAATTGTTTGTCAATTAATTATCGGATTATCATTGTCGGACGATTATGGGATGATTGTTGAGTGTTATGATTAATGTGCATTTGGTGGTCGATTATCATATATATATATATATATATATATATATATATATATATATATATATATATATATATGCAAAGTTTGATGGATAAACTATGTATGTGATCGTGTGTAAACTGAAATTTGAGTATAAAAATGGCATAGAGCCAAGTTTTGAGCACGATTATTTGTGAGTGCATTGGGCTAAATGCAAAGATATAAATTGGTTGTTTGCATGTCGTGTTTGTGTGGTCACTTGATAGATACCGTCTTCTCGAGTACGTGAGGACGAAGCCTATCCCCGAGTACGAGGGTCGAGCCCGGTAAGTTCATACCGAGGGTACTTGGAACCACATGACTTATTGGATATCGATCGCAACTTGTGACGGATCGACGCTCTTTACAAGAATGCCGATCGTTAGTCCATACCGAGGGTACTTAGAACTACGTGGCTTGTCTCGTCGCCTTCGCCAAAGGAATAGGACGAAGCTGGTTCTGTTGGAAAAGCATGGTTTTGCTAGGACCGGGAACGGTCACTAATGACTAAAACACCCGTGATGCATTGCGTATGTGAGTTGTGTTGAATGTTCTAGTTATTTGCCTTGGATGTATGCAATTGATTGTATGTATATATATATATATGAACTCTTCGTTGTGTGGACCAAGGTGGGGTAAATATGAATGTGATTGAGGATTCACTGTGATATTGTACTTGGTCATGTGGTAGTTATAGCGTGGCGTGAGTTGCACGCTATTGATCTGTCATCGATATTATCCTGTATGTTTAGGATGCCTTGAGCGAGTCAGTGTCCTACTCAAAATTAGGCGTTGACTCACGGATATTTTATATCTCACCTCGTTGTTAGTAACCATTTTTCGGCCCTTAGCTATGAAAAACTTGCTCTGTGGAGGATGTGGACGTTGACCTCCCTTTTGAGTAGCATGGAGTAGTGTTAACCTCCAACCCTAAGCTAGTAATTTTTAGAAGCGTAGAAAGTGGCTCGGAGGCGGGGCTTGTATACATATAATTTTTTCGGGATTAACGCGATAACTAAATAAAAGTAATTTTTTGTTGTCGATGTGGTAACCTACTATTCCGTCCTTGTGGATTCTATAATTGTATGAGAGTAGTACGTTCCGCATGTGCTTTAATAATAAGATAAAAAATAATGGGTCGATGACGTATCTAGGACGTCGTCCTTTATGACTGAAACGTATTGGTAGGGTTGTTGCGGGCCGGGAATAGGGGCGTGACAATATCGATGAGACTTGGGGTCCCGAGTCCCCTCTCTTGCCCTCTGATCCTCACGAGCGCGCCCATGCCAGGTTCTGGGTGGACTATATGGATAAGAAGGTAAGCCAACAATGATCAATCTTTCGAGCATTTTCTTACTAAGTGCACTTGACGTCAAAACATGAAATGATGGCGCAGATACCAGTGGGACGAGCGGTGTGGGCGTTGACGGGGGAGGCCCAGGAGGCAGCGAAGAAGGAGTACATCGAGGGCTTGAAGGTGCTGGAGGGAGAGCTTGGGGACAAGGCTTACTTTGGAGGCGATAGGTTTGGATATGTGAATGTGTCGCTAATACCGTTGTATAGCTGGTTCTATGCTTTGGAGACAATTTCCAACTTTAGCCACGAGAAAGAGTGCCCCAAGTTGGTGGGATGGGCCAAGCGTTGCATGCAGAGGGAGAGCGTGGCCAAGTCCTTACCCGACCCGCACAAGGTCTATGACTTCATGTTGGAGCTCGGGAAGAGGATTCAAGCGCAGTAACTACTCTTTGAGTGTTTCATCATGGTCGTTTCACGACTCTTTTATTCAATAATCCCTCTCCTTTGGAACGAGGCTTCGCTATTTCTACTTCCGTGAGTTCCTTTTTGTACTCGAGTGTTTCTGGATCGACTTAATGATTGCGTTATTTGCGCACATGTAACTCAAATTTACAATTTTCATTTTTTATGAAGATCCTTTTCATCCATTATTAACCTATTTTGCTCCCGATATTTATCTGAATGCATGACCAACATCGCCGTCAAACATGAAAACATAGCAAACAAAGCAAAATAAATAGTTAAGGAAATAAAGTTATGTGGGTATACGAATAAAGCAAGGAAAATCCAATTCGGGCTGTCTTTTTGTTGAGATAAGGCCTGTAACGACTCGGTCCAAACGAGACAGGAAAGTGATCGGTGAAGAATCAGATTTCCTATTTTGTCGAAGAATTTCCAACCTTTGATATTTGTTCAAAAATCTAGAACCTGCAACAAATCTCGGGTGGGATTTGCTTTTGAGAAAAATCATCCTAAAATTTACTATGTCTTAGAGTCACAATTCTTACCAATTTGTTGAATACCTCTCTATCTCCTTCGGTCATCTTATAAACCGGTCAAACTATCACGCACAGAATTTCACAATCTTGTACTTGGATGCTTACACGTTCCATGGTGTAAAAGCAAACATTCTAGATTAGGGCAACCACAGCACTGTTAATTCGTTGACCTAATATCAAGGTCCCGTAATATTAAATTACACTATCTCTTCTTCAAGAAGACAAAACCTTTTTGGTTTATAGGCTATCACTCTGTAGACTCCTTCAAAGATTGTCTTGATGCATCTGTCTAGAGAATTATTAGCCTCTTGTTTGAAGTAGGGGTGATCGGTCTCCAAGCGGTCCAGTTCCGACCATATAGCTAGGAACCAGACCCAGAGAGACCAATTCCAAATTCCAGGACCGGCTGTTACGACCTAAAATTAGGTAATTCCAGGTTAACGGAAAATGAATTAATTAACCTAGTCTAAGCTCTCACAGGCTATACTAATTCGCAACTTAGATTCACATGATTTTAATCAAAAGATTTTCAATTTCGGAGTCGCCACTAATCTTTTTTGATAGGTAGATTAGAAACTTAAATAAAGTATTAGGCGAATATTTTATTTTTCGCAAAACCAGATATTTAGATTGGGGATTTGATTACGTTAACTTTTCAATTAAAACTTTATCGTTTGGAAAATTCAATTGATTCAACTTTGGAAATCAAGGTGCAATTATGTTTTTTTTTTTTTTGGTTTTCTTGATTTAGTGAATACTATGCAAATGCAACTATATGAATGCAAATATGACATGAAATGCAAAGTCTAACTACATGATGTCACGACAAAACATTATATGACAAGAATAATGATCATGCATGATGTATTTGAAAAAAAAACCGGATTTAATGCAAATAAATACGAATTCTACCTTAAATGACATGTGATATGAAACCTGAACTAAATGACATGCAAGATGATTTATTTAATCCACATGACATGGCATAAATGACAGGCAAAAATGCTCCACGCGCGAAAATTCATGAGCTATACTAATGACATAAAAGAAAATGCATGAATGACATGGGACAATGCATGGCATGATAATAACATGGCAAATATCTATGCTATATGAGATGCACATGAATGACCTCATCTCTATGAAATTTTTCCCTTGAATGAGATTGGTTCAACAATTAATATAAATTAAGAGAATGATTTCTCAAAAATCCAATTTATAGTAAAGATCATCTTGAAATTTAATTTTCGAAAATTTCATTTAAGAACAAGGCATGATTTTTTATGATTTGTTTTTTAGAAAAATGACTTAGATAAAAGTATAATGAACCTTGAGCATAATACACCTTATAATTCGTATTTTCCGATAAATTCGCCTCATAACCAAAGTTTAGGGTTGAAAGGGAAATTTATTCACGTCATACTGGGATGGAGAAACACTTAGCCAATTCATGCAAAACCCAAAGGAGCCTCACATGAATGCGTCGATGAAGGTCGCAAAATATTTGAAGAAATGTCCAGCACATGGGTACTTCTTTCCCAAGATTGCAACATGGAGATGACGGCTTACTACGACACGGACTACACCACATGTCCTACGAGCAGAAGATCAGTAACAGGTTTTTGGATTAAACTTGGAAGTTTTCTACTATAGTGGAAAAGCAGTCAACTATGTCTTTATCTTCGGCCAAGGAAAAATATTGAGCTATGGCCGAAATAGTATGGGTAGGGGGATTATTGTTGGATCTAGGAGTGAAAGTCAAAGGACCAAGAATCATTTTTTGTGATAATGATGCTGCAATAAAACTTGCAGTAAATCCCATGTTCCATGAGAGGACAAATCACATAGAAGTGGATTGTCACTATACTCGGGAGAAGATCCAAGGGGGCGTAATTAAGACAAGTGGAATTAGTACCACGAAGTAGTCGATGGACATCTTCACTAAACCACTGTGTTAGAGATAACATGCATATTTATTGAGCAAGCAAGGCGCCCTCGATATATATCGGCCACCAGCTTGACGGGGAGTGTTGAACATGGATATGTAAATCCTCGCGAATTATTTATTTTGTGTTTGATTATAATTAGGGATTATAATTAGAGATTTGACTTGATTTACTTGTATCAATCTGCGATTATAAATTTTAGATAGAACCCACCTTGCATTCCCACCTTGCATTATAAATGGGGTCCTCATGCAATGTAACTTTGCACAAAAAGTAACTGCAGAAGAATTATTCCCTAAATTTCTCTCTTCACCTACATTTTCTTTCAACTCGAAAGGTCTCGCTCCACGCAAATGGCTTTCCCCCTCTCTCGCCTTATGCCCGTGTCATTTGCTGCAATTGTTGGCGTGACAATATGAAATCTCAGTTTCGGAAGTTGTTTCCATGACGTTTTGTGATTTATGTTCCAACCTATTTCATCAATCAAATATTTCTTTTCTCCAGTTGACCCAATCTTGTCACGATTTATGGCTGTGCAATCTTTCGTTCGTGACTCTTTGGGCATGCGGAATATCCATTTTATTCTGCTAGTGCTCCAATCTTCTTCGTTGCTTGGTCCTTTCCTTATCCTCTTGGACAAACTAGCTCAGTCTTTCTTATCCCCATAAAATATGCAGACCACGTGTATGGATGGGGCTTTTTGGGGAGCAATTGATTTCTTTTGAAAGTCTCATTTCTCTCTCAATTTCTTTTGTTCCTCAACTAGCTGAGCACGCATGAATCCATACAAATTGCTTTCTTTGCCATGCGACCGAAACTTAATGTGAAGGATCCAATGGGTTTGAGCAAATTTTCATCACCACGGGCTTACGTCCTGTTAATTCAATTAAGCTCAAGGCCATTCACCTGCGGCCGATTCGATTAGATGTGAATGAAGTTGCAATGCAACTAAAATTAAATTAATAAAAATGACAATTATATGAAAACTGATTTGATTTTTTTGTTTTTTGGTTAGGGACTAAGTTTAGTCCTTAATTTTTATGCAATAAACGATTGAATAAGAAATTAAAATTTTGGTGTCAACCTAGGCCAATTTTGTTTTCATTTAAACTTTCATTTGTATTTTGGGCATTGGTCAAGAGAGAACTTCTTTGTTTGTGCTCTGTTGGGATATCAAATTTTAGCGGGAGAAGCATTGGGCATGGAAACATTGAACGGTGATATAGAGGCAAAACTGGGAATAATGCATCATACGTTGTCTTATAATATAGTTTGCAGCCCAATTTTGTTGTATTTGGGCTGTAGGATTGGGGTCAAAAGTTCAAGAAATGGTAAATGAAGAAGGGGCGATCAGTTTCGAGTCTTGTCCATTCCCACCCGAGAACCAGGAATTGGATAGAAGGACTGATTCCTAGTTTTTGGGACTTGGGACTTGGGATTGATCCGATCCGTTTCAAATTATTTTTTATTGCTGTAGTTGACGGTGGTATGCACTTTTTATCTCGTCCCGCAAGAAACATAAATTAAATCGGGGAAATGATGCATGGAACAATTGACTAATAGTCTAAGGGTCTGTTTGGCAACGATTTTGATCCGAAAATTGATTATGATTAGAATAATATGTTTTGATTATGTTCCCTAAATTACTTTTAGATAATCGAATGCGTTAGGTAATCGTACAAAATTTCTATTTCCGGAATAGAAATGCATTGAATGATCTGTACAAAATTTATGTTCTCAAGAACAATTAGGTGGCGAGAATTCGTTTTTCAAATTTTTTCATCTTTTAAAAAAAATTAGCATTTTTTTAATTTTGTTAAATTTTTAACTTTTTAAAGTTTTCTTATATTTTTTAATTTCTACCCTTTTTTATTTTTGTAAAATTTTTATTTTTTTACCCTTTTTTTAAATTTTTAAAAATTTTCAATTCCCCCTTTTTAAATTTTTTTAATTTTTTTTGTGAAATTTTAAAGATTATTT
The DNA here is from genome assembly GCA_021437795.1 of Rhodamnia rubescens. NCBI lineage: Eukaryota > Viridiplantae > Streptophyta > Magnoliopsida > Myrtales > Myrtaceae > Rhodamnia > Rhodamnia rubescens. The sequence continues at coordinate 2,635,986 of JAILYA010000024.1, forward strand.
TTATATTTAATTTTATAAAAATTGTGCTTAAAAAATTAGTCGTTAGTAAATTGTCAAATCTAATTTTATTTTTTTCAAAGTTCGAAGTCTATGTGGACTTAATCTTTTTAAGAGAGTTGAGGCTTTGTTCTTTTTTGTAATTCTCAAAAGTGATTCTTTTTTCAAAATCAACTTTTTTATTCTTGTTTTTGCTCCAAAACTATTCTCGATAATTGAATCATAATCAGAATCTTTCACGTTGCCAATCATGTTTATCATCCTTTTATGATCCGGCGAACAAAATCGGAGAATTGGAATCGTTGCCAAATAGGCCCTAAGTGACCTTCTATAGAAACTATTTGGATTGTATCTTTTCTTTGTCAACCGAGAAATGCAAGTGGCCAAGCTTAATGACTTCAGCGAATCCCCGTTTGAAGGGCTCAGAATCTTTCATATTTCGTACCATCCTTAGGAAAGTGCCCCTGAGTCGTGACTGTGAAAGAGGGAAAGAGAGGCATGCAAGCGAGGCAATGGCTCCCGCTAAGTCGCTGACTATTGTGCTTAAATTTAGATTTACATTTAAGCAAAATTTTTTAAAAAGAAAATATTCGCTCCTATTTGGGTGTCCGGTCTCCCCTGGAACCGGGAATCGGAGCTAGCCATATTTGGTACCATAAAATTGAAATTGGGAATTGAGTGAGCCCTCGAAACCGAACCCAACCGGCCGATTCGGTTTGGTTCAGCAGTTCCCGATTTGGTTGATTCGTCTTGCTCAACCCTAATATAACATTTGGCAGATCAATACACTTCTTGTACTTTTTTCTTCACTAGTAAAGTCCTAATGCATTTTCGACCAAGAAAAAGTCCTATTGCATTAATCATAGATAGTTAATTTCTATTTCATTCGTTCTCGAACATTTTGATGTCCAATTGAAGTTATCTAAGAGATGTAATTAGCACCTATGGTCCTACATGACACAATCGACGCTAATGTAAACTTTTTTTTGTAATTTTTTTTTTTTTTTTTTAAATTTTGCCAAATAATTTATTATTAGTTTTTTTTTCTCTTCTTTTTTCCAACTTTGTGCCGACGGGCCGGCTCTCACCAAACCGGGTGAGGGCATCGGCGTCCTCTCCTTGACCAGGTGAGGGCCGCTGGCCCTTACTTGTGGCTAGTGAGGAAAAGAATAGAAAGAAAAAAAAATAAAGAATAAACATAAATAAAAAAATTATTAAATTGTTAGTACCAGTCATATTACGTAGAATAGCCAGTACCAACTAGACCTTCATGTTAGCTATTTCAAATCAAACTTGATCGAAAATACTAAATTAACAAATCGTCAAAAATTTGATGACTAAATTGGCACAAGTGAAAAGTTCACGACTCGAAATAGCAAACTATTAAAAGGTTTATAATTGAGTTGTCTAAATTTAAAAGTTTATGATTGAATTAGCACAAGTGCAATAAGTTATCCCTTCAACTTTAAATATTTCTGTTTGAGATTTGAATGGGGCTTCACTGCAAGGTATTTTTGAAGTGGAAACAAAAAGGTTTGGAACGCTGATTACCACTAATATAAAAGCCCTAATATAAAAGTCAAGAATCACCATGAAGAACTCCTGCAATGCCACGTGGACTTCCACTGGTCGGGCAACGACTTATATTATATTTCACAATTATGTATAATTTTTTACTTTTTTTTGGTCGAATATAATTGTTTACTTTTGAGCCATGAAGCTAGGGTTTATGTATGCATGAAAGCTTGGGCTCTAAGTTAAGGGCGACAGGATTGTTTACTTCGTGTTACACCTAAGCCATGACATAATCGGCCGGCATGGAGACTAGATTTGGACCGGACACGCGAGCAATGACAGCATCAAGCAGCCCCTCGTCGAAGGAAAAACCTCAGTCAATGTTCTCTTCTGTCCTATATAAGTAGCACCTGCTCTTCACTTCATTTCACCCCAAAAAAAAAAAGACAACATTTCTTGAGTTCAGATTAGCAGAGCTTCAATGGCAGAGGAAGTGATATTGTTGGACTTCTGGCCGAGCGCGTTCGGGATGAGGGTCAGGATTGCCCTGAGAGAGAAGGGCGTAGACTTTGACCTGAGGGAGGAGGATTTCAGTAACAAGAGCCCCCTACTCTTGGAGACCAACCCGGTCCACAAGAAAATCCCCGTCCTCGTCCACAACGGCAAGCCGGTTTGCGAGTCCCTCATCATCGTCCAGTACATCGACGAGACTTGGGGAGGCAAGTACCCTCTTTTGCCTTCCGATCCGCACGAGCGTGCCCGCGCCAAGTTCTGGGCCGACTACGTGGATAAGAAGGTAAGACAACAATGCCCAATCCGCATTGCCTTTCTAAGTGTGCTTAACGTAGTAACATCAAACGATATTACAGATTTCATTGGGACGATTGCTAAGGGCATCAACGGATGAGGCCCGGGAGGCGGCGAAGGAGGAGAACATCGAATGCTTGAAGGTGCTGGAGGGAGAGCTTGGGGACAAGGCTTACTTTGGAGGCGAGAGATTTGGGTATGTGGATGTGTCGCTGATACCGTTCTATAACTGGTTCTATGGTTTGGAGAAATTGGCTAACTTTAGCGTCGGGGAAGAGTGCCCCAAGTTGGTGGCATGGGCCGAGCGGTGCATGCAGAGGGAGAGCGTGGCTAAGTCGTTGCCAGACCCGCACAAGGTCTATGAATTCATGCTGGAGCTCAGGAAGAAGTTTCAGGCGCAGTAACTACTCTTTGAGTCTCGTTACGGTCATTTCACGGCTCTTTGTTCAATAATCTCTCTCCTTTGGACGAGGCTTGGGTCTTTTTACTTTTGCGAGTTCCCTTTTGTACTTGAGTATTTCGTTAATTCCGTTTAGCATATTATGTTTGTGTTATTTGCGCATATGTACCTCAAGTTTACAATGTTCTTTTGATGAAAATCCTTTTCATGCGTTGTTGACTATCGTGCTCGCCAGAGTATCATGCATTACCAACATTATCAAACGTGAAAACATAACAAAGCAAAAACAATAGTTAAGGAATTAAAGTTTGGTAGATAGATAAAGAAAGCAAGGAAAATCCAATTTGGGCTCTCTTATGTATGAGACAACACCTGTAAGGACATGGTCAAAATGAGGGCGGAGAGTGACCGTTGGAAAATTAGATTTCCTGTTTGGTCAAAGAATTTTCAACCTTTGATATTTGTTCACTATTCTTGAACTTGAAACAAATCTCAGATTAGATTTGCTTTCGAGAAAATCATCATCTCACTGTGTCTTAGAGTTAGTTTTTCCCAGCTTATCGATTACCTTTCTATCTAGTTTGGTAATTTTTCTACCAAGGTTGATAGACAGTCAAACTCACGTAGAGAAGTTAACAATCTTGTACTTGGATCCCTGCAAGTTCTATGGTGAAAATGCAAACATTCCATATTAGGGCAATCAAAGCACTCTTCAAGAAGAAAAAACCTTTTTAGTTCATAGGCTATAACTCTGTCGACTCGACTTTTCCTCCTAAGATTGTCTTAATGCATCCCTCTTCGAAGAATATCATCCTCTTGTTGGGACAAGACACACTTTAGTGTTATTTCATACATGTATTTAAAGTACAAGGTAGCTAATGATGTATGAAAATACGTTAGCTAGAATAAATGCAGCAATTTCTAACCTCTATAGAAGAAAAATGAGATCAATTTGTCAATTTTGAAAACTCTTGCTGCACTTGCCAAGAGATCAAGAATTGCTTGGCTATCCTTGATCTGATGGAGAGCAATTTCTAGAAGTGCTTTGAGATATTTCCTCTAATACACACCTGTAAGAGAGGCATTCCATTGTGAATGCCATTCTTGAACCATAAATGATTAAACCGTTGTCGTGTAAGAGGTTTTGTTAGTGCATATGTGATTTGATCATGAGAGGACACTTGTCACACTCCTAGCCCCCTTTTTTAACCATGCCAAGAACAAAGTGATTATCAATGGCAACATGTTTCATTTTGGTGTGAAAAATAAGATTAGCGCACACGTAAGTAGCACCAATGTTATCACAATAAGCGCTAGGTGTGGTTTAAGAAGATACTCCAAGTTCATGCAATAGAAATCAAACCCATGTGAGCTGAGAAGTTGTCACAGAAACAACGCAACACTTGGCTTCGGTGGATGAACGAGCAAAGGGTGTTGTTTTCTAAAGCACTACTACATAGGATTCTGGCCTATATAAACAATGTAGCTAGTTGTGGACTTACAATAATCCATATTGCCCCCACAATCAGAATAAAAAATGGCCCAATACCCAAAAAAATCTCAAATTTTAGCATTTGTGACAATTATATCTAAGACTTTTTTTTTGTCTCATAAAAAACTCTCAACTTTTACTTTTGTCCCAATTTTACCAATCTAATACCCAAAAAAACCCTCAACTTTAGCATTTATCCCAATTATATCCAAAACTTTTTGTCTCATAAAAAACCCTCAACTTTTAATTTTATCTCAATTCTACCAATGTCGGTCTTCCGTCCATAATCACCGTTAGTTAATCCTACATGGCTAGAGTTTTCTCGCCGAACTTGTTAATGAATTTTGGAAATTCAAAAAAATAGTAGGTTTTCGAGACGACAAGATTTTAGATTGTTAGTCCAAATATCTCCATGTCTAGCCATTTTTTGGCTCTTTGAGTGCCGAAAAGAATACGAAACATGTCATCTTGAGTGATTATATATCTCTTAGTAATATGTAGGGGTAGCAAACTACGAAGAGAAGTTCATGAGTTTTTTCATGTTGGCTTTACTCGAGGTGTAATTCATTAATAACGTGGAGATGCCACATAAGATTAACTAATAGTGATTATGGATGAGAGGCTAATAATTGTGGAATTGGGACAAAAGTAACAGTTTGAGATTTTTTATGAGAAAAAAAAGAGTTTTGAATATAATTGAGACATACGTTAAAGATGAGGGTTTTTTGTACTAGGCCGGTAGAATTAGGACAAAAGCAAAAGTTTGGGGTAAAATTGGGACAAATATAAAAGTTGAAGGTTTTTTATGAGACAAAAAAAAGTTATAGGTAGAATTGTCACAAATGCTAAAGTTGGAGGTTTTTTTGGTATTGGGCCCATAAAAAATGCATGAAGTGATGGAGAAGGACTACTTTGTAAGTGCATGCAAAGATTGACATTCCCTTTGAGATAATATAAATCATATTTAGAGTACTCCAATAAAACTCAATTGGTTGATGCATATATTGAGTAGTTATATTGACCACAAAAGCAATATTGTGTCTTGTCAATACAAGATACTAAAGAGAACCAACAATCTTTCTATATTTAATTGCATCTATATGAGTTGATGCATCGACAAGAGTGAGAAAGCTACGAGTAGCTATCCGGGTAGCAACCTCATTAGCTTCCACACATGGTTGCTAGATTAAGAATTGTGTTGTGTGAGAAAGAGACTAAGGCTTTATGCGGATCACCTCAATTCCCAAGAAGTAGTGTAAATCCCCTAGGTCATTTTGTCAAATTATGTTTTGAGTTTAAGCCGAGTACAAAGCTCGACCTATTTGGAGGATTTTGGTTTTGTTCAAAATATGGTGTGTTCTTTAATCGAATCAAAGTTAGATTTAGAGGGGGAGGGGGGGAGAAAACTTGATAATATTGAAGATTTATCTTTCATTGGAGAACAAGAAAATTCCATGTTTGACTAGTTTGACCCATCAAGAAAGTTGACTATTTAAAGAGATCCATATATTAGATTCCTTGGGGAGACAGGGAAGGAACTCCTCGATATGATGGAGGGATCTATGCATAAGTTCTCTTCGTATTCCCTCTTTCTAAGGAAAAAGAGATTTGGAGTGAACATAGGGGATTTTGGCGGGTGAAAGTAGACACTTGGTCGGCTTCGGTAGGCAATTGTAGTAGCCTCCTGTGCCAAGAGTTACGAAGGCTTCTCGCTAGGTGGACCCATGCTTCGCACAATGTTTCAGTAACCGATGTGTTCACCTAGTACCCTTGGTTACTAGACACTTGTGCTGATGTGGTCTTGAATTAGAATCAAAGTTAGATTTAGAGGGCGGGGAACTTGATAATATTGAAGATTTTTCTTCCGTTGGAGAACAAGAAATTTCCATGTTTGACTAGTTTGACCGATCAAAAGAGTTGACTCTTTAAAGAGATCCATATATTGGACTCCTTTTGTAGCACAAAGAAAAATACAAAAAGAAGAGGTTCACAAATATGGTCTAAACATAGGAAATTACTTCCATGATAGTGGGAAGATCTTGTCCGTTATTTGTGACTACGAGATCCACACACAACCATTGCATGTTTTGCATAAAGCACTTATTAATTAAAAAATCGTGGGACCAAAAATAATGACAAGATCTTGTTAAAACTGTTAGGCTAATAGCTCCCCTAAACATATAATTACTTGTGGCCCTATTGACAAAATCTTCCTTATGAATATTTTGATTCCGATAAAACTATCCTTATTTCGAAAGAATCTATTTAATATTTATAAACATTTATTGCGGGATGAACAAGTGAACAAAAGCTCATATTGATCCTTATATGATATTCGGACTCAAGTGTAGTCGTCATATATTTGCTTTTGAAAGTTGTTCGGATGGAGAAGGTTACTACCTCCGAATACTTTTCTTCATGAAGATTTATGTGACATGTTAGCAAGGACTTTATTGACGCTTAGAGTCACTATTCAAATTCTGTTGAGATTCGGAGGGTCTACTTCTAAAGACCTCTTCGAATAATATTTAGATTCTACAATATCTTTCTAACAGATTCGAAGACCCACGTTTGGCGGGTTTCCAATAATGACGGTATCTTTTATGGAAGCTTATAATCTTTAATTGACAAGATCTCTTTTCCAATTAGATTAGGGAAATATCTTGGATTGAAAATTACCTTCCAAGAATAAGGATTGCAGATTATTTGAATCAACTTTACTTTTGGAAATCGAAGATTTAGTTATATGAGCGATCGAATCAAACGTTTAGATCGTACTCCAACGGCTGCTATATCTTCCCGGATACCGATTTCGCTCAATTACGATTGATGACGTTCAATTAATGATTGAACAGCGATCCTTTGAAGGTTGTCCAATGGCTAGTTTGGAAGCAAAGTAGTATAAAAGAAGATCTCTGGTGACCAATAGAGTTAATTGAGAACGTACAATTCAAAAGTGCTCGAGTTTATTCAAATTCACATACTTGTTCCAGAGAATTCATAGCTCTATCTTTGTGAGGTTTTGTAAGAGCGTTTGAGAGTGACATCTCTTATAACCTCCATTGATCATTCTAGTGAAGTCCATCTAATAGGTTGTCATCATGGGAAAGTGGAAGTAGGCCTAACAAGCCGAACCACTATAAACATTGCGTGCATTCTTCTCTTCCTTGAATTCTTATTGTTTGTTTAGTTCATTCGCACGTGTTGTTGCTGTTTCTCTTCAAATTGTTTATGAAACTGGTTTAATCCGCATCAAGTTTCAAAATTGTTTAGAATCACCTATTCATCCCCCTCTATGTGTTATTGCTAGATACAACAATTGATATCGAGCAAGTTACTCATATTTGTGAAGTGTTATACTTCAAAGTTAATGATCACTATGTCCAAGCAACAATTTCTTAGGAACAAATGATTCGCATTATGGGAACAAATCACCGTACAAATAATCAGACATTTCATCCATAATCACCGTTAGTTAAACCTACGTGGCTTGATTTTTCTCACCAAACTTACCAACGAATCTTCGAAATTTAGAAACGGAAAATTTCAGGGACGACAAGATTTTAGATCGTTAGTCCAAATATCTTCATGTCTAGCCATTTTTTTGGGCTACTGAGTATCGAAGAGAATATGAAATGTGCCGTCGTGAATGACTTTGCATCTCCCGATAATATGTAGAGAAAGCAAATAATATAAGAGAAATTTAGGGATTTTTTTCATGTCGGCTTTGCTGAAAGTATAAGTACTTTATCAAATGCTGAGATGATATTTGATGTAAAGGTCTTGGAAGCCTCAACCTCCTCTTGTCCCCAGCCTTGAGTTGGTAGCCTTTGAAAATTGTCATGCTGCGAAATTTTGTTTCGTTGTGACTATTGCGGCTATAGCAATGGCACCATTTGCTGTAGGTGTGCCATCATAGGGTATTCTCTTATCATGTGGCCTTGCTGTCCACACCCAAAACAAGCTCCTGTTCGAGCCATCACGGTGCATTTTCGTGTTGTTTTCCACAAGTGCAACAAACATTATTTTGATATCGCATCCGCACCGTCAGTTGATTATTCCATGTAAATCCAAGCCCTCCAACATTGTTCCTTTTATTTGGAACAAGCGATCGCCTTCCAATTTGCAAATGTTTCTTGTCACGACGAAAGTTAGGTAAAAAACTTTTTGATTGGGCCTCACCTAAAAAGTTGTTATTGTCGCTGGCTCTACCAAATCTCTCTCTATGAGTTAAGCACACTCGTACAGGTCATTGTAGTCCTTCAAGTTCAAGGGCATTAGGTTTCTCCTATTATCTAGTCTCAAGCCATCTCGAAACTTCTTAGTCTTGTCTTCATCGTTTTCCACCAACCTAGGGCAATCCTTGGTAATTTTGCAAACTTTGCTTCAGTCTTGGTACACCATTAGATCATTTTGCTTGAATTGCATGAATTCCTTTTATTTATAATTATTTTGCATGTATACAATCTAGTAATAAATAGAAATAAATAACGAAATAGTGGATTCCATTGTTTCTAGGGCCATACTTGGCATCCAAATATCCACTTCAAAGGCCACAATTACCATGAGCAACTATATTAATGACGAGGAACGCAATTTTGCTTCCATCACATTCTTTTCTCGAGTACAATCCGAGAAACACTTCCTAAAGAAGCCTTGACAAAATCACCCCAAGTCACAACAGTACCAGCTGGAAACACAATTTCCTTAGATGTTTGTCACTAATGTATGACATTTCCTTGGAGTTGGTGCTCAGCTAGGGCTATCTTGTGAATATCGTTGGAAAGTTGAATATCTTTCCATACTGTTGATCCACGATTTTGCCCCTTTAGGATTTTTCTACTCTAACAACTTGGTGGTTTTTAAGAATTGCTCGATTAAGTCTTGCAAATGACATTTTCTATTTCCCGCACTAGAGGCAACTTGCTGTAGTGCTTGCCTTTCCATCAAACTTTCGATGTTTGCAAGCGCCAGAAGGATTCCTTTCATCCGAGGATTTTGCTCTGAATTACCACGAGCTCATCATATCTTATAAGCCCTACACATATCACAGAACTTAGTAGCTAACTATTTAGCAAAAATATTACTTATACTACACAGCCAAACAAAAACAAACACATGCATTTAGCATTTTATACTCGCGTGGTGTATTCTACTATTCTAATCGCTAGGCGTAGCTTATCACTTAATGGGTACATGTATATCTCAACACATTACGCTTGACACGTATTCTTTCTGGTTATTACTCATATTTATTAGTAGCATGTAGAGGCACAACATCCTATAAAAAAAATTGCACGAATTTGATTAATATACAGAGATTTCTTTATATGGACACCACTAGTCACCAACTTCATGCAGTAATCAAACAAAAACATTACACTACATAAGTCCTAGGAAGAAGATTGGATCAACTAGCGCCACTACACTCATCCTAACCCAAAAGTGAGCCTAAACGTTTAACAAACCATCATCCACTTAGGGGTTGACGGCCACCGGTATAATCTTGTCTCTCCATCGCCATATCCGGGGGAATATCAAACCCTCTCAAAAGGTCCGACCGTCTCGGCATTTATATTGACATAGCATGCTGTGAAACGTTAGGGGAGAAGCTCAAGGAACTCTATATCCATCCAGATAGTGGAACTACACTCATCACGCACCATACCGAATCCTGGTACATGTATATCTCGACCCTTTCATTCGATATAGTGGGGTATTCCAAAGCATAGCGTAAGAGAATATCCATCTTACAAATCTGAAAATAAAACAAAAATAAGGGTGAGCCCATGCCCAATAAGTGAAATTTCCAAATTCAGGTAAGAGATCATCTCACCACTCAAATACTTTTACTAATTACCTTCAAATAAAGAGTGAGTTTTCGGCACGTACTTAAGCTTCCTCAGCAAGTGCTAAACTAAAGATTGTCCTAAAACTTGGGTTGAACAGTTTTGTATAATTAGCATTAAGGTAAACCACTCTTTTCGCAGGATCAAGGACAAATGTGCAGCCTTTTTCTGCCACATCTTTTGGGCCTTATGGGCTTGATTCGTAGCTCTTTCAACCGAATCAAGCCGATCGTTGAGCAATATGGCGATCTCTTTTGCAAGAGCATTTCCCCCGCCGTAGCAAAGGATTTCGTTAACAGAATATTGAAATTTGCTTTGCGACCCACTGTGTGAGCCTTCTACCGGCCTCTTTTTTCGTAAATATTACATTTTTTTTCATTTTCGTATAGAAAGAAAAATGGAAAACTAGGTCTTTTCGATAAAATATAAGCTATTCTTACGTGATAAGAATATTATAAGAATATTTTCTGAATTATCTATGTAATGGAAAAAAAATGGAAAAACTAAGCTTTCCAAAGAACTGTGGCCTCAATGGAAATTCAGTAAATATTTAAAGAGTTTTGTTTGAGAGACAAATAGAGCTTCACTGCCATGCCAAAAAGTCAAGAATCACCCTGAGCAGGAACTCCTGCAATACCACGTCGATTACCGCTAGTCGGGCAACGACTTATGATTGTTCTTTTTATTTACAGACGAAAGCTTTGGCTCCAAGTCAAGGGCGAGACGATTGTGAGTAAGTACAAAATAAACAAGTAGAAAGGAGATGGAAGCACCCACCTGCCGAACTTAATGTTACACCTAAGCCATGACCAAATCCGCCCGCCACGGAGATTACATTTGGACCCGACAGTGACGCGAGCAATGACAGCATCAAGCAGCCCCTCCTCCAAGGAAAAGCCTTCGTCAATGTCCTCTTCTGCTCTATATAAGTAGCACCTGCTCTCAACCTCATTTCACCACAAAACAAGAAGCATTTCTTGAGTTCAGGCTACCAGAGCTTCAATGGCAGATGAAGTGACATTGTTGGACTTCTGGCCGAGTCCGTTCGGGATGAGGGCCAGGATTGCCCTGAGAGAGAAGGGCGTTGACTTTGAATCGAGGGTGGAGGATCCCAGGAACAAGAGCCCCCTGCTCTTAGAGACCAACCCAGTCCACAAGAAAATCCCTGTCCTCGTCCACAATGGGAAGCCGGTTTGCGAGTCCCTCATCATCGTCCAGTATATTGATGAGACCTGGGGTCCCGAGTCTCCTCTCTTGCCTTCCGATCCTCACAAGCGCGCCCGCGCCAGGTTCTGGGCCGACTACGTGGATAAGACGGTAAGACAACAATGATCAATCTTTCAACCATTTTCTTGTTAAGTGCACTTGACATCGGAACATGAAACGATGGTGCAGATACCAGTGGGACGAGGGGTGTGGGCGTCGACGGGGGAGTCCCAGGAGGCAGCGAAGAAGGAGTACATTGAGGGCTTGAAGGTGCTGGAGGGAGAGCTTGGGGACAAGGCTTACTTTGGAGGCGATAGGTTTGGATATGTGGATGTGTCGCTAATACCGTTGTATAGCTGGTTCTATGCTTTGGAGACAATTTCCAACTTTAGCCACGAGAAAGAGTGCCCCAAGTTGGTGGGATGGGCCAAGCGTTGCATGCAGAGGGAGAGCGTGGCCAAGTCCTTGCCCGACCCGCACAAGGTCTATGACTTCATCTTGGAGATCAGGAAGAGGATTCAAGCGCAGTAACTACTTTTTGAGTGTTTCATCATGGTCGTTCCACGACTCTTCTGTTCAATAATCCCTCTCCTTTGGAACGAGGCTTCGCTATTTCTACTTTCATGAGTTCCTTTTTGTACTCGAGTGTTTCTGGATCGACTTAATGTTTGCGTTATTTGCGCATGTAACTCAAATTTACAATTTTCATTTTTTATGAAGATCCTTTTCATGCATTATTAACCTATTTTGCTCCCGATATTTATCTGAATGCATGACCAACATCACCGTCAAACACGAAAACATAGCAAACAAAGCAAAATAAATAGTTAAGGAAATAAAGTTAAGTGGGTTGACGAATAAAGAAAGGAAAATCCAATTCGGGCTGTCTTTTTGTTGAGACAAGACCTGTAACGACCCGGTCCAAACGAGAGTGGAAAGTGATTGGTGAAGAATCAGATTTCCTATTTTGTCGAAGAATTTCCAACCTTTGATATTTGTTCAAAAATCTAGAACCTGCAACAAATCTCTAATGGGATTTGCTTTTGAGAAAAACCATCCTCAAATTTACTATGTCTTAAGTCACAATTCTTACCAATTTGTAGAACACCTCTCTATCTCCTTTGGTCATATAATAAACCGGTCAAACTATCACGTACAGAATTTCACAATCTTGTACTTGGATGCTTACATGTTCCATGGTGTAAAAGCAAACATTCTAGATTAGGGCAACCACAGCACTCTTAATTCGTTGACCTAATATCAAGGTCCCGTAATATTAAATTACACTATCTCTTCTTCAAGAAGAAAAAAACCTTTTTGGTTTATAGGCTATCACTCTGTAGACTCCTTCAAAGATTGTCTTGATGCATCTCTCTAGAGAATTATTAGCCTCTTGTTTGAAGTAGGGGTGATCGGTTTCCGGGCGGTCCAGTTCCGACCATATAACTAGGAACAGACACGGAGAGACCGATTCCAAATTCCGGGACCGGCTGTCGCGACCTAAAATTGGGTAATTCTAGGTTAATGGAAAATGAATTAACTAACCTAGTCTAAGTCTCCCAAACTCTACCAATTCGCAACTTAGATTCACATGATTTTAATCAAAAGATTTGCAATTTTAGAGCCACCACTAATCTTTTTGGTAGGTAGATTAGAAACTTAAATAAAGTATTAGGCGAATATTTTACTTTCCGCAAACTAGATATTTAGATTGGGGATTTGATTAAATTAACTTTTCAATTAAAACTTTATCGTTTGGCAAATTCAATTGATTCAACTTTGGAAATCAGGGTGCAAATTATGTTTTTTTTTTTTTTTGGTTTTCCTGATTTAGTGAATACTATGCAAATGCAACTATATGAATGCAAATGTGACATGAAATGCAAAGTCTGACTACATGATGTCACGACAAAATATTATATGACAAGAATAATGATCATGCATGATGAATTTGAAAAAAAAAACAGATTTAATGCAAATAAATACGAATTCTACGTTAGATGACATGTGATATGAAACCTGAACTAAATGACATGCAATATGATTTATTTAATCCACATGACATGGCATAAATGACAGGCAAAAATGCTCCATGCGAGAAAATTCATGAGCTATACTAATGACATAAAAGAAAATGCATGAATGACATGGGACAATGCATGGCATGATAATAACATGGCAAATATCTATGCTATAGAGATGCACATGAATGACCTCGTCTCTATGAAATTTTTCCCTTGAATGAGATTGATTCAACAATTAATATAAATTAAGAGAATGATTTCTCAAAAATCCAATTTCTAGTAAAGACCATCTTGAAATTTAATTTTCGAAAATTTCATTTAAGAACAAGGCATGATTTTTTATGTTTTGTTTTTTAGAAAAATGACTTAGATAAAAGTATAATGAACCTTGAGCATAATATACCTTATAATTCGTATTTTTCGATAAATTCGCCTCATACCCAAAGTTTAGGGTCGAAAGGGAAATTTTATTCACGTCATACTGCGGGATGGAGAAATACTTAGCCAATTCATGCAAAACCCAAAGGAGTCTCACATGAATGTGTCGCTGAAGGTCGTCAAGCATTTGAAGAAATGTCCAGGACATTGGTACTTCTTTCCCGAGATTGCAACATGGAGATGACGGCTTATTGCGACACGGACTACGTCACATGTCCTACGAGCGGAAGATCAGTAATAGGTTTTTGCATTAAACTTGGAAGTTTTCTACTATCGTGGAAAGCAATCAACTGTGTCTTTATCTTCAGCCAAGGAAAAATATTGAGCTATGGCCAAGACAATATACGAAATAGTATGGGTAGGGGGGATTATTGTTGGATCTAGGAGTGAAAGTCAAAGGACCTAGAACCATTTTTTGTGATAATGATGTTGCAATAAAACTTGTAGTAAATCCCATGTTCCATGATAGGACAAAGCACATAGAAGTGGATTGTCACTATACTCGGGAGAAGATCCAAGTGGGCATAATTAAGACAAGTGGAATTAACACCACGGAGCAGCCGGCGGACATCTTCACTAAAACACAATGTTAGAGAGAACATGCATGTTTATTGAGCAAGCAAGGCACCCTTGATATATATCGGCCACCAGCTTGACGGGGAGTGTTGAACATGGGTATGTAAGTCCTCACGGATTATTTATTTTTTATTTGATTATAATTAGGGATTTGACTTGATTTACTTGTATCAATTTGCGATTATAAGTTTTAGATAGAACCCACCTTGTATTATAAATGGGGTCCTCATGCAACATAACTTTGCACAAAAAGTAAATGCAGAAGAATTATTCCCTAAATTTCTCTCTTCACCTACGTTTTCTTTCAGCTTGAAAGGTCTCGCTCCACGCAAATGGCTTTCCCCCTCTCTCGCCTTATGCCCGTGTGGTTTGCTGCAGTTGTTGGCGTAATGATATGAAATCTAAGTTTCGGAAGTTGTTTCCATGACGTTTTGTGATTTTTTATTTCTTGTATTGTGTGCTTTTTTGTTAAATATTTATGGGTAGGAACCCAAGTGGCGTCTCTCTTTTGGTGAATCATCGCAGGCCATCATCTATACATCCGAGTCAACAATATAATCCTTTCTTTGTGGCATGCGGGAAAAAATTGAGCAAAAAGGCTTTCCAAATAGGCACGCTGTTACGATCTAAAATTAGAAAATTTCATGTTAGTGGATTATTAGGTTAATTAAATTAACTAACTTAATTCGGACTCTCTCAATTCCTTCCAAATCGTAACTTTAGTTCAAGTAATTAATGTGCGAATGATTTTTAATTTTAGAGCCACCATTAATCATTCTAGGTAGGTCGATTAGAAACCTAAATAAAGTATTGATGAAATACTTTATTTTCGCGAATCAGAGATTTTAAATTCGGGGACTTGGTTACACTAATATTTTTATTAGTGCCCTTTCGATATCAATTTCATTGAAATTATTTAAGTTGGCAACTTTCGAGGAGCACAAGCTCTATGACTTTCTCTTAGAGCCGAAGAAGAAGCTTCATGCCCAATAAACTCTCAATGTCTACTTAGAGCTCCTTTGTTTCGTAAAAAATGAATACTTTTGAAAATACTTCCTTAAAAAATGACATCTTATTTTGCTTAAAATAATTAGTGAAAACCTATTGCCCAGGCCCCATATAGCAGAAGAATTGCAAACGTTCTCCATAGAAAACTTCACGGTCAAGCGGGTGCGGCAATTTCTTAGTATTGTTAATTACCTTTGAGATTTTCCAATCGATATGTTATCTCCAATTCTAAACTCTCATAGTTAATTCCAGGGACTGCATTTTAGATTCCAGTCTCAATCTTGAAGTTCAACCCTCAAGACTAAAGTTCTCGGCCTCAAAAGAGCTTTTGTAAGGTAAGGGGGGGCCCAAAGGTTATCAAGTCGGTCATAGGGCTTCTCCCAAGCGATGTGGGACTTCCTTCCGCGGGAGCTTAACATACACTCGGATCCACCTTAACTTGGCTCCGATACCAACTAAGGTTCTCTACCTCAAAAGAGCCCTTGTGAGGTGAGGGGGCCCAAAGGTTATCAAGTAGGTCGGAGGGCTTCTCCCAAGCGATACGAAACTTCCTTCCGTAGGAGCTTAACATATATCATGAAGGAAGCGAGAAACAAGCCGGAACCTAAAGCGGGTATGCTATCCCCAATTACAAGCTCTTAGCCACGAGATAAGGCCTTCGCCTTTTAGCTTCCAGGCTCAATCTTGAAGCCTAATCCTCAAAGTGCCGGAAATTTCTAATTCAAAGATTCCGCTAAAGTAGCAAGTGAAGAGCATCTTGAAGCACATCGTACTACTTGAATTAACAAAATGATTCTAAAAACCTAGAAACCATACTTGGATTAGAAGAGAAGATGAGAATTTAGGGACTCATGGTAGAAGAAACTTCACTTTGCTATTCGAGAGGAGGCAAAGTTTGCCTGATTACACGATTCAAGAGGCCTTATATAGGTGAGAGAAAACACAACCGGACAAACACAAACATTGGATACGCAGATCCACCAACACTACTAGACAACAACAAAGTACATGATTGAACAACTTTTGACCACCAAGAGCTAATTATTGAAGGAAAGATACACATACACACATGTGGTGATAGTCCTTACAACTTATAATTGAACCCATCTTCGGTGTTGTCTTCGAGCTGTCCGAACTCGTCCGAGCCATCCTTTTGTCTTTTATAGGCACGCCAAAAACATTCTTGTTCGTCCTTTTCTCCAAATAGGATATCCTCTTGCCTAACCGGGTCCTGGGGATCTAGCTAATACAACCTGTGGCGATGGCGATAATTTGGTGGAGTGGTTGAGCCGAAAGGAATATATATAAATGGGATGAAATTATTGTCTTGAGAGCTCTATACATAAGGGTCCTAAGAAAGCGGTCCTCCCTATGGATCTTGGGAATCCATGTCCATCGAAGATTAGCTTTGCTGGCTCGATGAAAATTTCTATAGCTTCTTGGGTGACCTCGCTTGTGTGGCTCTAATCCCATGAGACATCATATGCATCCGATGGGTACATTTCTAGAGGAATAGTGTGATTTTCCTAGCATAGGATTCTCTGGAGTTCTCTACATTTACAAGGAATAGATGAAATACAACTTGAAAAGTTCCCACAAACACAAGCAACTTCCCAATTGTGTTGAGGCTTGTACATGGTTGTTCCAAGCAAGTTTAGTTCGGATCTCACGTCTCTAGAAGGATTGATGAATGTCCATGGTCCGTGAAAGAGCATAACAATGTATCTTTTTCATTCTGGTCTTCTCACACGCCTTTGCATCCCGAATAATTCTCTCCAAGCACCGAGTGGCTTAAACCATAGCAACATATCAATCATGTTCTTCTAGTTGGAGTAATCACCTACAAGTGTTCTGGACAAAACTCTAATAATCTTCTCAAGAGGGAACTAAATAGATACGGTATATAGGTTGAACAGGTACCAAAATATCCATTTTAATTCTTCAAGAAAATCTTTGTCGGTGACCACTGCAAGGGATGAATGAATGGGTGTTCATGATGAAGACCGCCGGGTTTCAACATCAAACCTCCATAATCTCTAAAAACTCGGTAATGGTACTACCAGAGCTAATGTTTGAGACTAGAGGTGAGTCGATTAACCCGAATCATATTTGGAACATTCGGAGGATATTTGTGGCTATTCCACTAGGTTTCTCTCATATCAACGACACGTAATGTATCAAGAATCGATTCCTTTCGTACAAATATGTTGATAGAGGAAACCGGTCGCTTGAGTCTAGAAAGAAAGTCTGCAAGAACATTTTTATTTCTTGCAAGATGCTTAGTGTCAAAGGAATATTTTGAGAACCATTACGCCCACCTTACCAACTAAAGATGAGGGTTTTATTTTTGTTTGAATTTTAGCATCTCGGGAAAAAAGACATGTCCATTTCTACCGAGAAAATGGTGTCTAATGAGATGGAACTCGAACTTCTTGATTTCATAATTCACTCGCTAGAATCTCCTTGAAAGTGGAATGGTATTGGATTTCTACGAAGTGAATCGTCCACTTTTGTAAACCCAAATGTGGCACTTACCATCTATTTCTTCAAGGAGAATGGCTGCTCAATACTTGTCACTTGCATATATCTCAAGTATTCACTTACTAGTAGATGGGATTCGCAACGGAGGAAAGCATTGCAACATCTCTTTCAAATAGGCAACCGCTTCAATCTCGCTTTGGTCCCCATAGAAGTGCATTCTTTTTCAACATCATTTGAAGTGGATGGAGTGCCTTGAAAATCTTTGGGGCAAAATCTCAAAGATAATTAACTATCCCAAAAAATGTTTGCACCCGCTTCGACTATCGGATCTTTTGAGGGGAATTTCGTAATGCTTCTACAATATAGGGGCTTGGGTAATAAGTTCCTTATTTCAAGTGCATTCCAAGGAACTTTATTTCTTTTTTAGCAATGATCATATTCTTCGAGAAAGCATGATGCCATGTGTCTTGACAATTTCAAAGAACCGAGAAAGGAGTTTATAGTGAGATTCTTAAACAAGCACTATAGAGGAGGATGTCATCAATGTAAATCTAAGCGTTTGCTAAAATTAACTGCAAGATTCTACACATGGCTTTTTGGAAAAGGGAATGAGCAATTTTAAGTCCAAAAGGAAAAATTGTCCATCGAAAGTCTTTGGTTGGGAATACGGTAATCCAGTTTTCGAAAGATCTTCGGGATTGATCCTTAATTGACAAAATCCCTCTTTAAGATCAAACTTGGAATAGATCTTACCTTGGGCAAAGCCGAGGAAGAGGGAATTTTTATGAGGCAAAGGGAATTTATCATTATGCAAAAATTGATTCAAAGGCTAATAATTAATCACCAACCTGAAGCTTGCCACGGTTTTGCTCTACTCGTTTATTGACATAAAAGGCTTCACAAGCCCATTGAGAATTAGAGGGTTCTATGAGAACCTAAGCGAGCAATTCAGCACATTCTTGTTGAGTAAGGACAAGATGTTTCGAATTCATGCCGAATGATCGGCCTTGATATCTTCATTCTTTCGAAAGGAAGTTTCAAAAAAAAGTCTAGATTTTTCCAAAGAGGGTGAAGATAAGTTTGGGAGAATTGTGAGTGAGATTCTGAATAACAAGATAAAGATTTTGGGTAATGGGATCAAGGATCTCTAGCTGAATAATAAAAAGTCTCTGGATGTCCACAAACTCTCGAAATCGGTCTTTGAATTGTACGCCAAGAGGGCACAATTCTAAGTTGTGGAAGTTGGGCAAGAATATCCCACCCAATGATAAGATCCTTGTCGTGGAAATTGCATCCAAGGATTTTTGTAGTGATTGAACATTGGGGAAGATCTAGAGTGTGACCGGTTTATCATGGAATTTGGTTGTCAAAGTATCACCGTAAGCGAATTAAAATACCTTATATAAGGTGCCCCGAATTCTTTTGGGAGTACTTTGACATCCATAAGGGAAGTCGATGCTCCAAGTATCTATAAGAACTATCACCCGAATGGGTTTATCATACTTAGAAGTGAATATTTGGATAGGAACATAGGGAGAATGGAAGATAGAGTGTTGGATATGGAAAGAATTGAAGAGAGAGTTGGGAAAGAAGGTAAAGATGTTGCTTAGAGATTGATCATCTAAATTAGAAGAATGGGCTTTTATGGCACAAAGGGTCTCCGGTGATGGTTCATTATCAATGGAAAATATTGACTCGATACCATCATCATCAAGAGAAATCCTTGTGCTTTGTGCTATCTTCTAGATCGTGTAATTGCCTTAACGCTTTGCTTGAGGACAGACTTTAGCAAAGTGTCCTTTCTTGTTGCAGATATAACATCTATCGATTTGGCCTTCCTTCGAGATGAATGAAAGGGTTGTGCTCTTTTTTCGAAGGAATTTCCCTTTGCCTTTACCACACCTCTTCTTGCCAAAAGAAAATTTCTTGAAGTGCCTCTTCTTCTTATGAACCATGCAAGAATGGTCATTACAATCTTTGGAGTACATGATCTTAAGATCGGGTTTAGCACAAGCTCTGTCGGGATATCGATTTTCTCGAAGATAACTTCGAAAAGTTCTTTTTGAGGCACAATTCTTCAAGCGCAATATGAACTGTTTGTTGGATTTCTCCAAGCATAGCTTATGCTAGAGGCCTCTATCTTGCCTGTAAAGTCTTCTCAATAGCTTGGCTGACTTCTTTAGGAATGGAAGACAGGAAAACAGGCTTGAGATTTGGATCCGTACCAAGTAAATGAAAGAGCTTGATCATCACCTTAAAGTGGCGATTAAGGTCTTTCTTGGCCATAGAACAACACTTTCTTTCAAAGAACTCTTTTCGCTTGAGTTCTTTAGTATTATCAAGTTAGTCGAAGAAGAACATATGAATAAGTTGGATAACCTCATCGACGGTCATTGTAAGGAACATCATCCGGTCTTATTCTAGTCTTGCTTTCCACCAATCCTTTAAGGCTCCGGTAAAGCTACTTGGTGAACTCAAGGAGTACTTCATAAGTGATATGCTCTGTAAGGAGCCTAGTAGTCAACCAAGCATGAAATTCTTGAAGACGCTCGGGCCACTTATGATATAGAAGATCAAGGTAAAATATGCCTTAGATGATGAAAAGGTGGATAATCCAAGCCAAGATAAGTGTTTGGCGGGTAAGCCACTTCTGGTTCTAAAGCCATTTCTTCTTCTTTTGGGACTGAATCGCCATCATAATATCAATAGCAGTAGATTGGAAGGAGTCGTCGGATGAGTTGGACTCGGATGAATCGAAGCGAAGATTCATCTTGAAGAGGTTCTACGGGGTTTATAATAGAGATTGATGGGATCGATGTCTAAAAAAACTTTCCAAGCAATTTGACACCATGTATGACTAAGATGGGCGAGATGGAGAGTGAGGTGGAGAAGGTTCGGGGAGGGGTGAAGGAGTTGAAAGGTGATGCCTTCCTTTTGCTTCGAGATTCTTTATCTTGTTCCCATTTTTTCGATTGTTCTCGAAGAGACAAAACATTATATTTGGGAGGGGGTGCAGAAGCAGTACTAAGAACGGTTGCGAATGAAGAGGAGGAAGATCCTTGTGGAAGGTTCTATTCGGGAGCTAGGGTCTGTAGAAGGAAATAGAAGATATTCAGGTAGAAAAGAGATACCTTTGATTCGGAAGATCTGGATCTGGAGTTTGAGCTTTTCAATCTCGGTGGGTTTGATCTTCCAGGATAATAACTAGGATGAATTTACTTTATTTCAAGCAAATGAAGTCTCTTCGAAAATCTTCTAACATCTTCTTAAACACAGTAGTTGTCGCGCTCCACTTGTCCAAGGCGGGCAACAAGCGTGTTAAGGGCCACATTTTGAGCAAGTGCATTTTCCGTCTACCAGTTTAAAACAATCTCAGAGGGAATGGGTACCTTGTGCCTTCCTTGTATATCCACATCATTAGGAGCAAGTATCTTGAGCGCATGGTAATATTTTTTCTATGGATCGAAAAACTTTTTCAATGGAAGAAATTTAATGTACTAGAACTAGGTTCGGGATTTGAGGATTTGTAATGGAGGGAAATCTTCGATTTGGAACACATAGATACTTGGGTAGAACTAGAGGTGGTTCTGGTTTGGGAGCGCACATGTATGACCTAGGAAATTCAATGGGATAAGAGTTCTTTTTGACCCATTTCCGGGTGGCTTGTAAAAAGGAGAAGTGACTTGACTTCTTTGGTGACGGTGGTGGAGGTGATGCTAGTTTAAGTTCATCTAGATAAGGAGGTGATGGAGGAGTAATCTGAGGAAGCTTGGGTGAGCCATACTCAACTATATATTGCTATCTTCCATCATCTTCGCCGACCGGTCCCACCATAGGGTTACTATCAAGGCATCTCTAGTAAAGAGAATCCTTTTTCTTCTTCTTCGTAGAAGAAGGTCCGTCATCATCTTCTTCTTGTCGGAAACGTAACGAACATGCACAATCAATGTCCCAAAAAACATATCCTGTAGGATCTGTGAAATAATGGATAGGTTGTCCATCTATATTGAAGGACTGAACGAACTCCTTAGGATCGGGACACACTATGCCGTTGGGTCGATTGGGGATGGGGTAAAACACATAATGGTAGGAAAAGAAGGAAAAACAAAAGAAGAATCTTCCTTTTCTTTGGTGAACTTGATGGTAACAGTGCCATTTTTCTTCTTGGTGAACTGGGGTTTAAAGGATTGGGTGATGCGGTATTCTCGTGAAATTTTTCATAGTTGGTTACCCAACTATCACGAAAAAGTTTAACAAGTCTGGTCTCTAGGAATTTACCTAGGCACATGGACACACGAGGTCCGGGTCATGATCAACAGAGATAAATAGGGTAACCTCGTAATTGGGAAGGTTGAGATCAATGACATGATTTTGAACCTTATAAATTATCCGATAGTGAAGAGTAAGCAGCCTATAGATCCAAAAGTCCGAGGTGCCCCAAGAATCAAGTAACTATACTTTGAGAGACGAAAGAAGACCGAGATCAGCAAGGGCCGTGTTTAAATTTTGGAAAAGGGAAATAAAGAAAGTACCAAAGATTCGAGTAGTCTAAATGGTGCCAATGCAAGCATACCGATAGTCAATGAAACGAGTGTCAAGCATAGCAACTCTTGCCACAACAGCAACCATTTGCATCCATGGAACGAAAGAGCAAGACAAATGGCTCCAAAATAGAGGTGATTGTAACCCTATTGAGTCCATTGAAGAGGGAACTCTTGAGGAATCTGCAAAGTGGTAAACTACTCTTCTTGGGTGGACAAGTATAGGGTGTTGGTCAAATTTGGAGGACTACACATATTCCTTAACAAAGTGCGAGGAGTATGCCTTATGAAATGTTTAATGGACACGATAGGTGAAAAAGATGAGAGTTTTGAGAAGGCAAAATAAGGATTTATCGAGGAAGTCTGGGTTTCGAAATCTTACTTTTCTCAATGAGATAGACTACCTCATAAAGATAGTCCATCTTGAAAGCCGTAGATTTCCCAAGTTTAGGAGGTGGGACTAAAAAGACCGGAGATTCAAGATGAACATAAAGTTTTTGGGAGAGTTTCCACCGGAGTGGAGCTCTTCTCACCATGCAAATCCCGATTTAGAATCCTAATCTTAATTAGGTTTCGACGATGAATAGATCTAATACCAGGAAGGAACTTGTATCAATATTTCATGAACGATGAGAATTCTTTTTCTATTCATTTTTTTTTAGCAACACCGGCAATCGTTTTCTAAAAAATATTTTTAAAAATCATGCATTTCCCACAAAACAAATGGACCATGAGATTATGTTTTGTTTCCTATGCACGAGACTCAGCTCTTTCCGCTTTCGATGATTTCCGCTTATGATTAGGCATTATTGACCTATTTTCTACCAATATGGGGGTAATCAAGGATAGGACATGGGTGAGCTATTATTCGTAATGAATACATGCGCCCATGAACATGATGATTGATGAGGCATAAAAAGGAAATCAATCGAAGGAGACTCAAAAATAGTCAAACACGAACACCTCGAGTCAAAACAATACCAAGCCGAGAGGACGTCGTTTTGTTGTCATTTGGTGGTTCAGATTTCAGGAACATTCGTTAATTACGGTGAAATTTGATCCCTAATTGAAAAAACAGACAATTTATCTGATCGGGAGTTCAATTTAAACCTCGAGCCCGGCAACAAAAGTTTTGACCTTCGGGACGGGAAGCTCCTCCCAGGTGGGTGCTGAGAAGATGTTCGACGAAATGCCTGACAGAGGGACAGACTCAGACTCTCCTTTTTTTTTTTTTTTTTTAAACTGTCAGCACCTCAGAGTGCTCGCTGCCTGATCCGAAGCCGCCTTCTCACTCGAAGGAAGCTTCCCATATCCTGCCTTGCTCTTCTTCAGGTGAATTTGAATCTGGTATTAGTCACTCTTTAAGATGAGATTAATCTGCACAGTGTGCCATGCTCAGTCTTAGCTGGAGTTAAAGACCAATGTTGGTGCTTGCTGGTCAATCATTTTATATTAGTCAATGACAAGCATCTGGATCCATTTGATTCGTTTTTGTCTCCAAACGATGATTTGCTAATGATAGGATATCCATGTTATATATTCGGTTGATGAGAAATTGTTTGAGCATATGGATGACTAGCTTCCATTCAGATGTTGAGATATTCCTATTCGTGAGATTCTTAAGTGATTTAAAAAGCAATATCATGCATAATGGATACCATCGCTGTGTAGAAGAGTCTCGGTAGTTTTGGTTGAGTGCATGCAAACTTCTTAGTGGATTGGTAGATTGTGATTGAATGATTCTTGTGTCATTCTGGGTTCTTTGGAAATTATGTCTTAGTATGTCATTCCCAAGCCTTTCTTGCATGTGTGTGTCATATGAGTGCTGAATATGGGAAGTTGGTTGTTGCCCGAACCACGAACAGCAACTCTGGCCTCTTTGATCAAGTGCCGTAGTCCAGAGATGTGTTGGGGCATGTATGACTGACTATGTCGGACTTGCCATTTGTGTTTTTACCTTCATATTCTAGTGTGATTACCATGGAATTTATTGCTATTTGGTCTTTCATCTTACCAACTCGATTTGTGCTTCTTTGACGTGCGGTTCGCGAGTAGTTCAAGGCCGTCCAGCTTCGTAATTTGCTAAGCAGCAAGTCTCTTCACGTGATTTCAAGTTGTTATTTGTCTATGCATGTTGAATTATCATGCAAGTGGATATATGCATTGTACATTACTTGAGCTTGCTGCCAGATTCGTTTCTCACTTGAATGATGTGTGATGGACTCTATTTTGAGTTATTTGACTCAGATAAGCATGTTTGTTATTATAGGAATGCTTGTTGCTTGCTCCATGTTGGTTTCTCGCTGAAATATTGCACACGAAGTATCTTGTACTCACTGTTCGGTTGCTGGTCATGGGTTGTGAGTCATCAAATGATGAGTGTGTAGCTTCATTTGTGTGTCGTCTGAGTCACATAAGTATGTGGGGAGGCATTATGCTTGTTTCATATCCAAGCTACGGACAGCAACTGTGACCTTCTTTTGGGTAAAAAAATGTCCTCTGGGTCAGGATTGATCAATTGTTGTAGACCTGCGGTGATTCCGTCATGTTATTGCATCATTCTCTAGCTACATTTTGCATGCTTAGGTCATATCATCACTGTTTGTTCATTATGGCCTTGTTATTACCTACGTTCATGTTAATCCCCAATAAATGTTAGGGATAGTCTTTAGTGTTATCTCTTCGTATCTCATAGTTCATTTTTTCGTTTATATGCTTCCGAAAACAACGTTTGTACAACTTTGCCCGCTGCTTTCTTTGTGTTCATTGCTGATCACATCTTGTTGAGTTAGAAATAGAAAGAATTTCACTTAGTTTGGGTGCCTTGTTGATCACCGGTGATACCATATAGCTATTGTGATAGTTTCCCATCATTCTAACGTGCTTTATGCGCTTTGTTGCATAAAATAAAGGCTGTCCACGCTGCTGTCCTTGATCATTTTTAAACTTTGATGAAGTTTTGTTTGGCTACATATACATCCTACTGACTCCTATGAGCTCATATGTTGACATAGATATGCATTTGACTTGAAGCATGTCAATTTCTTGTCAAATCAATGGATGCATGTGTCTTGTATTGGCTAAAACACTGTTTCATGCTGCTGTATAGATTCGGCACGGGTCCAATTAAAGCGCGTTTGTTGTTATTTGAGTTACATAAATATTAGGGGCGTCAAAAAAGCCCCAAGCGGCCTAAACCAAATATTTCAGGTTGGGTCTCCTTCCGGTTTGGAAATATGTAAACAACAGGTATTGTGAACCGTACACAAATTTCAACCCCAAAAAAAAGAAGGGTACTCAAACCGAACCAAAACACATTAAAAAACCCTACACTCTTCCAGTTCTAGATCGTCATGCTCTCTACTCTCGCTCCCAAATCCATCGTCTCCAAAAACGCATTGGTTCGCGGAATTTCCAAATTGCATCCCCATCCACATTGTTGACTGTCGTTAACATGAAGCCAAGGTCACTCACACTGGCGCTTTCTCAAAATCATGTTCTGAAAATTCTATTTCTGCTTTCCGAGGTTCATTCTGGTTCTTGCTCATCCGCTACATTTCAGTCGGTTTGGGAATCCAATCCACAGGCTTTTGCAATTCCTTCTCTGATTGTCAATTTCGCCGGAGTTGAATTCATCTCTATCCTGAGCTCAAGTGCATTTGCAAGAACAATTTGCTTGTGTTGGCGCGATAGTTTGCAGATGCATGTGGTTGATTATAATGCTGGGTTTAGCTTCGCCTGGTCTATTTTGGTGGGAGTTAATGTGGTCGAATGAGATTGAAATTGCGAATTCGAGATTCCGTTTTTGTGTGTTACTGGTTGAGTTTCTTTTCTTTATGAGAACTCAAATGAACTTTAGGTGGAAATAATAAGTTTCTGCATTATGTGAGAAGAGAGATGACATGATCTTCTTGGCTCTTTGTTTCGAACTTCCTTGGTTTTTTAGTATAAATCTGTTGTTCTGTGGATTCCTGTTTTTTTGTTACAAATGGGAGTGAAATAGTATAAGTTCCTTCTTCTGTTTCTTCATTTGCTGACAGAACCATCAACTTCAAAAACGGCTAAATTTTGTTTCCCCTGATGGATTAAACCTTAGAAAGTACCATGGTAAGCTTGAAATTGTCCTTTTCTTTCTCATAACTGCACAAGTATGCTTAGATGGCATTGCCTGATTGTGTCCTGGAGTTGTGGAACCACAGAGAGAGAGAGAGAAAGAGAGCTGAAAACTCGAACACAGCGTATTGTCTTTTAGGTTTGAGAATTTTTGGGTGAGGTCTTGGTTCAGGTATCATGGAGACCTGACCCAGCCCGACCCGACTCATTGCCACCCCTACTTAATATAGGTGTGCATTAGGCTTGATCCATGTTAGTTTCTTATCAAATTAGTGCATGTAAGTGCCTTGTATTGCTTGCTCTCGGCCTGGAGCTTGTCATTCAGTCCATGAACGGCAGCTTTAGCCTCCATTTGAGCCACACAATATACCTTGAGTCGGCCTTGATCGGCAGCTTTAGCCTCCATTTGAACCACACAATATACCTTGAGTTGGCCTTGATCGAATAGCATAGCCTGGAGACGCATCGGTGTTTGTGTCGGTGTGTTGGAATGCAATTTAGCTTCATTTCATTATCATTAGAACAGAGTGATGCGTATTGTGTGTGCTTGACATGTGATGATGTGTTAACCATTCCGCCAGGGGACCGATCAGCATGGCCTCATCATATACCGGATTATGATTAATTCGGGTTTGATCATGGAACCATGGTTGGTTCAGGTTTGCCCGCCGAACCACAGCTGATTTGGGTATGATGGGGAGCGGTTGAAACCCTTTGGGGTCGTCTCGAGGTGGTCTTGAGTGGGTCTCGGTCGCTCAGGGTCGTGTTTAGGTGTCATTAGAAATGCATCAAAGGTGGACATGCATGGTCGCTTTAATTAGTGTGTTTTGATGCCATCTATTTGTTTTGGTATGTTATCATTCTTAATTAGCATGTCGGATAGGATGCGTGTTTGTCTTTTCAGTATGTTCAAGCATGGTAGGCTCAATTGGTAAGAATTTGTTTCGTCTAGCATAGATGTTAATTCATGTTGACATAATTGAAGAATTGTACAATGACAGAAATGATAAAATTAAAAGAGAGGAATAAGCATTTAATGAAAGTTGTGAATTTAAGAGTTGTATTGATAGAATTGCATTTCGTTAGACAAACATGAAAAATTCCATTTAGGCTCAATTTATTTGGCAGAAAATGAAAAATTTAAAAATATTTCTCTGAATATGATCACTTGTATTACTCAAAATGACTAACCAAAATGTTTATACATAACTTGTTGACAACGAAAAAAAATTCACTTACTAATTATTTTAAGTAATACAAGCGATCACTTCGAAATAATATTTTTCAAATCACATATTTTTCGCGAAACAAGCATAACATCAATATAAAATGATTTAGTTTTATTTAGGATGAGAGTATCATTTAAAATTTTAGATAGACACATGCATGTTTAGATTAGGGCTTAACTCATGGGGGCCCTATCCCTAGGCCTAACAACGTGGCAGTGTTTATTCTTTGTCCGACATTATCGGGTTTAACATTTTTGCGCTTTATTATGATTTTTATATCATGTTTGGTGTCGATGGTATGAATGTTAGAATGTTCTTGTGTAAATTTGTGGTGCGTGGTGTTTAGATGGACGTGCCTAGGAATTAAAATGAATAAGATCGAATGATCGAAACGTTATCAAATAATGAGAGTAGGTACTAAGTTTGGGCACTAATAGACTTTAGTATAATCAAGTGTCGATTCTAAAAATCTCTTGTTCATGGAAAGTTAGACGATCTCTTGGGTTTAAGTAGACTTTTCTCTGGCCTCAAAGAGGTTAATAGTGACTCCAAAATGAAAGATCAATCATTATAATTAACATAATCAACGACGTCGCAATCCGTAGGGTTTGGTAAAACCCGAGCAAGTTCGAGCGTCACCTCATAAGAGGAACTATCCGTGCTCGCTTAGCAAGTCATGCGCCATTAGAGGCGACAGTTGCCTCTAAATGCACATGAACAGACTGCCTTCGGCAGAGTTACGACATGCATGAGATACTACGATTGACTATACCATGAGAAGATGTCGAAACCAGACTCGGGAAAGCTCAGACCAGGGCTGACTTCCTGTCATTCAGATTGAAGAGCAATCTGGGCAATGGGTATCCTTCTCCCTCATGATCTACAAGCATGCATGGTAATCCTGTCCCGAGTGTGTGTACCTAGTAAGATTCCATCCATAAAACGACTGGTATGACTTTTTAATTTCATTTTATTCGAGAGTCGTTATAATTGTTGACTTTTCTGCCATGAAACTTGGATTTATCACAGCTTTCCAAAAAGAAGGACAATAACGGATGTCTCGTTCATGTTACACCTAACCCATGATCTAGTCTGGCGGACTTGGAACGTAGACTTTAACCAATGACAGTAAGTAGTTTCTTTGACTAAGAAAAGTCTTCTTTCTCTCTATAAAGGTGGCGGCTGCTCTTAGCCTCGTTTTGCACCACAGAAAAGCATCCTCGAGTTCAGACTACCGAGCTTCAATGGCTGAAGAAGTGATATTGTTGGACTTCTGGCCGAGCCCGTTCGGGATGAGGGCCAGGATTGCCCTGAGGGAGAAGGGCGTGGACTTGATCTGAGGGAGGAAGAACTCCTGAGCAACAAGAAGAGCCCCTTGCTCTTGCAGATGAACCCGGTCCACAAGAGAATTCCCATCCTCGTCCACAACGGCAAGCCAGTTTGCGAGTCCTTCGTCATCGTCCAGTACATCGATGAGACCTGGGGTCCCGAGTCCCCTCTCTTGCCTTCCGATCCTCACAAGCGTGCCCGTGCCAGGTTCTGGGCCGACTACGTGGACAAGAAGGTAAGACGAGCAACGCCCAATCTTTTCAAACATTTCCTAGTCAGGTGCGCTTGACGTCGAAACACACACGACAAGACGGGTGCAGATATTTCCACCGGGGCGAACCGCATGGCGGTCGACGGGGGAGGCCCACGAGGTGGCGAAGAAGGAGTACATCGAGGGGTTGAAGGTGCTGGAGGGAGAGCTTGGGGACAAGGCTTACTATGGAGGCGATAGGTTTGGGTACATGGATCTGTCGCTAATACCGTTGTCTAGCTGGTTCTATGCTTTGGAGACATTTTCCGACTTTAGCCACGAGGAAGAGTGCCCCAAGTTGGTGGGATGGGCCAAGCGTCGCCTCCAGAGGGAGAGCGTGGCCAAAGTCCTTGCCCGACCAGCACAAGCTCCATCACTTCCTCTTGGAGCTCAAGAAGAAGCTTCAGGCGCAGTAACAACTCTTTTGAGTCTCGCTGGGGTCATTTCATGACTGTTTTTGTTCATTAACCCCCTCTCTTGTCGGACGAGGCTTTAGCTCTTTCTGCTCTTCATGATTTCCCTTTTTGTATTTCAGTGTTTCTGGATCAGCCAATAAATTGTATACACTGTTGGGCATTATGCTTTGAGATATTCGTGCGCGTGTTCCTCGGGTAAGCGGTGGAAAGTGATCAATTTCGTCAAAGTGGCGTTCACAAGGGGATCGGTTCGGTTCCCAATCTTGAACCGGACAGTTCTTGGGTAGAATCGATTTCGAGGCCAGTGTTTTGAAGCAATTTAAAATCAAATCCCAAGACTATTTCAGTAGGAGCTAGAATGAAGAGTGTATTAGCAATAAATGTAAGAACATTACTTCCATAATCTCATTGGTTTTTTTTATTTTATTTGGTAATAATTGGGATCGCTTGAGGTAGGTTACCTCAAGCAACGGCTAGCGGCAACTTTGGTTAAATATTATTTGGAGTGACATGAATGCCGAATATAGTCGAATATAGTCCAGATAGAAAATCTCACCTAGGAGGTGGGATAGACTCGAATAGGATATGTGTAATTTTTTATTTGCTAACAAGTATCATCTAGAAAGGGGTGAATAGGTGATTATAAACAAACTTGCTAAAATTATGTGGAAATAAAATCTTTAAGTTTGATAGAAGCGGATGAAGTGAACAGAACTGTGCAATCTTTTATCGGACAATAAAGTAGAGGCAAGTAAAGAATAGAAGACAATGCATAACAAATTTTAGTGGTTCGACTTTTAGTAAAGCTTACGTCCACTTTTCCACACAAATGCCTCTACCGGTTGGATTTCACTAAATAATCAAAATACAAATACTTCTACCGAAGCGAGTGTAGCCTCTATCAAGGGCATATCACTCTACACACTTGAACTCTATATTACACCTCTCACAAGATCTCGCTTAAAAGCTCGAGTAGATAAATCAAAATAAGAATAGCTCACTTGAAATAAGGATGATGATCTTCTCTTCCTTCTCTTCGAACTTTGTAATCCTCATATACTACTCGTCTCCAAGCTTCTCGTTGGATAGAACCACACCAAGGATTAATATCCAAAACTAGCCGTTGGTTGATTAATGCGGAAGGATCACATAGCCATTGAAGTAGAAAAGAGATTAGAGATTTAGGAGGATTTGTTCGCGCATATAATGAAATCCTAGAACCCATAAATCAAGCTTCTAGTAAATGGAATTATCTACAAGGTGATTGCCAAAAACGAATGATTTTGAAAACATCTTTGTAAAAATAACGGATTATTTTGTTCGAAATAATTAGTGAATGAAAAAAGTTCGCATTATGGACGACAATTTATGTCTCGATATTTCATGAATGATGAGAAGTTTTTTTTGTTCGTTCATTTTTGTGAGCGATACAAACGAATTCTTAAGGAAATATTTTTAAAATTATGTACATTCCGCGAAACAAAACGGAATCTAGGATTAAATTTTGTTTCCTTTGTACGATTGCTCGCTCTTTCCGCTTTGGATTATTTCCGTTTAGGATTATGTTCTTGGGTTGTTTGCGCACGCGTACCTTTAATAAGAGTCTCATCTGAACAAATCTTAAATGAATGGATTGTTTGACCCATGAATTTTGCAAAATCAATCCCTCGTGCATTTCTTTAATAAAAAATAATTATTTCAGGAATCAAATTCGTTGATAACAGAGAATCCCTAATAAAAAATATATAATTTATATCGGGGTGATCGATTCACTTGATTGGTTCCATCCCACTCACGAATCGAGACTCGAGCCGAAAGGATCTATTCCCAATTTCTGGGATCAAAACCGGATCAGATGGTCCTAATATTGGATCGAGTGGACCGATCGGTTCCTAGATAATTCAATGAAATGAGTGGATTATTAGAGGTGTACGCATCGCAGAATTTAATTTTAATATATTCATTAAAATTATGATTGCATTTAAAATATAAAAAAATAACTGGCGCATTATTAAGTTTATATTTAAGAAATAAAAATATCGATCTGATGGTTTTTCATGAAATCGAGAATTAGATTGAAAATCACCAATTTTAATTTTATGGATCTGGAAGGTGGACCGATGGTCCGGGCCCCGGATTCAGTTGGTCCGTCTGCTCATCCCTAGTTTATGAAATCGAGCCTGGCAACAAAAATTTTGACCTGCTGGAGGGGAAGCTGAGTGGAGGTGTATTCTCTCCTTCACCCAGGCTTACCGTCTCTTCATCACCATCTTCATCGTGTCGTCGTCGTCGTCGTCGTCGTCGACCCTCCACTCCTACTATCTCGGCAAAACAGTACCAAGCCGAGACTGCTCCACCTCCATCTTGATTCCTGAACTATCATCTCCATCTCCCGTCGCCAACCTCCCCTGTCACCACCATCGCAAGCTCCTCCTAGGTGCTGAGAAGTTGTTCGACGAAATGACTGAGAGAGGGACAGACTCAGACTCTTCCATTTGTTATTTCATTTTTGACATTTAGCTCACCGCCACCACCTCAGCGTGCTCGTTGTCTGATCCGAAGCCGCCTTCTCGCTCGAAGGAAGCCTTCCGTATCCTGCTTTGCTTGTCTTCAGGTGAATTTTAATCTTCATGATATGCTATGTTCAGTCTTAGCTGGAATTAAGGGACCAACGTTGGTGCTTGCTGGTCAATCCTTTTATATGAGTCTATATGACGAGCATTTGGATCCATTTGATTGGATTTTGTCTCCAAACGGTGATTTGCTTATGATAGGATATCCATGTTACATATTTGGTTGATGGGAAATTGTTTGAGCATATGGATGATTAGTTAGCCATTCAGATTTGGAGATATTCCAATTCGTGAGATTCTTAAGTGATTTAAAAGCAATATCATGCATAATGGATTCCATCGCTGTGTAGAAGAGTCTGGATAGTTTTGGTTGAGTGCAAACTCCTTACTGGATCGGTGGATTGTGATTGAGTGATTCTTGTGTCATTCTGGATTCTTTGGAAATTATGTGTTAGAATGTCATTTCCAAGCCTTTCTTGCATGTGTCGTATGCGTGCTGAATATGGTATGTTGATTGTTCTCCAAACCACGAACAGAAACTATGGCCTCTTTGAGAGCCATCCAATGCACCCCGAACCGGCCTTGATCAATTCGCTGTCATCCAGAGATTGTGTAGGGCATGTATGAATATACTTGACTGGCCATTTGTGTCACTCACCTTCATATTCTAGTGTGTGATTACCATGTAATTTATTGCTAATTTTGGTCTTTCATTGTACTTACTCGATTTCTTCTTCTTTGACGTGCAGTTTGCGAGTAGTTCAAGGCTGTCCAGCTTTGTATCTTGCTGGACAGCAAGTCTCTTCACGTGTTTTCAAGTTTCTCTTTGTCTATGCATGTTGAATTATCATTCATGTGGCTATATGATGCGTGTTTACGTCTGAATTAGTGCTAGGAGCTCCTTTTGTCTCCAAGGTTGCTTGTCTGGATTAGTGCTAGGAGCCCCTTTTGTCTCCAAGGTTGCTCAATTGTTGAACTTGTGCAATGAAATGCGCATTCCACATAACATAAGCTTGCTGTCTTGATTTGTTTCTTGCTTGAATGATGTTTGGGCTTCTATTTTGAGTTATTTGACTACTATTAGCATGCATGTTATTATAGGAATGCTTGTTGCTTGCTCTATGTTGGTTCCTTGCTGAAATAATGCACTTGAGTATCTTGTACTTGCTGTTCATGCGTTGTGGTCATCGAATGATGAGTGTTTAGCTTCTTTTGTGTGTCATTTGAGTCACAGAAATATGTGGGAAGGCATTACCATTGTGTTCGTCTTGAAATTATGTTCATTGTCGTATATCTATATTATATTTTTTGTGGCATTGAAGTTGTAAAATACGTGAAATACTAATAATCGCAATAGAAATTGTTTGAACGTTTCAAATTTAATTGTTGTATCATGAATTATGAGTAATCCTATTGTTCTGCATTCGTTACGGAATGGTGGTACGGTATCAAGTTCCAAGAATTCCGAAGACGCAAGAACAGAGAAGAAACATCGAGGCGTTTAGTACGGAATTGACCAATTATCACTGGGATGGAAATGACAGCATGTTGGAGCATGTCATGAAGGTTAATGGGAAGATACAACACTTAATTTGGATAGGTTCCCCGATTATTAATGAAGCTGAACAGATAAATGCCTTGAGAAACACCTTACATAGAGTATGGCAGGAGATTATAGATGATCTTATGGCTGCTAGGGCATATACTCGATACAGGGACTTGGTTATAGATTTTGTGAAGAAACGGTACTTAGAGGATGGGGCAAAGAAGACATCGATTTTGGCGATGAATTCGACCTTGGCACAAACCTAAGGGTTTTGCAAGGGTTTTCCCCTGGCTATCTAGCACATTTGATCTTCCCGAAGTTTTTTATGAATCTATTCCAGTTTGCATAAAGAGGATTAAGCGTAATTGATGTCACTTCTTTAGGTTTGGTTATCATGTGGTCTTTTCTATGTGATTTTTTTAAGACTTATCAGTTGTTTGTTTTTATGAGATATTTTATGTTACAAATATTTGGTATATATGCATTTTATGTAATATTGTATTATTCATTCTTTAATCGAATGGGTAGTTGTAGAAAGTTTTAGTAACTTTAATGAACTCAATTTTACATAAACAACTATATTAATGATGATTTTAAATTAGGGTTCTTAGACGATGATTGGGAAAATAGTGAATTTTCAAATCTAAGACCTTATGTGAATTATTCATTAACGTAAGTAGGTAGTATAAAATATATGCATAAATGTGAGGTATTAATAATACGTAAATACATGTTTAAAGAACTTCGTGTTTAGATACAAGGCTACAACATCTAAGGATATCGTAGTTGATCTAAACAAAGTAGAGATATTGAACGACAAAGATTATAAAATCTGAAATTTGAAACTCCAGTATGTGTTGGAAGCGGAAAAAGAACTAAAAGCTCTTAACCTAATTATGGAAGAATCGAAAATAGAAATACTACACAACGTAAAAGGGATAAAGAAGCATTTGCTACTTGGAAGAAAAAAGGGCTCTACTGCTCACATTACTTGGCCGAGTAGCATGAAAAATGATATCATGCAAGAGTTCATGTGATTAGACAACGTCAAAGAAATGTGGGGTATATGCCAAACATTTGAGGCCACATTTTGACTTATGAGCAAAAAGTGCAGGCAATAATCCATTTTTTGCCTTATAGCTAGGAGCATATGATAATATAATTGACCCACAATGAAAACATAAAAGACTTTTGAGGATGCTATGTGCCATCTTGAACTAGAGAAGGACCGCATTCTGGTGGCTAAACCAAAAAGTCGATATTTGTTTTGTTGTTTCTTTGGTTCTAGCTCACATGGGGCGTCAAGCTCCAACAGTAAGCGTTTTGGTGGGTTCAAGAAGTGGAAAGGAAAGGGAGAAAATTCATTAGGAAAGAAATTGAAGTTTAACCAACATGGGAAAGGAAACTGTCATTTCAAGAAAAATATCTCAATAATGAGGTGTTTTAACAGTGGCAAAAATGGTCACTTTACTCGCGACTCGGTGCCAAAGTAGACTCAAGGGCCGTAGGCATGTAGCGAACAAATGGAGCAAAGAGGATATATGTGGCAACAATTCTAGAGCAAAAATCAAAGGGATTGGCTCTTGCTAATTAAATATGCACGTGGTCGCACCTTGTTCCAATACGATGTGTTATATGCTTTAGAAATTTATGAAAATTTAGTTTATGGTTAAACTTGATTTTAATTTGAATTTTCATAACAATGGTGTTAATTTGTTGTTGGGAGCAAGTTATTATCATTCGAATATTTTCTAGATGGTTTATTGCATTAAATGTTGAATTCAATAATGTTAATGTTTGTTAGTCCCTATTTGCATCTTCTTAATCTTATTATAATGATGTGAATATATGGCATGCTAGGTTGGGTCAAATTGGCCAACAATGAATAAATAGATTAGACAAAGAGGGTTTATTGGGCAGTATTGAAAAAGTCGATTTGCCTATTTGTGAGCATTGCTTCTAGCATGAAAAATAACAAGGAAACCTTTTAAAAAAGAAACAAGAGCTGAGTTTCTTTTGCAATTAATTCATACGGACATCCGTGGTCTAATGAATGTAAGAGCAAGGCATGAGGCTATTTGTTTCATCTCATTTATAGATTATTATACTCGATTCGATCATGTCCATTTGATTTTTGTAAATTTGATGCATTAAGTTGCTTTAAGAAGTTTATGAGCATGGTAGAAGATCAATTAGACATGAAAATAAAAGTGTCAAGATTCGATCGAGGTCGAAAATATTTATCCGATCAATTTGGAAATTTATGTGTTGAAAAAGAAATAAAAAGATGGTGTTAGTATAAAGAAGAAACATAAGCCTAATGGAAATGGTTAGGTCTATAATAGCATAGGCTAATTTGTCAATCACCATTTGGGGTGATGTTTTGTTGACTATTGTTTATTGTTTATGTACTTAATTTGTGCCTTCTAAATTAGTTACTTCCACTCTATATGAGTTATGGACAAGCCGAAAATCCTATTTAAGTTTCCTTTGGGTCCAAGTGGAAGTGTTACTAAATTTGAATCACAAGATGTCACATTATTAGAAAATGACTTACCTAAAATTGGTGAGATAGATGAAAACTATTATTTATTTGAAACTTTGGATCGTGAAAACGATATTGTTGAAACATCTCATCGAAGTGGGAGTAATGTGAGAAGTAGGAAATTAAGTTCAAACCAGCTAGTTTCAATTACAACCAGTTGATGAGACGATGATGTCATTAGTTAATTCGAATGGAAGCGTAGCGGAGCATGAAATACCAAAAATACAATCTCCTCTACAGCGAACAAGGCGCAAAAGTGTTTCCCGTCGACGTTTTGACATTGAGGGGGAACCTTTCATTGTCACTCCACAAGAAAAGGGTGGGATAAGAAATGTAAATGAGACTCTAACTTGCTCCGATAAGAAAAAATGGATACAAGCAATCGAAGAAGAGATGGAGTCAATGGAATCAAATCAAGTCTAGGAATTAGTTAATCTTCCGAAAGGACACAAAATCGTTGGGAATAAGTGGGTTCTCAAAATAAATTGTAAAGCTAATGGCTTGATTGAAAGGTATAAGACTCGCCATGTGGTGAAAGGGTATAATCAACATGAAGGAATTGATTATGAAAAAACTTTTTCTCCTGTGAAGAGATTTACCTCAATTCATTTTATTCGGCACTAGTGGCTAATATGGATCTTGAATTACATCAAATGGATGTAAAGACTGTTTTTTTTAATGGATAATTAGAAGAAGATATTTATATGAAACATTTCGTTGGGTGTGTTATAGAAGGCCAAGAACAAAAAGTGTGTCAACTTTTGAGATCGATATATAGCCTTAAGCGATCTTTGAGACAATGATATATACGTTTTCATAATGCCATAATGACATATGATTTTGTAATGATAGATGAAAATTATTGCATACATATCAAAAGATTCAAAGATCAATTTGTGCTCTTATAGTTTTATGTTGGCTGGAGCTTCTTAATACGGTCGAGAGATTTTGAGATGAAAGATATGGGCGAAGGTGCATATATTCTTGGAGTTAAGATTTCAAGAGATAGATTAAAGAGATCATCACCTCTTTCACAAGAGACGTATATTAATAAAGTCCTTGAACAATTTTATATGCAAGATTATAAACCCATGGATACTCCTATTGCAAGAGGTGAAGGATTGAGTGTGGATTATATCCTGAGAGTCCATAAGAAAATGAACAAATGAAAAGTGTTCCGTATGATAGTGTTGTTGGGAGCTTAATGTATGCTATCTTGTGTACAAGACCTAATATTTGTTAAGCAGGTGGAATGGTAATTAGATATCAATTCAACCAGGTCAAGTATATTGGATTACCGTTAAGAGAATCCTTAGGTATCTAAAAGGTAATTCCAATTATGCGTTGAGTTATCAAGGTAGAGATCTGCGCCTTGAAGGCTATACGGATCCTCACTAGGGAAGAGATTTAGATGAAAGAAAATCTACCTCCGGATTAGCGTTCTTACTTATCAATGGCGTCACATCATGGAGTAGTAAGAAGCATACGTGTATGGCCTTATTCACAATTGAAGACAAGTTTGTGGTATTATTAGTAGCAGTATATTATGGTGTTTGGCTTAAGAGATTTTTGGACCACTTAGGTGTTGCTAAGGATCTTGCAAGTTCATTATTGATGAATTGTGATAGCTAAGTAGCAAGAGCTTACACTAAAGATCCCAAATTTCATTGCAAGACCAATCATATAAACAAGAAGTATAATTTTGTAAAAGACATGGTTGCACGAAGAGATGTAAACGTCCAATATATATCTACGCATAGGATGATAGCATATCATATGACGAAACCAATTCCTAGAGATATTTTTCTTGGTCATGTAAAATCTCTAGGAGGCGTAGAAGATGTGCTAGATATTTGTATTTCCCTAGAATTCACGGTTAACGGTTTTTTTTATCATATGCAAGTTAATGCTTAGTGCATTATATTGAGAAGGTTGTCGCGACCCGTTTCCTTTCCTTTCTAGGCTGCGGACCGGGCTAATGGATTACCGATCGGGTCTTAGGCCTCATTGATGAGGAGGCCTTCGGGCCTTTCTCGGCGCGAGCCCTCCCGGCCCATACCAAATCGCAACGGAAGTTGATTTTTTAGGGAATTCGACGATAAGAGTCGATCGCGTTCGACCTTGGTGTGGTCGTAGTGGCATGTGCAATGTGTGCATGCATTTGGAGTCGCCACCGGTCCTTCTTGGAAGGTGGACCGGGAACCTCACCGAACGATTGGGAGAGGTCGATCGGTTCTACGAAACCGAGAGATTTTGAATTCGGGGGACTTGGTTACGTTGGTGTCATTACCAACGCCCTTTCGGTACCTAACGCGAGTGATTTTTCTAACTAAGATTTCATGCGAGGCACAATTTCGGGTGAGGGAGGTTTAATTTAGGGCTTTGAACGGATCGAAAGTCTAGTCCTATCAATCACAATCAATAAATCCCATCAAGTGCATAAATTACATCAATACGCATCAAATTGAATTGAAGGTTTCCTAATAAAGCCTTAATGGTTTAGAGAAAATGATTAAGGGTGAATGGTAGTTTGGGAACAATTGGGGACGATTCGCGGATGGGCGGAATCGTCATTTTTTGGAGGTTCGGGAATTGAATTACCAGAAATAGTCCATGGCCGATTGATCGTGGCCATTTTCTATATTTTGAAATTTTTTGGAATTTTTGGGGACGATTTGCCTAAGGGGCGAAATCGTCATTTTTTTAAGGCTCGGGAATTAAAATACCCGAAATAGTCCATGGTCAGTTGATCGTGGCCATTTTCTATATTTTGAATTTTTATTATTTTTTTTTTTGGGACGATTTGCCCGAGGGGCGAAATTGTCATTTTTTGAAGGCTCGGGAATTAAAATACCCGAAATAGTCCATGGCCAGGTTGATCGTGGCCATTTTCTATATTTTGGAATTTTTTGGAATTTTTTTTTTTTTTTAATGAAATTTTTTTTTCGAATTTTTTAATTAATTTAAAAAAATTTCATAAGGACTGAGATGACCCGATCCGCGCCTCAAGGGCATCCAACCCAAACCATAAGGGTTCCGGGTAGGCCTAAGCGACTCCATTTTAAGAAAACATAATTTCTTTGGGATGTTTTTTTTTGAAATGTTGCTCAACCAACGGAGCATCTTGTAGGGCAAATATCTCGACCCTTGAAGATAATTGATGGAAACCGAACATATCATGAGAAACTAGGAAGAAAGGGGTTTTCAAAATATTTGACGGTTTCGAACAAAGTGACCGAGTGTTTCGTAACGGCGTCGTGAATATGCTCACTTGGTAACCAACACTTGAGACAAATAACCAACTCTTAATTTTGCACTTGATCGGGGTGTTTTTGGAAGAAAATAACTTAATCCACAGACATAATTATGCAAAACCCAAGGTACCGATGTGAAGTGCTACATACAGAGAGCAATACGGGTTAAAGAATCATCTCAAAATCCCGAGAAATTACCAAGAAAAATGACTCTAAAGTGACGGGTCTGCACTGTTTTCAACACTTAGAAAAACTTTTCAATGCCCAAGGATGGTTCACAGAGGCATATTCGGGATGGATTTTGTTGCACTCTGATCCTAACCGACTCAAGAACCATGTATCATTGCGAAGATCTACATATGAGGAGTAATTTAAAACAAAATGACACTTAAATCTTGTAAGACAAATGAGTAAAACGCCCCGAAAGTTATGGGTTTGAACTGTTTTCAGACCCGAATCAGACCAACAGGGGGTATTGGGGTCTTCATTTCTCACTCCATATTTGGAAATAACGGTTGAGCCGTATATCCTCATGAAGATCTACGTACTAGGAACCATTCAAAATAAAAATCACTTCAAAATAATATGGGACCAGAGAGAAAACAGCCCCGAAAGTCGGGGGTTCGCATCGACCAAGGCTCCAACACTTAGAAATTTTTAGGGTCTGGAAAGAAAAGCAGTTCATTGAGGCAACTTTAGAGGGCTGTAACTCGCACACCGATTGCAACCGAAGAGAAAATGATATATGGAAATCAAGAGCTACCCAAGAGGAAGAGATTGATCCAAAAATGACCCAAAAATCTCGTAAAACGAGAGAGAAAAAC
Source organism: Rhodamnia rubescens (assembly GCA_021437795.1). NCBI lineage: Eukaryota > Viridiplantae > Streptophyta > Magnoliopsida > Myrtales > Myrtaceae > Rhodamnia > Rhodamnia rubescens. The sequence continues at coordinate 2,676,399 of JAILYA010000024.1, forward strand.
GACCCCAAAGTAAGGGGTTCGGACTGTTTTTGTTTAAAACAGGGCAAATGGCTGGTCAACAAGCCATCTTATCGAGCTCATATCTCAACATCCACGCATTATACAGGGGATAAAATGATATAATTACGAATATCTACACACATAGAACACATAAAGTTTAATAATATCCAAAAATAATCACGGGAAGGCATTAAAAATGGAGCTCAAAGTAGGCTACTCAAATGGTGACATGCATTTCATCGAACATATGGCGTGCAACACAAAATACATGAATCCGGGGCATTTCGAGCGAAACCAAAACACATCATCACTCAAGTAGGATGTAATAAGCAGGAATACATGTATATAATAGGTCGGTTTGGCCCCGTTAGGCCCGAGGATCGAACGGGACCAAACCGGGCAAAATACTAAAAAACGGTAAAGAGTTGGTCACTAAGGGGTGTTTGCATTACCTTTTTAGGCAGATCCGGAGACGGTAGACAGATTTTTGTGGCTCGTTCGAAAGAAAAATGTTGTTGAAGACGATATGGGGTTCTTTGTGCTCAAAAACCTCTCGGCCCGCTCGATATACTCCTCCCAAAATGCTTCATCACCAGCCACCAAACCCTGGAAAACCAGCCATGGCGGCCTCCTTTTCTCTCCAATTTTCTCAAATTCGCCGAACCCTTGCCTTTGTGACGTATCTTCCTTCTTATAGACGACACTCCGCAGCTTTACGCGATCGCTTGTCCCTCGTACGAGCACGCCAGCCGACCAATATTCTCTCTAACGGCCACTTTTATCGTTTTTCCTTGTACCCGAGCCAACTCACACTTTTTCGTACCCAATTCGCGTGAAAAAAATGCCAAAAAGCGACGAGGAACATTCTGGAATGTGGTCGGGAGGATACGTGTCATGAGTATTGCGAAACGGATGCGGATTTGACCGAGATTCCACTGCTTTGGGCGTCGGGTCGGCGGTCCGGGCAGCGGCGGAGACGGGCTTCGTTGTCTCGGTCCCAGCGACGGCAAGTCATGAAAATGGGTGCAACGGGACCGGGGTTGAGTTAGCTACAAAACCCATGCATTATGGTCGTCGATTATGTCCGAAATTACTTCCAATTTGGTTGATATTGGCTCGGGGGTCGGCTTACACAGAAAAGGGGCTGGAGCTTGAAGATGATGAATAGTACCGGGTCGGTGGGTCCGATCCGCCCGACCCGGTTTGGAGAAAATCGCCGAATTAAGCCTCAAAATGATCATTTTTTATGAAATTAAAGCCGGAATTGGGTTCTATGACGTGTTTCCATCCAACATAAGTGTTTTTGGGGATTAAATGGTTTGATTTAGTGCAAAAACCCCAAATCCAAAGTTTGACCCGGTAATGATTTTTCAATAATTCAAAGCCTAAACGATCGAATCGAGCCAAGTCACCCCCACCAATGGGTTCATAACGATGCAAAATATAGGGTAGTGGTGTTGGATTTGTTTGGGTGTTCCTATGAAAATTTTAATTTCATTTTTAGTGAAACCGGGGACCAAATTGAAAAGAAATTGTGCAATTAAGCCCTTTTAGTCAAAATTGATCAAATTTGAGGGCAAACCAAGCTAATTGCACTTCAAGTCCCTAGATACTAATGTCATAGCTTATTTAAGGTGAAAATTTAAAACTAAAAGACTCTAAAAGGAATTTTTATGCTCGATTCGGGTTTACATTTGTGAAGGAACATAGTGACCCAAGTCGAATTTTCGAAATTTAAAATGACCAAACTGAAAAGGGGATAAAAAATAAAAATATTGAATATTTTTTGTGAATTTTTCTGACGAAAAATGGTATTTTTATGAATTTTTGAGTATTTTTGCAATTAAATAAATTCGAAAAAAAATGAAAAATTACGAAAAATATTTTTTGTTCAAAATTGGTCCCTGAGGCTAGGCCAAGGCTTCCAAAATTGATTTCACAAATTTTATGATTTTTTTAGCTATTTTTAAATAATTTTATAAAAATAAAATGAAGTGAAAACGATTAAAAATCGTGTGTCAACAAAGGTTTATCGGACGGATAAGCCCACTCACACAGGTAATTGCCTCTATCTACTGTGTAAAAAATAGATATGAGATAATTTTAAGCTTATTATATCGGTGATAATTGAGAGCTCGAGCTTAAGATATAAGTGTTGTCTTAACGGAATGTTAAGATGAGAACATATTATTTATTATGTCCGACGATTGGAATAACCCACATATTTCATTTTATATGTCTTTAATGCCAAATGTGAGTTTTGATAGATTCTTTGAAGAGAGTATATTTGTGAACTCAAGTTAGACATTAGGAATGTACGAACTGTCATTTGTACAGTATTAAGTAAAAAGGATATATGCTTCATAGGAAAGGAGAACACCGTAATACGTACACATAGGCATGAAATGACTAAAAAGAGTTGGAAAAAGTTTTGATCTCAACTTTTAGCCCATGTGAAACTGTTGAGGAAAAAAGTTTCTCAAATTAAATGCCCTCACGACTCTTTACTTTTTTAATTCGATGTTTGCTATTTTAGAATGTCACCAATGATTATGGATGATTCAATCTAATGGGACAATTCTAGAAAACCGAATTGAAATGAAATTCAGAGATTCAAGGGAAGAGGAAGGTCAATTTTTTTTTTAGTCACATTCTATTTTTGTATTCACAGGTGGACCAAATATAATTACTTGAGTTTAATCATGATTGTGAATAGAATATGTACAAGATGCTCAAAGAGATCATAAGAGATACGATTGTCTATTTCACCGGAGTTGGATACATCTCTATCCTGAGCTCAAGTGCATTTGCAAGATCGATTTGCTCATGTTGGTGCGATAGTTTGCATATGCGTGTGATTGATTATAATGTTGGGTTAGCTTGACCAGGTCCATTGTGGTGGGGGGTTAACGTGATCGAATGAGATGGTGTTTTTGTGTGTTTTTTGTTTAGTTGCCTTTTCTTTATGGAATCTCAAATGAATTTCTTGGTGGCGATACTTGGAGATAAGTTTCTCAATTATGTGAGAAGAAAGATGAATATGATTTTTGGGCTTCTTTTTTCTCAGAATTTCCCTCAGTGTTCTTGGTATAAATCTGTTGCTTCTGTGGACATCTCTGTCTTTTATCCCCCTCTATGTTCTTTTGGACGTTGCTCCACTTTCTTAGCTTAATCTGGAAATGCAGGAGATAGTGTGAAATAGTATAAGTTCCTTCTTCTGTTTCTTCATTTGCTGACAGAACCATCAACTTCAAAAACGGCTAAGTTTTGTTTCCCTTGATAGATTAATCCTTGGAAAGAACCATGCTGAGCTTGAAATTGTCCTTTTCTTTCTCGTAAGTGCACAAGTATGCTTAGATGGCATTGCCTGATTGTGTCCAGGAGTAGTGGATCCAGAGAGAGAGAGAGCCGAAAACCCGAACACACCCAAATCATCTTTTGGGTTATGAGAATTTTCGGGGGAGGTCTTGGTTCGGGTATCATGGAGGCCTGACTCGTTGACACCCCTATGTGCATTGGGCTTGATCCATGTTGGTTTCTTATCAAATTAACGCATGTAAGTGCCTCGTATTGCTTGCTCTGGGAGCTTGTCTTTCAGTCCAAGAGCAGCCGGCTTTTAGCCTTTCATTTGAGCCGCACGTTATACCTTGAGTCGGCCTTGATTGAGTAGTATAGGCTGGAGACGCATTGTTTTTGAATCGATGTGTTGGAATGCCATTTAGCTTCATTTCATTATGATTAGATCATAGTGCTGTGTATTGCGTTTGCGTGACGTGTCAACCAGTCCGCCAGGGGACTGATCAGCCCGGCCTCATCGTCTACCGAATTCTAATTAGTTCAGGTTTGCCCACCGAACCACAGCTGATTTTGGGACAGATAGAGGTGGTCTCGGTCGCTCAGCGTCATGTTTAGGTGTCATTAGAAATGCATTAAAGTTGTATATGCATGGTCGCTTTTGTTGGTGTACTTGATGCCATCTATTTGCTTAAGTATGTTATCATTCTTAATTAGCATCTCGGATAGGATGCATGTTTGTCTTTTGAGTATGATAAATCAGGTTTGGTATGCTTTTGTTTAGTTTAGCATAGATGTTAATTCATGCTGACGTAATTGAAGAATTGAAAAATAATAAAAATGATAAAATGAAATGTGAAAAATAAGCATTTGATGAAAGTTGTGAGTTTAAGAGTTGTATTGCATTGCATGTTTAGTGATATGTCATGACAGAATTGCATTTCGTTAGACAAAGATGAAAATTTCCACTTATGCTATGTTTTTTTGGGCAAAAAATGATAAATTTGAGAACATTTCTCTACCTATGATCATTGTATTAGTTGAAATGACTAATCAAAATATTTTGACATTACTTGTTATCAATGGTGAAAAAAAATTACTGATTAATTATTTGAAGTAATACAAGCGATCATTCCAAAAAAGATATTTTCAGATTATTTATTTTCCAAGAAACAAACATGACCTTAGAAATAATATAGCATGATTTAGTTTTATTTAGGATGAGAATATTGGATAGAATTTTAGATAAACACGTGCATGTTTCGATTGGGGCTTTAACTCATGGGAGCCCTATCCCTTGGCTTAATAACATGGCGGTGTATATTTTTTGTCCGACGCCATATCGGGTTTTACATTTTTGCGCTTTATTATTTTTTTTTAAGGATTAATACTACGGAAAATCCTAAATTTGGTACACTAATAACAAATTTACTCCAAATTATTTTTTTTACCACGAAAAATTCCAAACTTGTACAATTGTGACAAATTTACTCCAAATTGATACATCATCGACAAATTTATCCTCCGTTAGTTTTCGTTAAATTTAACCGTGAAATTATTAAGTTAGATGGCACGTGACGGTTCATGAGCGTACCACTTTAGGGTTTTCACCCTTTGTTTATCACGGGAGTATCAATTTAGGATTTTTCGTGGTATTAACCCAATTTAACGAAGGGTAAATTTGTCACGGATGTAACAAGTTGGAGTTTTTCGTGATAAAAAAATTAGTTTGGGATAAATTTGTCACTTTGGTGTGCCAGTTTAGGGTTTTTAATTGTCAAAAAAATAGTTTGGATAAATTTGTCATAATGTACCAATTTATGATTTTTCGTAGTACTAACCTTTTTTTTTTTTATCATGTCGATGGTATGAATGTTAGAATGTTAGAATGTTCTTGTGCAAATTTGTGACACATGGTCATTTATATGGATGTGCCTAGGAATTAAAATGAATAAGATCGCATGATCAAAACATTTGCAAACAATGAGAATAGGTACAAAGTTTGGGCACCCAGAGACTTTAGTATATTCAAGTGCCAGTCCTAGAATCTTTAGTTCACGGAAAGTAAGATAACCTCTTGTGTTTAAATAGGCTTCTCTCCGGCCTCGAAGAGGTTAATAGCGGCTTCAAAATGAAGAGCTAATTATCATCATTATTAATGGAATTAAGGGTTAATACCAGAAAGATCAAAAATTTATTCCAAATCGGTACACCTATGATAAATTTACCTCAATTTTTTTTTTTTACTACAAAAAACTCAAACTGATACATTTGTGACAAATTTATCCCAAAGCGATACATCGGTGATAAGTTTACCCTCCGTTAATTTTTGTTAAATCTAATCGTTAAAATGCTAAATCACACAACACGTGACAATTGATGGGTATATCGGCTTGGGATTTTTATCCTCTATTAATCAATGATGTATCAATTTGAAAATTTTCATGAATTAATCCAATTTAATGGAGGGTAAATTCCTCGGAGATGTACTAGTTTGGGGTTTTTTGTGATAAAAAAATTAGTTTATAGTAAATTGATTATAGGTGTATTTTTTATAGTTTTTAAGATTTTTTGTGGTCAAAAAAATAGTTTGGGGTAAGTTTGTCGTAACTATACTAATTTTGGATTTTTCGTGGTTCAAAAAAATATACAGTTTAAGGTAAATTTATTACCGACGTACCATTTTAGGGTTTTCCATGGTATTAAGCCTAGAATTAACTAATGTCACGATTGATAGGGTTTGGTAGAACCCAAGCAAGTGCGAGCATCACCTCACTGAAGGAATTGTTCACGCTTGCTTACTAATCCTTACGCCATTCGAGGCGACACTTGCACATCATTGTGCATGAACCAACCGCTTTCAATAGGGTCATGACATGCATAACATACTAAAATTGACTACACCCAATAGAGGATGTGAAAACTAGACTCAAGAAAGTTCAAAGCAAGGCTGACTGCCTAACATTCGGATTGAAGAGCAATCCGCGCATTGGGCATTCAGCTCACTCACGATCTACAAGCAAGCATGTAATTCATCCCCTATGTGTACATCAAGTAAAATTCAATCCATAAGGACTTATATGATCTCCAAAATTATTTTATTCAAGAGTCGTCGTGATTCACATCGAAGAGCTATCTGAATTTCCAAATGTTTCGCTCGAATGCACTCTATATTGACCTAAATTCGTGATAAACTAATTATGTTGTATCAGATTTTTTGTCGATTATTATATCGATATTTTTCCATTAATTTCGAAAATGATGTACACTTTGTCTTTTTTAATCAGAAGAACTTATACTATATCCGATAAGTATGTAAAAAAATGTTTACTTTTGCGCCATAAAACTACGATTTAATACAGCTTTCCAGAAAGAAACATCAACCATCACTATCAAGTCTATAACTAATAACACTATAATTTAGGTGACGTTACACCTAAGCCATGATCTAATAGGGCGGACTTGGAGCATAGAATTGGACCCGACAGTGACGTGAGCAATGACTAGTGTTGAGCAGCCTCCCAAGCATCGCAGCGACTAAGAGTAAGTCTCGTCAGTGTTCTCTTTCCCTCTCTATAAGAGGCGGCTGCTCTTAGCCTCATTTTTCACCACGGGAGAGCATTTCTTGAGTTCAGACTACCGAGCTTCAATGGCGGAGGAAGTGATATTGTTGGACTTCTGGCTGAGCCCGTTCGGGATGAGGGCCAGGATTGCCCTGAGGGAGAAGGGCGTGGACTTCGACCACAGGGAGGAGGAACTCCTAAGCAACAACAGGAGCCCCCTGCTCTTGCAGATGAACCCGGTCCACAAGAGAATCCCCGTCCTTGTACACAACGGCAAGCCGGTTTGCGAGTCCCTCATCATCATCCAGTACATCGACGAGACCTGGGGTCCCGAGTCCCCTCTCTTGCCTTCCGATCCTCACGAGCGCGCCCACACCAGGGTCTGGGCCGACTACGTGGATAAGAAGGTAAGACGAGCAACGCCCAATCTTTTCGAACATTTCCTAGTCAAGTGCGCTTGACGTCGAAACACACACGACATGACGGGTGCAGATATTTCCACCGGGGCGAACCGCCTGGCGGTCGATGGGGGAGGCCCAGGAGGCGGCGAAGAAGGAGTACATCGAGGGCTTGAAGGTGATGGAGGGAGAGCTTGGGAACAAGGCTTACTTTGGAGGCGAGAGGTTTGGGTACGTGGATCTGTCGCTAATACCGTTCTATTGGTTCTATTCTATGGAGACATTGGCCAACTGTAGCATCGGGGAGGAGTGCCCCAAGTTGGCGGGATGGGCCGAGCGTTGCCTGCAGAGGCAGAGCGTGGCCAAGTCGTTGCCCGAACAGCACACGCTCCGTCACTTCATGTCGCAGGTCAGGAAGGAGTATCAGGCACAGTAACAACTCTCTTTGAGTCTCCTCTCCTGTTGGGCGAGGCTCTAGCTCTTTCTACTTTCAGCTAATAAATTGTATACACAATTTCATGAAGTCTGTCGGGCATTATGCTTTGAGTTATCCGCGCTCTTGTTCCACGAGTAACCGGTGGTAATTGATTAATTCCGCCGTCAATTGTATGTAGCCTGGTTTAGGTGTGCACAATCTTTGAACTCGGGAACCGAATCGAACCAGCCTTAACTAGCCGGTTCGAAGTTGCGTTCACAAGGGGACCGGTTCGGTTCCCAATCCTGAATCGGGCACTTCTCGGGCAGAATCGACTTTCAACGGCAGTGCTTTGAAGCGCTTTAAAATTCAATCATAAGAGTATTTCAATTTAATTGGGATCGGCTGAGGTCGTGCGATCTTAGGCAACGGCCCGCGTCTAGCAAACAGGGTTTTGAGGTTCATCAAAAAAAAAAAAAGAGGAAAAAATTATTTGCATGTGTGATTTTTTCCAAACAGCATTTAATCAAAGTTGCTTTCCAATAAACATTTACATCGCATGTTATCAAACACTATTTGCCTTTAAAAAAAAAAAATATTTAACTAATACTCCGTTTGTCTCCAAGAAATGAGCTATTTGAAAAATAATTTTCTGAAAATGATCGAATGTATCGTTGAAATAACTCTAATGAAAAATATTTTCATTATCGATAATAATTTATGTCTAAATATTTGTACATATAATAAAAATATTCTTTGTTCATTTATTTTTATAAATAATATAAGCGATAATTTTTTTAATAAATATTTTTTAAATTATTTATTTTTCGCGAAATAAAGTGAGCCTCTAGAGTTATTCCCATTTCCTCAAATGCTTTTTTCTAAAATCCGAACCTAAGTGGAGCATGTAAGTCTCTCAAAGCACAGATATCCAACAAATCTGAAACCACCAGTTTTTTTTTTTTCCTTCAATTTTTTTTGTGTTTCATTTTATTATATATTCAATATGCGTGTGTCAAACATGAATACAATTTATTTCTGTCTAGACATTTTCTGTTTAAAAAAGAGTTAAAGAAGTTACTCAATGTTGGAGATAAACCATTTCAAAATCAATTCGGTTCCAAGTCCCACCCTAGAATGGGCCTTGCACGTTTCATGCTCCCGGGCTAAACCAACTAGTTTAGGGTATATAATTGGGAACCGAACCGATCAATATTGGTTTGAAGTGTTTGGAACTGATAATCATATGGGTGAGCGATTCCAGGAGTAGACCCAAGTTCTACCCGAAACCCATTTGTCGAAACCGATTCTTCAATTTTCGAAACTTGAAACCTATCATGCATATTTTGAAACTTGGAGTCGATTCTGTCATAGGTTTCGGAGTCGTTCCGAGATCTACACAAATTTCACCTATAATCTTGATTGAACAAATGTAGTGACTCATCATATGTAATCATCATTATTTCTTCGCTAAAATTCACCGACCACAATTCATATTTCGACACACGAAGAGTATGTAATATTAATAAAGCAAAAATCTCAATCTTGGATATTCTTTGGAAATGGAAGCTCAAACTTGTGGTTTCAGATTCCGCACTCATCTAGAGACGCTATGAAATGCCGTTAGATCGTGCTAAAACATAAAATAAGAAGAACACAAAGACTCTTTCATTTTCTGGTCCGGTCCAATTGTGAACCGGATGGTGAGGTCCTTCGGACCGATTCCCGTTAACCCCGCCACATAAAATGTAAGCGGGGGTGGAGGTCGCTATGCAATTACATAAAAGGCCAGGGGCACTTTCAGAAGCCTAAACTCCACTGCACACTCTCGTAGACTCCATCGCCTGCTCTTTTAGATCATTCTCTCTGCTCCTTTCATGCCGATCCTGCGCATCGCATCGTAGCGACCTAGGGCTTTACGCTCACAATTACTACTCATTTGCTCCGACATATGCCGAGTAACGTCGTCGCGCTTCCTGCGAGACACCAGAGATTTCCCTTTTTTTTTTTTTTCTACGCGTTGTTTTCGCGGCGCTTTGATTCTGTTTCAGTGATTCAAAGAGGGGAGAGAGCATATGAAATTCTCCGAGATCAGGACCCTATTCGTCTTCTGGCTCGTTTTCACCGGATTGAGTCCCGCCAGTGGCGAGGATGCTAAGAAGAACAAGTTTCGAGAGCGGGAGGCTACAGACGATGCGCTCGGCTACCCCAATCTGTAAGTTCTGCGTATTGATCGGCTCCTGTTAATCGCTACGATATTGAGATTCTTTTGGTGGGTTTGACTAAAAATTTGAAATTTTGGTGTTTGGGTCGGAGAGGTTTGTACTCGTGTGGTTTTGGAGTGATTTGTTTCTTCTGTGGGTGTAGAGATGAAAATGCACTGCTGAATACGCGGTGCCCGAGGAATTTGGAGCTGAGATGGCAAACGGAGGTTAGCTCTAGCATATACGCCACCCCGTTGATCGCTGATATCAACAGGTAAAACATGTAGCCCAAGTTTCATGTATTATTCAATGTCATAGCATCCCTGCTTTTCTTGCTGTTTCTTTACTTGTCCGGAAGCAAGCTTTTGGATAGATGGTTTTAGCAATGTTTCTCGAAAAATTACTTATCCACGTTATTGAAACATGGGGTTTAATTTTGGAGCACTTCCTGATGGTAGACATCAGTTGGAGGAGACCCTATTGAGATTTTCTTCTGACCTTGTCAGTTTATATTTCCTTGCTTGCGTAATGTCTAACTTGCCAACTCTCCATGTCTCTCAGTGATGGGAAGTTGGATATTGTGGTACCTTCTTTTGTTCACTACCTTGAGGTTTTAGAAGGTGCTGATGGAGACAAGATGCCAGGTGAGTTTTCTTTTCACTAAAGCAATTTAGTTGTATGTATTGTTCCGGAAGATGTACTGTGGTTTTCAACACTTGTCAATTTACTAGATAGGAAAGCACCTGTCTTCAGTGCGGGACTGTGGTATCATTGTGATGAGCTGGTTAAATTATTAAGCTATGAGAGAAAGCTACTTTTATTTGGTCAAGGGCCTTTTACCTAGTTGCTGAATACTGTCATCAGGATGGCCTGCTTTCCACCAGTCAACCGTGCATGCAAGTCCTCTCCTCTACGACATTGACAAGGATGGTGTGAGAGAGATAGCATTGGCCACCTATAATGGTGAAGTGCTGTTTTTCAGGTTATTGTCCATGTTTCATTTGCTCAAGTGCATTTCACTTTTGCAATGTGTTTCAATGAGAATTTTGCCCTCTTCTAAACTTCCGATTACACATGTATTGTTTCCAGGGTATCAGGCTACATGATGGCAGATAAGTTAGAGATACCTCGGAGGAAAGTACGTAAAGATTGGTATGTTGGCTTACATTCAGATCCAGTGGACCGTTCTCATCCAGACGTGCATGATGACCAGCTTATCCAGGAAGCTATGGAGTCAAAATTATTTTCTCGTAAGTTTCTAATATGTTCTAGTTTATTCACTGTTGTTTGTTTTTAGGTATGCCGAACTAGGTGCGTAATCTCTTCTTATTATTACTATGAAATCTTCTGAGGAAAACTTGACTAACCCTAGAGTGTCTGAGTATGGATCCGTTAATATTTTCCCCCATCCATTATCTGTTGATACTAATTTGAAATTCTCTTTTGTCTAGAAAACAATGGAAGCACAATTAGATCTAGTTCATCAGTTCCCTCAACATCAGAGAGCAAACCTGGCACAATGAATTCGACCAAGCCAGAAAATGAATTGAAATTGAATGAAACTCAAGCAGATACAAACATTAAGCTGCCTACGAGTAGGGATAACTCCACGAGCACAGATAACTCAACTAGTAGAACGGGATCAACTGAGGCTTCTGATTTAGCTCATGGAGCAAATTCTAGCAGACGGCTTTTGGAAGACATTAACTCCAAGGGATCTCAGGAAGCTGGTTCTGAATCCACTGTCAATAACGACAAGGATACTCGAGCTGCAACTGTTGAGAATGATGAAGGTCTAGAAGCTGATGCTGACTCGTCATTTGACCTGTTTCGTGATAATGATGAGCTTCCTGATGAGTATGGTTACGACTATGATGATGATGTTGATGAAAGTATGTGGGGAGATGAGGAATGGAGTGAAGTGCAACATGAGAAATTGGAAGACTATGTGAACATTGATGCGCACATTTTGTGCACTCCTGTAAGTAAAGACATTGAGGATCTGTGGGCCTATGAATTCTCTGCTGAAATATGGAAAAGATATGGAATAACATGGGGGCATGATCGATCTAAAGAAGAAATTGTTATCATTTTGAACAGACTAAAATTTATGTGGTTTTATTTTGTCATATTGATCAGGTCATAGCAGACATTGATAACGATGGGGTGTCAGAGATGGTCGTTGCCGTCTCATACTTTTTTGATCATGAGTGAGTCCCTAAGATTTATGATTATTAGTAAGTATACTGCCTTCTTGTTTTAGATAAGTAAGTATATGGTTTTGTTTAATAGCATACTAACTGGAATGAAAGAATTAGTAACTCATGCTGGTGATTTCTTTTAAACCTTAGAAATGCCTATAAAACTGAATCTTTGTTTATACGTACTTGATTGTTAAAAAGATTACGTGTAGTGCGGACATTTCGGTTCCATTTGTCTTTCTCGTACTTTTCGGTCTTGTTAACATGATTCCCATGCACAGAATGATTGCATCTTTTTGGACCGTGTATTTTTTATTTTATTTTATGAGATGAAAGTCCATCTCAGTTTTGTCCCTCATAGTTTTACTTTGTTTCTTTAGTTTTTGCCTTGGCCTAGAGCAAGCTTGCTGTGGCTTCCCGCGTTATATGGGACATAAGAAGCTGATGGTCTAATAGGTTTCTTTTTTTCAGTTATTTAACATGAATTGTGAAAAGTGCATTGAAGACATGCTCGATAGATTATTGAAATCATCTAGTTTTAAGTTTATGTAGATGCAGTTCTCATCTATAAACAGCAATATACATTCACAGGTACTATGACAACCAGGAGCATTTAAAGGAACTGGGTAATATCGATATTGGGAAATATGTGGCTGGTGGGATTGTTGTTTTCAATCTTGATACGAAGCAAGTTAAATGGACAACACCACTAGATCTTAGCACGGACAGTGGGAACTTTCGTGCCTACATTTACTCTTCTCCTACAGTTGTTGATTTGGATGGTGATGGAGACTTGGAGATTCTGGTTGGAACTTCCTTTGGCCTCTTCTATCTATTGGACCATGAAGGTGATTTTGTTTGACGGGATATCTATTTTGTGCTAAATTTTTACAGGATGCATTTAGGATTTGATGAAATCTTTGAATTATAAGTTTTTATACTCTACAATGCAAACGTTCTTATTTTTGTTTTGCGTGTTTTCTATCTCTTATTTGCAAGGAACTATATATTTTTTTTTTTTTTAATGTTCCGTAGTTTTCTGTCACCAACTCTACCACAGTTCTAGAAGGTAGTGTTTCATCTCATTTTGAAGCAATCAAATATAGAACAAGCATGTGAAACAGTAAAGTTAACATGGTTAGATTAATTTGTCCATCTAATCTCTAATTGCTTCTTTTCACCCTTAAAGCTGGTCTTGAAATTAGCGAGCTTGTCTATTTTTCACCATTCAGCTAATATAACCATGAATACAATGACTTTTCAGGTAAAATCAGAGAAAAATTTCCTCTTGAGATGGCTGAAATTCAAGGAGCAGTAGTTGCAGCAGATATCAATGACGATGGTAAAATTGAACTCGTCACTACTGATACTCATGGAAATGTGGCTGCCTGGACTGCACAAGGAGTAGAAATTTGGGAAAAACATCTTAAGAGCCATATTCCTCAGGTAAAATGTCAAATACTTTGTTTGGTAGCTAATTAATTTTTGTCTGCTGTTTATTTATATGCCTAGTTGGCTCATATTAGAAAGCAATTTCGACTGGTGTTTAGTATGGCATAATCTTGTGTAAATAATGAGCTGGAGGGAGTTACTCTGATCAGATGCATGTGCAACAATAACATTTGCAAGCTTGGCGGAGTCACACATTGGATCGTAACTTTCTGTTCAGGCTAGATATCAGATACTCGTACATGTAGGGGCATGATTGGGCTGGAGCTGAGTGACTGTTAGATGCTTTTACATATGAAAAAGTTAACAATTAGCAAACAACTTATTCCTTTATGATTATAGAACTTCAGGCTAAGAATCTTGCGTTTGGTGCATTGCTAATGCTGATCTCGATCAAGGAGGTGATCCATACGGTGGTATGTCAAGTGGCACGCGTCTTTTCTTTCTGAACCAAATATGTCATGGGTCTTGTGTATATGTATACTTAGCACTAAACTGCTATCTACCATCTGTGCCATTACTTTTGACATGTTTGTATTGTTGTAATTTACTAGAATCTTCTGGTTTATTTTTGTCTGTGTTATCAACTTTTTGGAATGAAGATGGTAATTTTTTTGGTAAGGCTTCGTCAGGCAAAGTTTATGACCAATTGATACAAGATTGAACGACCGGTATTTTTTTTTTTTTTGGGCATATGACATTGTAATAGACTATTGCTTATTTTGCCAAGAAATTGAAAAGATATAGGCAAAGGATTTGAAAAAAACTTTTTGGCGTTTCTCACTCATCTATAGTCTGGTGTCATGCTAGCAATTAGCAACCTATGAGGGGGAGAAAAGAACGGAGGTGGGGCTGTTCTTCCTAGCAAGGCACTAGAGACTGTAATGAGAATTCCTCATTACAGCCAGTTTTCAATTATCATGGTTGTCATCCTTTGAGAACCCATATTCCTCATATCTTAGTTTATTCTAGAGTCCGAATTTATGGCCTTGTAGTAAGGTATAAATGCCAGGGCACTCTATGTTTCTATTTTTATCTGATCTTGAATTAATTGAGAACAAAGTAACTAAGTATGCTGTTTATGACTAGGGTCCTACCATAGGTGATGTTGATGGCGATGGACACACCGATGTAGTGGTTCCAACAATATCAGGGAACATCTATGTTCTTAGCGGCAAGGATGGTTCATTTGTTCGTCCATATCCTTATAGGACTCATGGAAGAATTATGAATCAAGTTCTCCTTGTTGATTTAAATAAACGCAAAGAGAAGGAGAAGAATGGACTTACTCTCGTTACAACGTCATTTGATGGTTATCTGTATCTTATTGATGGGCCCACCTCATGCGCTGATGTAGTTGACATTGGTGAAATTTCGTAAGACATTTTAATATCTTTTGGTGCCTTAAGCTACATTCTTTCCAGTCTCCAAAGCTCATCTCAGTGCAACATTTTGGACAGATATAGCATGGTATTAGCAGATAATGTTGATGGTGGCGATGATTTGGATCTCATTGTGACAACTATGAACGGCAATGTCTTCTGCTTTTCAACTCCTGTTCCTCATCATCCACTGAAGGCAGGATTAAATTGGAAGTGATTTATAATTATTTATAATTTTTCGCTTCATTTCACCTTTTTGTTTCACAATATACATTTTGTCCAGGCATGGAGATCGGTCAATCAAGGAAGAAACAATTTTGCCAATCGGTATGACCGTGAAGGAGTCTATGTTTCACATTCGTCAAGAACTTTCCGTGATGAGGAAGGCAAGAGCTTCTGGGTGGAGATTGAAATTGTCGATAAACATAGGTATCCATCTGGGTATCAAGCACCCTACAATGTCACGGTACGTTCTTCTTACGAAGATCAAATGGCATTTCCAAAAGACAGGAGTGCTTTGATATCATTTTGCTTTTGTTGTTTTGCAAAAACAATGCAGACGACTTTGTTGGTTCCTGGCAATTACCAAGGAGAAAGAAGGATAAGGCAAAACCAGATCTATGATCACCCGGGAAAATACCGAATAAAGCTACCAACTGTTGGAGTGAGGACAACCGGAACTGTCTTGGTGGAGATGGTTGACAAAAATGGACTTTACTTCTCAGATGAGTTCTCTCTTACATTTCATATGTACTACTACAAGCTGCTGAAGTGGCTTCTTGTCCTGCCTATGCTCGCCATGTTTGGTATACTTGTCATCCTTCGTCCTCAGGAAGCCATGCCACTTCCGTCGTTTTCAAGAAACACTGACTTGTGATACCCTTTCATCAAATTTCAACCCATTGCGAAGGCTGACTGTATACTTTGGAAGGAAGTCCGGTTGAATTGATGATACGATAGTATCGATTTTCCCCAGCGAGCTCTGACATTACGATGAAACAGATATTGATTAGATTTGTAGTGTTTTGGAAGTAGGTGACACACAGAATCAAAAGCTTCAACATGGGAGATCTGAGGTTTTGGATGGTTGCTCAAAATCATTTTTCCTTTGAATGTAGCTAATATATCTTTTGCTTGACGTCGCTCGTTTGTTATCTGAGTGATTATTTGCTTGCGGCAGAAAGTATTTGAGACTCTTACTCTGGCTGAGATGGCCATAAAGTAATGGCAATAGCAAAATCGTGCAAGCTTCCCTGATTTAACCGATGCAGTTGGATGCTTTGTGGGACTCTCTGTATCGCAAGACAGCCCGAGGTGGAGGGAAAAATACGAGGTTTGATAACTGTATTTTGATGTTTTAATGAATTATTGCCAAGGAAAGCAAAAGGCGTGAGATAAATAATCGCACAACCATCGTGGACTACGGTTACACGAGAAAAAGAACATAAACTCAAAATTAACAAGAAAAATATCAACTCAGCTACATGATTGGATTGGTTGCGAAATATAAACAGGTTTGATCAGATTGACTTTGTTGGATGGGAAGGTTAGGCACGAAATTTCCATTCCAAAAATAGGTATTACCACCTCAACGGAAAATTTAAGATTTGAAAAATTAATTTTTGTGAAGCAACTGATAATATTGCTTAAAAAAATTAGTGAGCGAAAAATATATTCATTATTGGTAACCATTTATGATTAACTATTTTCGTTGCTGATGAGAATATTTTTTATTTATCCATTTTTTCAATCAATATAATCGATCGTTTTTCGAAAAATGATTGTCAAAACTTGAGTTTTCCATAAGATAGACACACCCTAAGCTATAAAGCTAATTCTGAACTTTAAAGCAACAACAGCAATTGTCTGCATGAGAAACTAGACATCAATTACACAAAAACCATATCCAAAATTTACCCATAAGCGGAATCTTTTGATGTCCTGGACAATGTCAATGCTTTTATATTAATGCCAAACCCAGAGCTCTAAACTCTGATCCTTATCCAGTTCAAATCAAGTCATAACAATACCTTCAGAATCCTCACCATCCATTGGAGGCAGGACTAAGCTGAACCAGATTTACGATTTCGTGTTTTATGCCGGCTGTCTTATCTCATAATTTGCATTTCTCCCAGGCACGGAGATGGCTCGAACAAGGACCAGATTAAAGTTTCATAGTCTTGCTCTGAACGAACAACTCGATCTATCTGCTTTGCACATCGGACATTTCTATCACACATCAGATATTTCGAACAGACTTGCTCGTCGAATTTCGGTTTGTCTTAGGTACATATTGCTGACGAAACAAAAAGGCAACAAGACAAATTTCCACACCAAAAGGTCGCCGCAAAGACTAAACGAATTCAATCAGTTGGCATGTCCCATTTGGAATTTGAGGCTTTCAGCCATTTTCAAACCCCTAAATTGGTAATTTGGCATTGCCTGAAGCCCAACTGAGGAAACTGGTGCACTTGTTTGGATATGTATATAGATAAAATTCTGTTCTCAAAACATCAAGACATTGTTACCAAACATTGCGCTCGATTGTGTGAAATTTTGTAGAACCAATGCCAACTGTTCTAAAAGTTTAAACTGTTAGATGAAAGCATGATTTAATATTTAATTATTCTGTCGATTTGCAAGTTCTTTCGCTGCCCCTTTAACGAAAAGACATCCTTCCAGCTATCCCACCCTCTTCAAAAAGCAAAGTCCTAGGTTCCTGATTCTGAATTTAGCGCAATGACTATGTCGGTTCAGATTTACTTCCTAGCATCTACTTCAGAAAAATAGCAACTTTTTGAAGGATCTGGAGAAAACTAAGAATGGGGAGGTGTCAAACTGTAAAATGCACAATGCTCAACCACAACACTACCCAACCACAACAACGGAAGAAAAAGTTCTCTTATGAAGCAAATTGCTAGAAATATGGTAAGACATGGTATCATCTGTTTGTTTATCAGCATCATGTCTCAAAGCTGGCAAAAACTTCCTGCTTGCCTCTGTCGTTTGTGGCCCACGCCCTCTGTTCTTTTATTTGAAAGACGAAGAGGCGATATATCATCCACGAGGTTTGCAAAGTAGAGAACCAAGAATCCATGGCATACCAAGTGAAGAATCAAAAGACTGGTGGGCACTATAATGCCGACATGAGCTGTTACTTATTCTTCAGAAGTTCCAGTTTTCGCTTCACTTATCCTTGAAAAGGTTATCTCCAGCCACAACTTTTCAACTTTCCATGGGACATAATCTTGTAAATTAGCTTTTGCGTGTTTGTAAACAGAAATCCCAGCCAGTCCTGATGCAAAATATATGAGGTTTGGAAAAATGCGCATGCATCACACAAATATATACACACACGAAAGCCCCACTATGGTTTAGACAGACAATTTTAATGAAAAAATGCAAACAGTTATAGGATTCATATCGAATCACAATCCAAGTGCTACTCCAGATTGCTCATCTCTAGTCATGGATCCTTGAAATGGACAAAGACAGGCTGCTATCATGCCTCTGAAGGTCCACCTCTCCATAAAGTCTCATTTAATCAATCTAGGAGGGAAAGACGAACATATCTGTTTCTTTTTTGGTTAAATAGAGAGCTTGTCTGGAGTCTGCCTTGGCATGCCAATAGCAAACCCTGACTCAAATTTCCTAGCAAGGAAAGTGATCAAAACCAAGCTAAATGCCCCATTCTTATGTTTTTTTCTCTCCCTCCAGTAGGCCAAAAATAAAAGGAAAACGATTAACATAAGTATCATTGATAATGGTGACAATTCCAGTAAACAACACAGCATATACTTTATTTCAAAGACTCCTCACCTTTAAATTCCTCCATTTCCATTTCTAAAACAAAAAGTTACAGACGAGGAGATTTATCCACCAGAGAAAGGTTGAAAAATGGAAAACCATACATCTATTAACTAACATTGAATGACATGTGAACTCTTCAAAGTCCTGCAACCTTCAATTTTGTAGTGGAACACAAGGCAAATTCAGTACTTTCTTGATCAAGTGACACAGTCAGGTGGCATGCTGCCATTACGAAGGATGAGACAAAATGTCCTGAAAGAGGTCATTTTTTATTCCTGTACAAGCTGACTCAAGGAGTTTTAAGTACAACATTAGGTGTAATCATGTAGAAAATCAGGGGTGTCGAAGTTCAAAGGAGGGCAGGGTATTGTCATTAGTGATACTCACTCTAAACAAAGCTTTGGAACTTGAAACCTATCCCATCGCCTCTTCATAGCACCCCCAACCTGGTGGATCATGGAAAACCCAACTAGAACCTGTCAGTTTGCCCCTTTTTCTCAATTGTTTCATTAATTAAACAAAGTCTCTGTATATTTACTGAAAAAAGCACATACAATATTCAGCAAAATATATATGTCTATTAAGAAGAATTTATGACATTGCCACATCAAAGAATCACCATACGAACGTGTTTTTCACCTCATACTACATAAGTTCGCGTGAAAGCTTCTGATAATGAACGAAACATAGTCTTTCTGAAAGGAACGATGCGGTCACAAGTAGTGAATAAATCAGTTCTTTTCCTTTTCTCAGGGCAGCCAGTGCATGTACGCCACAAAAGGTAGCAGGTATTAGTTAAGGGAAAATACGAACTGTACCCGAAACCTACACTATTCTCACAGATTCCATCATTTGATCTAACTTACCTAGTGTCCTCTAATATTGACCCTCGAGATTGAGTTATCCCTGTTCCAGCTTCAATAAGATTGCTCTGTTTCCTCAATTCTCTGCGAGTAGCTCTATTCCACCGCATCAATAATACTCATAAAATGCATATGCATTTGTTATATATATTTCCACGGTACCCAGTGCAGGATGTAGTAGGCACAGGTAGCCAGATGGATATGACCCCATAGCCCCAAAACCAAACCTATGCTCAAAAGTTTCATCTTTTGGATCCTGAATTTTTGTTGCGCACTTATATTCAACCTAGAACCCCAATCACACTGGTGTCACCAATTCGATAGGTTCCTTAGGTTCCTTAGGTTCTCCTACACATTCCTGGTAAAGAGAAAAAACCACAGGTATCTATCAACTCTGGTTGATGACAACCTATATAATGATTCCAGCACTTGCATCCCCCACTCTAATGCTGGCAAAGCTTTCCCGGCTGATTAAATTGCGCCCACAAATCCTTTGCATCCAGAGAATTCAACATTTTAGATTAATTGCACTTCCTTGCAATCATTAATAACCTCCACACCTATGTGCTCATGCTCTAGTGTGTTCACAGAGGGAGAATTTTGTCAGAGTATAACAGTGACTTCACAGTTGAAAAGATTACCAACAAAACTAGGATGACCAAATTAATGGGTAAGTCATCCAATCAATCTGAAATCTCACTTTAAAAGCCTACTACAACCAGAAAAAAATGTCATAATCCAGCAACAGCCGCAGATTTAAACAAGGTAATCACCATGCTGCAAATCCTGACTGCAAAATATTGTGCCTGACCACACGACCCACACCAGATTCTCCACATCAATAGCAAGAGAAATTGAAAATTTCTCATTAGACTATCAAATCGAACAATCACACTCTCAGCCACTTCACACATTTCTAATACTCACATAAGAAGTCAGACTCCTCCATTATATAGGTCAAATGACTGTAATCTGTAATCCCCTTTAAGAAACTATGGTACAGTGTATACACATATATGCACAAATCAAGAGAAAGGGTCTCAAGGAACATAACCTGAACCTGAATCTACATCAACACCCACACATACATACATTATATCACTGAAAGTAAAGCAACGGAAAAGATAAATTTCTTACATCCCCCAGAATTCAGAAGCCATTCAAGACGGGTCTCTTCCCGAGCCGCTTTATCTCCCTGTCCATCTTCCCAGTCAGCATCAGACCGAACATCTTGTAATCGCACAGGAGCGACCATAGCGGGTGCCCGAAGGTCGCGGGGACGTTGCCCTCCACGAACAGGTGGCTGTACCAGGCGAGGCCGTAGCCAGAGACGGGCACGAGGAAGAGGCACCACCAGTTGAACACGGCCGAGTAGATCAAGAAGACGATGCTCAGGAGCGTGCCCGCGAAGTGCCAACGCCTCGTGCCCGGCTTCGAGTGCTGGCTCACGTAGAAGGGCCAGAACTCGTCGAAGCTCCTGAAATTCATCCTCTTGAAGGGAAAGAACGCCGACCCAATTCGGCAATTCGCGAGAAAATCTTCTGGGTTTGACTCGCGGGTCTCAGCTGGTTTCTGTCCGGTCGATGATCTTGGCATTACCCGCACGCCGTAGAGAGAGATTTTATATGGCGTGGGTTCGATCTGGAACGATGGGTCGTCTGTTTGCTCGCGGGTGAAGAGGGCGGTGGAAGCTATCGATTGGGGACGAGACGAGTGAAGCATCAGCCTCGGAAGCATCGTCACATGTCTGAAGATTCCTCGTTCGGCCATTTTTATTACTGTGGTTCGCCTTGGCACGGTCGATAGTTTCTGAATATTGCACATCGGTGCCTGAATTTTGCACGTAATTCGTGGTGTGGTATTCCAATTTTTAATTTGTCTCAATTGGGCAACATCATCATTCGATACCTACGATTATAATTGTCATATCTTTGATTTTTCTTGTGGGCAAAATATTATTTGGAGAGAATTTCAAATAAATATCTAAAGTGCCATCATTCTTTCAAACAAACGCCTGAAGTGATATTATTTTAAATAAATGCCGAGTCTTTCATTGTTTCAAAAAAGCCTAACCGAAGGCATTTTCGTTATTTACTTTTTTAGTTATCTTTTTCATTTTTCTTTTTGTTTCTTCTATTTCTTTTTTTTTCTTCGTTGGGGGTGGCGAGGGCCCTGCGACCTCGCCCAGGCTCTCGCCTAGACGTGGTTGGCCCTCACCTTGACGAGGGTCGCAACGACCTTGCTTGGACAAGGCTTAGGCCAAGGTCGCGACGACCTAGGCAACCCTTTGACTGCTCAAGGCGAGATGGCCCTTGATGGCTAGGGGCGACCTCGCCTAGTCCTTGCTAGGTGAGCAGCCATAGGTGAAAAGAAAGGGAAAAACAAAGAAAAAAGGAAAAAAGAAAAATTTAGAAAATGTGAAATGACAAAAATATCCTTGGTGAGCCTATTCTTTGAAATAATAAAGGCACTTCAGATTTTGAAAAAATATCCACTCCAGGATCCTTATTTGAAAAAACGAGGACACTTCAAGTTTTTTTTTTAAATTTTCCCTATTATTTGGGTCATGTTAAACGAGATTGGTCGAAAATACGGAAATTGTTTTCTTTTTCTTATTTAAAAATATTAGCAAAAGAGCACGTAATTTCACATCAAAGAGGATAAGAAAGATAACTATGTTTAAAGATGTAGCACTAAAGTAGTATCTTAAAAAGTTTTGATACTAAAGTGAGTGTCATGAGTTCTGGCACTTATAATGTTATTTCCCCTTTAGTTGTCATGGTCAAGGTGTTGAATTAAAATCAATACCTTTAAAATACTCAGAATAAAGAAAATTGTTCAATTATATCTTGGCTTGACTAAGCATCATAGGGCATAAAATTGAAACTAATATATTTGAAGAATGGCCAAGAGAAAAAGGGAAATATTGCATATGTCATTGGCTTCAATATTGGTAGTAAGATAAAGTTAATACATTTAAAGGATGGCCAAGGAAGAACAAAAAACTGTTTCATCTATAATGGGCATGAACAATCAGTGGATGGGAAAGGCATAGAAAATCCAAATAAGATAGCAGAATGTACAAAGTACACAAAGAAAATTACTATGAAATACACAAGAGAGCAGAAGATTTTAATAAATGATATACACATATCCTATTGATAGGCAAAAAAAGATTGGAAAAATTACCAAAAAATTCCTCAATTTATTGCAATTGTGCCGATTTAACAAAAACTAACAAAGTGTAAATTTATCACAAGTGTACAGGTTCGAGTTCTTGATGGTTAAAAAAATAGTTTGCGATAAATTTATCACGGGTGTCTACTTTGAGGTTTTTCATAGTAAAAAAATATTTTTGGGTAAATTTATCACAGGGTATACTAGTTTGGGCTTTTATGTGGCCAAAAAAATAATTTGAGAAAAATTTATTACAGGTGTACTAATTTAAGATTCTTCGTGGTATTAACCCTTAAACCAAAAAATAGAATTATTGTGTTATCACTGGAGAAAAGTTCACACATATGTTGTGAATATATTCTAAGGATATGGGTATGGGAAGTCAAAAAACTTGTCGTAAAAGTGCAATTAAGTCCTAAAATTTTTAAAAAGTATAATCAAGTCCTAAAAATTGTTAGATTGGTGCAATCCAATCCTTCGCTTAACTCTGTCGATTTAGACTAGCGAAAAACATTAACGTTGCTTTTTAGTATTTTTTTTTCTCTCATATGTGACGATGACGTGGTTAAAAAATGAAACATAATGTCATTTTAGCCTAAATTTTTATTTTTTAATCAAAACCTTAATTAAATACAATTAAAAGTAGAGAACGTTTTTTTGAAAAACACAAAAAGGAAAAAAAAAAAAAAGGCAAGGGCAAAGGCAGCCACCCCCCACCAAAAAGGGCCGGCAAGGGTCGCCGCCCTAGGCCAAACCACCGCCGAGCCCTCATCGAGGCCCCAACGACCTTTGTTTGCTTTTTTCAGCGACAGAGCGATGGTGGCAAGGCTTGCCACCCTTGCCCTTGCCTCCTTTTTTTTTGTTTCCTTTTTTGTTTTGTTAAAACCTTTTTCATTTTATTTTATTTGATTAAGGTTTTGATTAAAAATTCAAGAAATGCCAAAACGACGTTGTTTTAGCCTTATCTTCATGTTTAGCCACATCATCACTACGTAGGAGAGAAAAAAAATATTTAAAAAGCCATGTCATCATTTTTAATTAGTCTAAATGGACGGAGCTAACGGAAAGACTAAATTGCACCAATTTGATAACTTTTAGGATTTGATTGTACTTTTTATAATTTTTAGGGCTCAATTAAATTTTCGTGATAAGTTTTAGGTTTTGATAAAATAATAAAAAACCACAACATAGTCATACATGAAAAGAATAAGAAGAAAATACGAGTTTCAAAAGATTTTAGCTTCTAAGTGAGAGGATCAAAATCGAATCTAGCTATTCAAATTAATACTTCCAAACTATATTCAAAGTAGGACTTACAAGAAATACTCCATTAAACCAAAAAAGAATTTTAAAAGTCGTGCATCACATGTGCAATGCATGGGATAAATCATTCAAAATCGTAAAACTTATTATAAAAGTATAATTGAGTCTTAAAACTTATCAAATTTGTGCGATCGAGACTTTTCGTTAACTCCGTCCAACTTGACCAACGGAAAAGCGGACGTCGATTTTATTAATATTTTCTCTCTCTTATGTAACGATGACTTGGCTAAAACATGAAATATAAAAAGCTAAAATGACGTCGTTTTGGTCCAAATCTAATTTTAAACACAAGTTTTATTTAAACTAAAAGAAAAAAATGCTGATTGCGTCGATTATTGCGACAAGTGCGCCTGCTGAATAAGCGGCACCAACGTGAAAAGATTTGGTTACTTTCGTCAGTAATTGAATCCGAACAGAAGTTATTGCGTGGGAGAACAAGAAATTCTTGGTCTCGTTCCTGCTAAGACGCATGTGGCCCTCGGCCAAGGACTATGCACTGCACACTTCTATTCCAAAATGGACAATTGTATGTTAAGTTGTTAGCTGGGTTTGTGCCTTTCTCGCCCTAAAAGCTATTTCTCTATAAAGCTATCTACAAGCTCTTTCCACATCCGACGTGGGATAATCTTAACAATCTTTTCTCAACGTCAGACTTAAATTTATAATGACCATTTGGTCCATATTTGTTGGTAAGGCTCTATGATCTTGGCCCTCTCTCTCTAAAATAGCCGAAAGGCGAGTTTTCTAGCTCATTTATAAACTGACCACTATCCTACCCAACAAAACTCACTTGGATATTAAGGAGCGAATCCAACATGACCGACTAAGCTGTGGGCTTAGCGCCGCCATGATGATGCAGTGGCAGCCTAGCAAATCGGCGCGATTCAAGCATAGCATCGCAATTCCAGGTCGGTCCGAAACGACCGACTGTCCAAAACAACATAACCATGCATCAGCAAAATTCGACGAAAACTCAGTTTCTACTGGTATTGACTTTCAAAGCATCGATTGCATAATTTACAAGAATAACTAATGCTATGAGAATTATCATTAGTTAAAAAATATAGTTCTCTTTATTTAATTACTTAACAAGTGCCCCGGAGCTCGTTAATAAATACCCGCACATTATAATTTTCCCTACCGGATGGACTCAATTGGGTCCAGTGAAGGTAAATCTCATCAATGAATGTGATGCAGGAATGTCCTTTCTAGTTTTCACTCGTTGCTGAGTTACAATTAACAGAATATGAGAGTCCAAATGAACAGGAAAAACAAAGAATAAGCTATATATACAGCATTAAACTGCTCTTTCAGACTCTACCAAGAACCTAAATACACAAAATTTGAATCACAACAATGGCTTTTGATTGAGACCCGCTTGCTTTGTCCGGCACGACACGGCGATGAGGAATTGGTGAGGTCTCCGGCTAGAAAACTCGGTCGCCGGTAGCATAGAGGTTGTAGAACACGGTGGCGGCGAAATAGAGAGCAGCAGTGAGCGTGAGAAACGCTTGGAAAGATCCTAGCCACTGCACGAAATAGCCGGTGCCAATCGTGCTTACTATTGCAGCTAATGTTCCAGCTGAATTCGCGATACCTGTACCGAGAAAGCCCGGTTCATGAGTCGACAGGCGAACATTTCGTCGCACCCATTAGAAATTGAAGATCGAAAAAAGCTATTTGAGCCACAAAAAAAAAAGAGAGGAACTTCCTGGTTCTTTTCCAATCAAAATGCAGGGGAGAACTTACCATGAAGAAATCCTGCACACTGAGGAGCTATGTCCTGATTTAACAGAAAAAGAGGAAAGATTGATCAGAATGTGATTAACAATCTCATGACTGATGAGGCATTGAGTCAAGAAGTATGCACTAAACACTTTCTGCAACAAAGATGGTAACTATCCTATGTGAACTCACTTGTATATTTAGGAGAAAGCCAGCCTGACTGAATGAACTGAAGCTTAGTGCCACCGTGATGAACAAGGCGGCGACGGCAGGCGAATCGGCGTAATTTAAACAGAGCAATGCAATTCCTGGTCCGATGAAACCAATTGACTGCAAAAAAAAAAACCGACTCGAGTAAGCATCAGCAAATGGTCACTGATAATGTAGCTCATCACGGCGATAAATGGCAATTTCACCGGAGGAAGGACCGAGGAAATTTTACCTGCATGACCTTTCGCACCAGCGTTAGAGAGTACCCGGCCTTGATCAAATAATCCGATGCCGCGCCCGGCGATGTACCCGCACACTGCCATTGTTCCCCACGGAACAGCGCTGAACCAAGCCGCGTGCTTCAAATTTATGTTGAACACCTGCAATAACCGCGAAAAATTCGGGACGATCAATTGAACTTCATCTCGGTCCAATGATCAACTGGACAAATAACGGTGTCGGGAACGCGAGACTCACGGTTTTGAAGTAAACGGGCATCCACGAGAGCAGAACGAAATATCCCTGCGACCGATGTTCGCCGCGTATAAGATAAACAGCATAAAAGAGATGGATTACGTTACTGTCAAGCGAAACTAACCCAGTTGTTGGTGATGTTGGCCAGTATGATCGCCAATGCCGGTGGCTTCGACAATAGAACGCGAAGCGACGGGAATTCTCTTTTCCCGACCGCCACATTCGATTTGCCATCTTCGATCAGCCGCAGCTCAGATGCACCGACAAATTGGCTCTCTCGCGGGTGGTTGGTCACTCCATTGGCCCACCTCATTACCCAAAGCAGTCCTAGGGAGGAGAAGAGGAGGAATGGACCCGAAATGCCGACGGACGACATCATCAGTGGGGTGAGAACCAAGCCGACGACGTTGCCAAGGTGAAATCCCCCCATCGATAGCCCGACAGCGCTCGCTCGCTCGTGGATCGGGAACCACCTGATTTGAATCGGCCACATTAGAGCTACAATTTCTCTTAGGGACAAAATTATCAAGACCCGGATCAACGACGGTTCAGCAGGCCGGCTACTCGCCTCTGGCCACAGCCAAATCGCCGGGAGAGCGATAAGTGAAGACAGTTTTACCTCGACGAGAGGGTGCTCATGGAGGGAAGAGCCACGCCCTCGGCAAGCCCGAAGAAGGCGCGAATGGCCAGAAGGGCAGCGGTCGAGTGGTTGGCGGCCCAAGGGGTGAGGAGAGTGGCCAGCGACCACAAGGCCACGCCCCACGCCATCACCCTCTTCCCGCCGTACTTGTCGACCAGCACGCCTCCGACCACCGATGAGAATATGTATCCCCATAGGAAAGATGACTGTGTCACGATGCACAAGCACATGCCTTGTTAGCCAAGAAAAGTGATAAAAATCTAGAATTTTATGTTGTATCAATGTGTAAGACAGTATTTAGAGGGTCATTTCAATTGGGTTTACGAGAAATTCAAGTATTATTTCAACCTCAATCAACCAAAAGCTAGAAGCTAACCCAAAATAAATTGATGTCTTAACCATGCTACCGGGGCGATTTTAACCTAAATTAAGGTGGTTTAAGTTACTCAATCATCAATAATAATAATAATAAACGAAAAAGAAAAATTCGAATTTTAAATGAATAAATTTAAAACTTAAAAAGTATTTTGTTTTTAATTTTCGATCTGTATTTTGGGCAACAGAGTCACGCACGTGCCAACCCCCCTTCAAGCTCAGCGCCACGAGGAGTGAGGAGCACAAGTAGGTAGAGGACAGTGACTTGAAAATGATAGGAGAAACTTTGGAAAGGGACTTATTCCTTTTTAATAAATTTAAAAAGAGCAAACTGCAGTATCCTGTCACATGAAAAATAATTTTTTTTTTTTTTAGGTTCCAATGATTTTATTTATTTTTTCCCTGTTAAATACAAAATTCATGTAAATTGTCACAAGAAAAATTAACTTTTATTTGGTTTCCTTAAGATTAGCTTTTTTTTTTTTTGGGTTAAATACAAAATTCGTTTAAACCTAAATGCCCCGATATTCAAGGAGATGATAATTACGGAATATCAAAAAAATCAAAAGTTCATTATTTCATTAAGGTAACATAACAAACACTTTATCCCTAAGCCTTTCGCTTATACTAAGGACCACATCGTCTCCTTTAGTTTTAGCTGATCCACACGGCACGACAAGTCGTTCTCCTCCTGAATTCCGATCTAATCAAAAGACGCTTTGAGCGCACCATTTCGACGCTAGCCCCATTGGATCCGAGCGCTTAAATTGCGCCGAGATCGGCATCAAAGGCTCCAATGGATTGAGCTCACTTGCACCGATTACAATTTTGCCGATTTTGCTCCTGGGGGTTTGTGGTTCAATATGAGGGGGACCCGCTCAACTCGCTTGGGTTTGTCGGGGGCCGCGAAGTTTTTCTCAGGAGGCGGCGAACCAACCGAGTAGTTTTCTCACCCACCACACATATTTTCTTCATTTTTCTATTTATTGAAGGGAAGAGAAAATTAACAATACGACAGCAAGAGATGGCAAGGAAATTTCGAATTTTTTCTCTATTGAAACGCGTAAATTATTTCAAATTAATGGATCATAATCACGTCACAAATAATAAAAATATAACTTAAAAAGGAATTTATCAATGAAAGTTATCCGCAAATCCTTCTGTTGACTATCGCAACCAATACCATATATTCACTTAATCAAGGAAAGCATGCGGTTCACGTTTAATGTAGTATTTTTTTTCCTCGTATAAAAATGCGATTGATATTTCAGAAATGAGAAGAAAAAAATCATTAGTTTAGCATCCTTAATTAAGTACCTGAACATTCGGCTTTTATTGTCATAATCCTAAAACATAATTTACCAACATATTTGTCATTTGGAGAAAACAATAATAATATACGAGATATAAATATTTTCAATTAAATATGTTTTTCAGGAACAAGAAAACAAAAAAAGAAAAAAGAGTACCTGAACGATGCCCAGGAAAGAGCTGGACCAGCCGTGCTGCGCCGCGAGGGGAACAACGGCGACCGACATCACCACCCTGTCGGCATTACACAGGCACATCGCGCACGCCATCAACGCCACCACCTTGAACCTCTCCGGCACCGTCGCCACCCCGATGACGTCCTCGGCCGCCGCCTCGACGCGGCCGCCCCTGTCCCCGAAGAGCAACCCCCTCTCTATCCCCTCCGCGGTGCACCTCACCTGCTGCTGCTGCTGCTGCTGCTGCCTCCACGCCTTCCCGCCCGTCCTCCGAGCTCCGCCGCCGGAGCAGTCCCGTCCGACTGGCCTGGCGCGAATGCCCGACGCGAAGCCCAGCTGGGTCCTCCTGAAACCCGCCATCCTCGACCTTGAGATCGAGAGCCGCGGGTTCGGAGAAGAAACAGGGCCGGCGGCGGGACGCAGAGCCTCCATGGCAGAGACTAGAGAGAGAGAGAGAGAGAGAGAGAGAGAGAGGAGGGAGGGGGAAAAAGCAAGAGTCAGAGAGGCATGGAATGAAAGGGCATTGATGTCGGAAAATGTCAAAGCGGAGCTCCGAGGCTCTGCGATTTTATATTGCGAGAAAGAGGAGGGGCCCGGATCCTGCTCGAGGAAGAAGACGTAGAGGTGGGGTTTGGTGAGGAGGAGAGGACTCAGCATTCGTCAGTTTTTATAAATTTTTTTTTTTTGGGTTTGGACTCACCCTATATTCGTATTTTCCATTTACGCGAAAATGACCGCCTCGTCGGGCCCTTATTTATTTCCTTAACAAACTATAGAACTGCCTTTTCGGGAAATTCTTCGCTTTGTCTGAAATGGATAAGGCTCGTTTTTTTTTTTTTTTGCTTTATGTAAAATGATTAATTTCCCGTCGCGGGTATAAATCTAACGTAAGATCGATGTGTTAATTCTATCCTTTGAAGGTAACTCCACGGACCAGAATAGGCTTAAAAGATAAGATGCCGCATTTCAATCAATCAAGAATAACGCGAAAAATAAAATTGAGGAACTTATGTATGTTTATACGTGAGAGTACATGAACTTATTTATAAATCTTTATCAAATGGCTATGTAAGGAAATTAAATCAAATATGCATAAATATCTCCAAAGATTATCTAAATTTCCCTAAACTAGGAGATGTCATAAACGCCTCTAATTCAATTGTTTGCCAAAACAAAAATAACACATTCATTGATATAATCTTTGCTAGTTTGTATTCTGTAATATTTCAAGAGTTTCGAAACGTTTAAAGATCGTAAGAAAGCCTGAATTTAAACCTTAAAAGGGGAAAAAAGGAAAAAGATAAAATACTGGTGTCCAATAAAATAGGTAATTTTTTTTTTTTTTTTTTTATTTTTTTTTTGTCTTGTTCTGCCGCGTTGTAGGTGGGGGTTGGAGAAGGAGGCACTCCCTCTTTAGAACTCACAGGACTGAGTGGCCTACGTGGCAACACGTAAGCTCTCTCCTCATGATTACCGAACCCCTCCCCTCCCTAAAGCTTACCACCAACCACCGTGATCGACGAGGTTACCGGAATTCCCGGTGACGCTTCTGCATTTTTTTAAATATTTTTCGGGGGTATGTTTGTTCTCTCTCTTTTTTTTTTTTTGGCCTTTCTTTTTTTCTTCGAGAAGGCTCTACTGCTGTTAGCCTGTTGCTGCTGTGCTACTCCCGCAACTTGGAATGGACCGTTCGATCTCAATCGCGTGTTACACTTCGATTTCTCCTCTTCCGGTGCCACGCCGGTCTCCATCAATCTCCCTCTCGAGGGGTCGGAAGATTAAGATGATTCCCCCTTCGTTCTGAAATCCGATTAAAACCGGGGGGCATTAGATCTCTTTACGAGGTGTTCAAAATGTGCTACAGGTTTGCGTCTTCGGCAGCCCGTTTACTTTTTTTTTTTTGTGGACGACTCGACCCATCCGTTTGATGAAGAGAAAAATGAGGTGGCGATTGTCGAGGTGGCGAGAGATAATGGAGAGAGTGGCTAAGAGGAGACGATCAGCCGAGTCGGATACAAACCGCATTTTTTGCGCAGAGCCTAGTTTGTGTAGGTTCAGTAAAAGGAAAACAATAAGCCAAGCTCTTTCTTGACCAAGCCCGCCCACGTTAGAATCAATCGCTAATGGCCGATTAAGTTTAATAGATTCTCTTCAAACAAGAAGTTCTAGCATCGGGGGAATAATATCGACCACTTGACATTCATCCGACTCATTCGATATGGTTATTTCGTACTCCTTTTTTTTCTTTTCGTATGATTTTATTTACTACACCAGCCGTTGTAGTAGGAAACCGTTGTAATAGGAAATGACTAGAAAAATGAAGGAACTTTTTAATCCTTACCAACTTGATCTTGTTGCCAAGGGACAACAAACACGCATGAACCATTTCTCTAGATATGTGTCCGAAAAAGCCCAACGTCTCGATAATGAGCTCCCGTTATTTCGGTCGAAAAGCAACCGTCGCCTTCATTTTACTTATGAAAATCGATCACGAATCAGATTACTCGATTGCAGTCGAATGCAAAAGACAAATTTTTTTTCTCGATTTTCTTTTTATTAAACAAGACCGTTCTGAATTTACGCACCGTCTCGTGTTCACGTAATGAATGCGATTGAGGGCGATCCTACGACCGAGTCGAATGCATCCGATTTATTGGGATAAGTATGATCTTTTTTTTGCCACTATGTCATGCCAATCCTTGGACAAGGACAAAAATCTTTCCCCTTTGGACCCCAACTTGATTGATGTCGGGCGGACCATTTGGCCCGGTCCTCACTCCTCTCTGTCCCTCCCTCTCTTTGCTCCTCGTACGAAGAAGAGAAGATCATCAACAACAACATCACCGGCCTCCCATCACATGGAATTCGCTTCCAATAAAAGAACAAGGAAAGAAAAACCATCACGCAATTCTTAATATTCTCCTTGGTTAACATGTCTACGCGTTGGCCGAAGCGTCGGTGGTTGTGCATCCTCGCTTTCACGAGCCGGGCCGGTCAGACGTGACCCAAATTGACGGTTGACGTGATGTTGTCAATCGAGGGCTAACATAAAAAATACTTCAAGTTAATATTCCTGTAATACATTTTTCGTAAATTAATTTTAAATTGATATACAAGTGATAATTAACTTTTCATTAATTTTTTTTTAAAATTTTACTCTTTATTTATGACTAGCGTGCAGGTTTGAGATTTTTCGTGATATTAATTCAAATTAATGAAAACTAGGCGAGGATAAATTTATTACAAACGTATCGATTTAAGATTTTTAGTGATAAAAAAAAATAACTTGGGTAAATTTATCTCATGTGTATCGATTTAGAGTTTTTCGCGGTATTAACCCTTCGTTTTTTGGTATGGTGTCCCTCGCTTGTTTTTAGTGAGACCTCTCGGAAGGAATTCAGCTGTTTATTTATATGTGGCTGATGGTTTGACGTAGCCCATCAGACATATCTTATGCAGTAATATAGTCTATTGGAGCGTTTAATAGCCCGCCCAAAAACCTCATCGCTCGAAGAGAGCCGTCACATTTATCCATGAACTCGTGAATTTCACGTGATTTAACGGTTGTGATGATGTGATTTTTCCAGCGTAAAGTCTCTCGAGATTCCGAGATTATGCGGAATTTTGACTTTTAAACGTCAAATCTAGACGGCAAAAGGTTTGGCTTAATCAAATCACTTTTATGTCTCCTTTTTTCTAATCTCTCTGTTAGGTGGAAACGGATGTGGTTTGGTCTTCGTTTCTTTGTTTATTTATTTATTTATTGCCACAGCACTGATGAGAGTCGTTCTTGTTGTAGGTGGGGGACGTCATGCTAAAGGCAACCTTAGTGTCCGATGTGGGACTAATTTAGTTGCCGACTCTGTACTTCGTTAAGTGGTCAGATTAATGAAATAATCTATTATGACGTGGCATGCCTTACCCTTTCTAAGGAGGGTCCCACTACCAAGCTTGATTTAAAAAAAAAATTTACTCATGCTTAGAAATTTCTGCTGAAGTCGTTCCAACTCTCAACGACCTCCATGATCTTCGGTGAAAGAATTTCATTGTCATGAAAATATGCTCTTGCTTCCCAGACAAAGAAGGTCATGATAACATACTTTGCCCATAATTCTTTTCCGTAAAAAAGAGAGAGAGAGAGACCATAAATGAGGAATTCTACTCGGGTAGTTTTCTCTTTTATGAGTTTGAGTTTTTTTTTATGAGAAATTGTTAGATAACACTTTTTGAAATATTCCAGGTGCAATTGAGGATTAGGAAACACTCGAGCGATTAAGCAATTGCATACTATGTACTCTTCGGAATCATGAAGTCTTGGTGGCTAGCTGTCTCCGTGGAGTACATACCAATATCTAACCGATCCACAAAAATAGTCGGGATCCTTATTGTTCCTAATTGATTTCCATGGTAATTTATTCTTTTTGTACTTTACTTGAATTGCAAGTTTTGTTGGCTTCCGCATTATTTTCACGAGCATTGGTATTAGAGCTAGGATTTAGGCTTTTAGGACTTAAAGTACAATACAAGTGCTAAAATTTATGTACGACATTTATTTTAGTGTTAAAACTTTCAAAATGATCACTTAAGTGCCAAGTTTTTTGAAAAACGATCATTTCAATGTCAAAACTTTTAAAACGTTCACTTCAATGTCAAAACTTTCAAAACGATCACTTAAGTATCAACTTTTTTCAAAGAAGCTCATTTCAATGTCAACTCCGGCAAGTCACGTCAACTCAAATATTAATAATAAAAATATATGCTATGTCAATTTTCCGATGAGCCACACCAGCTCAAATCGAAGTTAGCACCGAAGTGAGCGTTTCTAAAAAAATTTGATACTTAAATGATCGTTTTGAAAGTTTTGACACTAAAGTGAGCGCCGTATACAAGTTTTGACACTTGTATTGTACTTTGTCTAGGTTTTTAGTATTGATTTGGAGTTTTATTTGTTTGATCACTTGTTTAGAAACGTTATCTTTGTGCTTATGTCTGAAGCAATAATAGAGATTGAAAAGTTTAATGGGAGGAACAATTTTAGACTATGGAGCATTAAAATGCATAACCTTGTTAATAGCTCAAGGTTTGGTGAAGGTGTTGGACGCAAAAGATAAATTGCCGGAAACAATGAAAGAGGCAAATAATATAGAGTTGATGGAGAGGGTGAAAAGCATAATCGTGCTGAATATGTCGGATGAGGTATTGGTTGAAGTGACCAAAGAGAAGGATGCCACAGCATTATGGGCAAAACTTGAGGCAATTTATAAGATGAAAGAATTGAATAAATGCTTGTGTGTGCTTAAAAGGATGTTTCAATTTTGGATGGTTGAAGGACATCCATCGGAGCCCGTTTAAATGAGTTTGGATTTGATGAACGTCAACGAGATCTTGCTTGATGAGAAACCATGGATGATGTTGTCGACATCTTCACTGGATTCTTTTGAGCACTTTTCTAATCTATCGTTACTGAGGCGCACTACGATTACTTTGAAAAACGTAAAGTCTGTCTTGTTTCCTAAGAAGTGGCTAAAGAAGTTTTTGGAAGATAACTTAACCAAGAATATGGCAAAAAGTTTGATCGAACGCTGTGAGCCTAAAGGTCACAAATAGAAGAGCCTTCTAAATTGAGATCTAATGTTCGGAACCGTCGATGTTATCATTGTGATAAGGTAGGACATTGCGAAGTGTTACGATGCACCTTGTGAGTTGTGTTAGAAAAATTCCACATCGAAAAATTTGTATGGGTATAAAGGCAGTTAATATATCCTAGTTGAGCTTTATAACTCATTGGCTTAAGATTTTAAGTGAAAGTTGGTATAACTAGATATGTTAAGAGGCTTGGGCTCGGGCTCGGGCTCGAGCTCGCTCCGGGAGATAGGCATCGGGTTTTGTTGCGCACTCCCTAGCTTTGGTATTGTTCCGGTGCAATCCTTAGTTTTTAATTTTTTGAGCCACCTTTTGTAGTCCTTGAATTTCTATAAAGGATTTTACTTCTCATCTCTCCGTTGTTTTTTTCCGCAAAGGTTTCTCTCCTCGTGGTCTTTTTTTTTCCACAAAGGTTTCCACGTAAATCTTTATAATCATTTCTTCTTTTCAGTTTTAATTTCGTTATTGTTTTCCGCATTGGTCTTGACAAGAAAAGATTTTCCAAAGTACGAGGGCAAAAGGAGTTAAGGTGGACTTGTAGGCGATTGGTAGCGTTGTTACTACTACAAACGGGTGCTAGATTTACACTTTTTCATCTTCCTAGGTCAAAACATATCTAAGGCCATATATATCATCTGCTAGATTTCTCGCATCCAACTAGGCTCAAGACGACATGTCGATGGGTGCACATTTCACGTTCCTTCACCTTATTTCGGTGTGACCCATTGGAGGAACAGTCTAAGAAAAAAGACGACGTCTCTTCTCGATAATGAATGCCTCAACCGAAAACGCCGTCGTTCCGTATTAAGTTTGGGCTCGAAGTTACCGATCGATTTTCCGACAATAAATGCCTCAACAAGGGCCTCCCCTCCGGGGGCCCTCGTCATAAGATGACAAGTACATTTGAAGAGTCGGAAATCGAACTTGGTCTCTTCTCGAGTCTGTTGGCCTTGTTAGGGCTGGCTGTCCCGCCATTTGAACGTCAACTATCACTCTCCCCACTTCACTTGCAATTCTTCGCTTGCTTTCTCTTGAAACCTGCGGATATCTGCAACGACATGATCACGAGACTTGCAAGGAAGATCGGGTGCGAAGAAGACAAAACCAAAATGAGCCGTCGCAAAAAAAAAAAGAAAAAGAAAAAGAAAATAGAGCAATATTGGCATTAAAAAGAAGCTTTGCTTTCACGCTCAAGAGATAAAGACCAAAGCAAAATTTCACAGGCGCATATGAGTCAGAAGACACTGGAATCGGATGGATCTCATGCGAGCTCTACATGATCCGATGGCCGAGATTAATTTAGGCTCGTGCCTTTTATATCCCAGAAAAGATCTTTACGACATAAGCGAGGAGGCTCACGAAATACAACCCCCCTCCCTCCCCCACACAAAAAAAAAAATCAAATAAGGATTTGAAGTCTTATCATTTTCCCAAATAAAAGTCTGAAATCGTTATTATTTCAAATAAGAAAAGTGGCAGATCTTTATTTTAAATAATGATTTGAAATGGGCATATTTGTGTCTAATAAGGGCTCTGACGCCACAATGGCTAAATATTCAGATCGATCAATGGCATTTTTGTCAAAATACAATTTTATTATATTTTTAGTTGAATCAAATTAATAAAAAAAATAGGAAACATAGGAAGCTCCCGCCTGTGCTTCCTATGTTTTTTTTACACTTTTTGTTTTTTTAGATTTTTTGAAAAACAGAAAAAAAAGAAGAAGAAGTAAATAACGAAAATACCTCTAATCAACCAGTGAGTAAGGCCCTCTTTTTGAGATTGATATAGCCACTCCAGCCTCCAACCTTTCATTTGAGACAATGAGAGCATTTTGCTTTTATTTGAGAAAACAAAGGTATTACGAGCCTCTATTTGAAATTTTTTCAGAGATATATTCGAGCTTGTCGTTATCAAGGAGCATTCTTGCAATGCAATTTGGGGCTAAAGCCAATTCGGTGGGTTTGGTGAGGAGTTAATGTTGGGAAATTAGGTGAGGATTTGAACATAGCGTTCGCACGCGAAAGTTAGGTGCTCCAACAAAGAACCCTTTTCTCGCGCTCGGGAAAATATCAATCTTCAGGAATGGCAGCTCCTAAAGACGACGAGTGGTGGTCATTTGATTGGCCTACGTGACCCCATATCTGTAACTTGTAGAGATTTTTGGAAGCCGCAATACGTAAGGACGTGTTGACTAGTTTGTGGACATATACATTAAATTGGCATGCCCCTTGTCCTTGTTCATGAACATGAGTATGTTAGGGGCGGGAGGAGCACGTACGTTGCCCTATCCCGAACGGTCAAACCGTTCGGATATTGATTTCTCCGAGCACGCGAGAGGAGGTTGGCGGGGCCATGCCGGCGAGGGTCATAGGGAGGAGCACCCCCGGGCCATCAGAAGGCTTTCATAGTTTGAGTTCGCATTTAATTGATAGTTTGGGTTTGGGCCTATAGATAGTTATTAAGTAATTATAAGCATATCTTTCTCTTGTAATTGAGAATTGAAATGAGTTGTAGTAGGAAATGCTAATTAAAGTACAATTCTCTGTCGGGTGTAGCCCTAATTTAAATGTGAATGAGAACAAATCTTACGTTTCGATTTTTCTTTTTTGTTTTTACGCGTTTGTTCCTTGTGTTTGTGCGCTTAATCCTATCATGTACACGAGGAGATTTTGACCGGCGAGCGCGGAGCATGATGGTTTCACGAGATACCTCCGAAGGACTTGTCAAATCAACTAACAATCTAATGATCATCTAGACTTTCCAACTGTAAGACGAGTTGAGGAACTCTGTCGAATACCTGGCGATCGAAATAAAGATATCGGGACTTTCCTGTAACCCCACCTATCTAAACGACGAGTTGAGGAACCCTGTCGAATGCCCAGCTATTGAAATACATATATCAGAACTTTCCTATAACCCCTCCTATCTAGACACACTTTTGCAATCCTTATGAACTAGGCATCTGGGTGCGAGCATAACTAGTTTCGTTCCCCCTGTTTCGGAGGTTTCATGTGAGTTTCGCTGCTTCTTCATAAGTGATTTGATCGATCGTAAAACGGAAGTAAACATCCGCTCTTGCATCCGAACGAGAATCTCGGCACGATCGAAATATGATTGTCGGCACAATGTGATGAAGGATCTCATAAAAAATTTAGATGTCTACGGTAATGGATTTTGATATCATGGTTTTTCTGTTTGTTTCACTAAAAATATTTTTTTCGGAAAACATTTTCCCCAATTTTCGGTATTTGGGGCGAAAAATCAGTGGTCAATGAAAAATATTTTCCAATCCACAGAAAAAAAACCTTCTAAAATTGAGAAAAATGATTTCCTCATTTTGAGAAGAGGAAAACATTTTCCTCATAATTTCTTCCTCCTCTCTTTCACACTTCTTTTCTTTAAAATTACATTTTATTATTTAATTATTCTTTAAAATTTCTAAATTTTTATTTTTTAATCTTTTCTTTTTCTTTTTCTTCTTCTTCCTCCTTCCTCCGCCTATTGTTGCTTCTTCCTCCACGCCGATGGAGGACCCTAGCGACGTGAGCCTCGGGCGTCGTCGGCCTCGAGGGAGGCCAAGCTCGGCGAACTGGGTTCGGTCGGGCTCGGCTTCAAGCGAGCGAGGCAGGGCGAGCCTTGGCCTCTCTTGAAGTCGGTAGGGCAAGCCTCGGCGTTGCCAGCCTTGAGGGCCGCCTCTCCTCTCCCAGATCCGGCGAAGCTCTGTCTCGCTTGAGGCCGGCAAGGTCCGGGCAAAGGCCGGCCCGGCCTCTAGCCGATCTCTACCATCGTCATGGCCGGCGACCACCGAGAAGAAATTACGGAAAGAAGAAGGGAAAAAAGGGGAAAAATTAAAGAAATTAAATAAAAAATAAAATAACTACAAATAAAAAATATTTTTATTCGAAAAATAATAATTAAAAAATCAAATTAGTTAATAATTTTTTGGGAAAATCAATTCCTTGACAAACGATGGAAATTGTTTTCCAGTTCATTTTTAAGTATTAGCCAAACACCGAAAAATATCGTTATTTTCTTAGAAAATGACTTTTCAAAAAATATTTTTCGAAAATATCACATTTTTCAATGAAACAAACGGAGCCAAGACATGCCAAATTCTTGCTTAAAAGCTGGTCAATATTTGGCAGTTGAAGTGGGACGAGCAGCCCAAATCTGCCAATGGGCTTCTTCACAACTGGATTACTGTGGCAACTCAATTCAACTTATTTTATTTTTATACCTTATAAACTTTGATGAATTTTTTAGCTTCCTATTGACCACTTTAGCTTTCTAGCTTCATAAGAGGTATGATTTGCTTCGGCACTATGGACACCAAAAATATGCAAACTTTTGTTATTGATGAGTAATGAACTCGATCGAATAAAGTAAAGCTTGGTCAAAGAAATCATCAATGAACAAGGCAATCGATCGAAAGACATCGATAGATCGTCCTAGAGTTATCGAGAGCGATATGACGAGAGTCATCGATGAAAGCTCTTATCGGTTGAAAGAATTCATCGACGATCTATTATTGCTAAATGGTATAGGTTGAAAATACCTCTTAATTGAATCACGAGCGCCCCCTAATGTTTGCTAAGGTCAAATGTCGGGCCTATATGTTTCACAAATGCATGGCCTTTGAGCATATGGCATGCAACAAGATGGTGAAATGTGAAGAAAATGAAATGTTTCAAGATTCAGATGTACATCGAATGGAAATGCATATGGTACTAATTGAACCGTGATCGATCGGCTAAATCGATTAGTTATATAACCAAAAATATTTCTTATTTGGGTCTGTCGAAAATCGAAATGAATTTGAGGGGAAACTTACTAAATGATCTATAAATCATGTAAAGTTAATATCACCTCAATTGTTAATTATATGGGTCTAGAAAATTATTAGGTGATATATTTTCCCATTTTGGGTTCACGCTTTTGAAGTATATAATAAGAAAGGCAGATGAGAAGCACAACGCCTAGTTCGTGCACACGTGTGAAACCTCCATCTTCGCACAGATTTCCCGCTCCTTCCTTCAATGCTGTCACTGTAAATCCAAGTTCAAAACCGTGCTCGAATGGAAACCCTTCCACAGTGCTAAGCACGGAGCTCCCTACTCCTCCTCCTCCTCCTCCGCTGCTGCCGCCGCCGTCTTCCATCAGCAATGAAA
Source organism: Rhodamnia rubescens (assembly GCA_021437795.1). Classification (NCBI taxonomy): domain Eukaryota; kingdom Viridiplantae; phylum Streptophyta; class Magnoliopsida; order Myrtales; family Myrtaceae; genus Rhodamnia; species Rhodamnia rubescens. The sequence goes on from JAILYA010000024.1 coordinate 2,716,203, forward strand.
GGGATTCGCAAGTCCAGAAAGCCCGATTCGTCTCCCAAGGTACGGTCAAGACGACGCGGAGGAACGCCCATTTCCCCATCTTTTTGCAGTTCGGTCTCTCGGATCGTACGTTGTCAGGGATCGATTTTGAGCTCGTGGTGTCGGTATTGATAGTTGTTCTTTGAATGCGGCAATTGCAGCTGCTTTTGCGACAGATCGTCGGATTGACCGCGAGGAACGCGAATGGGCTTGCGGGGATCGCGTCTGCTAGGAGCTGCGTTTATGTAGCGGGTTGCGTGGTCGTGGTCTACGACGTGGTGTCCGGCACGCAGTCGCACCTCTTGGTCTCTCATCGAACGCCCAGACCTCTGAGCTGCGTCGCGGTTTCGCCCGACGGCCGGTTCGTCGCGGCTGGAGAGGTATTGAATGTCCATTTTGCCTGCGGTTCTTTTTTTTTTTCTGTCTGTTTTCCTCCTCCCCTTGAGGTTTGACTGCTCGAAAGTGCAAATTTGGGATCTGAATATTCAAGTTGTCTGATAATTTTTTACTTTTGTTGACTTATATGGTCATTGCATTGGGAACATCAACTGTTGCGAATGTGTAATTACGAATGTTAGATGCTGCAATGCGACTTCGTTGAGGTTAAGTTGAAAAATAAGTATGGCAAAGAAGTGTTGGACATGATTCTGCTGGAATACTTTCTTGCTTCTTTTACTCTACTGAAGCAGGGGAAGGCCAGAGAAAAAGGAGATAATTGCTGTGAACTCATTACACCTGTAAAATTCAAGTATGTGTGCATGGCTTTAGAGAAAGTTGGTATGCCTCACATGCTTCCTCAAGTCAGGATTGACAATGTTAGCCACGATATGTTGTCTACCACGAAACAGAGTGAGGAACACGTGCACACTTATTTGAATTCGAAAGTGATACCGTACCATGTGGCCTCATGTTCTCTCTAATGTAATGCAACTGGTTAGGTCTGACGTAGCTTTGGCAGTAATTTGATCGGCTATACTTCTTGGCACCTACACCATGCATCTCATGTGGTTTTGCAGTCTGGGAATCAACCTTCAGTGCTGTTGTGGGACTACGCAAATATGTCGCTTGTATCTGAAATGAAAGGTCATTTTCATGGAGTTGCATGCATTGCTTTCTCTCCTGATGGTTAGTGTTGAAAACATCATTTGACAATGACTCAATGCGGTACTTGATATGTTTAATTGTGACAAGATTTTCCTTTCTTTAAATTAGGGAAGCATCTCGTCTCAGTTGGAGGTTATATCTATTTCTGGGACTGGCAGAGTGGAAGATTGGTAACAAAGGTTAAAGCTAGTTCATCTTGTTCTGCCATTGGATGTGTTACCTTTTCCGCAGACGCAAAGTATATTCTGACAGCTGGAAATAAGCATTTGAAGTTGTGGTCAGTTGCTTTGTCTGCGCGAACTCGCTTTAATGGCGAGGCAGAGATGCAAGTGCTGCAGGGAAAGCCTCTTAATCTTGGTCTTCAGGGAGGACAGTCATTTGTATCGGTAGCATCCCCCTTTTGGACCAATCAGCGACCAGCCAACGATGGATTTCTTATCTATGCATTGACTGAAGCAGGTCTGAATGGCAACTTGATCAATTGTACCTGTTGAGTATATTCAATATTTGTCTGAATTATTGATTACATCTTCTTCCGCTCATCAACTCTCAGGTGTATTATGCCTTGTTCGTTCTGGTTCCCTGAGAAATTCGGTGGATTTGAAGGTATTGTGGGTGTTCAATGTGATTATTATTTTGCAGGAGAACTGAGCAAACTGATTATGCCTTCATAGTGGAACCCTAAAAAATAAATCTATTTGATGTCCTATCTGCAAAGATTCAAATACTACAGGCCATAGCCTGTAATTAATTATAAACTCAAAGCAGCAAGCATGGAGATATAGATGCAGGGTAATAACTAGTTTTGGATGAATGGGTAGCTGTGGGCCTTCCGATGTGGTCCTCTTGCACTACAGTTGTTACTGATCCTTTCATATGTTTCATTCTCAGGTTAAAAAAGCTTTTGCGTTGTCCGCATCGGACAGGCTAATTGCCTGTGGATGCAGCAATGGATTAGTACAACTGGTTTCCATGGAGACCCTAGAATATGCTGGGACATTATCATACTCAATGTCCCAAAAATACCATATTGAGATGGAGAATTACTATACTAAATCCAGCCAAAAAGATTCTAAAGTCGCAGAAGCACTTCCAGATGCAGTTGCTTGTCAGTTCTCAACATCTGAAAAGCTTGGTAAATATTAAGCATCGTATATCCACAGATTTTCTAACGTAATTACCCATGTCCACCCAGAATAATGATGGAATTTTTTTAGTGGTTGTCTATGGAGATCGCAGCATCTATATATGGGATTTTGATGACACCAATAAGGTTAGCCTTGCACCTTAACTCGAAGTCCATTATGTCCATTATGCGTTTCAGTTTTTGTGCTGTTGTTTTTATGTCAGTCGACACTTATGAAAACTTCATCAAGTGAAGCAATGCTCTCTCCTGCTGCAGGCTTCCAGGTGCTGTGTGATTGTTTCACATTCTGCATGTATATGGGATATCAAGAATCTTCACTGTGAAAACGAGCATGATCCTACTCGTGCATGTGTTGCTAGAGGCTGCTCTGGTGGAGTTTCTTTTGCAACATGCTCAGCTGATGGTACTATTAGGTTATGGGATTTCCTGTTGGAACCTAATTTACCAAAAGATGCTGCAAGCCACAATTCTTTAGTTTCACATTTAGGTAAATTATCCCCCCTTGCGCATGCACACTTAAGCTTTTACTGAACCTCATCTCCATGCTTATCTATCCAAACTAGCTAAATTTTCTACCGATCATGCTCTTATCTTATTCTATTTTGCTGTAGCAAGTGCTGGAATTTTTGTGCGTGATACCATTGAGCCGGGCATTAGTGCTCATGGATTTCGGTCAATGACGGTCAGTTCAGATGGGCAGTACCTGGCTGCTGGTGATTGTAATGGAAATATTCATATCTATAATTTATATAGTTCTGAATACACATGTCTTAAGGTAAACGCAGGATGCTCATCATGATTTTAGGGTTAAGGTAGAATAATATACACAGACAAGCATTGCATGCCCAAACATCATGCTTACACATTGAAATTTCTTCTTTGGCGCAGGGCGCTCATGATGCAGAAGTCCTTTCTTTATGCTTTAGCTCATTAGGTAAGAAGAGCAGCATTTCCAAAGGAGTCAAAGACGGCAACTACTTTCTTGCTTCAGGGGGACGTGATCGGGTTATCCACCTTTATGATGTCAAAAGGTTTATGCCAACTTTGGTGCTTGTTAACTTGGCTTTTGTAATATCGTTGTTTGTGAACATTCTTTTATTCAGGAATTTCGACCATCTTGAAAGCATTGACGACCATTCAGCTGCCGTGACATCAGTCAAGCTCGTTAGTGATAGTGGCAAGCTACTAAGCTGCAGTGCCGATAGGTAGGTCAGCAGATTATATTAAAATGAGAGAACAGGATCATTAATTGATATTTTTTTCATACCATGTCCTGTATAATGCTGAATCCTTTTGGTTTTTATGTGTTGTTCCTATACTTCGTTTTGAGTGACTCTATTTGTCAATCACACTGTTCTTAATAAAAAACGATGAGTTTTACTAAAATTTATTGTTTTGTGTGGCCCGATGTAAAAATACTGTAGAAATTTTTTTATGTTCCTCGTGCTCTGTTGTTACAACTTTCTTTGCCATTACATGCACACTTATACAGGAAACACGATTCTCCCTTTTACCACAGGTCGCTGGTATTCCGCGATATTGTAGTAGCAGATGGAAGTTATAAGATTTCATATGGTCATCGCCAGATGGCATCTAATGGAACTGTTTATGATATGGCTCTAGATCGATCTGAGGAGGTTGCAGTCACTGTCGGACAGGTACTGTAACATTTTAAAATTTCCATTTACATGTGCCTTGGATGGGTAGCTGTATTTTGCATCATCGTCTTCTGGCTTCACGACTTTGAACCGTAGATCCTTTTTATACAGTATCTGAATTCCACAAACAAAGTTTTCTTTTTCTGTTCATGACTGGTAATGACGGCGAACTTGCATTTGTTTTGCAGGATAAGAAGATAAACACATTTGATATAGCATCTGGGAAACTTATAAGATCTTTCAAGCAAGATAGAGATGGTGGAGACCCTATCAAGGTGAGCTGCAAATGATTATAAAGGCGTTGTTTGCCATACAAGGTCTTATCGCTAGTACTAATTTCTGTTGCAGGTTTTCACGGATCCAAGCTGCAATTACCTGGTTTGTTCATATTCTGACAAGTCGTTACGCATGTATGATTTCAATAGCGGGGAGATGGTTATTCAAGCTACAGGTCATGGGGAAGTAGTAACTGGCATCATTTTCCTACCTGACTGCGAGCACATAATATCTGTGAGTTTACTGAATCCCATAAACTTGTGCACTCTTAAAGCAAATGATTTTGGCGAGTTTCTATTGAGCTAAATTTCATAGCAAATGCATGCTTGGATCTCTTTAGTATGTTACAAAGCTGAATGTTTTTTTGCATTAAGAAAACTACACCTAGTAGGTAATCATAACTACCATATTTCATGGCTCATATGGATCGTGTCCTCCATCTCAAAGGATTACTCACCTTCATTATCATGAAGAAAAGATGCAATTGTTCCATGCAGTTATATGCTAAAGAAATACCAAAACAACTTTTTATGGGCGCCTTTAGAAGCTGTTCCCTTTCATCTGATTAATTGCGGAAGACTTTCGGGTTGCCTTTGGGGCTGTTTTGTTTCTGCAGCAGCAGTTATATGCATGCTAAGACTAAAGAAAAAGTTGTCCACTCTTTTATCTTGAATATGTAGACATTGTTATCAGTCAGGAATGCTGTTAGAGCACTATCGTATAGAAAGGGGCACTGCTTAAATTGGATGTTTCAGCTGGAAGAATACAATCGGCTTCCTTTGGCATTTGGAACTAAATACTCCATGTGGTGAAACAGTCTCTCTTCATTTTCTGTTAATTTTCTTGGTGCGGTCTACGTATTACGATGTATGACATGCTCAAACATCTGCAGTGGCATGCACGTGTGAGCTCCCAGAAAGATGAGATTAAGACGATTGAGTTGGTTTGTGCATGTTGCTCTTTTGTTTTTTTCTCTTGGTTTAGTTGCACTAATCTATGTATTGTGCTTAGGTAGGTGGAGATGGGTGTATCTTTGTTTGGCAAGTACCCAGTGCCTTTTCCGGTAAGATGCTGCAGGGAATAAAAGCGAACTCTGATCCACTAAGTCCAAGAAGCTTGGTCCCACCAACAGCTTTTCGTCATAGTATATATTGTGACAAGGAAGGAAACCAGCTTAGCACCAATTCTGAAGAGATGTGGCTCTGTACTTCAAAACAAGTTGGAGGCATAGGTGATCTTAGAGATAGTCCTCAAGGGAACTCAACTTTTAGTTTTAGCATTTCAAGACTACCAAAATGGGCGCGAGCCAAAGTATTGAGCTCCGGAAGTCCAAAGATTGCTCCATCTCAGGTAGCTTATGAACCAAAGTAATCTTTTATTCTAATTTGCAATGATAGAGATATGTCAGCCATCCTATTTGTCATGCCTGTCACCCAGTTTTTGTTGCAATAAGTGGGAATTTCAGCCCATGCACTTTTAGTTATAGCATGATGGCTAATTGTTGATGGTGAAGGAGGAATAATAAAATTCATTATTGAGCCCTTTGGTTACTTTCAATCATGTTGTTTATTGCACTTCAAAAAATAAAATAACAATTTTGTATTTTCCTCTAAAAGCTACAATGAGACTAAGCAATCATGACATGGCACTTCTTTTGATAGGTGGCTTGTTACTTTATCTTTCCATCATCTCTTCCATGGATAACAGGGTGATCTGATGGAAGAGTAGATTTAGTTGGCAAATTTAAAGTTGGGTACCTCGTGGAAAGTAGCGAAAAATTTTGTAAGAGAACAAAAAGTAAATGCTCTTGCAGGTGTCCTTTGAAATACGAGTGCAAGAACAATTTGTGTGCATAATATCTTTATGAAGAAAAAAGGCTGCTATTATTGCGTTTCTTGTATGGAAAGAAACTGAATAATCACATCTAATCCCCTAACCAAGTAGCCTCAATTTATTTATTTATTTTGTAAATCCACTGATTGATGCTTGTCGTATATGAGCACATAATATCTCTCTCTTTGTTCTTGATTGTCAGGAGCCCAGTCTTGCATTCCAGGATATTCAAACTCCAAAAAAAATTGACATTGGGGAGAGTTGGTCCTGTATCACAAATAAATCAGGAGGCACACATTCTAGTGACGGCCCAAGCTTGACATTGTCACAAAAAAGAAACAGGTATTTGTTGCCCATACTACTTTACTATGTCCGTTTTTCTGTAAGTACTCATGCCCATGTGTTTTATGATGCTTCAGAATGGACAGGCATTGGCACACTATTTATACTGTCTGCATGGACTTTCAAAATTCTCCTGAAGCATGGAAGCAGAAAGATGAAATGATTCCAGTTCTTGCTTTCTGTAAGGCCAGATTTGTTGCTTGTCTTTTGTTGGAGTGTTTTTCCCGAATAATGAAATGCCGTAGCTCAGAGAACTTATTCAGAATCCTTGATGAAACCAAGTTTGTTCTGTTGCCTGAACAGTGTTAGACATATCAATGGCGTTCTGATCAGCACAGAGCTGCTTGCAACTAATCATTAACGTTATTCCATTGCCAATTTTAACCTACATTAGATAGGGCAAACCTTCACTTTCTATTTTTGCCACTTTGAAGGTTTTACAAATGTCCATGACATACAATGTTTCAACGTTAGGTGATTCAATGCCTTATGTACCTTCAAAATTCTTGGCATTGACATCTCTCAAATTCTTTGTCACTTCAAACTAGAGATGTAGAAATGGACTGTGGCTCCCACCTTCTTCAAAGAACTCACGGACCGGAAGTTGTGAATATGCAGATTGCCTAGTCAATTGTCTTGGCTGTACTATTTTGGTTTTTTATTGAAATATTTTATGGGACCATTGGCAATTGTTTTAAAACCTTAAGCTGTTAGATGAAGACATGATTTATTATTTGAATATTCTAACACTCCCCCTCACGCTTAATCTAATCTTTTGCCCCAGTACTAAGCGTGGACATATTTAATTGGCGAGGCAAATGGGGCCTGGAAAGATTCGAACTCGGGACCTCCTGCTCTGGTACCGTGAATTGTGGGACCACTGTGGTTGTTCTAAAAACTTAAGCTGTTAGATGAAGACGTGGTTTATTAGTTAAATATTCTAACTTTATGAATGTAACTTTCTTGGCTCATACATAATTCAGTCTTTTTAATGGGTTGTTCACAACGGATAATATAGAGTTGGAGATCATATAGCTGCAGACAATTTCCATCACTCTTGCATCATGCGTTGCTTTTCTGCATTGGTTATGCAGCTTCAAAGCAACTTAGTACCCAAATTGCTAATTGCCACAGATTGCTACTCCATAATAAACTTATTGACTGAGATCTTCTGCTAGCAGCAATACTGATCATATCAGATGAATGTTTCTCTTATCCATCATATTTCCATGCATTTTTCAGCCCAGGACATCGGAAAGCAACCAACAAGTAGTAAACTTCTAGCAGGATCCTGTGCACCATTTTGTGAGGAGCATTCACTTCAGTGAGTTAATCTTGTCATTGACATGGAAAACAAACTTCAATCTTGCACCTGCAATTATTATTTGGAATCCAAAAGAAAAGTCTGATGGATTAGAGTAACATGAGATTACTTTGGGCAGGGCATTATACGATGAGTCAGAGCAGTCATACGACGTGAAAATTGAAAATGAGGCACTGGAAGCTGCAAGTAATTACACCTCCCAGAGTGAGAGTGAACACAGTGAATCATGTAACAGGGAAGCTGCTGATCATGCTTCAGAGCAGCCATTTTCAGACAGAACAGAAAAGGAGTTGCAGGAGAAAGGCAACAATTTGAACTGCTGCGAGAAGTATGAAGACAATATGTTGTTTGACCAGCACTTTGCTAGCTTATCAGCAACTTCAAAGGTTACAACTACATTCTCTACTCATTTTTTGGGTAAAGAACTTCATTTCTACTCTAGTATTGGAGATATGGTTTACTTTATTTTCTTTGAAACTGTCCTGTGGTATCTGCAATGCACTATCTCCACTCATGCCCCCATTCAGCAACTAGTCTATCTCTTATGCCAGTTCATCTCTAATGACACTAAAAGTTGTGAGAAGCTGTATGTACTGGGCCGTTTCGCATTTGATTGTTTGATATGAAAGAAGGTTGTGTGTGTTCATCTCACGAACTTGCTCATAAACATTGATCCTGGAGAATTTGGCCATTGTTGGAAATTCTACTTTCTGGTTTCTTCGCTCTCTGGCACAGACACAGCACACAGCCCTTTTTTTATGCCCGTAATATTTTTTATGCTGGCTCCTGGAAAGCTATGTCATTTAGCTTAATGATATTCTATTAAGATTTGTTAAATTGTTGTCAACACAAAACAACTAAGTTGAACCTCGAATATAAGGGTTCACTCCCACAAGGCACTGGCGTTAAAGAATTTTATATAACATGTAGATAAAGGAAAGGGAACCATCAGCAGGGAGAAGATATTCTGCCCGATATGTCGTGCAGCGGAGGTATCTTGGAGAGTGGGAGAGCTTTGATTCTCTCTGTGAAGAATTAGACCATAAACACCCATACAATGTCGTGGAAGAAGCTAACCTTGATAGCAATGACATGTCAAAGTCAACTTGCAAGATGATGAAGGAACTGACTACTGGAGAACCTTGTGATCAGGTGTGTCCATGTGATTTATGGCTTCCTATTTGATAGTAACCTTGATTTTAAATCTTGACTTTTATTGACTTGAAATTAGAAAGAATGAAACTTATGCAATCTTTGGCTGGCCATATAAAGCACAGAAAGATTAAGGACAAACAAATTAACGGATTACAAACTACTTAACTATTTTAATTGACTGTTTCATTATTCAGTCAATTATGCCCAAACATAGGCTTAAGTCAATCATGGTGAATTAAATTTGAAATCGGTTGTTTATAGGTGTGAGCCTTTTTTTGTGGATTAACTTATATAAACTTGCATAATGCTGACCTCTATTTGGTTTAGATTTGAGTCCCTCATTGGGAGTTATGAGAAGAATCTCGGGTTATTGTAAAAATATTGGTAGGAGTTGGAGGGATAAGTACACTATGAGTGCCATAACTTATGTACGGCGTTCATTTAGTGCCATAACTTTAACGTTCACTTAAGTGTCATAATTTTCAAAACGTTCACTTGAATGCCATAACTTTCAAAATTTGTTCACTTGAGTTTTACGTTAGCTTTTTCGGCGTCCATGTCAATGATAGCACTCAAATGAACAATTTTTGAAAGTTATGGCGCTTAAGTGAACGTTTTGAAAGTTATGGCACTCAAGTGAACGTTTTGAAAGTTATGGCACTCAAAACGCCGTACATAAGTTTATGGCACTGATAGTGTACTTATCCCAGAGTTGGATGTACAAGGTTAGCTAACTTGGTGGAACTTTACTCTGTAGGGCATGCAGTGGGGGTTAGTCCTGCTTTCTTTTGGACAAATGAATTTTCGGTTATCACTAAAAGATGTTGGATGTCCATTCCGTTAAAATTTCATAATGACAGCAAAGGATAACATTACTAATTTGATATACTTATGGCAATCGCAGGCGATGAAGAACGCAAGGAATATAATAATTTCATCTTCTTGCTTGCCTAGTGGACCAACAATAGTTGAGTCCGCAGAGGAGAGAAAGCAAAAGAAATCTCCTCATGACGAAAAAGGAGTGAAGAGAAAAATCAGAGAATGTGGCAAGGCATTACTGAATTTGGAGAGTGCTGCGGACACTGTAACACACTTAATTACTGATTTGACTTCCATGGCTTCTGAAGAAGAGCTTCTGAAGGGATCTGGAGCAGGGTTATACAACCAGGCTGCAGAACTGCTTCCAACAATTGCACAAAAAGTCGACACTCTTGCCAGAATATTGCGGTTGGACAGCCACCATTCAGTTGTCAGAACTTGAATGCAATACAAGGTACGAATTTTGTGAGTGGAGTCACTTTGGCTAAGAAGTGTATGAAACATGAACACCTAAAGTCAGGGCTCAATACCTCACCTCTTGGTTGCTCTACCCCCAAAATAAACGGTCAGCACAATGGCTAGTTCAAAGCAAAGATCAGGGTCCAAGACCGATTCGATTATCACAAACAGGGCCCACATCATGGAGATGGAGTTGCAGAAGATGAAATATCAGATGACAAAAGCACAGAATGAATCACTAGAAGAAACAAGACCTGATGGCTGGAGTAGTGAAAAGAATAAATTTACGCGTTTAGGAATTTGAGATTGTACAGGATAAAAGCAGTCACAGCTCAACAAAAGTAGGGAATTTTGAATCTTTTTCGGATCAGTACATTAACAAATGCCTTCATTGATTCCTTTACTTGCTTTCCAGTTAATCGAGCTTTAGTGTATCTCATGTCTTTGGCATTATCATACCCAAGTCCTTTAAAACATCTTCAGTTTTCCTTTCCTGTACAGGCCTTGGAAAAGAAAATCCGATATGCTGTTGTCATTATACCTTGTAAATTGTCGTTAAATTCATGTAACTTGGTTCCTTTTGAGATCGTACCCACTTCGATCCTATACTTGCCTTGCACCTTGTGCCATTGTTTCATTAGCTATGATGATGCTGTTGTTGCATAGCCATGTGATATTCCAGTTACAGGATAGTGTCTCGTTAAGTATATGACCCAACTCCTATTTGGCTCTGCTCTATCCTAAATGTGGATATGATCGGCGGCGCATAACTGGAATCAGAAACACGTTTACTTTTCACTAGTTTTGCTCTTCGGTCCATGAAAAGAGAAAAACAATCCATCTCGAAATCGAGTTTTGGATTCTCCTCGGACCCTGGAAGCACTCTCCTTCCTCGCCTTCTCACCGAGCTAGAGTTTTTTTTCCCTTTTAGAATTGCATCTTCCAATTACATGCGTGTGATGTTTATGCACGATGGAGGGAAGTGTAGAAGGGTCTGGACATGTGATGTCAATGTATGTTTTGTCCTTAATAAAAGAAAACCAATCCTTGCACACCCACCCAGATCAGTTCATGTAGAGAAAGGATCCGGTGTCAACAAGTCTCCTATAGGACGCTGGTTTAGGATATTTAATGAAGAACATCATGCAGTTTTCAATGCATCGAACTGTTCTCGTATCATGTGTAATCAAGTTTTGAACATTTTAGTAACTCGTTAACGCGATTACCTAAATCTCCAAAATGTTGCCAAGGCCCATGTGCTGGCCCATTACTTCTGACCCTCCCCATCCCACAAGTACCCACTAATATGAACTTTTGGAGTGACGAACGGTGATCCTGCTGCACTGAAATCAACAGCAAGATGGGCTCCATTTCTGGGAGAATTATCCCACGAAAAAGAGAGAGAGAGAGAGATTGAGAAACTGGACTTGTTTTTTCCTTGTCTGAACACTCCTTCCGGTTCATGTTACCTATCCTGTCATAATTCATCTGTCTCTCCACTTTAACAACAAAAAGAGAAGGGGAAAAATATATACATAAAGCAGGAAAAAATAAGAAAGCAAAAGACCATCTTTTCCTTTTCCCATCCCCTCAACTTTAGCCCAAAAAAAGAGAGAGAGAGAGAGAAAGAACCATTTCTGTATGATGATGATTTTCATGGCAGTGAATTCCAATTATAAAAACAACGCTAGCCTCCTCCTCACTCCCTTTTCTCCTTGAACATTTCAAAGGCATGCCGTCTACAAAAAGCTAATGAGAATAGCGTTAATCAAAACCCAAAACCCTAAGCTAAGCACGCTCGAAGATCTTTGCCCTAACATTTTGTAAATCCCTAAGAAGGTATGCCTGAGGACTTTGGCAGTGTGTTATGCCTGTGGGCCGTGTGCTGTTTGTCTTTCTTTAGCAGCATATGCCCAAACCCTAGAAATTCCCTTTTCTTGGGATTCCTTCACTCTTAAAAATCATCAGGCTATGAAACCCATGAGAAACCCATGATAGTCCTGCCACATGTGAGAGCCTACTTTGCCCCCATGAGTTTCATTTGTTCTTGGACGGTTACATGCCTATCAAGAAAGGCAAATATAGGGACCAAGGCATTTTTATACCTCCATCTAACCCTTGCAAGTAACTAATGATTAACTAGCTAATTCTTCTTGTTTAAATTGTTAAACTAGCATCACCTCCATATCGCACTTCAAGAAATAAGCCCGTCTTAAGTTGGACTCTCGAGCCGTTTATTTGCTTCCCCGTTGAAATGCGAGTTCATATTTCGAGCTTATGTGAAGCTTACTCACAATTCCATGTTAGTGGGACTAATTCTCATCTACTACATGAAGATTTGCCAAGCTTTTTAGATAGACTGTCCACCCATAACTGGTCTAGAGTCTGAAATTGGGATAATTCTTTGTAAGGCAGGCTGAACTGAACAAATTACAGAGAGACATACTGTTCTTGATTTCTTGGTGAACATTTATGGAAAAAAAGGAAGCCACTGATTTTTACATATCTTGTGGTGGTGGTGGGGTAAAAAGGGGACTCAATTATGTTGTGCTTTTGCATTCATTTCTCCTTACCTAATGATGGCTTTGCTTTTCTGCTTTTATTTGAAGTCCAGACAAGCATTTTCACAAGGGTCTCTCTCTCTCTCTCTCTCTTTCTATTGTATTCTATTCTATTCCAACCCAAATAATGAAGGAAAAGACAATTTGGGTAGATCACACCAGCTTCCTTAGACTAGAGAGAGGGATAGAGATTAGGGTTTGGGAGGTCTTCATGTGTTGCTAGGGTTTTGCGGAGTTATGGGGGAGATAATTATGGAAACGGGAGGGTCATAAGGACAACATTATTGTGGGATATAATGGCTACGGCGAAATTGGTGGGATCTATGGAGGGTTTGCGCATGTTCTATCCTTTTGCATTATTTGATGGGCACTGAGAGCTGCTTTGGTTCTTATGTTCCCCTCAAGCAAAATGTTAATCTCCACGTTCATTCCTCGTAATCTAATGATAACAAAGTATGATCTTTGAATGGCCCCCAACCAGATGCTTTTTCTCTCTCTCTCTCTCTCTCTTGGGCACTTCATTCCTTTTCTTTTTCTCTTTCTTCATGTTTCATTCTTTTGTGGGTCTGAAGGTGTAAGGACTTTGGATACCTGGAATTGATTATAATCACATTTTTCTTCTTCACTTGATACAAATATTTCGTTTCAAAGCGATTCGACATACTTTTATGAGGCGGCCGAACATAATTCGCTTGTTCAGAAAGAAAAAAATCCAACAGGGTACATCAATATTGTCGAGTCCCGAAATAAGTCGAAAGATGATCACTAGAATAAGCCGAGAGACGATTGTATTCGCGCTCTTCCAACTAACAGTAATAGTTGGAGAGCAGATATAACTAGAGTCCAGCAACGATGGGGCAAGACAGATATTCCCACATTTAGCTCATAGAGCAAGCACTTAAGACCCCAATTGAATCCCCACTCGTCTCTACTAGATAAAATACAAGACAAATTACATAATTTGACCATATCATATGTATAAAGATTTATTAAATGTTGAAAGACTGGGATTGTCGATTGAGAAGATGACAAAAAATTACAAAGCAGGAAAAGCTCATTCTCCCTGCATAAAGCTCATCTCGCAGAGAGAAAACAAAACTTAGCAACCTGACTTCCGAATCTTCAGTTCCTCAGAAAAGAACACACGATAAACCCTAAAGAATACGAAGCCCCTCCCTGATCTTTTCCCCTTTGCAAACCCTCGTCTGCTGCACTGGTGATTTGCGTGATCTCTTCTTCCCCTTTTCCACATTTCTAGGTTATCTAAATGAATAAAATAAATAACCATTTGCCCAAAAACTATAATAAATTACCAAGTAAATAACTACAATAAAAGCCACAACCCACCAACACCACCTGCTTGGGTTTTTGGATGCAAGAGCCCTAGCTTTGTTTGGTGTGATGGGAATCCCGAGCATGTACATTAGGCCTAATAATCATTCTCTGTCTTTAAATTCTGGTATAAAGACAGAGCCAGCACTGCAAACCCTAGCCCTAAATTATAACACTGTATCTAGGCACTTCCCGTTCCTTTTTCTTTTTCTTTTTTCTCGAATCATAGTGGATCTTTTGATTGGTCATGTACAAAGCCTCTCAAGTCACGATTTATGTGCGGCGAGACCTTTGGAGCGTAACGTATAAACGTTAACCGATCGAAACCTCTAACCAGGATGGACTACTCATCGTCGCCTCTGCCTACGTCCCACTTATAATCATCTTCGTCTAGCATCGACGTGACATTCTTGTATCGAAATTATTCGACCATCGCTCCCATATAACAATACATTATAAGCGCAATGACATTATAAGATTCAGGTAAATTGACCCCGCTTGATCGGATAAGACATGATTTATTTTCGTTGCTGTTGTTGTGGACTTTCTTTTCCAGTTGATGTGACCAGCATTTGCGGGTCCCCTCGCATGCATGTTCATGCTCAAATCCTGATTTAAAATCTATGGAGGAATTGCTGGTGCTCGTTGAAATGTGTCCAGACCATCAATATGTCCTGATCCCTGTTGAATCCTTTTTGTTGTGTGCTGGACAGCCAAAAAGTGTTCCCATCTGATGTAAATCCCTTTGATGGAACAATCTACACATAAAAAGCGAGTCATACTTCATCATAATCTTTTGGGGAGTGCACATATTTCATGTGAAGTATGGACATCCTTTGATTGCGACGAGAATGTCTAGCTACTTTAACCCGAGTCATACGAGGTTTGCCAATGGTCCCGAGTTAAATTAATTATGTAATATCTCTTGATTAGCAATGCAATTATGTATTGAAACTTTCGAGCAACACAAAAAAAAAAAATATCAATTCTATAGCGTAGTTTACCTTTAAGAAGATTTATTCACTTGATGATATGATCATTGGTCTAAGTTAATATAATGCCCTGTCGGCGAGCAGTCCGTGAGCTTTGATACAAATCACTAAAATTGCATATGCTTCACCCGCAAAATGCTTTTTTAAGTGAAAATGCCTCCATTGAGATTTTATTAGGGAGACACATAGGTAATCCTGAAACATTCAATCGTTGGTTTATATCGTACATCTTCCTCAACCGGAAATAAAAACCTATGATGAGGTCAAGATTAAGGATGAAAACAACAAGGGATAGATAAATATGAAAATGTCATCAAAACTCGAACTGCTGAAACGAGATTTTCTCTTCATGGCATGGAATTAAATGTAGGCTTTCGTCATGTGTATCTCACATTGAATTGCTCGAATTCAGCAATTAGAGTAACCTACCCAAGTGATGAAGTGGGACAGCCATGGGCTCGAGAGAGTTTTTTTTTAGAGGTAGGTAGGTTTTTAATGGGCGCAACAGATGCAAGGAGACAAAGAGGGACGACTTGAACATGTTTGGGGTACATGCTTCTCTTATACTTTATAGAATGAAATGGACAAAAAGCAAAGTAGGGGGAAAAAGAAAACAAAGAAAAAAGAGAGAAGAGTGATGAAGACAGACGACGGTCGAACCACGTCACACCAAAACTGTCTTTTGTCCCCAAATCTTTTCCTTCCCCCACTAACACGAATCAACGACCAAGGACTTGCCCTATTTGGATGTGGAATTTGTCTGATCCACTATACAAACAAGACCTCAGCAAAAGACAAATCTATTCTCTAATTCTTTTGTCTCCTATTTATTTATTTACTTATTTATTTGCATGTTCATTTTGCTTCTCCTTTCCATTTTGCTCTAAACGTTGTTAATAGAGTGCAAAACAGTCGAGACGACAGCGGCAGCCCGTCACCTTGTGAATATACCGTTCACATTCACCAGAAGAGGAGTTATGGCAAATAATTTTCCCATCATTGAAGCGTTGGGGGGAAACTTATCAAAAAAGTCTTAAATATTTCGTACTTTTGTCAATTTAATCCTAAATCTTTTAAGTTTGTTGATTCGGTTCTTAATCTTTTCACCTTTTGCCAATGCAGCCATATTGATCGGAAATCGTTGACGTGGACACCGGCCGTGCTCCACGTCAGACCGTCGACACTCACGTGGACAATTTGTAATAAATTTTTATTACTTTTTTGAATTTTTTACTTTTTTCTTTCCTTCTTTTTTTCTTTTTCCTTCCCGCATTCAAGGTCTAGTAGCCCCGCCGGCCACCGGCTAAGAGCCGCAAAGCCCTTGCTGGCAAGTGGGGTCGTGGCAAGGGCGTTGCGAGCCCTCGCAAGCCACGGCAAGGGCCTAGGTGAGGGCCGCGACGCCCTCACCGTGACCCCGCGCCCGGCAAGGGCTTTGCGGCCCTTGCCCAAAGGCCGATAACTCCAGCATGCTCTCAACTTGTGGCCAAGCGGGGCTGCCGGTCCTAAACCCAAAAGGGAAAAAATAAACAAAATTCAAAAAATTAAAAATTATTAAAAAGTAGGAAAAATCATCTACGTCGGCGCTAGCGGTGTCACGTAGGATGACAACGACATCCATGTCGGTAGTTTGCAAAGAGGACTTAATTGGTAAAATATGAAAAGATTTAGAACCAAATCGCTAAATTTAAAAGGTTTATAACTGAATCGGCAAAAGTAGGAAAAATTTGGAATTTTTTTTTGACGATTTTCCTAAAGTTGTTGGATAGAGCTGTTGACGTTGTAAAAAGTAGGTGAAGTAAGATAAAAATAATAGTATACGGAAGACAGAGCAGTGTAATTTTTACATGCTCAGCAGAGAAGAGGGAACATAAGGTATTCATAGATTGTACAAAGCGACTATATAAGATAACGTAATATCTGGACCATCCTATCGTGATTTACCCGTACGACTTACCTTCAATTACGGATAAATATAATAAGGGAAATATACATTTTCAAGGAGAGATATAGGGAGATGCACTAAATCACATAAATATTTCTAACATTAACCCTCATGTTAGAAGCGATAGAGAAGAAGTCAATTGCATTTTCGAGAAAATAACCAAAAACGGCTTGGGAGGACGTGCCTCAACGAAGCCATCATCTGTTTGATTAAGAGATGGGGCTTAATTACACAATAAGTATCAAAACTTGCGTACGACGCTCACTTTAGTACTAAAACTTTCAAAACGATCACTAAAAGGGTCAATTTTTTTTAAAATGCTCACTTACATGCCAACTCTAATTTGAGCCGACGTAGCTTACTTGGAAATCCGACATTGCCTATTTTCATTAATATTTGAGTTGACGTGATTAGCTGGAGTTGGCATTGAAGTGAGTATTTTTTCAAAAAAATTGACACTTTAGTGATCTTTTTAAAAATTTTGGTACTTGAAGTAATCGTTTTTCAAAAAAATTGACAATTAAGTAATCGTTTTAAAAGTTTCGGCACTAAAATGAGCCTTATACATAAGTTTTGATACTTGTAGTGTACTTAAACCAATAGATAGAGTAGAGAAGAAATGCGTAGCTCCATGAAGCAGGTGACACCTTGTAAAATGATAGTCTGTTTGTGCTCATAACTTCATTAGGTAATGTCTGAATAGTGCTCCCACCACTATGACAAACATTCATGTCTCCAAGTAATCGTCGTAGTAACTGTAGTTCGGAGGTCGTATTTGCAAGAGCACAATATTCTACTACCATGCTAGATCAACTAACGACAGTTAGCGTCTTGTTATGCTTGG
The DNA here is from genome assembly GCA_021437795.1 of Rhodamnia rubescens. Classification (NCBI taxonomy): domain Eukaryota; kingdom Viridiplantae; phylum Streptophyta; class Magnoliopsida; order Myrtales; family Myrtaceae; genus Rhodamnia; species Rhodamnia rubescens. Next base: position 2,734,009 of record JAILYA010000024.1, read on the forward strand.
TGATAAGTAAGTTTTTTAAGAGAAAATTATCCAAAAAGTCCTAAATCTATTACATTATTACTAATTCATTCCTAAACTTCTTAACTTTGGCAATTGAGTCCTAAACATTTTCATGTTTTGTCAATTGAGTCTTAAACATTTTCATGTTTCGCCAATTGAGTATATCCATCAAATTTTGGCTGAAAATTGCTAATATAGCGGTTCAATCGGCGTTGACCGTCCTACGTAACACGACCCGGTATTGACGTAGATAATTTTTAATGATAAATAATTCTTTTTTTATTTTTACTTTTTCTTTTTTCCTTTAAAAAGGTTTGGCGACGGGGCTGCCACCATTGGTTGAGGGTCGGTGCCGATCGAGGGCAAGGCTCGTGGCCCTTGCTAGATGTAGCAAGAGCGAAGGCTACAAGGGCTTGTGATCCCTCACCCGGGCCTTCGCGGTGGCTCGCGAGAGCTTGGGCTAGGGCTCGCGAGCCCTTGCTAGCCAAAACAAAGGCTAGAGAGGGCCGCGACACCCTTGCTATGGCTCACGAGGGCCGCGACCCCTCACATGTGGCTGAAGCCTTGCCTGGGGGTCGCCGAAGGTTGTCGGCCACTAATTAGTGGTGCCGGCAGCCCAACTAGTGGCCGATAGCCCCGCCAACCCTTTATGCTATATCCTGAAAATTTCTACATTAAGTAATACATAAGTAGAAATTTGAATGCATCACACGTAAGAAGTGTAGTTGGGTGATTTATGTAGTTTTAGCGTAGGCCGAATTGTATTTATGTATCGTTATTTCGACAAATGATTCTATTAGGATTGAATTGCTAAATATCCGTTATGAGTTGATTTCCTAGGTTGGCGGTGAAACACGCAACCTCACGTTGGTATTAACGGAGACTCACACACTTCAAAATTTCATATCGAAAAAGTATTGAGTTGGAACTTATGTTTAGCGATTTTCACGAAACGTTTTGTCGGGTTTAAATATGTTTCTGACTTACGAATGTTTTTAAAATGACACTGATTTCCTCGTTTATGTACCGTTTTACTTGATATCGTGGCAATTTAGCAATATCTACGTTTAGAACGATACGATTGAGCCATTTGTCATTCTTCGAATTCTATCACATACTCTCGGTGATATGGATGCTTAGCCTAGCAATGATATCACGCCTTGTATCACCTATCTCAACCTTAGTCATTTAATACATCTAATGACTCAACCATTTACTTGGCAGATGGAGCTTGGTAGTGACGAGGTTATGGCTTGCCTCTTGAGAATTAGCATTGGTTCATTAATGCTTATTACTCATACTTGGCTGATTAAGAAGCTCTGCTCCTTATCTTCATCAAAATATCTCTTCTCTTGGCCTATGTATCAAGCCACATGTAGCCTAACTATAAACATAGGGGCAACATGAAGCAATTTTGTTGGAACACATACCCTTACTACCTTTGGACCTAATGATTTTAACCCAAAGTCATGATTACTTCTAACTTTGGTAAATTGTTCCACTTCATTGTCCACTCTTCATTAATACCATTAACTCCCCTAAGCAACTTTCAACTTTTAGTCAACTTTCGTTTTCAATACCCACGGGTAAAAGTGAATTTCCCACACACTCGAAGCATTAAAGTTTCTGCTTCAATCTTTGGGGTTCGAATGAGGTATACCATTGATTTTCACTACCTTTTATCAACGAGTCTTTTTCGTTTCTAAAGTAAACATTCGATTTTTGGTTTTGTTATTTTGAAGGGAACTAAAGCTTCGATTTTACTCAAGTCAGTTTCAACTTAAGTGAAAACTCTAAGCGCCATATTAGGGTGATCTACTTGGTGCTCTTGAATCGATTGCTTGTTGTTTGTTAGTTTAGTTCGAATTTCGATGATTAAGAATGATTAAATTTGAATAGTAGTATATGGAGTTATTAAAATTACTTGCTTCATTTTGATGATTCGATATATATCTTGAAGTGCATAAGTAAAAATTCTATGAGGTTTGCTAGCATTTTTTTATGTAAATATATTAAAAGAATAAGAATTAGCTTAATTGTTGATTGAGAGGCTAAGTGGAAAATGGTTAAGTAGTGTAAAAGTGTTGAGAACTGGCGGAAGGAACATTTCTGGAAGTTGCCGATTTTTGAAGCGGCAACTACAGGAAGTAACCGATTCTATAAATCGACAGCTTTGTTGTGAAAATAAATCAATAAACAAACATACTAGTTTATGTGTATATAATTGATTGATTTCTGATCTCTGAAGTATGTCTCCAAGGTTTTTCATTACAATGTTCAGTGGCTATGTGACGACGGAAAAGAGCCTAGTGGGTATTACAGTGTTTGTATTTTTATGATGATTTGAGTGAGAATGATGTTGAGTACCTACTGTTGAGTTCGAACATATTCATGTGCATCATTGTTTATGTGATAAATTTGAATAGTATTATGAAAATAGCTTGTCATTCACATAATGGTGGTGACAATGCCTCGCTATATGATCTGGATGCCCCTGGAGTTTCGGGATGCCCAGTTGTGTTAACGGAATGCCCCAAGGAGTGTTTTAGGATGCGTCGGGAGTTTTGGGATGCCCTGCTATGTGATCCGGATGCCCCGTGAATCGGAATGCCCGAGAGTGTTCGGGATGAGAAGTAAAAATGACAATACATGATCATGTGTATGCATATAATAGTGTTGAGAACACACAAGTTGATACTGGTGCATTGTGAAATAACATGATAACTTGCCTGCATTGTATGCACGAGAGTGTGCAATATTGTTATTGGCTCATAATAACATGTCGTTATGAAAGAAGATCATGCATACGCTCATGCACTTATGTATTGATTTGAATGAACACTGTTTGTGAATACTAGGTTGAGTAGTAATAGGAACACCTACCTTAGATTTAGAGATTCATTTCCTAGGCATCGGGTCACCCCTTATTTTTCAGATATGTTGAATGAATCATCTACCGCCACTGTCTTTCGGAGCTCCTATGCATTTCGCTTAATTTTACGAAGATGTGCTTGTACCCGATTTAGACGTAGTATATACGAAGTGCATTTCGTGGTATGGGTTGACATGGGGCTTGTAGAGTGGATACCCCAACAATATGTAGCTTGGTACGTGAACATCGACGGAAAGTTGGTTGGATCACTTAGAGGCTTTGATGGTCGTCCCGGCCTCAACGACGATAGCCCGGCGATGGTTGAAGTTGTCGATCCTTAGTCGATAGACCGATGTTTGTATGGGCAGGCTTTTGGAGTGGATGCGTATGCTGGTGGTGATAGGTGACCCTAACCCTTTCCTAGATATTATCTATTGTGTGTTTTATTTTAATGCTATGCTGTAAAAGATGTGTTTAATATTGTAAAGAAGCATATGCATATCAGTAAACTCGTGCGTTGTATGTAAGGGATGATGTGAAAATTTTATTACGCTTCCGTGTACTATTAATTAAGAAAAATATTAATAGAAATGACACGTGACGTTCTGGGGCGTCACACTTTGAACCAAATACAAATAGGAGAAATAGATAAAGAAACAAAAATAATATTAATAATTATTTATATTAGTGCCGACAGGTTTGATCTTATATACCCAAAATCGAAATCGGACTTCTCACGTGGCAAATCAACTAAATCTCAAGTATGAGTTTTGTCTAAAGTACGCAATTCATCTACCGTTACGTAGGGGCGGGCGAAACTGTAATACGGTGCGGTAAAGAAAAAATCAAAGATTAAAGATCGCTCAAGAAGTTACGTGTAATCCGAATAATTATTGTTGGTCCGCTTCTTTTGGCAATAATATACAATGTGTTTCAAACTAAAGACGCCACGTGGACATGTTGGAATTCTCTTTCGCAGTTTCCTCGTGTGAACTCGGCTCGGGTTGCTCATTAAATTCCTGTCTCTGTACCTTTCGTTAGGGTTTGGTGGGGGCAGAGGGACCAAAAGCCACCGGCCAAAGAGTAATGCCGGTGTCCCCATCTCGTGATCGAGCGGCGACTCTCGCTCCTCGTCCCACGCAAGCCGCAGCCCGCACCGCCCGATCTCATCTCCAATTCTTGTGCTCGACCTAAATGCATGAATCGGTAATGAATGTGCAAGAATCTTTATGGACCAAAAGAGAAAATAGATGAATGTAACGCAAGGAACCTCAATGTCCTCCTCCCCAAATTGTCGCGGGGACGACCGGAAGAACCCGGCGATACATAAGCACGACTTACCCTACGAGGGCTCCGTTTGAGTACTTCTTTTCGAATGCTTTGGCCTACGTGAAACTGGCTCGACGAGCTAGATCTATGCCGGAAGAAAGTGCGAAGATACTTCGATTTCATTGTCTTATTGGTCCGTTATTATTATTCTTTTGAACTAGTTTGTGATTAGATTTAATTTTGTATTCGGTTACTTTTAATTTACAATATATCGGTGTATGCTGCCTCTTTGTACTTGAGTTGGCAATTTAACCCATCTTCGACTGGACTTTAAATGAATAGAGTAGCACACTTGTTAAATAAAATAGAGTAGGGATATCTATAAAAAATGCACTTTTGGGAGTTTGATTCTTGCGGAAAAGAGGCTAATTAGTATGTAAATTCTAATTATGTACATCTATAATCACAAAATCAATATGCGAAAGAATTATTTTAAGATTCCAATCAATTTAAGCCACTTTTGAGACTCTGTTTATTTCGACTAGTGTCACATCTTACTTCCCTTTTATTTGCTTTGTAATATGGAGAAGTGTCTACATGCTCGACACACGTGTGCAGAGATAGCTGGAAAAGGAGTTTCTCATAATTCTATTAGAAGAGTCAAATGTTTTTACGATAATTCTCGGCATAAGAGTAGAGATCTTATGACCCCAAAATTCATGGACTGCCCTAAAAGCGACAAATTTTTAAAAAGTTTTGGGAAAATGCAATTGCATTCGCGATGCACCGTAAAGACCTTTTAACTCAAGGTAGGTTCCTGAGAGGTATCTCGGAACACTAGTATATTTTTCTGCCGCACTTACCCTTGCTGAATTTTCATAATTTTCAAAATGTCATTGCCTCGGGGTACGCCGTCGCCGAGCAAAGGGCTCTCCTGGGGCGCTACCCCGGCGACCCGAAACCTCGCCTAGGGGTCACGCCATCCCGAGCATAGTCTCCTAGGTTCGCGCTACCCCGGTGACCCGGGCGAACGTCACCGCTAGATGTAGCTCGTTGATTTTTTTAGGTTTTTTTAAGGCCATTTATAAAGTGTCACTTTTGCAAATACCATTTAAACTAAAGTCGTCTCCCAATGTACATTTGAATTATGATTTACAAAATACTACTTGTATTACAAAAAAAAACCAGTTTAACCGTGAGTCATTTGCATTTTCCATATACTTTTCCTAAAAGCCGAATCAAAGGCATCCATGGTTAGATTATACGCAAGCCTTGATGACACGGGACGAAAATTTTAGTAGATTTTGATTAGTTAATTTCGTTATCCTTTGTTGATTTAAGCAAATAGGTCGAATATTAGGAGTTTTGATTCAATCATGTAGTATTATTTTTTCAGATATTTAAGATTTAGTAGCCTATATTTTCTATTTCATTAGTTTATTTTGTTTTTTACAAGTTTAACTTAGATCCTCGTTAGAGTATTCTAGATATAGATACGCATTGTTTTCTTGTAAGGCCATTTTAGAATTATGAGAGTGTTTTTCATGAATTTGATTACTAAAATAATCCTAAACTTATTGCAATTATGCCAATTCAATCTTTTTTTTTTTTTTGCTTATTAAGTCCTAAACCTTTTTTAATTATGCAAATTCAGTCCACTATGTGCCTAAATAGTTGTTGAGAATCTGGAAATTCTTCTGATGTTGGATAAGAAACATTAGAATTGGAAGGCTCATAAAATTTTTTTAATAAATTTTTAATATTTTATATATATATTAAATTGTTTTTAATTATTTTTTTTGTCTCACCCTCGCTTAGTGGCCGGCAAGGGTTCACGGCCCTCGCTAGTAGCGATGAGGGTAGCGAGCCCTCGCTCGTAGTTAGACAAGGACTGGAACCCTCACCTAGCAACCAGCAGAGGTCGCCGGCCCTAACTCAAAAAAAAATAAAGACAAAAAAATTATCTAAAAAATAAATAAAAATTTAAATTTTGAAGAATGTAAAAATATTATTAATAATTTGCTACACCAGCGCAGATCAATTAAAAAGATTGAATTGATACCATGATAAAAGGTTTAGGGCTGAGGAAATTTTTTTTTTTTTTTTTGGGTAATTTTTTCCTCTTTACGTTTGTGAGTGCAATTACCCATGGATTTGTCAATCGATATCGTTGCGACACTACACGGGTACGAACGACCCGTCCTGCCCTAAAAGTTAGGGGACCCAGGCTTTGTGCCCGTCGTCTCGAGCCATCACAAAGGACCAGAAGGTGGGGCCCGCTCTGTAGGAATTGCGCCTGGTGTCGTCGAATCGCGACACGTGCCGGCGACGCCGCTCGTGTGGGACATCACAGGCGTCTGATCTGGTGGAGAGAGAGAGAGAGAGAGAGAGAGAGAATGATGACGTGTGCATGCACCCCCTGGTGCATGTTACTCCGTACTCCGGAGGCGGTGTTTCACATGTGCATTCTTTTATTGCTGTTATTCTATTTTTTTCGTCTCATCAGTCCCTCGTTAACTGATAAAGTTGACAATTGGGCAGATCCGTATCCGGTCGGGCCATTGGACCGGGCTTAAATTACGGGTCAGGTGATCTTCTTGTTACATGACTTTTTTTTAAATTACGGGTCAGGTGATCTTCTTGTTACATGACTTGGTAGAGGGAAAAGTATAAAAAAAGCCCTAAATCTATTGTATTAGTGTCAATTCAGTCTTAAATTTTTTAGTATCAATTCAATCTTAAACGTTTTGTATTGGTGCAAATTAAGTTCTAAACCTTTTACATTAGTGCCAATTTAATCCTAAATATTTTACATTTATGTCAATTGAGCCAATTGGATCAATTTTGATCGGAAATCACTAACGTGGACTTCAATTATCCTACGTGGCATGGTTAGCGCTAACGTGGATATTTTTTTAATATATTTTTTAATATTTTATATAATTTTTAAAAATATTTTTATAAAAACCAAAAAATGCTATATTAGAATAATATTGAAAAAGTTCAAGTTAGCGCTAGACGTGCCATGTAGGAAAATCGATGTCCACATTAGTGATTTTCTACCAAAATTGGTCATTTTAACTCAATTGGCATAAATATAAAAAATTTAGGACAGAATTGACACAAATGCAAAAGGTTTAGGACCGAATTAGCACCAATAAAAGGTTTAGGACTTAATTGACATCAATGTAAAAGGTTTAGGACTGAATTGGCACTAAAAAAGGTTTAGGACGAATTGACACTAATGCAATAGGTTTATGATTTTTTTGACACTTCTCCCACTTGATAAAGGTAAATGGTTTTAGGTCAGTCCTTAAACTTTTCCGTAGGAATCCCTTTCCTAATTTTTATAACTTGAAACCAATCATGCATATCTCAAAATCTGAAACTTAAAATTTAGCCTGTCAATTGGTTCTAGGGTCTACACAAAAAGTGGCCAATTTCTTCTTTTTCGTTTCGTTTCATTTTTTTCTTTTTCTTTTCGTTTTATTTTTAGTTAATAAAAAATAAAGTGAACGCAATAACAAAAATCGTCATTTTTTAATACTAACAATTCATAAAAGAAGAATACGTAAAATAGAATTAACAATAAAAAGGTTAAAATATGTAACCACGATTCAGTGCTCACCCAAGAATTGGGAATCAAACCACACAATACGGTTTTGCTTTCTTTTTTTTTTTAAACCGAGAACCGAACAACGCAATAACGGTTTTCGCTTTTTTTGGAATTGAGAACCGAACTGGTAGCCTTGAAATCGGACCGATTTCTATGGCCGGTTTGGTTTGCTTATCGATTTCAACCTAAACTCACGCTCCCCCATAGTAACTAATTTAGCTTTCCATACATAGGGCAAATATTTAATTATCCAAAAAGTCATGAACTTATTTAATCTTAAAATTTTCAATTTGGACTTTAATTTTAAACCTTTTGATGGTTTGTCAATTTGGTTCTTCGGGCCAAATTTATGTGAGTACGGCTGTCTTACGTGGCAAAGTTCATGCTAATGCGAACAATTTTTACAATTTCATCAAAGTTATCTCTTTTTTTTTTACTTTGCTTTTCTCTTCTTCACTGTACCATTTCTCTTCCCCGAAAAGCTAGTGGGGTCGTCATGGACTCGACGATGGCCGACGAGCTTCATCAGATCTATATGAGATGAGGGTTGGGGCACCCTCGCCACTCACCATGCACATATCTAGCAAGAGTCGCTGGCCATCGTTGAGACCCCAATGACCCTTGTTAGCCCTTAAGGGAAGAAGAACATTAAAAAGAAAAGAAAAGAAAAGAAAAATTACAAACATATCTTAGAACTTTTAAAATATATATACAAACTATCCATGTCGAAATGATCGTGTCACGTTGGATGGCTATAGTCTATGCCATGGATTTCTTGTAAAAATGGATTAGAAGTACTAAATTGGCAAATCGTCAAAAAGGGTCGGGGATATGTCAACCTGAAAAGTTTATGATTAAATTAGCCTTTTGTCGTAAAAGGTTTACACTTTAATTATTACTAGTCGCAATACAATATGCACCATTTATTTATTAGCACCAATTAACATGTTCACATTGTATTTCATCGCTTTATTAGAAACACAATACGAGTATTAAAGGCCGATTCGACGATAGGGTTGATCGTAATAGACCGACGAATCGAGAAGCGCCTGCACCAGTTGGATTGGTCCGATTTCTAGAGGCTTCAATCCGGTTCCCAATTCCACCTAAATATCTTTTATTTATTAATTTATTTATGTTTTAAGTATAAACATAAAATTAATTTAGCCTCATTCGTTTACCCTTCCTCACATCACATCTTATAATATTGTTAATTAAGGGGGATGGACGTGCCAAACACTTATAGCAAGTCATTCACTCACATTGTGCCTCCCGATCGATGTGAGGCACTGAAGAGAGAAGTTTATAGCAAGTTAATTTTTCTTTATATTATCTCTTTATTGTCCCACATCACATCGATTAAGAGATACAATGAGAGAGAATAACTTGCTATGAGATGACATGTATAACTCAATTATTTTAGTCTTTGATTGGTTTCTTTGGACAGACTGGGATCAAACGGCCGGTTCCAAGCACCTTTGGTCCAGTCCTCGATTCCCGAAACTTGGACCAACCCGGATCATGCTCACCCCTATTATGTTTCAAATTTTATGATTGAAAATACCAATTCATTATAAAATACTTTACTTCCAATAGCCTTTGTGGGGGCAAAATATTGACAAACAAAAAAATATATATTTTGTAATTTCTACGGCTCATAAAAAATTGACAAAAACTTTTTGAATAACGAGAGTGGAGCGATTTAGCATGCGGTAACCGCACAGCTAGTAGAAGTTACGCCGCAATCACACATGTAGTAGGCGATGACAGGACGACCCTGGCTTAGGTGATCTACGTCAATCTCGATGGAAGTAGACCATGAAATTGGTCAAGATCAACATTGAGAAGACTTTGAAACTTATTTCAACACTCTGGAGAGAACATTTGAAAAATTGAAAAGTTAGGGTTCAACTTGCTACACGTTTCAAAATCAGAGAGTACAATATGAATCGCTATTCGTTATTAGACAGATTTACCCTCCTCCGTAAGAGACCAAATTAGTCGCGTGACGAGCTTATAATTGGAGCTTCAATTGAGAAATGATCGAAGCCAATGCTAGACGAGACATCACAATTGATTTCAAAACTTTAGTGAGGACATTGTGAAAATCAAAAAGCGAAAGGGCAAGTTGCAACCAAGATCGAAATTGAGGAGGAGAATGTAATTAGTCCATGGAAAGTATTAAAAAAAAAAAAAAAATTCTAAGAATAATTTCTGAAACCTAATTAGATAACAAATAAAAAGATCAATCTTTAAGATAATGATCTAAAAACCGCAAAAATCCCAAAACAAGGAAAGATAAATCAATTCATAAATCCATGATCAATTGTTACGCCATAACACACTTGCCGTGTGAGCGCCGAATTACTAGAATTTTTTCTTTTGATCACTGTTTAATATTTAAACATAAAAGTACTTTTATTGTCCACAAATATGTTTAGACATATAGAGTGCGTTTGGTTTAACTTTTTCAAAGCCCTTTGAAAAAAAAAATGGGGCGTTTGACAACCATTCTCAAGAGGTTTTGAGATGAAAGCTAGCCTTGAAAAGGCCGAAAGCTCAATCTTGGTATTGAGCTTTCAGCATTTAGCAAAATGCTAATCGAGGATTTTTTTCTTTCAAAACTACCCTCACCAACTCTTTCAAATTCCGATTTTGCCCCTCATCTTCTTTACTAAAAAATTTTTAAAAAGGAAAATCAAACCCTAGGGATAAGGCCGATGGCAAACCAGATTTTGGCGCCGACGGCCGTCGAGTGACCCCTAGCGAGGCCGCTTGGGTGTCGCAACCTTAGGCTTTGTTGCCGGGGTTGCATGAACCAAGCGATGGCCATTGGGGGTTGCGTGGCCCAGGCGACCATTGCCAGGGATCACGCAACCCTAGGTGGCCCACGTTATGGGTCGCCCGACGGTGCTAGATCCGACCTGCCGGCGGCCTTAGCCCCTGGTTTGATTTTTTTTAAATTTTTTGTTTTTATTTGAAAAAGAAACATCGTTGGAAAGCCCCTTTGCAATTTTTTTTTATTTTAACCAAAGACTAATTAGCCCAAAGTTGCTTTTCAAAACATTTTTACCAACACATCATTTCTATTTTCTCAAAACCCCTCGGCCAAAGGTATTTACATTTCCGAAAATCCATTTCAAAAGCCGAATCAAACTCACCACATTGTGGTTGATTGCGAAAGCGGCTTCGATTAACTAATTATTCAAATCGAAGCTTAAAAAAGATTTGGCAATGGCTTTCCATTTTTGGCCATCCCGAAGCTAAAATGTTCGCCCACCATGGAAACATCACTTGGCCATGCCCCCCCCCATGCTCGATTTGTTGAAGCAAGACAAGTCCATGTGGGAAGACGATCTCTCTTTAATTTCTTTCTATTTTTTCCTATTTTTTTTCTAATTTTTTTTTTTTTGGCTTTGTGATGTGGGAAGAAAAGGGAGTCTGAAAACAAAAAGAGCGCCCGGAACAGGAAAAAGAAAAAGAAAAAGAAAAAGGCGGAGGATAAAAAGAGAGGAAGAAAGAAACAAAGAAGGAAAGCGAAGTGTGACTGAGCGAGAGAAGCAGCATCCGGCAAAAACACACACAGACTCTCTCTCTCTCTCTCTCTCTCCAGTCGATGGCGTGACTTTGCCTTTTGCTTTTTCTCTTGCCAGGAATCTTTTGACAATGCCCCTCCTCCAGATCACCCACAAAAAAAAAACAAAAAAAAGAGCCAAAAAGCTAAAAATGAAAAAAGAAAAAAAATGAAAAAAATATACTGAAAAGAGGAAAGGAAAAAGTGGGGAAACATTTCAATGTGAGCGCTCTCTTTTCTTTCCTTTTCTTTTCTTTCGGATCCATCTAAGTGTGTCGCATTTGATCTTGCAATATTGTCTCATCCGTAGATGAAACTTCGAAGCTAATCCACCCTATTAAAACTTGTCATTCACCGAGCTTTGATAATTCTTGATTTTTCTTCCGGGCTAATGAGGTGCATGACCGACCCATCATTGCTTTTTTCTTTAATGTTTTATGTGATCGATGAACTTTTAATTTTTTTTTTTTTTAACTTGATCCTCGAGCTTTCAAACATCTCGCCGATGCAGCCTTACGGTGAAGTGTGTTGGTGTGCCTCTTTTGACATGGAGTGTAGCGTGAACGTTTATCGAGTATAAATAATGACGTGGATTGCCATGTCAATCTATCGAGCCATTAAATCTTTTATTTTTTTCCCTTTCGAGTCGATGTGACGAAAGGTATATGGACACACACGACCAACATGGAAGCCGCGTGCGACTTCGACATTATAGCTCGAGATTACAATCTCATCAAGCAAAGAATGTTAGAATACGTAATGGAAGGGCTATATTGAATGTCTTAAAGTGTCGCCTTCTTTTGCACACACGCAATGCGTGTACACATTTGCTAGTTCGATTTGCTATCTCACTAACCGTAGAATTCGAGCTATTTGGAAGTCAAACTTCGGTGTTGGATAATTGCAAAGATAATGCAGTATGATCGAGTTATTCACGATTGAGAAATAAATTAACTCCGAATTGTCGCACAAAACCATGTTCAACTCAACAATCATGCTCCAATAAAATCGAGGATACGTGCACCTAAAGTCCTAAGGCATGTCGTGAAAGTGCAATTTAGTCTTTAAATTTTTGAAAAGTGCGATTGGATTTTAAGGCTCGTAAGATTGGTGCGATCGAGTTCATCTGTTAGTTCTGTTTGATTTGATGAACGGACAATGTCTGCATAGATTTTTTTGTTTTTTTTTATAAATATATTCTAAAAAAACAGAAAGGGAAAAAGAGAACAGAAAAAGGATAGCGATTTGAAAAGATTATACGAAAAAGAGTGGGAAATCAAAACCGGACTCGAGGAATAACGCTCCGGGCGGAGAGCTACCTTAATCCCTGAGGGCGGATAGACCAAACCCGGATTCCAAACAGGGGGCCCCCTGGGAGCCTACGAAGGTGCTAGGACTGACCTCGGGGAAAGGGGAAGGAACGGTAGGGGTAGAAGTGGGATTTCACCTCAGCGGGCGCCCCGAGAAGAGGAGAAAAAGCGCCCTGGAGAAAATGAACTCTCGCTTACACCCCACCCCCCATAAAGAGAGAGAGAGAGAGAGAGTGTGTATTTTTCTCCTGTCTTCATTGAAGTCCCGCTTTTAATAAACCATAGAATCATTGATGATAAACTTTCCCCCCTTTTTTTTTTTTTTTCCAAAAATGAAAAAAAAAAAATAGAAATACACAAATACGACGAGTCCTCCTTTCAATAAGGAGGCTAATTAGTGTTCGGGACGGCTTTCTCGCACCACGGCAGGCCCGCCTCTTCGAGGCGATCTCAAGGGTCTATTTTCCCTCGCCGGCCTGACGGTGTTATCCTTCATTTGGGCGCCCCTCCGACCAAAGGCTTTCGCGCTCGTGATCACAACGACGAGAGGAGCCAACCCCTGTCGCCATTTGAACGATCCATCGTATCATTGCGGCGGTATAAATATGGTGTACCGAGAAATCTTTTTCTCATTGCTGTACTTTGAGTGCGGACACCTAAGAAAAGCTTTCGGCACTTTTTCCATGAAAATAGCAAAAGGTATATTTACTCTTTTATTTGCCCTCACGATTCCTCTTTCTCTTTATTATTTTTACTATTTAATTATAACTCGACTTTGTTAAAATTTCTTTTAAAATAATAAGACAATTTTAAGATTCTCTCGTGTCAGTGAAAACGCAAAAGCTTATGTCGTGTATATATATATATATATATATGTATTTAGGAGATCTAATAATAATAATAATAATTTATCATTATTATTATTATTGAGAAAAAATAAATGCTTGCTTTATCCTTTGGTAATAATAATAATGGCAAGTTTTAAACAAGGAAAATGAATAAGAAGGTTAATGGGGATTATTAATGAAATGTTAATTTGAGGTGTAATTCAGGATAAAGATGCTATATATATATATTAAAAAAAGGGAGAAAAAGATGAGTTAATTTTCTCTCTCTATATCTCTCTCTTTAATTAACCCGTTGCTTCTCTATCATTATTTTGACATTCGCTTTTTCTGTTTGCCCCGCCCCTTCACTGTCCTGTCCGTTGGAGCCCCGAACAGTTGACACACACGCGCACACTCTCTCTCTAAAAAGCTAAAACCACCCCCCCGCCCGCCCCTCACCTTCTTCTTCTTCTTCTTCTTCGCTCTGAGATTTCTCTCCCTCTCTATCAAAGCTCTTTCTCTCTCTTGCTTGCTCTGCCCGTGCTCTCTCAGAAACCCAAAAAGGAGCTTGAACATGAGCTGCGGTGGAGTGGGGACCAAGCACCACCGCCGGTTATGAATCCCACGACGGAGCCTCCTCCACTGCCACAGCTCCAGCCGCCGCAGCCCCCCCTGCCCCACCGCCCCTCCACCTCCTGCGACCGCCACCCCGAAGAGCACTTCACCGGCTTCTGCCCCTCATGCCTCTGCGAGCGCCTCGCCGTCTTGGAACCCTCAACCTCCTCCTCCTCCTCCTCCGCCCGCAAGCCCCCCTTCCTCCTCCGCCGCCGCCTCTGCCCTTAAGGCCATCTTCAAGCCCCCTCCTCCTCCTCCTCCTCCTCCTCGAAGCCCCCGGCTCCGTCGTCCGCCTCGGCCTTCCTGCCGGAGCTCCGGCGCACGAAGTCGTTCTCTGCTTCGAAGAACGAGGGTTTCTTCTCCGGCATTTTCGAGCCGCAGCGCAAGTCCTGCGACGTCAGGGTTCGGAACACGCTCTGGTCGCTGTTCAGCCTCGACGACGAGCGCAACCCCTCGAAGCGGGACTCGACTCGCAGCAGCAATTCGGAGGCTGCCCAGGCCAAGAACTTGGGCTCGTCGGCTGTCCGGGGTCCGGTTCTCGAGTCCAAAGAAGAGGACGAAGAAGCAGGAAGCGATTATTTGCAGAGCAAGGAATACATCGTTCAGCAAGACCAAGAGGAAGACGAAGTGGGCGAGATTAGGGCTTGGGAAGAGCCCAATGTAGCACCTGCTGTTGTTGACAACAGAGTGCAGGAGATTGTTGAAGAAGAAGAAGAAGAAGGAGAAGAGGAGGAGGAGGAGGAGGAGGAGCAAGTAGAAATTGAAGAAATAGCAGAGCCTGAGCTCCAAGTAGTGCCAGAGGAAGAGGTAAAGACCATGAAAGATCACATAGATCTCGATTCTCAAGCTAAGAAATCTTCCGGGAGAGACTTCAAGGAGATCGCGGGAAGCTTCTGGTCTGCTGCTTCGGTCTTCAGCAAGAAATGGCAGAAATGGAGGCGGAAGCAGAAGATGAAGAAGCGAGACAACGGTAGTGGCTCCGCCACATTGCCCGTGGAGAAGCCCATCGGCCGCCAATTCCGAGAAACCCAGTCCGAGATCGCCGATTATGGGTTCGGCCGGAGATCCTGCGACACCGACCCCAGGTTCTCGCTCGATGCGGCCCGCATTTCCTTTGACGCTGCACGGATGTCGTTCGACGACCCGAGATATTCATTCGACGAGCCGAGGGCCTCGTGGGATGGGTACTTGATTGGGAGGTCCTTCCCGCGGATGCCCACGATGGTATCCGTCGTGGAGGACTCTCCGGTGCACGTCTCGAGGACCGACACCCAGATTCCAGTGGAGGAGCCAGTGAATTGTATCAATGAGGGAGAGTCTCTCCCTGGCGGATCGGCACAGACCCGCGATTACTACTTGGACTCGTCTTCTCGGAGGAGAAAGAGCCTCGACCGGTCGAATTCCATCAGGAAGACGGCGGCCGCGGTGGTGGCGGAGATCGATGAGTTGAAGTCTGGTAAGAATGCGAAAGTCTCCCCTGCAACTGCTGATTTATTCCAAGGGAGCAAACCAGTTGTTGGGGATCGAGAGTCGAGGGATTCAATCTCCAATTCGAACTCCCTGAGAGACGATTGCTCGGACATGTTCGATCTTGCATTTAGGGACAATGCGTCCATTGTGAACAATGGCGACCAAAAGGGGTCGAAGAAATCGAGGAGATGGGGCAAGGGTTGGAGCATTTGGGGGTTTATACACAGGAGAGGAGGGAACAAGGATGAGAACGACGATAGGTACAGCAGATCGAACGGGGTCGAGAGGTCGTTCTCCGAGTCGTGGCCGGAGCTGCGAGGCGAGCATAACGGGGACTTCCGGGGCGGTTTCAATCGTAAGGTGTTTAGGAGCAACAGCAGCGTGAGCTGCAGGAACTCGTCCTACAACCATCTTGTTGGCGGGTCTTTTGGGAGCATCCGAAAGACCCTGTTCGAGACGAACGGGCACAACGGCAAGAAGAAGCGGGACGAGTTTGTCCTGGAGCGGAACCGCAGCGCTAGGTACTCGCCGAACAACCTCGACAACGGGCTGCTGAGGTTTTACTTGACTCCGCTGCGGGGGAGCCGGAGGAGCGGCGGCGGGTCGGGGAAGAGCAGGGCTAATCAGGCCCATTCCATTGCAAGAAGCGTTCTGAGATTGTACTGAATTGAGCTGGGGGAAGAAAAGAAAGATTGTCTTCTCCATAAGGCAGTCCCCCTTTTTTGGTTAGTGGTGTTAAAATTTTTGCTTCATTTGTTGTGTAAACCTCACCCTCCAACACATGCCTGAGCTCTGTGTCTTGTTCTTGGTGGTTGGTTAAGGTAAAAGGAAGAAGAAACAAGAGAAAGCACCCTAAAGATTGTTGCTTTGTTGCTATTCCTGTGATCAGCGTGCTTCCTTCAGTTGAAATAATCAAAATTCTTAAGTCTTTACTCTTTCTGAATTTCCTAATCATGCTTTACAATCTTCTTGTGGAATGATTGCCGGTGAACTTATCCCCTTTACCAGAAAAGGGGTAGACATGAAGAATATGAGTTCGGATGTGTTCAAGATGTTACATGCTGTCTGTGTTGGAGACAAGATTGGTTTGGTCCTGTCTCTTTCGGGGTAAGAGCGTTGTCTTACTCAAGAAGCAGAACCACAGCAGAGGAGCGTGGTGGTGGGATGACTGGTGAAGTTGGGCGTGGCTTCAATAATCGATGAATGAGGTTTTTGTCATCTTATGCGTGTTTTGATTGAGTACTCCAAAGAAAAATTGTCGGATCATTCCCACCTGGTTTATGCAATTTGTCTCAGAATAAGCCCTGTGCAAGAAAGGGACACTGCCCATTTTGTTTTGCCTTGTTCCCTTTTGGATCTTTCTTTATTCAATCTGCGACAGCATTTGACACGGCACTGTGTATAGCAACTCTGTTTTTACATCTCCTCTGTTCACCAACCTCAACAAGACGGTGTCAGCGACTCTGGGATTGTGCTAGCTGCCGGCGAGAATTTGATTCTTTACCGCAGGAATGGGGGGGGCAAGCATGTTCGGTGAAACATGAAGAGGAGGAATGAACAGGGGGCCAGGTAATAACCGGGTACTACCTATGTTTTGGTCTTGAGGTTGTAATTCTTTACCCCTCGCTCGACTCGCTACTCGATCGGAGCTTGATTCGTCTGATTTACAGGGGAAGTTTCGGTTGAACTCAAACTCGGGTTTGTTTCGGAATTCGAATGCTTAGAGACATGTTCAAGAAACGTAGCTTTTTGTTGTGTCCATTTAGTTTAATCAGTCGATCGTAGGCTACTCAAGTAAAATATCTTCTTTATATTGATCGGTAGTGTTACGGGAGGTCAGCACATTGCATCTTATGTGATTATTGTCGTGGGAGAATTCCAAAAATTCCCTTGTAACGGCGTTGATTTCTTAATGGTTCCCATGTTTCACAATGAAAATCGTTAATTTGAGCAAGATCGTTAATTATTTCTGACAATAAGATCTTCTCATAATGATGTGTGGATCTATGGTTGAGACTCTACTTGAGAGTACTATTGGAAAAGTATTTTCCTTTAAAAAATGGAAGGTGGCAAACTTGACAGTTTAGATCTTATCGGTTATTTTTTACCACAAGATCTTCTAATCAATGAATACTTTATATAAATACCCCGAGCGAGACAACTCTGTCCCAATGAACTCACTGATTCCAATGTTGGTAGAATTTAAGGGAGGTTCACGACCATGTGTCCGTCATGTGCACTTCTTGCCCCTTTCTCGAGCGCATTTCGGTAAGAAAATTTCGGGATAAGGATATTATAAGTGTCAAAAGTTTCGGATCGGTCACTTTAGTGCCAAAATTTTTCGCCGACTCACTTAAGTGCCAAATCGATGAAAAACTAATCACTTAAGTGCCTTTGACGATAAATTTTAGCTAGAAGTCTTACTTGGCCTTTTTTAATTAAGTATTAACGTCTATGTGGTTTTTTTTTTATATTTTTTTTTATATATATATATATTTATATATATATTTTTTTATATTACGTGGCTATCTTAATAAGATGGTTATTCAAACGTGGCTTTTTCTTAAAAATATATCCAACGTGGAATTGATGAACTCCTTTTCTTCAACCTACTTTCTCTCTCTTCTCTTCCATCTGCAGCCATCGTCACCAGCCTTCACACCTCCTCCCGTCGTCGCCCCTGTAACAAAAGTGGAGTCACCGGCCGGTGCTACATCCAGGCCGACAATGCCGCAGGTCCAAGTCGAGCCGCCCCTCTGTTGTCTTGCTATCCATGACCGATGCCTCCAAATTTTGGGCGACCGAATTCTAAATCTGGAGATTTCTTCACTCGCGGTCATGGCTCTAGATCTATATGAGTAATTCTAGCTTGCCCGTCGCTCGCAACCATGGTCCAAGTCTAGTCGCCCCTCGTTATGTCGCAAGCATTCTCGAAGCTTCGCATTCTTCACCCCCCACTGATTCTCCTTCTCTACTAGGGCTGAATATAATGGATCGATTGAATCGAGAACCACTCGGTCCTAGCTGAAGTGATCGGGCTGATCCGGTTCTCGGTTTCATAAATTTGGAACCGATTACGGTTGGTCTTGCTCCGGGGAGAAGCGGACCGACCGGACCGCACCGAATAAATTTTCTTTTAAATTTCCTAATTGTGAAAACTAAGCTCTGAACCTAAGATGCTTATGATATTTTTATGACTTTCAAGTTTAGCGACAATGCATTACAATTAATAAGAGATGGTCCGGTGAATATAGAAAAATTTGATGACAAATCACCCAAAAAAAAAATGCGACCTCATGACCATCCGGTCGATTCCCTATCCTTGAAACCGGGAACCGATCGTCTCGGTCTTGTTCCCCGTTCCATGATGGGACCAAGTTGGACCTAACCGAACAGAGAATCAATCACCCATAATCGGTCCTTGAAATTGAGAATCGATCCTCTCGGTCCCTGTTCCCGGTTCCATGATGAGAGCATATCGGACTTGACTGGATAGGGAACCGATCACGTCTAGTCTCTACCACTTCGATTCTCAAGCAATTGATACCGTCTCTCTTCCTCCAAGATAATCCATGGACGAGGCATCGTTGTGGACAAAGGTACCGATGTGGATGAGTCGTCGTCCATGGCCGACCACCGCCATCCGGATCTAGCGGTCGACCATCACTATCCAGCCCCAAATCCTAAACACAATATTAGGGTTCTCGTAATCCACGAATTAGGATTTGAAATTGGGGCAAACATGTTTAGGGACGTAGTTTGTGCTATGTATGATTTCGGCATCCCAAAATGTTAAATTGGACAGTTTTTGCAACTTTTTTAGATTCTATGATTTTTTGCATAAATTTTTGTACATTCAAATTTTTTTCTTTTCTCCACTGCAATCCTTGTCGACCACTCTAGATGAGCAGTGAAAAAGAAAGAAAGAAAAAAAATTCTGAAAATTTCAAAAATTATAAAAATTGCCCACGTCAATGCCGGCCATACTATGTAGGACTTGGAGCGCTAATTGGACCGCAATATCATCGATTTCCAGTCAAAAGTAACTAGAAGGAGTAGATTGGATTATCGTAAGACTAAATTAATCAAGTTAAAAGTTTAGGACGAAATTGGCCACCGTTCAATAGTTATAAGAATTTTTGAACAATTTTCCCATTCGTCGGTAACTTTTTTCGGTTAATGGCTTGATGTGATAAATGTATGCTCCACTGAATCCTCCGTGACGGAAATTTTTAAGTTTCAATGACGAAGTTTGTCCAATGCGTATGTTGAGAGGACTTACTGGATAACCAAATAAAGACACTACAAGTTTTAAAACATCAATTTTTCTCGTGTTGTACATCATGGATACCCCGAAAAAGAATCTCTCTCTTAGTTAATCACACAAAATGAAACAAGTTCCTCATAGCAATCCTCGATGTAACCATTGATATTAAGTCTTGTCGTTCGCCAAACTCAATGGAAGCACCATATTGGTCGAGGAAAAAGTGTCCAAAAAGTCATAAACATATTACATTAGTGTCAATTCAGTCCTAAATTTTTTTTATGTCAATTCAATCATAAATTTTTTACATTGATGTCAATTCAATCATAAAATTTTTATTGGTGCCAATTGAGTTCTAAACCTTTTGAGTTGGTGCCAATTCAATCCAAAGACTTTTTGCATTTATACAAATTGAGTTAATCCGGTCAATTTTGACCTAAAACCGCTAACATCGACGTCAATTGTCCTACGTGGTATGGTTGGCACTAACGTGGACATTTTTTTAAACATTATTTAAATTATTTTAAATAATTTTTAATGATTTTTTAAAAATTATATAAAATATTTAAAAATATTATTAAAAATATCCACGTTAGCGCCGGCCGTTCCACTTAGGGCAATCGATATCCACGTCAGCAATTTTTAATCAAAATTGATCGAATTAACTCAATTTGTATTGATGCAAAAAGTCTTATGACCGAATTGGCACAAACTCAAAAGGTTTAGAAATTAATTGGTACTAATAAAAGGTTTAGAACTAAATGGGCACAAATGTAAAAAGTTTAAGATTGAATTGACAACAAAAAAGTTTATGATTGAATTGGCATAAATACAATAGGTTTAAGATTTTTTTTTGACATTTTTTCCGGTCGGTCGAGCTAAATCTACTTTTTGCACGTTTGCAAGGCCAAGGAAAAGAGGGAATTCTAACTTTTTCAAGTGCATCTTGCGATGGGTTTGGTCAGAGCGATTTTGGCCACAAATCTCGCTCAATCTTTCGAGAGGAAATTTTTGACCAGAAAAGTCGGAGAGAAAGGGGAAAAAAGGAACAAATCCCCACTAATAATACAAGGGAGGGAGGCTCAAGTCCCATTAGCTGAACCAGACCAAAACCAACGTAATCATCAAAAAAACCCTTCTTTATCTCCCTTTTGTTTTAACCTTGAAGAGGTGTGTGTGTGTTTTTTTTTTCCCCCAAAGGAATCGAAAGAGACCCATTAAACAACAACATGTAATGATTTGTTGGGCCTTGGAGATTTACTTTGTTCCCACTTTCTCCGAGCATGGGAGATCTCCATTATCAAGATCTCGCCTCCAAAGTCAAAAGGCGGTGCATGGCGAAGGCGCAAACAGATCAATGTAATGTTAAACGATAAAGAAAAGGAGGAAGAAGAAGAAGAAGAACAGGAGAAACGACGACGCATTGGCGCGTCGTTTTTGACAGCTAAAGAGAGAGAGAGAGAGAGAGAGAGAGAGAGGGGAGAGAGAGAGAGAGATGCTTATAAGTGATCTTGAAGAAAAGAAGATAAAGGAGGGAGGAAAAAGAGACACAAGACACATTGGCATGTCTAAATTCGATGAGGAATGGAAAACAGGCAGGGAGAGACCATAAGTCAACTATTATACACCAAAAGCTTTGCGCCTCGAGGGACATGGACAGATGGATTGGGGTTGGCTTTTTGATTTTGTCTTTTGGACATCCCTATGTTGGGGTACGAGGTCAAGCGTCCATATTGGAGCTGAAACTTCTCATGCTCTTCTTCTTTTGGACAGCTAGTTTTGGAGTTTAGAAGAAGACAAGGGTGCTGTTTGGACTTTAATGGGGGAGAATCTAGCAAGTTGTTTGGGCATAACTAGAGTGAGATCTGGTCTAGGGTTTGTAAGGAAATAGTAAAATGATGCGCACTTTCGCATGTGCGCATCAAGAGAGGAGTTAGTGTGACGGAGAGAGCACTCCCAATAGTCTCTCATTTAAGGGAGTGTAAAAAATTGCATAGTTAGTTTTAGGTTTTGCTAAATTGAGCAAGTGGAGAGAAGGGAGCGTATGATCATTCGCTCACGACATGACTCGAACTTGTGATTTCATGAAAGAGAGTGCGACCCTTTTATCACTAGGCTAGTACTGGCTAAAATTTTGAGTGTATCGGTAGTTTTTGTCCATGTAACAACTTGATGTGAAGCGAGGGAGCAGACGATCATGAATAAGTGTATTAACCCTTGAGAAAGTGCAATAATCTGATTTAAGACTAGTTTGCTTACCCATTTCATAATTTGTAAAGGCAAGTGCTCATCCAATATGAACAAAGACACTAGCTATTCACTCTTACAAGCATCTCACTAGTCTAGTGACTCTTTAAGGAAAATTCTTATTTCTATTTTTCATGAAATCGGAAGTTCGAATCCCTGAAGTCGATAGAGACTAACCGCCTGTTTACCAACTCTAAGTGGAATTAGAAATATTAATCCTCGTAGAGGCATCCGAGATACAAGTGGCGATAAATCCTAATAAGGAGTTAATCATAGTGATATATTCTACAACTTTTGCCATTGGATGAGGATGATGAGATACCGTTCAAACAAAGCTCCAAATTGAAATTGATCACGCATGGACCATTGGACCTCGTGACCCAAGAACGTGGGGAAAAGCCTGGGTGATGGAGAGAGCCTGGGTTTCTAATCAGGCCCATCTGTCTAGTTGGGCTAAAGCTTGGGCCTAGCTCAGCTCCCTATCTTGCAGAGTTAACAGTTGGCTCCCATCTGTTTTGAAAATCTATGGATTCCATTGTGGTTGGAGTTCTAAGTTATGAAATCTTTGCATTTCAATTATTCTTTTAAAAGGGTTAAATCATTACAAATTTCAAACTAGTACTTTTATGATACATATACCTCAAACTAATTTTTGTCTCACAAAAAATCCCAAATTAGTGCCCTTAATCCAAATTTATCATCCGTTAAAATACATAAATGTTAGCACCCGAGGATTTTTCATATTGAATCTGTCATTCTCCACGTTAGATCCATTTTGCAGTCATTTGCCACATTTTTTAATGGAATATTGCAGGGAATGCTAATGGAAGGTAGATTTGGGTGATGGGCACTAGCTTGATTTCTTTTTAACATGAAAATAAGTTTGGGGGTAAATGTGTAATAAATACCGGATCGAGAATTTTAAAGGTATTAACCCTTTTTCAAATAGGTTTTACTTTATTGAGATTTACTTTTTTTGACTTTTCAAATGATTTTGCAGTGATAATTTTTAACATCTTGAATTGTTACCCCATCAAAACATTTAGCCCACAAAAATCTTCATTACACGCAAACTCCCAAAGGATATCCTATGATACATTTATCCCTAAACTAATCTTCATCTCACAAATATCTCCAAACCGGTAATCCCTGATCCAAATGAACTCTTCGTGACAATGAATACATATCGACACATGTATTGTTTACATTGGATTTGCTGGTCTCCACTAGAGGTGTCAATATGGGTCTTTATCCCACTTTTTAACCTATTTTTGTTCACTTGGATCACATATGGGATTAGTATATTAAAACAAATGGCCAAATATGGGTTTATGCTTGTCAAACCTATTCAAATATGAATTTTAACTCAACTCATTTTTAGTCCATGGCCTGCAGCTTCCCAAGCATTACTGTAAATGGGCCTCAATTATATTAGTTTATATTTTATATTTTTCATTTTTCTATAAGTAAAAAAATAAAGAAAAAATTTAAAAAAAGTAAAAACTGTTTTGGAATGCCGCGTCGCCTCTCGCCGCCGCCGCCGGTGCTATTGCCCCCGCCAACCACTACTAATCCCAACACTGCCTGCAAAAGCAATTCATCAACAGAGCGCAGAATCTTTCCTAACCAGAAATCGTCAAGAAAAAATTGCACATTCCTATCCCCTGAAACCATGATTCACAACAGAAAACAGGAAAAAAAAAAACGACGTGAGGACAGGAGAATATACGGACCAAGCGTAAACTGAAGTGGAACACAACGTCCGATGCTCCGCGAGCTCAAATCACATGACCAATCAGCTTACCCATGTACATATAATCTTTGGAAATATCCACAATCGGCGTCCACAGGTTCCTCCCCAGATTAAAGAACGTAAGAAGCGCAAAAGGAGCCCTAACCCAGATCATCAGAAACCATGAAGCCAGTACCGTGTCCCGCCCGCCTAAATTCCTACAGAAAAGAACAATGGACAAAAACTATTCGAGATCTTGTGGTGGGAACGAAGATGAAGCCTACCTCCTCGGAGCAGAGAGAGAGAGAGAGTACGATAGTTCGAGGAGGCAGCAGGTGGAGGGGCCGGGCAGCGGGTAGTGGTTGGCGGCGGTGGGCGGCAGGCATTGGTGGCGGGCAGTCGCAGGTATTGGTCGGCCGGCGGCGAGTAATAATCAAAATTTATTTTTATATAAAAATAAAAAAGTTTAATTTTTTTAAAAAAATGAACTTTTTTTCAATTGCAAGAAAGTATTTTAGCAATATCATTTTTCTTAATAAATTATAAGAAATAAATATTCCATGATTTGATCAAATATAGAAGTTTTTAAATAATACGAGTTGGGTCGGGTATGGTATGGATCGTTAAAATTTATCTTGTATGAAAATGGGTCAAAACGGATTAAATGAGTCAATATAGGTCGGATCATATTTGACCCGATCTAAATCCGACCCCAACTCACCCGTTTGACATCTCTAATCTCCTCGTCGGATCTATCGTGTAGTCATCTCATCATATGTGTTGACACGTATAAATGTGAATGAGATATTCAAAATATATGTTTGGATGTCAGTTCATGACCGTTAATAGTGACAATTTTATTGACTACATTCTGAATTATATCGGTTCGAGTATCCTCTCGTGAATTACTATTTATAATATGTGCCTGCCAAACTGTCAAGTGATTGATCGAATTGCTTCATTTTTTTATCCCTCAGCAAATGCATTCTTCTTTCCGCACCATTTTCTCAAGAAATCCATTTTTAAAAGCCTAAGATACTTTGCACTTTGTTAATCCTAAAAGTGTGCTCAAAAAAAAATACATTCCTAAACCGCATCTCCAAGCTTCTCAACAATCTCAACTATTGATGAGTCCTCTCAATATTTGTTCAAAAAAAAATAAAATGAATCCTCTCGATCTTCCAAACAGATGACATCCACATAGATTAACAATCCGGATGATTGACCTGGCTTACAAGTGTAAGGATGGACATAAAGTCTATCTGTCAAGAACACACATATACAATGCAAATGCATATAGGAATTGAAATCTTTCTGAAATCGAATCGGTGACAAATTTTCTTGAATACAATTTGATGGGTTTTATGGGTTATGGGTGGGCCGCCATGTTGGGCTACCCCAGCCCAAACCCATAGGCTGCACGAAGGTAGCTACTTGCTCTTTCTCACCGTTCTTTTAAGTCCGTTCTTCCTACGACGTTCTTAATGTACTGAGAAGAAAGAACAGAGGAAAACAGACGTTGATTTGGCTTCTCTCCCAAAAGATGAGAACATAGGGCGAACTCTCTCAAGGCTGTTTTGAACATTTAATCTGTGGAAATCAAGGTACGTTCTGTTGCGTGGTGTACTCTTTTTCGACCAATGATTCAAAAGATTATGGGCATGTTTTCCGTGTTTTCTCGTGTATTGTTTTGGAATCCGTTTCCAACACAATCGGCTGTAAAAAATTACTTGACATCCAATTGGCAAAATGAAAATGATGGTCTTTTGTTTTGGTTTGGCTTGTGGGTGGTGATGACTTCGTTTTACTCTTAACTAGTATTGATAGTGCAATAGTGAAGATCTTTTTAACGTAAGCAGTATCTATTTCTCAAATTCAACATTCTGGTCACATGGGTGGTGGTGCTCTTTTGGTAATGGCTAGAGGATTGCTGACGCTGGTTTCTCCTTCCTTCCAATACTTAATTTGAAAAAAGAAAGAAGAGTTTCACGAGGGTGGTACACTTTTGGTAATTGCTAGAGGATTACTGATGTCGGTTCGGTTCGGTCCGGTCCGGGCATTTCCAGGTTCGGGCTGTCCGTCTTACTCACTCCTAAGTTGTATGGCACCTACTTTACAAACAATTGATTTAGTGCAAAAAAATTTCAAAGTTGTTTATTTAAGTGATTTCTATAATTCCCTTGTCTACGCGGTATTTATTTTTAAAAGCGGAAGGTGGGTTACGTTTGTTTTTGTTTTTTTTGGGTGGTGTCGTCCCCTACTTCTTCTCCCTTCTCCCCTTTCACTTGCCACTCTTCAAGTGCCCTCACTATGGATCGCACGGCTAGCTAAGAAACGTTCCCTTTGGACATCGCCCTATGCTTGATGCGATTGTCATGGAGGTGCCATTCTAGCGAGCGAAATCACACTCGAGGTTCGCAAGAGTTCAAGTTAATCGTTGAAACTAGCCATGTAAGACACTTTCCTTAAAGCAATATCACGAGCGAAGCCAATAAAAGAACTTGAATGAACGATTCTTAAAAGGTTTTATACGATAATCTTGTATAACCTTCTAATATAAGGGATTTCGAGACTGTCTGATATAAATTGTTGTAGTCTCAATCGTGAAAAGAGGGGGTGTTTTTATAAGGTGTTTAAAAAACACATTCAAAGTCGCAAAAGCTTACAATAGTTCTTAAGAAGCCATTTTACCCAACTTTAAGGTACTCCCGTTTTTTTAATAGGTAGAGACAATGACACAAAAGGTCCTAAAACTTATTCAACTTAGCACTTAAGTGCTAAAACATTTTTTTTTCATGCATGCAAATCTTAAAACTTAAACCATTTCAGGATTGTTGCAACTGTCTTTCTAGAGGTTTTCTCTTGGGAGAAGTGGGATAAGAAGAGTTTAGAAGTATTATCCAAAGGCGGGCCAATGACCCTCGATTAGACGTGGGCTCTCCCAAGCCCATAACTCATGTGACGTTCGTCTCATTTTTGAATTTTTGATTTACCTTGAGGGATTTTCGGAGTCGCCACTAGTCTTTCGGGGTCAACTGGAAACCAAACGAGATACATGAATTTTGTCACTTTTTCTATGCAACAGAAGTTTTAACTAAGTTTGGGAACTTGATTAGGCCAATCGTTTAATTAGGGCCCTTTCGGTATTTGTAACTTTGGTGGGATTGTCCAATTACGTGATCAAACATTTTTCTACCACTTATGAACGCTAAAGGTCTTTTTCATGTCGTTATGTGTTCATGCAACTCTTTTTTTTTTTTTTGTGTGGAATTTTTTATGCTCCTGAGGGTTATCCAAACCATTTTAGAAAGGCATAGAACAACCAATTTATTGGAGATGAAAGATCGAAACAACCGAGTATTGAAAAGCTTAAAATAGAATTGCCGAAATGAAAACCCGATACTTGTCAGGCGAGAGAATTACATCGCTTTATTATCAAGCCCCGGGACGGCAGCCCCATGAGCGACAATCAGATCAAATCCAATTCGTTGTATAAAGGATCAATCTACAAAAACTAGATTATAACAAAGATACTCCCTAAAATTCCTAAACTATATGAATAGTAACAAAGCGACACTAAGCTAAATCTAATACTAAGATCTAATTATCTGGTCAAGACCTGTTTCTAACTATTTTCTGATTTTTTTAAATTTAAATTTAAATTATTTAATTTTTGTACATAAAAAATGATAATTTTTTTTATTATTTCGAAAATCGGGACTTGGGTCATGCCGTCGCGCCCGGTCTGAATGCAGGTCTCACCTAGACTCCTCGGGTCTAGGCTATGGAAACAATTCGGGCCTTTATACCCGGCACTCCTTCAAAATAAGGTCAAACCAAGCTCAATCTGCCAAATGGAATTCAACCCAAAACTCTTCTAAATCAACCTCAATCCAGGTTATATCTAATCCAAAATCAAGTCAAATTCTCTAAAAACCGAGGCTAACCCAAACTTTTCTATCATGATTAAGCCCAAGTTCAGTAAACCCATAAAAACCTAAAGTTCATTAAACATAACTAAGCCCACCTTGTTATTTCTTTTTATCTAACTATATGTCCTTTCCTCTATGTCGTCTCTATCGTCTTCCTTTTCAAGCGTACCAAGAACATCCAAAACCAAATCAACCTCAGCCCAGGTATACCTAATCTTCATTTTCAAGAGTGTCAAAGTAAAGTTCATTTGAGAAAGAAAAATATCCTTCTTCCATCCTTTAAAAATAATCGATTATCTTTCTGGGGTTGTCTAATATGAAGTAATTGGAGTTCCATCTAGTGGCGACACTAAGACATATCGAACTCTGGTTAGTGACCTTTGAACTCTTAATGTTAGATTAGAATGTTTTAGCTCTCCTCGGAGACTCTTATCACATACCTAACCACGCTTCAAAAACGTGAAATAGAGTCACATACCACAATCAAGCCCTTTTTTACAATCAAGCTGAATATATATGATGTAACCGCATGTGTAAAAATATCCCAATCTAAGAACGATAGCATACCCCTCTGATTTTTTTTTTCCAAATAGCCAATGGAAACATCATTTCAATAACCATTATCTATGATAATTGTGGAAACTTTATTTTTTATTCCCCACCTGCAGATGTATTTCTTAAGCATTTTCCCAATCTCCATGCTCTTGTGACTAGACGTCACAACAAAGTTGATGATTCTTTTATGTTACTTCTAGTTTTCATCCAAAAAAATGTGTAGGGAGACACATTGGTTATCTATGTATTAGTTGTGTGTGCAATCCTAGAATTCACAAAACCAAAGTAATTCTTCAAATTAGTTGTTTCACTAAAATACAAATTCATGCAACCTCTAGCTACTCTAAATTGTGACATTGTAACTTAGTGACAAAATCATGAAAGCTGACACGCTCAACCAAGGAAAAAGTTGCTCATAAACCATGATCAATTGAACAAGCATGTGAATACAATGATCTTCATCAAACTTCCACGTCATTAAGAATCATGGACAATGCTAGTGACAAGGGAATTGAATAAAATTGTTGTTTATCAAACTTGAAGTTGCATTAAAAAATCATCAACTTTAAGGGTTAGGAGATAAGGGACAATTCTTAAAATATGCATCTATTAGTGGGTAATAGAAAACATGTCCACAATCACCGTGGGTAATGTTAGTTCAAATGATGCTACCATTAATGCTTTGAAAGAAAAAAAGAATTCGCAAAATAGGTTATTGATTTTAGATGGTGATGTTTTACACCGCATATGCACGACTCTCAATTTAAAGTTGATTGCAAGAGATGCCTTAATCGAGGTACGTAATTCTATTGCACGTATTTGAAACATGGCTATGTATGCGAGAGAGTCTCCCATGAGAGTTAAAACATTTCAATCTAGTAGTGATAGTTAAGGATTAGATGTGTCTTGATGTTGCCACTAGAGGAAGCTCCACTTACTCATGTTATATGCTGAGTTAAGGAAAGCTTTTGAAAGGATGGAAGAAGAGGTTCTATCTTTTCTGAAATGAGCTTCACTTTGATAATCCTACAAATGAAAATTGAGAAAATGTCATTGTATTTTCCAACTTTTGGAAAAGGTTTTACGATTTTAGCGACTTTGTATATTACTTCAAATGATTAATTTAATGAGATAGCTTTTTCGTATAAACATTTCAAAGATGTGATGAATAATTTGGATCGTAAGCCTAAAGCTATGGGCATGAAAATAAAAGAGAAATTTGAAAAGTGTTATGAAAGTTTGAAAAAAGTAAATGTGATGATGTTGATTATAGTTGTGACACATTCTACAATAAAGTTGAATTATGTGAAGTACTTTTTATGTACAAGTTTATGATGATGATAGTAAGAAAATTGGAGACGTATAATTAGGTGAAGAATGTTTTGGAGTGTTTATTTAAATTATTAGAAATCTTCTCTTGGCTCTAGTGACCAAAATTAGGGAGAAAAAATGCGAATACTTGCGGCGGTGGTTGCAATGCTGATGGCGATAGTTGTAACATCGAGGATGATCCCAAAGTTTGGTGGAAAAACTTCTTATATGTGTTGACCCTCCCTTCGGACCCTCGATCCGAAGAACGGGCTAATGGATTGCCAATGGGCCCCACTAGAAAATGTGGTCGGGGTTTTCCCGTCGTGGGCCCTCCTAGGCCCATACCAAATTGGAGTGGGAGTTGATGTTTTCTTAAGAAAATTTGATGATAAAAGTCGATTGGGTTCGACGTTAGTGTGGTTGGGTGGCATGTGCAATGTATGCATGCATTTGGAGTCACCACCGATCTTTCTTGGAAGGTAGACCGGAAACCTTAGCGAGCGATTGGGAGAGATCGCTCGGTTCTACGGAACAAGAGATTTTAGATTCGAGAACTTAATTACGTTGGTGGTGTTACCAATGCCCTTTCGGTGAGTGATTATCCTAACTAAGATTTCATACAAGCGCGAATTTCGAGTGAGGTAAGTTCGAATTGGGCTTCCATGTAGATCAAAAGACTAATCCTATCAATCACAATCAATGCAATGAAAGCGCAATCAAGTGTACAAATAAAGAATGTCAATATAAATCAAGGGGTCCCTAATATAGCCTTAAAAGCTTAGAGAATGGATGATTACAATTCAAGGGTAGTTTGGGAAAATTTGGACACGAATTGCTAGAAGGGCAAAATCATCATTTTCGAAAAGATCGAGGGTCAAAATACCGGAAATATGTCTTGGTCGAGTTAATCGTGTCTATTTTCTATTTTTTTGGGATTTTTTGAAAATTTTCAGAAAATTTTTAATTTTTTTGAAATTTTTTATGATTTTTTTGATTTTTTTAAATTATTAAAATAATTTTTAGGACGGGGTCAATCCCGTCCGCGCCTCTCGGGCTCCCAACCTGGATTGTAATTGTCCAAATCGGCCTAAAACGACGTAGTTTTGGATTTTTTTTTTTGATTTTTTTAATGAATTTTCAAATTATCGAGAAAACCCTCATCGGACGCTCAAGGATGTGCCACGTGGCTTCTCCCTGGTGCGTCGATCTTATTTTATTAAAATGATTTAAAAAAAAACGATTCGACGGCTCTCATAGAGCCACATTGCACAATGACATCCATTGGATTCATTTTATATTATTACCGAAAATCAATTATAATATCTGAAAATTTTTTTTTATTTTCTTTGAAAATGCCGAATCGAGACACGTGGCAAGCCCACGGCCGTCGGATCCGGCTCTTTTATATTTCAGAAATGGGGCCCACTTGCCGACGTGGCTGCCCTTGTGGCACGCCACGCCGGCGCCGATTGGTCAACATTCGTTGATCGGTCAACCCCCTTTTCTAGGGAAGATGACCGTCGCCGGAGATTCTCACCGGCGCCTTGCCGAAAAGTAGAATCGACGTCAAAAGGCCACCGAAACACTATGAAATTAACACCAATCCAACGCCCTTAACTCCTACATTAACATACAACTAAAATCCAGACAAAACAACGGCCGGAACCCGACCAAACCACCGGTCATAGAGCCGTCTCCCGCGAGGTATTTCCACGATTTTGTTTTTGCTCAAAACTCGATTCCAAACCCTTAGGCAACATCCGAAGGGGACATAGAGACTTACCTAAGCTCTGTTTGAGCTCGACGACCACCTTGGAGGACGCCTGGTGAGCTCTCGGCTCAAATCGGGAACCATGGGAGTTTTGAACACCATTTTTGAGGGAGTTCGATGCAAAAAGATATCATTGAGTACTTAGAGTGGGTTCTAGGACAGATTCGAAACAAGAAATAGGTATAAATAGCTCGAACGTGGCTTCGACCGAGGGCTAATATGCATAGAATATCCCGCGGGCATTTCAACAAACATATGGCATGCATTCGACAAAATGAGGTTTAGGCTGAAAAGGAATGTCCCGTAAGCGAAACCCGGAGCAAAGAAGTATCGATACACGACTAAAGAAACTCATAGCAACGTCGAAATGTGTTTGGTTCGGCTCCGTTTGACAGGAATCAAACGGAGCCGAGTTGACATAGTTGGAGTAGTGATGGAAAAATAGAGGATATAGGGCCGGAGGGTATACGGACCTGCACGATGAAACCGACGGTGATTAGAGCTTCGGCGATGACTTGTTGGATCCCTAGTAGCATGGCAAATCTCGTTTGAGTGTCGTTCTCGCTCAACTCTCCCCCACAGCCCACACTCACTCTCTGTCGTGAGTGCTCTATTTTTTTTAAGGTTGAAGCTTCGCCGAGCGCTGCTCACTCTCTTAGCTCTCTCCCTCGTTCTCTGTAGCTCTAAGTAGCTCTCTCTATCTCTCTCTAGCTCTCTCCAGCTCTCTTTTTTTTAGCGAATATAACACCACCTCCTTTGAATTCCCTCCCCCTCTTGCATACCGTACCTCTCTTGGCTGCCTCTCTTGCTCGCCACCCTCTTAACAGCCTTCGTCCCTTTTTTTTTTTTACAACCGAGGTGCCGGTTCCCATACGTCCAACCGGATGCGCAAGATGACTAAGGCGATATTTGGTGACCCTTGGATGAATGATGTCGCGTAGTTGTAGATCGAAGGGAAGGAGAGAAACGTGCGCATTTGGCTGGTTTTTGGGTTGAGTTAGAGACCCGGATCAGCCGGGTTGGTCGATTAGATCTGGATTAGCCGGGTTGGTCGGATCACCCGTAGATCCGGTCTCGCATTTTAGTTCAAATCGGGCGTCAAATAACTATTTTTGGTGAAATTAAGGCCAAAATTGGATTCTCTAGCATGTTTTCCATGTAAAATGGGCATTTTCATAAATTAATAACTTGAAATTTGACGAAACCCCCAAATTTTAAGTTAGATCCGAAAATGAATTTTCGATAATTCGAAACTCAAATGGCCAAATCAATCCAAACCAAAGCTACCATTGAATTCAGCATGATGGGAACTATAGAGTGGTGGGTTTGAATTTTCATGGGTGTCCCTAGAAAAAATATAATTTCACTTGGAACAAAACCGGGGACTAAATTGAATAATAATTGTGGAAATAAGTCCTTTTATTGGAAATTGAACAAATTGGTGGGAAAATGAACCCAATTCGATTCAAGGCCTCGAGATACCAATGTCATAGCTTATGTGATGTGAAAATTGGAAATTAAAAGACTCGAAAAGGAGTTTTTATGCTCGATTCAAGTTTACGTTTGTGAAGGAACATAGTGACCCGGATCGAATTTTTGAGTTTTAAAATAATCAATTTTGGGTTCATGGTTCTTGTGGTTTTCTTTTGTCTTTTTGAAAGATATACATACTTCACCAAAAAAAAAAAAAAAATTTAAAGAGGGAATTTAAAAAAATTGGCTATTTTTGGGTATTTGTTTGACCACGAATGGTTTTTTTTCTGATTTTTGGATATTTTTATAATAAAATAAATTTAAAAATATTAAAAATTATGAAGAATATTTTTTGTTCAAAATTGATTTTCAGGACTAGGCCAAGGCTTCCAAAGTTGATTTTGCAATTTCTATAATTGTTTTAGCTATTTTATATTAATTTTTAAAAATAAAACCGATTAAAAATCGAAGTGTCAACAATATGAGAAGAAAAGTGTCCATTGGAACAAAGAAGGGAGGAGAGAATGAAGATGAAGAATAAATAAAGGAGGAGTGAAAGATGATATAAGAAATGAATAAAGAAAAATATTTACAAATTTTTAGGAATTTAAGCAAATGACTCTAGCTATAATTGTTCATTAGAGAGTTGGTCGTGCCATGTACAATGGCATGTATTGACTATATAGCTACGTTAGAATGTCGTGACTTAAATTGAGTGGGAAGAAAGCATTGGTAAATCATGAAATAGTTTACTACTAAATTTTAATTTTTTTGACAAAATTAAAATGTTTAGGATTGAATTGATGGTAATATAAAAAGATTAGAACTAATTACATAATTTTTAGTTTATTCGGTTTTTGAGAATTTCTTACATAATAGTAGCAAATACATATCTTTGATTCACACAACAAACGAAAATGACAAAAAAGGTACAGAAAAGAAGGTTTGTCCAGTTCCCAGGTCAACCTTGGGTTCCACACCGATTTCTTAGTTCAAAAGGTTGGGCATAGACTTTGACAGGGTAAAAACTAGTTTTTCAGTCTAATTTTAGTGGTGATTGATACGAGAACCATCATATCACTTGTTTGTCTCGGATTAGTGGTGATTGATTATAGAGTGGGTGATATCGTCTGCTAGAACCAAGAGCCAACTTTGTAGTAGGGGTGAGCATGATTCCGGGGTAGAATCGGGAATTGAAGAATCAAACCTATGGTTCCGATCCGGTTCCAGGTTCTAGTGATATAGGGTCCGGTTCCCGGTTCCGCGTTTTGAGGATCCGCCGGTTCCGATTTCGGAACCCGTATTTTTAAACCCTAGTTTTTTATTTTTACTTTCTACTTTCTACTTTGTCCTTGTCGATGTTGCATTATCCATTTGACATTATGAAGCATGAGCTTGTCTAATTCAATTCTCATGGCTAAAGAACAAATTCTTTTTCGCAGATCCATTCGACTTTATATGAATGCATTCTGTTTTGATGTAAAGGGAGTTATATTGACAGGTTTTTGGGTACCCTGGAATCGGACTCGGAACGTGTGACATGGTAGGTTCCAAGTTCCAAGGTATGTAGGATAGGTTCTAGGTTCCAAAAAATGAGGAACTTGTACTAGCGGGTAGGTTCCAAGTTCCAAGTGAAACCTACCCGGAACCCGGGAACCTAAATCGCTCACCCCTACTTTGTAGCTTGACCAATTGATCGAACATCTAGGGTCAAAGCACCATCTTGATGCCCCTTTTTGGAAAGGTTAAAATTTTGATAAATTTTTTTTATTAGATTATTTTCTTTCTAATGCATATTGTTCGAGTGTAAATACCATCCTCTAATAAAGTGTAATGAGAAGCCAATTGAGTAAAAATGCAGTCTTTATTGATGCTCTTTCCATCTCTCTTGAAGATCCCAGAATTATTTCACATGGTACTAGAGCTACCAAAAGAGAGGGACTTGAATCGAAACGTTTATCTTTCTCCAATCTATAGTACTCATGCTAAAAAACTTTCCAATTTTGGTCCATGCTCAACAATGCCTATGATGGAGTTATTCGTTGCGGGACTCTCTTTCAATTGGGAGCGTGCGTAGTCTTTGTTAAGTGTTTGGGCAACTGTAAGTGCTTGAGTCCATCACACCTTCATCGAGCAGCTAAAGTTGAGCGTTGTGGGGGTGATACAATTTAGTTTGCCGCAATTCAAGTTGGGTTTCCACACAATTCTATCAAGGTTGTGTAAAAAAGATGTGTCAACTTTCCGATTATGTGTTTTTTTTATGCTTGTCAAATCCGGTGACGATGTGGATTACATTTAATTTGTCATGTAAGGTCCGGCGTACACAATTATTTTTAATTTAATTCAGTTTGATGTGTCCACATCTTTTATTTGGTGTAAGGTCCGGTTTATACGATGCTTGGTCACGGACTTTGGATGAAAGTTGCACTTATCGGATGCAAGTTGGATGTTCCTGCTTCGGGGGAGTGTTGAAGTATATTTATGGATATTGGAGATTTCCCTATTAGAGAATATTCTTAGAGATATTTTAGGGATATTATTTGATATGCGTGATTTTCTAAGATAGATAATTTCCTTGTAAGAATAGATTATTTTCTTTCCAATGCATATTGTTCAAGTGTAAATACCATCCTCTAATAAAGTGTAATGACAAGCTAATTGAGTAAAAATGTAGTCTTTATTGATTCTCTCTCCCTCTCCGTTGAAGATCACGGAATTATTTTACAATAATAAGTGCACCATTTCATTACAAAAATATTAGTTAGTCAAGTGGTGTTGTTATATAGAATGTCATGGTTCCATATTTTTATGGTTGCAAAGCTCTCATTTTCTTTTCCTAAAAGAGGCTCAAAATCGATTTAGGACCGGTTCAACTTAGGAATCAGACTGGTTGAACGTGTTTCCAAGTAGAAAAGGCGATTCTAGCCTTGGAATTGAAAACCGAACCAGTCTTGGGCCGGTTGGCCAGTTCTAGGTTTGCAGAACTGGGAACTTAATTGGTTCTCTCCGAATCAGCCTTGAACCGATCGACCCAAATCAGTTTCGGTGGAATTCCCGGGTTGAATTGGACCGGTTCTCACCCCTATTTAGGATTACTCCTCCAGTCTAATAGCAACACAACAATGTTTGTATCACGGCGGCGTTTGTAACCCACCTCACTCATAACATAGAAGTTCTGATACAAGTCAATTACTTCTCATAAATTGGTTATTTACCAGTTATGCAAGCGTCCCCGTTACTCACAACAAGCAGCAAATCAATGAACAACCCGCATAATGGAATTTACGGGACACATGAGTAAGGAATAGATGAAGAATAATGGCAGAAATATCCAGAACCAATTGAAATTATGACCTCTTGATGAACTCGTGAGGTTCACTTTCCCCATCATTCCTCAGACTCGGGCTTGTCAACGTCACTGATAATTTGCTCGGTCGATGACCTTAACTGCATTCTAATTCGTTTCGGGATGAACACATTGTAATAGTAGCTCAAGATGCTGTCCTTGCTCTTGGTCGGAATGCACTTCGACGCTTTGTCCCAGAATCTTTCCTGGTTTGCTGGCGGATTTCTTTTCATGAGCGTCTCGAACTGATGTTTTTCTCTCTTTGTCCATGTCCTTGAGACTTCCCCTCCCATGTCGTCGAATTTCCAATTCCAAAAAGCCGGCCCGAGATCAAGCTTCAGCTTGGATCTCACTTCAGACACATGCCTTTTGATGCAGTTAGCTGATCCACGTGACTTACAAGAGCACAGCTCATGCCTTCCTCGTCCAATGCTTCCCATTAGGATTTCATTTGTCCCGTCTTTGATTGGCCAAAGGACGGTGCCTGAATATTTCGTGCTTTCCGAAGTATTGTAATTGTCTTTGGCGCACGTGCCCACCCATTTGGGAACTTCTGCCTGGAATCCGGGGCCGATCGGCACCACGGTTCTTGGAGGGTACTCGTTGTCTAAGTACAATCGAGAGAACACTTGCCTTCGGACCGTCATATTCGACTCCTCACCTGCATCTGAAAGCTCATAACCATCCGCCTCACCGCTGGGATCCTCTGGAGCTTCATCTCGGGAAGACATGTCTTGTTGATGACTCCACGAGTTTGAGCCATTAGGGACTGATCCATCTATGACAACTGATGGAGAAACAAGGTCCACAGTTGATGGAGCAGAGTAAGAGTTAGTTTGCTTTTCTTGATAGCCTTGTATGCTGGTGGACACACCAGTTGATGAAATGCATGAGTTGTGGACAGTTTGCTCATCCAAACTGTCGCCAATGATGTCGCGAAAATTGGTTACGCAGGACAGAGTTACAACCAATTTCTTGACATCGTGGTGAATGTTTTTCTCTAGTGCCTGTCCATGGTCTAGTGAAGACTCTCCACTTTCTAAGGACTGGTCGAGTTTTCGTTTCTTCTGAAGATGGATGGAGAAGATTCGTATGCCAACTTTTTTTGTTTTGAACAATAATTGCTAAACGTCTAAGCTGGATAAAAATGTAAACAAGCAGCAACCACATGTGGAGATAATCATAACAATGTTTCTAATCTAATTGGTTGGTTGGTTGGACAAAAATTCACAACTAGGTAACTATTACCCCACAATTAGAAACCCTAACTGCTCCCCCTCTCTCTCTCTCTATATATATATATATATATATATATATATATATATATGCTGCGGCTAGGGGTGTGCAACCATACTGAATTTACTCGGAAATCGAACCGGACCACATGAATCGGTTACTATTCAAATCGGTCCGGGTACATTTTCTAATTTTAGGGAACTGGTTGGAACTAGTTTGATTTTTTGGTTCCAAGTGAAGATCCCGCGGGAATCGACTCGATTTGGAATTGGTTTTTAGCTACTGTTAAAAAAACCTAGTCTTGCTTGCCTCTTTTTTTGTTGGGTTGTAATTTCTATTGCTTATATTAGGGATTGTTGCTTTTGGCGGATAGTGATTTTCATTATTCATCTTTTACTTTGAATTGTTTCATTGCTATACATATTAGTTTGCTGAAAAAAAATGAAATCAGAAAAAGAAATAAAAAACCAGATCTAAAAAATAGAGTAGGTTCCAAAATAGATTCTAAAACAAAAAGGGCAAACCAGTTATAAGAAGGTAGGTTTCAAGTTTTAGGTCTGGAATCTATCCAACCGGACCATGCTCATCCCTAGCCGTAGCTGTGTTGTTGTCAACCTAACCCTATTTATATATTATGCAAATGGGATAAGGACAGCACAAGTGCCATAATTTTCATCGGACACTCCATAACTTTTTTTTTGATCAAATTCACCATGCTCGGTAAAAACGCTTACCCAAGTAACGCAAATCGACGTGACATAGCACTAACAACTTTATGGTACTCAAGTGATCAATTGAAAAGTTAGGAGAAAAGGTTATGGCACTCAAGTGCACGCTATATATAAGTTATGACAGCAAGTGAGCGCCGTACGGAAGTTCTGGCACTTGTGGTGTTCTTATCTCTTCTGCAAATTAGAAGAGTCGTTTGCAAAAAAGAAGGAGTAAGAGGACAAATTAAAAGACTCGTTCACTGTGATGTACCAGTAGATTCGAACTTCGACATTATAATCAACCCAACAGCAAGGTCATTGATCACATACCTGGAGTAGTAGTTGTTCTGTACAGCGGAAAGTAGACACGTTAGAAGCCAAGGGAAACTTGATGGTGGCGTCGTCCATCCGTTCGATAAATCTGAAAAAAACTAATGCATATTTTAGCACCAAAATCGAAGTGGTGAGTACTTTCAGTAGAGTATAGTGAAAATCTAGTACAGAAGTAAGTACCAAATCAATACTTAAAGTTCTGGCCATGGGTCGATTGAATTCTTAACGTTTAAATGTATCTAAATTACGACGTTCAAGCCAATTGGAAAAATGCGCTAGAAGTACTAATGTTTATGTATGCAATGGGAAACAGAGAGAGAGGATACTATAAGTTCTAAAACTTTTGAACAGTTTGTGGAGAAAATTTATGGTCAATAATACAGTGCCCTTTTAGGGTAAGGTTAACACGTGGCAATTTGTTGGATACATAAACAAAACACAGTTGAGAATAATGCGGAAGACAAATTTGAGGAGGAATTACGGTATAATTCGATGAATAGAATAGAGTACATGACGAGCCTATTAATAAGCTTTATTAGAAGACTATAGAAGGAAATGAAATCAGATATGCATAATCAAAATAGATATAGAAAATCAGAGGAAATATCCTAAATATCACTATAAGATATCTTAATATCTTTAAGGTCACCTTGAGTTCAAATCAATGTCTAACAGTGCTTTAACACGCTGCATGACATCAGGCTTGGTGGATTTGTAGCGAGGCGGTGTTGGCATGTACCTGATTTGGTTCATAGGGTGATGAGTCTAGTAGTGGTGTCGACTTCTTGAAACACGAAGTAAACATCAAGAATCGGATGCATTTGAGCTGAATAGCATGCATCCTTTAAGGTTGACTTTGTTGTCGATATAGTAACTTGACAAAAGGGCCGATATAGTTGGCGTGGCTATAAGAAGCAGAACAAGCCAAGCACTGCTGATCAAAGGTTACTCTGCATCAAAAAATACCTCCATAGAAAAGAAAAGCTCGAACTAACGTGGTAATATGACTGCTATGGCACTTACTAAGGCGGAATGAACCACTTAGATGAACACTGTCGAGTAGTGGGGATGAGTTTATTTTTGCTACAGGTGCATGTGGTCACGGGGTGCAAGTTGAGCATGATAGAAGCACAAGAAAAGGAGGCTCTGATACCAAATTGAGAATAATGCGGAAGATAGCTTTGAGGCGGAATGACTATATAATTTGATGTATACAAAAGAGTACATGGGAGCCAATTTATAGGCTTTATTAGAGGACTATCTAAGGAAATCAAATTAGATATACATAATTAAAATAGATATAGAAAATCAGAGATGCATAATCATAATAGATATGTAAACTCAGAAAAAATATCCTAAATATTAGTATAAGATATCTTAATATCTTTAACAAACAACATGTTAGGAGGGCCTAGAACGAGATTGCAAACCAATCAATCAATCTCTCTCTCAAAAGTTGGGACAGTTGTGCTGCTGAAGGACGTTGTTACTACCGCAACTACTGTAGGATAAGTTTGATTTTATAATGCCGTGCTGGTTTTCCGATGAGCTAAATTGCTGATGATACTCGATTATAAGTTTCCGAAACTAATTTTGACATGGCGCATCGATTTGAAGCTTCTACTATCATACTTATTATGAAATATAAACGATTCCTTAACCATTTGATTGGGGGGAGAGAGAGAGAGATGAGTGTTTGGATTTGAGAGAAAGACAGGTGATGGAGACACCATTGGAGACAATAGACCCACATACTTAGTTTGGATTTCTTAGCCAGTATAGGATTACATATGATAAAATAAGGAATCCAAGAATTTTGCTATATCCTATTTAATGTTTGGTGAATCACGGTAATATAGTTAGTTATTTTCACATTCTATCCTTTTGATTGTTTAGTAAGAACTGCATATTAGTGTAAATGCACAAACAAAAATGTCAAGAATCCCTCACGATTTGCTGCTAAAGAAACTAGAACTACATAAACAAGACAACCTCTAGTTATTGATTTGTGATTATTGTACGATTTAAACCTTATGCAACAAAAAGATCATTGTAGCATTCTAAAGTCACAGAGTTGATTATGAGAAGAAATGTAAACTGT
This sequence comes from Rhodamnia rubescens, assembly GCA_021437795.1. Classification (NCBI taxonomy): domain Eukaryota; kingdom Viridiplantae; phylum Streptophyta; class Magnoliopsida; order Myrtales; family Myrtaceae; genus Rhodamnia; species Rhodamnia rubescens. The sequence continues at coordinate 2,774,573 of JAILYA010000024.1, forward strand.
CTAAGGAGAATACTAGGTCTAGTAACAAAGAGAAAGAACAATCACTCACCTTTACGATTCAAAAAGTACAGTGGTTCGACTCTCTCACCGCTTTCGTGAAGTTTTGACATGAATCATAGAGTTATAGAGGAGAAGGAGCATTGATTTTTCGTTGCTTTTATGAAGTTTTGACATAAACTAGAGCGCTAAAGAGGAGAAGGAGCTTCAACTCTCTTGCCACTTTCGTCATGCCTCGATGTGAACTAGGGATTTATGGGGGAGTTGTGAAGCTTCATCATGAGTTGGAGCCATGGAGAAAGAGAAAAAGAGGATATATGTTTTTTTTTTCCAGAAAATAGCTTTTATATTACTGAAAATAATAAATCCTATCCACCTTTATCCCACAATGGAGACCGGGGGTGGTGATCGCGGCTAGTAGTGGGCGGCGGCCGGTGGAGGTTGTTGGTCGGCAATGGCGGTGGTCGGTGGTTTGCAGCGGCCGCCGGAGGTCGGCAATGATCGTGAGTGGCAATGGTTGGCGGTCAACAAAGGTCGACGGTGGTTGGTGGAGAAAAGGCGGTTGGCGGGTGGTGGAGAAAAGGCGATTTGCTGGCCGTGGTGGGCGGCGACAGGCCGAGGTCCGGGGTGGGCAGCGGTGGGCGATGGTTGGCGGTTGGCGGTGGTTGTGGGTAGCGATAGGCAATGGTCGGTGGAGGTTAGCGGTGGTTGGCGGTAGGGGTTGGTCGGTGGCGAAAGGTTGCCAACGGTGGTGGGCGATGGTTAGCAGTGGGTGGAGGCGGAGGTTAGCGGAGGCGGGCATGGTGGAAAAGAGCGTGAGGGTGTAACGAAAAGAGATTGAGGGGGAAGCACTTCTTGAGTTGAAAATCAAGTTTTTTAAACTTCTCAAATTGGGGGGAAAACAACTACGAAGTGAAAATACACTTCGAAAAAAAAAAATTTACCAAATGGATTTTACTTTAGAAGTTACATTATCAAATGGATTTATGCTCTAGAAGCACTTTTGGAGCATAAATTCACTTTCGTAAATGTTACCATGCGCACCTTAATTATCATTCGGATTCCGTGTTTATCCTTGAAGTCAATTATTTCATTTAAATTGTTAAGTTCTTGATAACCAAAACGTGATCTAACGAGAATATTATCGTATCGTTAATTTGAGGACTTGATTGAGATTGATACTACAAAAAATCCCAAATTAATACACTCGCACTATACATACTTCAAGGTTTATGTTTAGAAAAACTCCCGAACTAGTATCTTGTGTCACATTTATGTGATGGTAAATGTGGCCCTAATATACCAGTTTAGGGTAAATGTAGAACAAATGTACTAGTTTGGAATTTCTTGGGTAAATGTGGTATGTGTTGACACATAAATTTTGATTTCCAAAAATTCATAAAATGAGAATTGATCATAGTTCTTGCAAAAAAATAATTCCTCATACATTGCATATTTATTTTACGTCGGTCATTGCATTTAAGCTAAAGGTGAGTCGAGTTGAGCGTAATTTGACAGGTCGTTGGACCGGGTTCAATATGGATTTTTTCAACTTGAGCATAAGGGGTGTGCCTAATGGACCTATTTCTTGAACACAATTCTATTCGTTCAAGCTTGTTTTAATCATTAAGGCTTTCAATTAAATGTTCGTTATTTAGAAAAGCCTTAGTTTGAGCTTGAGAAATTAAGATGAACCCATATTTTAATTTGGATGGGTCATGAATGTGGATGTGCCGAATTTTTCACTATAATTTTGATCCAATTTGATCGAAAATCAGCCCATTTTTACTTGATTATGGAAGGCCTCTAGTTGACTACCAGTTTTATTAATTAAGTTCTAATTGAGCCCATAGAAGCATAAGAACTTCGGCCATCTCTCATTCCCCCATCAAGTGGTCGAATACACTAGTGTCCTAGTGCCATTAGGACTCTTCAAAATTTCAGTTTAATTCTGAATTTTATTTGTTTGAGAGGCCTATCTTGAGCAAGAGTTTTATCGAATTGGGAAACTTATTTAGCTAGAGTTCTAGTAAATATGCAATTTTATCCGACTCTTCAAGAGAACTCCTATTCCTACTAGGATTATCGGGTCTAGCTCTATATATACAAGGGCTCGCTTGCGTTCACTTGAGAGTTAAAAGAAAGGTTCTACGAGTTCAACTATTCTAGACGTTGGAGAAAGTCCTCAACCGACGGAGCCCCGATCATGCGCACGTGATCAAGCTCCATTGTTTGTCGTCGAAGGGTCAGTCGTCCTCCTCTGCACGTGGTGTGGCCTCATTGTCCAGCACTGTTCTCAGCTGTCCAGCAGCTCCTTCGGTGTTCCAGCTCGGTCTTGGAGTTGCCACAGCCCACCAATCACTGCCTGTGCCCGAAGCCACAACCACCGATCGAGAATCAACCTGCTTTGCTCGAGACCCTCTGCTGTCCACCTCTGTTCAGCAGTAAAGCGAGGTTGATCGGCCCCTGACTTGGCGTTATTTGGAGCTCTAATTGTCTTGTTATTTGTGCTAGACTTCCCGAAAAAGTTAGGCGGCAAATCAAGCTCGGATAGGTGCGTTCTTGGACAAATTTTTCATACTGTGCGTGCGTGGAAACTGCTTTGAAAAAGGTATATATTTCTCGCTTTTGGTTGCAATCCATTGTGTGTTAACTTCATAACATACATATATGATCGTATAGTTTGATGAATGTATATGGATTTGTGATCAAGATGTGAAAAATTGAGTCTTCTTCATAGTAAAATTGAAAATCGCAGATTATTGGCATGAAATTCTGTCTTCTTGAACAAGTTGGACTAAAAAAGAAAAATCAGAACTTTCTACGAATTGATGGAATTCTACATGCATATATGTTTTCACGGTTGAAATTGACATGTGAAATTAATTCCCTTGTGGTGATGATCTCCTGGAAGTTGAGCGTTGTGGGTGAACTATTGATTCTTATAATATTGTAATTCTTGGTCGATTTGCCTTTTTGCTCGTGGATGACCTGTACTCCAAAATTTTGTCCATGATTGTCTGCTTGATATCATCCTCGTTTATTTGATGTTATAGATTAGGTTTGTTAGCTCCGAATCTTATCTGATCATTGGGAATGGTTAAATTAGATAACGTCGAATTTGTCACGGATAATATTTTGCGGCGAACGCTTATCTTTAACATTTGAGTTGGTTGGGTGAACCGCTATGTTCTTACCTTATCTTATCTCTGGTGAATTTTCTGAACATATTTGATTAGAGATAGGGTTTGGTTGGATTGAATGTCTATATGATTTTTTAGAATTATCCAAAATTAATTTGTTTTCAAATCTCAAAGATAATATTCTTGAATTAAAATTGAATTAAATTTTGGATGAGGAAAGGTGGACCCCAACTTCATAGCTTCGGCTATCCCTCTAAATTTTCGAAAGGTGGACCTCAATGGATTCATTTTATTTTATTTTTATTGTGCTTGTTTGCTTTTGATTGTTACAAAATTTGCACATCTTTAAACAAAAATGCCCATAATATATGCTCCCATGTGCCTAGACCCTTCGGAAAAAGTTAAATCACACGCTTTAACCGTGATCTCATGGAATGGGATGATGATTTAGTATAAAATTTCGTGTTCTTTTCTTTTGGCAAAAGGGACGTTGTTTTTTTATACAATTATCCACATACTTGGCTTGGATCTTCGAGGATGTAGTGGATAAAAATTCTTCTCTAACCCGGATCTTTGGGGATGAGTGAATTTTTTTTTGAAAAAATTGGAAATCAAAAGGTATATTATGGGCATTTTTGTTTATTTTTGTTCAAATTTTTGATTACTTCTTCTTTAGTTTCATTTTTGCCAAAAATCCAAAAAAATACAAAAAAATCATTCTTTTTTGGCGCATAATATATGGTCTCATGTCACATTTTTCCAAAATAAAAAATCGATTCACAATCGATCAATCAAAAAAAGGATTTTTTTCATGAAAATTGGTACCGAAATAGCATTAATTTTTTAAATTAATGTAATCAAGTCCCCGAACTCATTTTCTCTAGTTTGTAGAGATAAAATAGTTCTTATGCTATTTTATATAGGTTTTTAATCAACCTACCGTAAATGATTCGTGGCGGCTCCAATCAAATAATTTTTCATGAATTGAACCTAAGTTGCGATTTGGTAGGACTTGGGAGGGTCCGAGTTAGGTTAGTTAATTTAATTAACCCGATAATCCATTAGCCTAATTTTAGATCGCGATGGTTTGGTGACTTTCTTTGGGGATGAAATAATTTTAATTTTTTGAAAAAATAAAAAGGGGCATCGAATTTTAGGATTTTCAAAAATTAAAATTTAATTTTTGAAATTTTTTGATTAACCTTCAATGTTCAAAAAAATTTAAAAACATCAATTGTGGTCTTAAGTTGTTGATTCTCATGATTTACTTTGATTGATTGATTGTGATTGATTTTCGGATTGTATGATTTGGAGCTTGATTGATATTCATTTCATTGTATCGAAATTTTTTAAAAAAAAAAAAAAAACCGCACACCTAATTCAACACTGACCTTTGCGGAATGATCATACTCTTTTGCACTTGATTTTTCTAATCTTTTTATCAACTTGATTTTTGGCATTTAATTTAATTGCTTTATTCTATCGCAAAATGCCATGATTGAGTGGATTAACGTCACGCATGACTCATGACATTGCATTGGACCTAAAATGCTAGATTAACCTAGTATGGTATCCGGGTAAGAATCTACTTGGCCTCGGATGGAGGAACCTCGCACGACCCACGGATGATCATACTCTTTTGCACTTGATTTTTTCTAATCTTTTTATCCGGGTGCACTTGATTTTTGGCATTTCATTTAATTGCTTTATTCTATCGCAAAATGCCATGATTGGGTGGATTAACTTGTCACGCATTGTTGCAAATGAGCTCATGACATTGCATTGGACCTAAAATGCTAGATTAACCTAGTATTGGTGTTCATATAAATTTTAACGAGGTAAGAATCTCAGCTTGGCCTCGGGATGGAGGAATGGACGATCTTACCCTCGACCCGACGATGTTAAGACTCCACCGTTCAGTTATAAAAAGGCTATAATTCTAATTAATAAAGCCCGCGAATCTACTGGGCACGAGGGGATTTCTTTCAATTCCCTTTAAGACCGTAACACATACAAGCTAAATATTCGATCAAACGACTGATATTCCTAAATTTGATTATCCTCTAGTTTTAAAATTATTTAGTTATTAAGAAATAGTAATAAATTATCAATCTAATATGAAATTACTATTATTAAACATATTTTTTTTTTTTTCGCCGCATGAAAATGGGCAAAACTATAATTTTTACTAAATCTATCAATTAGTTATTAGCAACTAGATACCTAATCTAAGGTTAAACCAACTTATATTTTGCCAAAAGGGAAGAATACTCCGGCGATTCTAGGTGGTTCCAAGGCGACACCGGCGGCGGCTTGAAGAATTTTCGGTAAGAGGGGGGGGGGGGGGGATAATTTTAAAAAGGGCTAGATACGATTTACATCGTTGAGTCAAATCCCCCCCTTGAGAGCTCCTAAAAACCCGGTTAATAAACCATGCATATGTCATCATGCTTGTCTTTGAACTCATCTTCGTCATTTTAGCATATACTTTTTTTGAGTCGGTCCATGGTTATTAGGTGTGTCATTGTGTCGATCTATCACTTCATGGGGTGCCGCAACATCCGTATTGTTGAGATAACGAAAGAGGATTTGATCGATTGATTCCCCAACTGGATGAGGTTGCATGCTATTATGTGGAGATCCGATTGGGGAAGCTCATTCTTTTGCTTGATATCAATGTTCGTGTCGGGATGATCCAAGCTCTCGCCCATTGTTGGGTCCCCCAGGACGGCCACATTTTTGCTTGGAAAGCATGAGCTCACCCATACCTTAGAGGAGTATAGCGTGCTCATTGGTAAATCTCTTGATGCTTTGAGCTTATTAGCCCATACTTGAAAGGGGATGCCTCACGAATTTTAGCCAAATTTTAGATGGTTGATTTGTCCGTTGTACAAAGGGTTTTAAAAGCAAATTATGGACATTGTTCTTTCACTTTTCTCACAAATTGTTTTAATAGAGCCCGATCCTTGCAAAATGACAAAGTAATTCTACTAGCACTTTTTGGATTGATCATTTTTCTCACCACAAAAATTTTGTCATTCTTCACCTAGCACATTTTGTTCAACAAGTTTGTGAGGAAAGAAACTTTGTAAATGCTATTTTGGCCGAAACCATTATTTCTTTGAATAATTTTAGGTGGGGCAAGTCTAATGTCTTAAGAGGCTCCATTGAGCTATTACAAGTCTGGTTTCTATAACATATTGAAGAATGTCAAGGGCTCGTGTCGTGACACTCTTAGAAACTTTACCCCTCCATTAGTCATTTTCAAAGAAAAACAGAGTAATACCCCCGATTATCATTTTTTTGAATGGCTAAAACTCATGAGGAATCTATCTCATAAAGTCTCTCCAATGGTACGTTAGCTGGTTCCATTGTAAGGAGGCTCGCCTTTCCTCTAGTCGCATCGGACTGGTCCCTCTTTTGGGTATTGTTGGAGTAGCTGAATATTATCCGCTCGAGCCATTCGTCGGTTTGAATGTGTCCAGAAGATGTCTCGCCTCGCCTGCCGGCTGCCCGGACTCATCGAACTTCGAGAACCTTATGACGGATCATGAATAGATAGTCGTCACCACCCGATACCTATGGGCAGCTTGTTAACCGATCATGCTCGGTTTTCGAAGGAAGCCGTTGGAGCCTATTGAGGAGGCTTATCGATCCACCAAGGAGTATCGACTGAAGCACTCTATTCCCGAAGAATGGAACCCGAAGCTTCTCGATGTCACCCCAGCCCGATATACGAACAATGAGCTTAGACGATCTCTTGCCGAAGCTCATGAAGAGATTATCATGGCGAAAAAGACCACCAAGTGATTGAAGACTCAAGCCGGCCTCCAACCCAAGAGATCGAAGAATGGAGCTGGACCCTCGAAGTGATAGGCTTTTAGTCATTCGAGTCTTGTCATTATTATATTTTTCTTTATTAGGTCTCTTGTTAGGGAATTTTAGTCGGATTTTAGGCTTGTTACCTTTGATTATACTTTTAGTCGAGTAATTCGGTTTTGTTTCCAAGTGACCTTGCTATTTTGTTCGAATTGTTTTACCTCGTTTGAGTGATATTCAATTTCCACACTTCAAACTAAAAATATTCATAAGATCTTGAACCACCGCATCAAAACTTTTCGTGGCAATCCAATATGTTTTCATTTTTTATGGAATTAATGGCCGGAGTGGAGCAAGCTGGAATTTTACACATTTTTAGACTCCATAATTTTTTTGTAATTTAATGTCGGAAAATGTGCCTTTTTACGGAACCGCTGAACTTGAAAGTTGTATATTTTTTTTCAACTAACAGCCTGCAAAGTTTTAGAATTTAACTCACACTCTAATGGGGTCCTTCGTTATTTTTATAACATGCGGACGTAAACAGTTTTTCTGAATGTGAGTTTTCAGAAAAATACATTAAATTGTATCGATCCACTCATTTCTAGCCTAGTCACTCTACATGAAAGTTTTTCATCAGCCTCTCGGCTACAAGCTCATAAAGCTTCGTACCTTTTTTTACCTCATTTTGATTTTTCACGAATTGTTCGCGAAATCCGACGAAACTAGAATTTCCTAGTCGGGTCACGAGTCAAGTTTGAGTGGTGTTCACAAGTCTAGATTAGCCATGGATCGACTCGACGTCTCTCACACGTTGTACTCATCACATGATCATCCCTTTCGGGTAATTTATCATGGATCCTCCGCATATTACTCAATCAATCGCACGAGAGGATGGCCAACATCAACGCCGTCGTCAATGCCGCCTTGGATGAGAAACTTAGCTCCTTGACCGAGCGCTTGAAGGGATGATATCCTAAAAGATGGAGGAAATGATGGCTGCCTTTATCGCCAAGCTTCAGCTACCTAGCTCTGGCTTGCCACTAGGCCTTTCCATTCTAATTCCTTTGGGAGATAACACCGGCAAAACCCTAGAAGATGCTCCTTATCGACAATGCCGCTAGAAGACGTGATCATCACTAGCACAAGCTCGAGCTCACCACTCCTAATCCTAGTTCAACAAGCCAATCCCGTAGCTATGGGGATGAAGGATGAGATGGCCAAGTTGTTGGCCCGGGATGGAGCAGTGGATTCGAGAGGTTGAAGGTACGCATAATATCCCTTAAGTTGACTTCATCGCCTTTTCGAAGGTTAATGTACATGAGAAGTTTAAAATGCCCGATTTCGAGAAGTACAATGGCACTTCCAACCCGGTGTAGCATGTCTAGGTGTACCAAGCTAAGATGAGCAAGTATGCGGCTAACGACCCTCTAATGATTCAAACTTTCTAGGTCGGGCCCGAAAGATGTAGCTATGAGATGGTACACGGACTTTGAAATCTATAGCATGGAGAACTGGGAAAAGGCGGCTAATGCTTTTGTTAAGCATTTTAGTTTCATCTTGGATGTTCTCATTTCTAGGGAAGACCCGGAATAGGCGAGAGATGAAAAAAGGCGAGACGATTAGCGGCATGCCACCAGGTGGAGGAATGTCGAATCTCGGGTGAAGCCGGTACCCCCGAACGAGAGGTCATGAAGTTGTTTGTCTTCACTCTACCTCAGACAATGCGGTCGCAAATCCTTGGATCTGCTGCAACGTCATTCGGTTACCTCATTGCGATGGCTAAATAACTCGAGAGTGGTATGAAGAAAGGTTGGTACGGATATGCTACCACAAGTACCAAGAGATTTACGGCAAAGAAAGAGAAAGAGCACGCTCACAGGTTAACATGACCTATGCCCAAAAACCTATGGCCCAAGTGCCGGTCGTACGGATCCCTAACCAACAAGGCCAACTTTGGTGCGCAATAGCAAAAAGGAAATTTACGTCCTCCTCGACAATTTACTCCTCTACCGGGACCCCATCATTGGTACTTGTGGTTTTACGTAAGAAATGGCTTTTGACTTCCGAACCTCTACGATCGAGTAACACGAACTCACCAAGGTACGACCCGTCAAAGAAGTGTGACTACTACTTGTGGTGAACCTGGACATGATGCACATAGTTTTTATGTGTTAAACACCGCATTCAAGACTTGCTTGATTCCAAAGCGTTTTCATTCCAAGACAATGGTCAGCTAAATATCAAGAATAATCATTTGTCGGGTCACTCGGGCAAGGTTAATGTTGTATTCGGTTACGGACCAGATAGGTAGGTGCTTTTAAGATCCGAGTGACTGATATTTTCAATGCTCTGGTTAGAACAGGCTATTATCGAGGTTGGGAAAATAGTATCGTTCGACCCGGTGAAAGAGAAAATCTCGACTCTCATGAAGGTGGGTTGATAATGCGGGCGAATCGGGATCGAGATAGTAGCCACTATATCTCATATTGTTATTGACTAAGATCAAGAATTTGCCGCTTTGACTCTGTCCCAATCCAAGTCTTTTTTGAAGATTGAAGCAAGAGAGGCCGATATGGCTAATCCGATTAAGAGTGATTTGGAGCTAGTTAATATGTCCGCCCTGGAGGACGCAATAGATGATGAACTTGGAATTGTCATACTCGAAACTCTAGTAATCACCTTTGCACCTTTTCCTTATAAAGATGATAAGGCGGTTCCTTAGTCTTATGATCTTGCCCCGATAACAAGGTCTATACGTACTTATAATGATGATCAACCGGTCAAACAGGTCGCCGAAAAGGATGTAAATGAGTTTTTAGTCGTGATCAAAACAAGTGAATACAACATTGTCGATCGATTCTACGAAAGTTGTCGGCTCGTCTCTCTATTCGAGCTCTTAGAATCATCCGAAAAGTATCGGGATTACCTAATGAAGGTGTTGGGTCAAATTCATGTGCCTAAAGACATCGGTCATGATAAGTTGGAGAATTTTGTTGGGACCATCTTTCTAAAGGATCGGATCGCATTTACTGATGATGAGATCCTCTTTGAAAGACAAGGCCACAATAAGGCCTTGCACATAATGGTCAAGTACAAACAGACTTATATGGCTCGGGTGCTCATTGACAACGGGTCGACATTGAATATTTATCCCCTAACTACACTGAATCGCCCGGAAATTGACTTGGCCAGGATGTAGACGGCTAAGACCTCAGTCAGATCCTTTGACGGTATGAAAAAGAATGTAATGGGGCAAATTAATCTTTAGATCCAGATCGGACCCTCCATGTTCGATGTCTTGTTCCAAGTGTTAAACATCCCATCTCGCATTCAACCTCTTCTTTGGGACATCTATGGATTCACAATGCAGGAGCCATCCCGTAAAGTTTTCATCGAAGATCAAATTCGTGATTGAGCATAAGTTAGTATTTGTCCATGGTGAGGAAGATCATCGGATCTTCAATGAAACGACTATCCCCTACATCGATCCAGCTCATAATGAGGAAGATTCTTACCATGCTTTTGAGCTAGTGCAAACCATTCACACGTCGTCCAAAAGTCCTTTACTTGTTCTGAAATGTCAACTACCTCTCTTATAGTAGCTAAGGTAATGATCGGCAATGGTTTTAAGCCTGGTAAGGGTTTGGGTAGACATGGCTAAGGGATCTACAACCCTATTGAACTCATAGGCCGGTTCCATATAGCTGGTTTGAGATATCGAGGAAGTGGCCATCTTGGGTATAGCGGGCGACATGCGATGGGTTGGGGTAAGGCTGGAATGTAGTCCTTTGCCACCACTCGTACACCACCTTCCGATCAGCCGGAGTGGTTGGTGGCTACAATGAGATAGTTCAATTTGAAGATGATCTAGGGATTGTGGTCCTTGACTCACCGAAGGACCAAGGTGCTGTGGTTGAGCCGATGGACCCGGGACGATGATGAAGCTGATGATAGAATCCCCGATCTTCTTGGATGGTTCGATGATTTGACCACCGCCGTTGCATTTGAGGATCCCATGCAAGTTGATCGAGTACTTGAAGAGGAGCCTTACTTGGTATCTAAACCCTCAAGGCCATTAGTCAATGCCTTATTCGACGATCCACTAGAGGGTTTAGATTCGGAGTAACACCTTTATGTTTATGCAATTCCCTGCGTGGGATATTTCTTGCTTTTAGAAGTCTAGGTTCCATCATTTCTTTAGGATTTTCATTTCCGTGTTATGTTGCACTTTTCAATTTCCCTTCCAATAAGATGTAATACATTGACTTCATTATCAATAAAATTATAGATGTTCCGCATTAAATTCTTTGAATCTTGTCGAGGTATCCCAAACCAGCCCGATGACGATAACTAACGATCAAATAAAATTGTCATCCATGGAAAGAAGCGAGGGCTGGGCTTCTTCAAGAAATTCTTGTCCCGCAGTCTTTAAAAACAAAATTCTACAAGGAAAAACACCCATGACTTTCGAAAATTTAAAAAAAAAAAACTCATGCATGTTTAAACCCAGCTTTGTTTTTTTTGATTCCACTATTTTATGTTTCGGGGCAAATATGAAGTGGGAAACCCAATGGATTTAGAAGTATACAACCCGGATGAGTCCAGTCCTAGACTATGAGAAAATTCGTAGGGATTTTGAATGGCACGAGGAGGCCAAGACCTTGACCGATGAAGAGACTATCTCGATCAACCTAGGCGATACAGAAAACCCTAGAGAAGTTCGGATTGGGGCTAACCTTCCTAAAGATGTCGCTAAACGCCCGACCAAGCTCTTGAGGTATTACCAAGACATCTTCGCCTGGTCCTATGCAGATATGCTCGATTTTGATCGATCGATCGTTGAACACTATTTACCGATTGATCCTTCGGCTAAGCCCATAAAGTAAATGACACGGAGGGCTAAACCAAAGTTGGCACAAAAGATTAAAGAATAAGTTATAAAAATTCTTGATGTGGGATTTATTGAGACTACCGAATGCTTTGATTGGGTTGCTAACATAGTCCAAGTACTAAAGAAAGATGGTCGGGTTTGAGTCTGTGCCAATTACCAGAACTTGAACAAGGCTGGTCCTAAAGATGATTTCTCACTCCCACACATTGATGTACTCATCGATAGTATAGCTGAGTTTGAGTTATTTTCATTTACGGATGGTTTCTCTGGATACAACCGGATTCTAGTGAACGTCAATGATAAGTTGAAAACCGCATTCACTACACCATGGGGATTATTCCATTACAAGGTAATGCCCTTCGGTCTAAAAAATGCTTTGGAGCTACGTACCTAACGGGCCATGTTCACTTTGTTTCATGACATGACGCATAATGAGATCGAAGTTTATGTCGACGACATGATCACAAAGACAAGGCGTGGGGAAGATCACGTTGAAATATTGACAAAGTTGTTCGAAAGACTTGAAAGTTTAGATTTCGGCTTAACTTGACCAAATGCATTTTTGTCACTAGCTCGAGCAAGTTGCTTGGATTTATTATCGGTAGTAAAGGTATCGTGATCGACCCATCCAATGTGAAAGCCATCTGCAAGCTCAAGTCATCGGCAACGATCAAAGAAGTTTGTAACCTCATGGGTAAGTTGAACTATATTGTTCGATTCATTTCTCCATTATCTAATACCGCTAAGTCTGTTCCTTAGGTTGTTAAAAAAGAATGCGCTAGTCGATTGGGATAGTGAGTGCGATGAGGCTTTTGAAAAGCTGAAGCAACATCTCATGAATTCGCTTGTACTTGTTTCGCTAATGCCGGGGCAACTTCTAATCCTTTATCTTACTATCAATAGCGAGTCCTTGGGTGCGATGCTAGCTCAAATGAGTCATGAGGATGGGAAAGAACGAGCTATTTACTATATGAGCAAGAAATTCACGGCTTGAGATGAATTATTCTAAGGTTGAGAAGATATACGCGGCATTAGTCCGGGTCTGCTACGGACTTTGGCAATATACTTTGCACTATCAAGTACTCCTGGTGATGGAATGCGATCCTATCAAGTACTGCTAAATCAAACTGCCGTGATCGCTAGACTTGCCAAATAGCATATCCTCATTTCTAAATTTGATATTCATTATTTATCCTAAAAGTCGGTCGAGGGACGGGCCATAGCTGATGTCCTAGCCAAAAGTCCGGGGCAAGACGATGATACATATCATCCCGAGAATCGAATCATGTTAGTAGATGATTACGTCCGGACTATGTATTTCGACGGAGCTGTAAATTTATCTAGATCGGGCACTAGAGCGGTTCTAATATCCTCTAGTGGCCAACATTATCCTGTGGCGAAGTTGGTATTTCCTTGCACAAATAACATAGTAGAATACGAAGTGTGCATTCTCGGCTTACGTGCCGTGATCGAAATGGGCCCAACCCGGCTCAAGGTATTCGGAGATTCCGCTTTGACTATCCTCCGGATTGTTGGAAAATGAAAAACACGGGATGCTAAGTTGCTACCCTACCATAAGTATCTGGATGAGTTGGTGGAGGAATTTGACGATATCTCATTTGAGTATCTATCCATGACTCATAATCGGTTCGTTGATGCATTGGCAACCTTGTCTTCAATGTTAAAAGTCACTAATGGGCTTGAGGTTGAGCCCCTAAAGATCGAAGTACTAAGAAGATCGGCATATTGTATGGCCGTGATCGATGAACCCGATAACAAATCATGGTTCCATGACATTAATGCATACATTCAAAGGTAGGAGTTTCCCTGAGAAGAGTACCGCGTCCGATCAAAAGTATATAAAAAAATGGCCTCGAAGTTCTTTTTAAGTGGAGAGAACTTGTATAAGCGGTCGTTTGATTCGACACTTTTGAGATGTATTGATTCTATTGAAGCAATCCGTCGATGATGGAAGTACATGAGGGAATTTGTGGTCTACACATGAACAATCACATGTTAACTAAGAGGATCATGAGGTTGGGTTATTCTTGGTCGACATTAAAAAGCGATTGTATTCAGCATGCTCGAAGCTATCACAAATGCTTGATTCATGGGGATAAGATCAATGTTCCTCCAAACGAATTGCATCATTGTCGGAACCTTAGCCATTTTCTATGTGGGGCATTGATGTGATTGGTCCAATCAACCCAAAAGCATCTAATGGACATCGATTCATTTTGGTGGCCATCGATTATTTTTCTAAATGGATTGAAGCCGCATCATACCTAGCAATCACCATACGGAATGTTGTGAAGTTCATCCGTCGAAACATCATTGCACGATGCGGCTTACTTGAGGCCATAATAACCGACAAGGGCTCGAACTTAAACAACAAGATAGTCCATGAACTGTTCAAAAAATTCAAGATCAAGCATTTGAACTCCTCTCCGTATCATCCTAAGATGAATGGAGCGGTGGAAGCGGCTAATAAGAACATCAAGAAGATCTCGGCAAAGACGATGAAAAATTATCGCGACTAGCACGAAAAGTTTCCTTTTGCACTCATGGCGTATCAAACTTCGATCCGAACATCCACGGGACAACCCCATATTCCCTTGTATACGGGATGGAAGCATGTTACCGGTCGAGGTGGAGATTCCTTCCTTGCGTATATTGTCTCAAGTCAAGTTGATGAAGTGGATTGGATCCCAGAGAGGATGGATCAATTTAACTCGATTGATGAGAAACGGTTTAGGGCCGTATGTCAAAATTGCTAGTGCTATCGCGAGATGGTTGCTAAATCCTTTAACAAAAAGGTTCGGCCTCGACATTTCCAAGTTAGTGACTTTATTTTATGGAAATTGTTGCCAATAGTTCTACTTCTAGAAGGGAAGTTCGCTCCGAACTACGGTGGTCCATTTGTCTTGAAGAAGGTGCTCTCTAGTGGGGCTCGATCCTAGCCAAGATGGATGGTCGTGTCTTTGCCGGTCCAGTCAATTCCGATCTTTGTAAAGAAGTATTATGCTTGATTTACTCGACATTTGGATCAAGTTATAATCCATTTTGATGTTAACTCATGCATTGCTAGTACTTATTTGTCGCTTGTTTCGTTAGCATTATTAATCTTCCATTGTGAGATGGTTTCAATCAAGAAATATCTCTGATTTCGTTGGACTAATCATTTTGATTAAGGAACATCATGACGACGAAAGGAAAGCCATTTCCTATACACGCCCATATCATAACCCACAATGATAAAAATGAGATTTTCCATGCTCACAAGATAAAGGGTTATCTCGCGAAAAGTATGATGACCAAAGTGATATGAGACATTCGCTTCTTCTACCCAAACACTACAGGTTATCCATTGCTAAAACCCCCGAACGGTGGTTTTATTTCATACCCTTATCGAAACAACCTCACATTGGAGCAATTCTTAGAAGATTCAAAGGATAAGTAAAAATTTCTTGCTTTCACTTGCATCAATCTTCAAGTGTATTTGTTGCATGCGAACCCTATATTAGCTCAAGTGCCTTAGAAATAACAAAGAGCATTTCATTTCTATACCATACATACCGATCATTTGCTTAACCCAATTTGAGCGGCGGATTCATTTCTCAAGACTCGATTGGTGACCATCATGGCAAAGAATCATTTGAAACCACTCGACAAACAAGCGAGAGTGCCTTGGGGCAACCGGAACTCAAAAAATCTACCAAGCAAAATATGCGAGAGGATCCGGATGAGACCCCTTCCTTCCTTTTAAAAAAAAAACTCAACAAAAGAGGTGGGAGAAGGGAGTAAGAAAAGTAAAGGCTTGCCATGGAAAAAAAAAAAAGGGGAAGGGGTTGAAAATTTGAGCATTAAAAAAAACCCTAAGAAATGAAGCCTGAAATACAAAAGGCCCTCTCCTATCATGAGAAACAGAAAACGAAAACAAAATCTCTCGGAAAAATCTCTAGAAGGAAGGGAGGTCTCAGCTAAACATGCTCAAATATTTCTCAAAGAAAAAATTTACAAGAGTGCCATGCTTAAAATGGCAAAAAGAGATGATTATCAATCTCACCATTATACTCCTCTTGTTGTAAATAAGCATTTTATTTTCAGGCCCACCTTGAACCTACATTCCAACCCTCACCAAAAGTCTCTTTAGATTAGGGCACTTAGGTTAATGTAGTATTTCGGATTGCTTATAAATATCACTCGAAGAAATGCGAGCAAGATCATTTTTATCTCATTTCACAGGGTTTCGACTTGTAAACCTAATGCACCGATAAAGATCTCCTTTCATTTTTAAGCTTGATGACTCACACGAGTCACCTTTGATCATTCCTTGGCCAAACCTAAATTACGGTCTTTGCTAAAGACCTCATGGATTGGTCTGGTCATACCAATTGCAAGAATACCCCGACCCTTGTGGAATATGAAGATGACGAGTTCAGAGTGTTTATCGTACCCTTATCAATAGTCGAGTTTCAAAAGCCTTTTCATGAGAATGAGCGAAAGTCCTTTTTTGACTGAAGGTTCCTTATTCAATTTTTTCGGATTTATCAAAAGGATCATACATGTTTCCTTATTAATAGAGTTCCCCAGTGGAGCCTCATAATGAGAGCAAAAAGTTCAAAGATTTGTGGATGTGTCATGTGCATTTACATTCATTTTGTTCATGAGTATATCTCAAGTGAATAAAAAGGTATGATACTGATCGCCTGGCCATTCATTAAAACTCTTGGCGAGAATCTAGGTAAGTTTTCGAACCCTTTTCGAACGATGACTTTGTTGACCTTTGTTGTCATTTTGACCTCTCGGATCCCTTTTTGTATTTATCGATTCAATTCGTGGTACATCCTTTAAATATTATGTTATACGAGACTTTGATGGTATTGATTTATGACGACATATGCACAATTGATCTCTACCTTTGCCAAATCGCATTGATATGTACACTTGCGATCTTGATTTTTTATCGGATCATAATGACGTAGCTCTTATGATTTCGACCCTTATCAAATTATGATGACATAAGCACATATGATTTTGATCTCCAACCAAATCACAACGACGTAGCTCTTGTAGTGTTGGTCTCTTTTACTAGGCTATGACGACGTAGCTCTTATGACTCTAGCATCATTTTAACCAAATCACAACATCGTGGCTCTTGTAGTCTTGGTGCAACCAAATCATAATGACGTAGCTTTTATGATTTTGGTCTTTTAATCAAATCATAATGACGTACGCTCTTGAGATCTTGATTTATACCTTATTCGACTCATAACGACGTAGCTCTTGTGATCTCGAAGCACATTTCAACTCTACATATATTTTGCGTTGTCCCGCTTTAGAGGGAGAAACCTCGGTAATGGATAAGGCCCTAGTACCTTAAGATCCTCTTGTGATCTTAGTTCTTTTTTGATTCACAACGACGTAGCTCTTATGATCTCGGAAAGCATATGTTCAACACTACACATATCTTGCGTTATCTCGTATCGAAGAAAACTTCGGTAAAGGATAAGGCCCTAGTACCTTAAAATTCTCGCATCCGTAAGGAGCTTGGAACTTAAGAAAATCATCAGCATCATGAGGTATTTGGTAAAACGTGTATTTTCATATGTGATCCATGTGCGATTTCTCTAGTCCATTTCATGGAAGAAGGAAGGTTTGGCGCATGTTATTTACGGTCTTGCATACCATGCATCATTTCCTTTGCATTAAGAAAATGGGATTAAAACGCCCACAAAAAATCATTATTCATCATTTTCCTTGGTAAAATTTAGGTTTCAATTTTGGTCTTTGAGCGAAACCTCTGCGATTTTCCACTTAATGAGGGGTAGCTGTTGACACCTAAATTTTGATTTTCGAAATTCATAAAATGAGAATTGATCATAGTTCTCGAAAAAAATATTTCCTCATACTCGCATATTTATTTTCTATCGTTATTGCATTAAAGCTAAACACCGTCATCGTCATCCTACCGTCGTTTTCACTCGCACCATCATCTTATCGGGAATATCTTCACTAACCTCGATTTGCTCCTCATGCAAGTCCTGGGATTCCTGAAGATCTAGATCGGACAGCTCACTTCACGGAGCGGGGATTCCACTTGATGTTTCCTTTTGCGGACTGGTTTCCTAGGCTTTTTTCTAAAGTTACGCTAATTCCTTCCCTGTCGACCTTTTTATGGGAGACCTCTCAATGGGGATTTCGGTGCTTTGGCAGAGGATCCTGCAGCAGCAGGTTTAGGGACGATTGGAGCCGTCGCGATTTCTTTCTTGTGCATATTTGCCAACTTGGGTCTCAGTATTTCTAGAGTGTAGTGAATCAAGTGTTGATGTCTCCTTTGACTTGATCCGTACTAAAGGAAGAGTCACTCATTCTTCTAGCGTAACGAATTTTGGAGGAGGAACAAAGAGCTCTTAGCCTTAGCTCTCACGACTACCGATTGAGGCATGTTAGCAAAGAGGCGACGCCATGGCCATTTGAGAATCAGTACTTGCAGACACGTAACGTCCCAAATCTCCTATTTAAACACTTGAAGCCGATAATTCTACGATCTCGGATTGGTCATTGTTAGAGGGACCACCAACTTTTCCTTTTCCCTTGAACGCTCTTGTGGCTCTTCAAGGTACCATGGAGATGGTTCGAGAAATTTTTGAAGAAGGTAAAGTGGATGAGGATGAAGAGAAATCGGTAGAAGTATGTCGTTTTTTTGAAGAGAATGAGAGAGGCGGTTGAAAAGTGAGTGGGTGAGAATGAGCGAACGTGGTCCGGTTAAATAGGCACACATGCACACACGTTTTTCACTCAAAGTAACCGTAATAATTCAAAAATAATAAATAGAAATCGAGAAGATAATTGTAACAGTAAAAAAATCACATCAATGGTCACCGTAGTAGATATTTCATTAGAATGGATAGATTTTATGTTTTTCGATGCATTGTAACGGTAACATTTTATAAAAGATTAGGTGTACATGACGTTTGAGCATTGCAAATATCTGGTTACCTCGATCTTTTTCGAAATCTACGGATCTCTTGCCTTTTAGATTGGTTACATAAGAGGATTAGAGATTCCCAATTCTCCCATGATAAATTCAAATGATTGCTTGTCCAGAGGCTTTGTGAATTATATCGGCCCGGTGATGCTTTGAATCAACAACGTGTATACTCACGTCACCGCTATTCACATGATCTTTAATGAAATGATGCTTTACCTCAATGTGTTTTGCTCTTGAATACAATATAGGATTCTTGGTCATGTTTATAGCACTTGTATTTTGACAATAGATAGGAATGTTGAACATTTGTTCCTAAAAGTCGCTAAGTTGCTATTTCATCCAAAGAAGTTGTGCACGGTAGCTTTCTAGCGCAATGTGCTTTCGCCTTAATGGTTGAAAGAGCACATGATTTTGCTTCTTTGTAAACCATGATATTAGCATATTTCTCATCATTTGACAGATGACGAGGTACTTTTATGATCAACCTTACATAGTCGGCATTTGAGTATCCCAATAAATCAAAGTTTGAAGCTTTTGGACACCACAACCCTACCTTGGGTGATGAGCTCGACATACCTTATAATCCTCTTCATAGTCGTGATGTGTAACTCCTTTGGACTTGATTGTAAACGTAGACATAAACATGTGGCGAACAATATATCCGGTCGAAGCGGTTAAATATAACAATGAATCTATCATGCTTCTATAGAGTTTGGAATCAATGGACATACATTTTCATCCTTTTTCAATTTGATAGACGCGGCCATAGGTATTTCGGTGAATTTCCAAATCGAATCTTTTTATCTGATTTTTGGCATACTTTTCTTGGTGAATGAATGTGCTAGCTCTTGTTTGCTTTATTTGAAGTCCAAAGAAGAAGTTCATCTCCCCATCATGCTCATTTCGAACTCATTTGTCATTCTTGAGGCAAATTCCTTGCAAAGATTCTCATTAGTAGAGCCAAAGATTAAGTCATCAACATAAATCTGAACTAACAAGATGTTTTACCTTTCCTCTTGATGAACAAAATGGTATCAACTTTACCTTTCCTCTTGTGCAGCTGACTTTCTAGCAATGTGCTTAGCTTTAATGGTTGAAAGAGACACGATTTTGCTTCTTTGTAAACCATGATATTAGCATATTTCCCATCATTTGACATGTACCTAAGGTACTTTTATGATCAACCTTACATAGTCGGCATTTGAGTATCCCAATAAATCAAAGTTTGAAGCTTTTGGATACCACAACCCTACCTTGGGTGATGACTGACATACCTTATAATCCTCTTCATAGTCGTGATGTGTGACTCCTTTGGACTTGATTGTAAATGTAGACATAAACATGTGGCGAACAATATATCCGGTCGAGAAGTGGTTAAATATAACAATGAATCTATCATGCTTCTATAGAGTTTGGAATCGACGGACATACATTTTCATCCTTTTTCAATTTGATAGATGCGGCCATAGGTATTTCGGTGAATTTCCAAATCGAATCTTTTTATCTGATTTTTGGCATACTTTTCTTGGTGAATGAATGTGCTAGCTCTTGTTTGCTTTATTTGAAATCCAAAGAAAAAGTTCATCTCCCCCATCATGCTCATTTCGAACTCATTTGTCATTCTTTGAGGCAAATTCCTTGCAAAGATTCTCATTAGTAGAGCCAAAGATTAAGTCATCAACATAAATCTGAACTAACAAGATGTTTTTACCTTTCCTCTTGATGAACAAAATGGTATCAACTTTACCTTTTTCAAAGCTATGCTCAAGAATGAAAGAACTCAATTTTTCGTACCAAGCTCTAGGGGCTTGTTTGAGACTATAGAGAGCCTTCTTCAATTGATAGACATCGTTTGATCGTGATGGATCTTCAAAACCTGGTGGTTGCTTAATAAACACTCTTTCTTTGATATAACCATTTAGAAATGCACTTTTAACATCCATTTGGTGCAAGGTAAAATCATAGTGACATGCATAAGCAAGCAAGAGTCGAATAACTTCTAGTCTAGCAATAGGAGCATATGTTTTATCATAATCCATACCTTCTTCCTACGAATAATCTTTAGCTACTAACGTGGCATTGTTTCTTACCACATTGCCTTTGTCTTCCATTTTGTTGCGGAATACCCATTTGGTGCTAATGATTTGCTGATCTTTGGGTCGAAGGACTAAATTCCAGACATCATTGATTGCAAACCGTCGGAGCTCATCTTGCATGGCTTCAATCCAGCTATCATCAATGATAGCTTCAACTCGTTTTTGGCTCAATTTGAAAGATCAAGGCTAGGGAGATCATCATGTCTATGATTAAGGACCTCGTCTTAACTCCTTCGTCAATCTCCCCGATAACTTGATTTTTTGGATGATCAGTCTTGAACTTCCAATCCTTAGGCATTTGATTTGAACTTGAAGGATTGGCAACCGGTTATTGCTATGGCTATTGAACATTTGTTGGAGTGGATATTTGGAAATCTACTTCATGTTCTTCTCATTGAATACCTTTCATCTTATCTTTGAATTTAATATTGATGGTTTCTTCAACAACCTCGCGAATTTTTATTGAACACATGGTAAGTTTAGCTACTTGTATAGGAGCCAAGAAAGATACCTTCGCTTGATTTCGCATCGAACTTTCCAATATCGTTATTCACATTCTTGAGGATATAGCACTTGCATCCGAAGACGTGGAAAGTACGATAACATGGGCTTTCTTCCTTTAAAGATCTCTTAGGGTGTCTTTTCCAACATTGATCCGAGAAGAGCTCCATTCATGATATATGATGCTATTGCAACAAATGTCGGCCTAGAAGTTAGTAGGAACTCCACTTTTAATCATCGTGGTTCGGCCATCTCTCGTAGAGGTCGATTTCTTCTTTCCGTAACCCCATTCTATTAAGGAGTGTAAGGTGTGGAGAAGTTGTACTCAATTCCATTTTTGTCACAAAGATTTGGAAAGTTTTGATTTTGGAATTCTCCTCCGTGATTTGTTCCAATCATTTGTGATCCTGTATCTTTTTCATTCTACATTTTTCCAGCAAGTTTCTCAAAAGAATGAAAAGATTCGTGCTTGTAAGATAGAAATATAACTCAAGAGAAATGTGAATAATCATCAACAATCACTAAGCAATATTCACTTCCTCCTAGACTTGCAGTTAGTGTAGGACCAAACAAATCCATGTGCAACGGTTGTAGAGGTCTACTAGTGGCAACATCATTGATAGCTTTGAAAGAAGATCGACATGTTTTCCTAGAGCACATGCGTTACGTGAGTCACATTTACGATAATTGATCTTTAGTAAACCACATACCGGATCTTTTGATGCAATCTTGGAGATGTGCTTTACGTTGATGTGGCCTAGTTTCGGTGCCACAGATCACAATCCTCCTTGATGGACATCGGATACTATATTTCATCAAGTACAACATTCAGCAAATATATGTTACCATGCCTTTTACCGGTAAAAAATTATGTCAAGTCCTGGCTAATTCCAATGCACACGTTTTCTTGAAGCTGATTTTGTATCCCTTGTTGCATAGTTAATTTATCTTTGAGAAGGTTGTATCATTTTTCCAGCTTGACGTTTCCCAAACCAATGATCTTTCCTTTTTCTTTTCCTTCAAAGGTGACATTTCCAGCATCCACCCGTTTGAGATTTATGAACATATTTCTTTCTCCTGTCATGTGGCGTAAGCATCCACCGTTTAAGTACCACTTGTTCTTCTTCAGTATTACTTGCAATAAAAATGATCTTCATGTTTTTTTTGGTACCCACACAAACTTGGATCATTTGGTGTTAGTCTTTGGACTCGTATCATATCTCCAGTAGATCTTTTTGGGTTTCATTTGCTTTGCTAGGCATGTTTGCTTATTATGACTAGACTCATTGCAAATCATGCAATGGAATTGCTTGCTAGTAGGTCTAATGAATTGTCGTGCAAAATGATTTTTGTAAAACTAAAGAGACAGAGTTTGTTTCAACCTTGTTTTGACATTTGGAAAAGGATTCTTCTCTTCATGTTTTTTTTTTCACGTCCAAGACCAAACTTGTCTCAAAGAGGAACTTGAATGGAAAGAATATGCTTTGCAAAGTTTTTGAACTGAAGAAAACGTTTATGCTGATTGTTGAAATATCTTCCTTTAAAGACTTGCTTTCTTCTTGTAGAAAGTCACGTTTACTCTAAGTGTCAACAAGATCTTTTTGCGGTTTCTCGAGCTCTTCTTTTTTAGAAAGATTTTGTTCCGTGAGCTTTAAAACTTCCTTTTTCGGTTCGGAAAATCTTTTTGATGCCTTTTTGTGCTCAAAAAATATTTCTTTAAAAAATTCTTGCATTTCCTCATATGAAAGTTCAAGGTCATTTACCTCTTCTTCGTATTCTCTTTCGAATTCAGCCATGAGATAGAGATTTGCTTTCAACATCACTCCATGTTTCGTCTTGAGTGCTCGTTTCTTCTATTCGAACCTTCCTCCTCTTTTCTTCAAGAGAGGACATTCCGGCTTTACATGTCCTAGTTTTTCTGCACTCAAAACAGATAATGTCCTTACCTTTAGTTTATTCTCTTCCTTGGAAAGGCTTCTTCTCTTCGAGAATCTTGAATTCTTCTTGCTCTTAGTTTCCGCCTTTCTTCATAAGAATCTTGAATCTCTTGGTGAACCGGGCCATTTCAATGTCGTCATCCTCTTTAGTAGATGATTCACCTCTTGCATTTTCATCGTCAGCATTAAAAACAATTATGTTATTACCTTTTGTAAGATTTTGCTTGTTCATGCCTTCAACTTCATATGACATTAGTGTGCCTATGAGTTCATCTATGGTGATGAGTTGAATTCTCATAGTTTCTTAGATGGATGTCTTCACGGTCATCCATGTGTTCGGAAGTGCTCTAAGCAGCTTGTTCACTTTTTTAGTATCGGTGAAGGTCTTTCCTTGACTTGCCAAATGATTCACTATATCGGTAAATCTTGTATACATTTCTCGTATTGTTTTGTCAAGATTCATCATGAACATTTCATATTTTCCGAGCGGGAAGTGTGTCTTGGTCTTCTTTACTCTATGTGCCTTAGTAAACTAGCTGGAGATGATCCCATATATCTTTAGCCGAGGTACATGAAGAGATTCGATTAAATTCAGATGGAGATAAAACACAGCACGTGAAGATGTCTAGGTTTAGAATTGAGAGCGGCTCTTTTTTGAATCGGTTCGAGGCGAGCAACAGCTACTTTAGCAATTTGTTCAATTGTTTGTTGTTCTCCCAGCAACGAGAGCGGCGGCGGTACAGGAGCACAAAGCAATAGCTAGAACTTCTACACCATTTTGGATTACATCCCACATATCTTGATCACAGGTGTCAAGATAAGCAAACATTCGGTTCTTCCAGGTAGTTGTAGTTGCTTTCATCGAAATATGGAGGCTTGTTGGGTGCTACTGATTCATTATTCATAAAATCACCAAAGTCATCCATAATAAGGATCTTTATGCACACAAGAAATACACTTCAAATAACAAGCAACAGAGCTCTAATAAGGACCGACAATGCAATCTAGAGGGGGAGTGAATAGGTTGTTTGAAAAAAATTTCAGATTTTGTAGAAAATCAAAGGTGATTTGAAAAAAGATCGGCTGAGAAAATATTTCGCTAAATAGTATCTAGGTATTTGCACGCAAAAATATAAGCAAGAAAAGACCAGCACACCAAATATATAGTGATACGGCTTACACCAAGCCTATGTCCACTCCACACAACTAACAGCCACAATATGGGCTGGAATGCACTAGTAAATCACCTCACAAGTTACAAATGGTGTGTCTTGATCGTTATTAATAGATCATGCAATCTAGGATCAAGAACACTACTCGGGGTTGCACACTTGACTATTGCACAACCACAAAGGCAGCAACAGATCACACGATCTTTAACACTTGTACTTTTCAACTAGAACAACTGTTTAGAGCAACAATATGATGTACAATCGGTTGGGTTCCCTCTCCTGCTCTTTGGTCTTCACGACCTCCTTCTTATATAAGTCTCAAAGCAAACTAGCCGTTGAAGCATTTATGAAGGAGCAAAAGAGCTGTTGGAGACCGATGGGATAGCTTTTCGTGCTTTGGGACCGCTTTCTCTTGGTCAAACAGACTTTCCCAAAATAGGTGCTGACTTGCTTTTCCATCGTTGTGAGTTTCAGCTTTTCTCCCGACACACAGAGAACTGTTCCCGAGATGATACAACTCTTCCCATTGGCTATTTTCAGCTCGTGCGAGCAACTTCAGCAAATCTTCTCAAAGCATTGGTATCTATGGACTTTATACTCCTCATTTCTTTTGATCTTTCAAGCTCCGATATTAAATATCCGGTGACCGGATATTTTGAGGATGCTAGCAAATGTTTTCACGAAAGTGCTTCAATCTTCACGCAATTTGTACCCAATAGCCATTTCGTGTTCCTTTGCCTTATCCAATAAACATCTACACATCAATGGCAAATAAAATACCAAGGGATAAGTATGGAAATCATTAAAATATTTTATGACATGTTTCTCCAATAATTTCTACGGGTTATGAGTTTGCAATCGGTAGCGATGGAATGAAGTGTTTGGATATGGAAGGATGGTATATAGTGGTTTCTGGGATAAGTGTATAAAGTAGTAAATGAATGGTACAATACGATCATCACCAAGGCATAAAGGATGCACCACCGGCCAAGTATAAAGATGGGGATTGGATAGAAGCTCACCACCATGATCTAAAGGTTAGGATAAAGGGCTTTTGACTCAACATCAAGGAATAATTCATTGTCCAATGATAAAGAAATCAAGGGATAACAATTCAACTCACAAAAAAGAATTCTCATTCATTCAATCAAAGACTTCTGCCTTACAACCGAGATTTCTCCTTTTTTTATAGAGGGACTAATACATAGGAAATAGAAAAAAGCAACAAAGACTTAAGAACTACCCAAACTGGAGAACACATTAAAGTCCTAGGAACTAGAACATGCAATAAAATACCTAATAACTAGAACTTTGACTCTAAAAACTAAAAGTGCAATTTAAGACTGGTAAGATTAGGACTAAAAACACTTGAACATAGAATAACTAAGGCTCTAAATTCGCCCATCAACATGGGCAGCTCAATAAACACCTCTGAAGTTCAACAAATGGCAAAGGACTCCATCCAAGATGGCCTCCTATTTGATATATTGTTGATCTGCTTCAAAGATTGGCATTTATTCTGGTGAATCGGTAATTTAAAACATAATCAGCAAGGAATAACTAATAACTTCTTAATCCGTGACTCTCTGGCCGACAGTCTTCACATAGGCAACTTCATCTTCAATCCACCAAAGCAAGTTGTGATCAAACACATTCTGGGCTTTAATGATGTGTTGAGCTTGCCAATGAAATTAGATCAGAACATAAGGATAGTCCCGATGAGTCGTATACTCCCACCCCACCAATGAATCAAGTTGTGCTTGAGATAGGTCTTTTTTCATGCGAGGATACGGATTGAGCCAGATCAATCAGCGAGGCCTGAGTTGAACTTGAGAGTGGATCGATGGAGCCCAGTGCTCCCGCATCACTTTTGATGTAGTTAGCTGATCCTAGTTACTTACAAGAGCAAAGCTTGTGCCTTCCTGTCCATTGCTTACAAGTAGGGTTTCATTGATTCCGTCCTCGATAGGCCAAACACGGGTGCCTGTATATTTCGTACTTTCTGAAGTATTGTAATTGTTTTTGGTGCACGTGCCCACCCATAAAGGGATTTCCGCCTGGAATCCGGGGCCGATTGGCACCATGGGTCTTGGAGGGTACTCTTCGTCTAAGTACAACAAAGAGAACACTCGCCTTCGGATCGTTACACTTGACTCTTCATCGGCATCTGAAAAGTCCAAACCATCTGCCTCATCTGTGGGATCCTCCAGAGGTTGATTTCTGGAAGCCATTTCTTGCCGACTCCATGAGTTTGAGCTTGAGTCATCATGCACTGATCCATCCATGACAAATGATGGAGAAACAAGGTCCACAGTTGATGGAGCAGAGTAAGAGTTAGATTGCTCTTCTTGATAGCCTTCTATGCTGGTGGATACACCAGTTGTTGAAGTGAATGAGTTGGGGATAGTTTGCTCATCCAAACTCTCACTAATAATGTCAGTAAAATTGGTTCCACAGGGAAGATTTGTAACCAATTTATTGACATTGTGGTGAATGTTTTTCTCTAGTGCCTGTCCATTGTCTACTGAAGACTTTCCACTTTCTATGGATTGGTCGAATTTTCTTTTCTTCTGAAGATGGATGGAAAAAATTCGTACGTCAACTATTTTACCAAAAGATTTAATAAATGTCTAAGCTGGATAAAAATGTAAACAATCAGTAACCACATGTGGAAGTAATTATAGCCATGTTTCCAATCTAAGAGGCAAATTTCCTCCCAGCCTCTGATTGGTCGCTTAACAAATTTTTTTAGCAAACGATTGCACTGTTAAGTTTCACGAATGACCTATGTATTGAGCGGGAGTAACATTTAAATTCTCAAAATCAGAATTAGACGGGAAACAATAGTTATCAAACTTTGCGAGTTAATCATGATGAATGGGTTCAGTATCCCGTATATGTTTTCCTAGATAGAATTTATCATATCAACAAGTTATTTGTATTTTATGATTTATTCACGACTATACTTAAAAGTTAAGTACATGAATATGTTAAAGTAAATATTTTGATTATTTAATTATCTTTTTTATATCTAATCACGAGTGTAACACCCCATAGTATCAGGATATCACAATTTAATAGGCAAATAATTTTCTACAATTTAGAAGTTAATTTATAGCTATGATTCAAATTTAGTCATATGGTGTATTGTATGTAATAGACAATTTGTAACGTAACATAACTATTACTTACAGAAATTATTTACTAATATATATGTGGTTATACCAATATAGCTATAATTGATGCTACCATCCTACATGGTATAAAAAGATTTGGTGGGTCGTCAGTAACGCTACAATCATCAGTAACTGTTTGATGCTTCAACCACCAAGCGCCACCCGTTGAGTTACAATGGCTAATGCTACTAGCTATTGTGCACCGTTACCAATGCCCTATCACTCTCATTATCATCTTTGTTTGATATCTAAACGGCCGCATTGATACCATTTATAATCTTTACCAAGGAAACAATATAAGATGGGAGATATTTGGGGTCCCTTAAGATTCAAAGCTTCAACATTATAATCAAGCCAACAACTTGGTCATTAAACACATACCTGGGGTAGTAGTTGTTCTGTCCAGCGGAGAGTAGACATGTCAGAAGCAAAGGAAAACTTAATCCTGCGTTGTTGAGTTCGACACTTCGATCCGTTTAAGAAATCTCAAAAAAATTAGTGCAAGTTTTAATACAAAAATTCAAGTTGTAAATACTAATACTATTGTATAGTGGACATCGTTCAGTTGACTACATGACATTATAGTTTATATAATTGAGTCATCGTCGTGGTACTAGAGGTACTAAGGTTTATGTACAAAATGACAGAAAAAGGATATTATAAGTTTTAAAACTATTGCAGAGTTTGGTTCCACAATTTTATGATTGATAACACATTGCACATTTACTTCTACAATTCATTGATCATAACTCATATTTAAACACATGAAGAATATGAAATATTAACAAAGTAAAAGTTTCCTTTATGGATATCATCGAAAATGGAAGTTCCGACTAGTGGTTCTAGATTACACTCATTATCATACGTTATAGAATATAATAGGATCGCGTGAAAATATAGAACAAAATAAATACAAACACTTACTCCAATAGAACCTGGACCCCCTAACGAAACTGTTCCTCAATTTTGAATCCTAGTTTCACCGGTCTGATTCCCTATTTACTCCAGAACCAATGTCACTCCGAGCAGATTTTGCACCGAAGTGGCTCCAAATAATAAAATTATAAAAGATATCCTAACATGACAAGTTTACTCTTACGGCTCAACCCAATACTCATTGATTTTGTGTCATGATCTGACTGTGTTATTGTCATGTCGAAACTGTTAGAAAAAATGGCTACGGTGTTAAAAAATAACAAAACATTCTAAGTATACTAGCATGTGTAATTGAGTGTGCGGAAATACTGCCTCTCCATACACGTTTTCATACGTGGATTGTTGGAGAGAAGACCATCAAAAGAGATTGAGTGCTCTGCCTCTACCAAAGGTGAACAAAGTATTAGCGCGATATGTCTATAAGCTGGATGGACCTAATAAAAGGCGAATAATCATAAAATGAGGAGTTTGATAAAACTTAGATGGACCTGAGTAGAAGATGACCAGGTATGATATCATGAAGACTGTTGGAGTGCTCTGCCTCTGCCAAAGGTGAGCAAGGCAATAGTGCGATATGTCTATAAGCTGGATGGACCTGATGGAAAGTGAATAATCATAAAGCGGGAGTTCGATAAAACTTAGATGGACCTGAGTAGAAGATAAACAATTATGATAGAATGAGGTTTGCGCTGACTTAGATGGACGTGAGTAGAAAAGTGAGTAGCTAAGTGGAACTAGAAAAGTTCGTACGCTTGGAAGGACTAGGCAGTAAAAGGTGAACAGTTATTTATAGTGTGGAACGTAAATAGACTGGCAACACAGATGACAGACTCTTGAGTACAAGTAGAAGTGTCTATTTTGGAAAACTATCTCTGTCAAAGCAACAAAGAGATATTATGTTTTTATTAACGAGACAACCAATGGCTCTTGATTAGATTTTCAATCGGTAATTTGAGGTTTAATAGCTATAAATTCAACCCAAGAAAATTAGTATATGTGGGGGTAAATGAACAAAATTAGTCTAATGGTTTAAGTGCTCATCTTTGTTCTGTTCTTGTTGATAGAAGCAATGGTTTTTTGGATTGGATTTCCTGCGAAGATCGCTTCTATCTGTAATTTGACCAGATAGGACATTATAGTATCGTTAGTGGTGCTAGTGTATTAATGGGATCTATCAGTTTCGAGTACAAGCGGCACCTTCTACTAAATATAACACCTCTTGAGATTGCTAGTGGATTACGGCCTTTTTTGCGGCTGTTAGTATGGCCGAGCGAATGTAGTCTATATATGAGTTGAATCCCTATGTATCTCTATGCACTATCTCCGGTCCCTTTATTCATCTCATTATTTGTTTGATAAAAGTATTAGTATTTGCTTAAACTGTGTCAGTATCTATCGAAGTTTAACTTGAGTTATTCAAACTTGTCAAATATCATATTCATCCATTTTAGGTTGCATTAGTAGTCTCAACAAAAAACTTGCCACTTTTAGACTTCACTAAATTGAAAATTTCTAGGTCTAAATTGAATCACTGCATTGACATGACCCTTTTGAGGGTTGATACTACAAACCCCCCCCAAATTGGTACACCAGCAACAAATTCATGTCTAATTAAATTTTTGATCCCAAACTTGTATATTGTGACAAATGCAGTTTCAATTAATACCATGAAAAACATCAAGTTAGGGTAAAACCCTAAATTGATATATCTGTCAACTATAATGTATCATCACTTTTTTTTTATTTAGATTTCGAATGGATCAAACTCTAAAAAATCTCATTCTTGTACCACCTTAATCCCAATTATGCAACTCCACGGGTCAACCAAACATTGGCCGGTGAACGCTCTTTAGATATGTTTTCCAAATCCGTTCTTCTGTTTGCTTATGTTAGATATGGCTTATAATCATCTAATAAATGGCCAGAATTGAATGAAAGACGTACCTGTTTTGCGATTCTGCAGATAGTCCCCCGTCGCTGATGACGATGACAGAAAAGATCGATCTTGACGAGAAGTCTTTTCTCAGCGAACCTTTGAGCGGATTGCTTGATGATCCTTGGAAGAAGGGCGAGACTAGCGTCTCGATTTCGACGGCAGGGACGGCGAAGGTTTGCCTATATATAGGGAAGAGGGCCCTCCCTTTAGGTGAGAGAACGAAAAGACCAATAGAGCCATATAAGAAAAAGGTAACAAAACAACAATACTTCAATAAATTACTAACTCCCCTTTTGGGAAAATATCCAAATTATTCTATGAAAGATATCTTTTGCAGGGAATTTGTTAGTTAAGAATTCTAATCTATTGGGCTATTAGATGAGGATATTAGACAGTCAATTTCCTTATCAGACTAGAAATCCATAAGATTCGATCTTTAAAAATACAAAGTATTACTACTAAATTTTTCTCTATAATAAAGCATATGCAAAAGATTGTTTCAACCTCAACTTTTTCTCATGTAAATTCCATTGATAATTATCACAAATAATAATGGCATCATGTTCAAATTGAATGAGTGACAAAATCTTAGATTGAAAGTAAATTGAATCTTGTTTCACTAAAAATGATGAAATATCATTCAAGAATATGGTTGGATCGATGAGCAATTCGACATAGGATTTGAAGAAAGATTCATTGATTTAGGGAGGATTTGAAGAATGATTTATTGATTTAGGGCAGGAAAGTAAATGATAAGAAGGAAAAGTACGACACTGGGAACAATCGCTCTTGTGATATAGAATACGGGAAAGAAAAAATAAAACTAAAGATGGGTATTTATAGCTTGCTGTAAATAGTTACAAACAATATTTTTTGAATTCATACAAATAAATAACTTCCTAAACTTATCTGCAGTTACGAAAGTTACTCCACTCAACACTTATTTACAAATAAGTTATTCAAAAACAATCATCCACAAGAAATTTCAAAAATCCTAAAATAGCGGCAATAAATAGAACAACTTAGCTGTTAGTTTTGGTATCGATTGCCTCTTGTAGTTGATTTTGTCAATTAACTTCCTAATTTTTTTTATGAAGGCTCTCATCGATAACTTTTAGGATATTGTTAATGACTTTCTCGGTGAGTTGTCGGTTCTCTTCAAGAAGTCAATTGTTCTGTTCATTGTTGATCAAACTATGCTTTTATCAAGTCTGGTATTTGTCGATAATAACTTAAAGTTAGTCATTTTTCGGTGTCAACTTATGCTCCTTTTTAGAGACCGAAAGATTCATCAATCATTCAATCATATTATAATGGCCTAGGCCCACCACGCTTCCACTGCGACACTTACAAGATATTGTCCGCTTTGGATATATAGCTGCGCCACTTACAAGATATTGTCCGCTTTGGACATACGGTCCTCATTGTTTTGTTCTTCCGAAGGCCGCCCATACAACCCTCAAAAACGGGTCTTACAAGTCTAAAAAGGGCCTAGCCATATAAACCACCCAAGACCTCACTCCCTAGGTGATGTGGGGCAAGATGTCACATACTTCCCCCCTCGGCGGCACGGCGTCCCCACTATGCCCTCGGTGGCACTAGCGAGTGCCTTTGTGGCCCCACACGTTGTCGGGAACCTAGCTCGATACAAATTGTAGTGGCCTAGGCCTACCATGCTTCCATTGCGCCACTTGCAAGATATTGTCCGCTTTGGACATACGGTCCTCACGGTTTTGTTCTTCCAAGGGCCGCCCATACAACCCTCGGAAAACGCGTCTTGCGAGTCTAAGGAGAGCCTAGCCATATAAACCATCTAAGACCTCACTCCCTAGGTGATGTGGGACGGGATGTTACACATATGCTCCATTGTCATTAGCTAATTTGATTTTTCTAGGTCGAATCACCTCTTGAATTGTATTCTTGTAATATTTTTTGTTTACTTAATCTTCCTTACTTGGATAACTTGGCGGATTGTTAATTTATCAGCCCATCTTTCAAGAACAAATATTACTACAAAAAAAGGGAATTTAGCCACGAAAAATTACCGATGAAAGTGAATTCGTCGCAACGAAAATAACTTTTGTTGCACATTGGTCGCAAAACTTGTCGTAAAATATATAGGACACATTTGCGACAACACATTCATCCACGAAGTCGTCGTTAATATCCGCACAACATGGCGCCAATTTTTGTGACAACGTTTACGTGGCAAACTTTGTCGCTAAAGTTTCGACAAAGTGATTTTGAGGCTAAACTTCATGGCAAATATTAGCGCGCAGTGGCGCCATGAAAATTCATCGCAAATGGTTATTGCTTACTTAGTGACAAAAAGCATTGCTTGCAAAATTCGTTCTTTGAATTAACAGATCGTCGCTAATTTTGTCGGTAACCGGCGATAAACCGTATTCATCATCAAATTAGCGACATTTTTAGTGTCATCGCTAATTTTGTAACTAATTGGTGACAAATAGAATTCATCGCAAAATTAGCGATGACATTTGCGACAATTTTTATCTACTCAATTGTTAATGTAATAGGTCGTTGCTAATTGGCGACAAACAAAATTTGTCGCAAAATTATCAACTACATTTGCATCATTTTTTTTTATGGATTGTTAATATAGTGGGTCATCACTAATTTTATCGCTAATTGGCGATAAAGATGATTCATCGCAAAATTAACCATGACCTTTGCGACTATTTTTATCGTTGAATTGTTAATGTAACCGGTCGTCGCTAATTTAATCGCTAATTGGCGACAAATACTATTCATCATAAAATTAGCTACAACATTTGCAATATTATTTTTTCGCTTGATTATTAATATAGTGGGTCGTCGCTAATTGGCGACAAACAAGATTCGTCGCAAAATTAGCAACCACATCGTCGCTAATGTCGTCATGAATTTGTGACAAACAAAATTCATCGCAAAATTAGCAACGACATCTGTAGTCGTCACTAATTGGTGACAAAATGGATTCGTCGCAAAATTAGCGACTACCTTTCCGACAATTTTTATCGCTGAATTGTTAATGTAATGGGTCATTGCTAATTGGCGATAAACGGTAATTTTCGCAAAATTAGCGACGTCATTTGCGACAATTTTTGTCCGCTGAATTGTTAATGTAATAGTTTGTCGCTAATTTGTCGCTAATTGGCGATTAATTGTGTTTGTCGTAAAATTAGCAACAACGTTTGCGACATTTTTATGATAGATCGTCGCTAATTGGCGACAAACAGAATTCGTCGCTAAATTTCATCGTTAAAGTCCACCGATAGTTTTTCTTCACCGATTTCGTAGCAACTTTATTCTTAGATGAATATTCATCGTTAAATTTTGTCGCTAAAGTCCACCAACACTTTTTCGTCTCTAATTTCGTGGCCGAGTAAAATTCCCCCTTTTCAAATCTCTTTTCCCATTTTTCTCTTCGTACTCTTCTCTCTTCACCCACTCTCTTCTATCTTCTGTCACCTATCTTCTCTCTTCTCTCTTCTTATTTGTGTTTTGGTAATCATGGAATGTAATCATGGAATAAATTATTGTTCATTTCATCATTTTCTTTCCTCCATTGCCATAAGCTTCATCAATCGTAAGTATTTTTTTTTTTTTTTGGGTACGTATCTATTTGAAGGTCTCGTAATCCAAGTGAACGTCGCCATTCTCATCAAATGGACCATTTTCTACGACAAAGAATTCAATCAAATACTTGGGTAAGTCTTCTTGACATGGTAATTTTTTTTTCATTTTTTCAATTTCAAAGTAATTGTTTGGTCACAAACAGAATTTTAAATTTTAAGTTTCATGGTTTTAATTAAGAATATTAAACATTAGATATGATATTTTTAATATTTTATAAATATTTAGTTTGTATACAAACACAATGCAAAAAGATAGGATTTAGATGTATAAAAAGAACTTACTTGAATGTCGAGGATTGACCAATGAGTTTTGTACTAGGTTGAAATAGTTTTTGGACTTTACTAGTAGTAAAGTTGAGTTCATGGATGGAAATAAATTAAGGTGTCCGTGTAAAAAGTGTAGTAATGGTAAATTTCATGTGTGTGATAAAATTAGGGAACATATTTGGAGATTTGGGTTTATCCTGAACGACTATAATTGGACTTGTCATGGTGAACCATTTATGTCTATGAAGAATATCGAAGAAGTAAGCAATTTTCAGTTAGGGAAGAATGTAGCTATTATGACCAATTGAATCCATACCAAAGGATGTTGATTGATGCAGTTGGTCAGAATTTTGTTTAAGAATCCAACCATGCAAGTACTAGTTTTGCTCCTACACTTGAATAAGTGGATACTAGTTATGCATCACAATTGGAAGAGGTATGAGTAACAGGTGTTGATGAGAATGTGGACAATGAAACATCTCTATCTAATCAATTTTGGGAAGTATTGAAAGTAGCGAGATGAACCTTTATGGGCGATTGTGACAGCCGCACTAAGTTATCGATGACAGCAAGACTGTTAAATATCAAGGCGAGGGTATAATGTGTTTGAGAATTGCTTCAACTCTTTTGTTGAAATAACGTGGGAAACAATGCTTCGTGATAACATCATGCCAAGTGATTTTTACTATATGAAGAAACTAGTGGATAACTTAGGTCTTCCAGGTTGTAAGGATTGATGTATATAGTAGGGGGTTGCAAGTTATATTGGAGGGACGATAAAAATGTAGAATCTTGCTAATTCGTAACTAATCTAGGTAGTCAATTAACGGGAGGCAAGGTCGTAATTAGAAGCGTAAACTATACAAGCAAATGTTTTATCTCCCCTTAATCCTTAAATTGCAAAGGCTTTATGCGTCTCAAGCCATTTCTGAACACATGACTTGGCATGCAAATCATGAAACAGAAAAAAAGTCCAATATGTCATCCTTCAGATATAGAGGCATGGAAACATTTTGATAGAACATACCTTGAGTTTGCGATGGAGCCTCGAAACATCAAGTTAGGTCTCTATGCTTGATGGGTTTGCCCCATTTAGAAAATTAGGAAAAACTTATTCATGTTGGCTTGTACCTTAACTCTGTACAATCTTCCACCTGGTATGTATATGAAGACACATTATATGTTTTCGACATTATCATGCTTGGCCCGCAAAATCCAAAAAAGTTTATAGGTGTTTATATGCGACCATTGATTGCGAGTTACAATAGCTATGGGATGAAGGTGTTTTTACATATGATATCTCTACCGATCAAACATTTATAATGAAGGCTGCTCGTCTTTGGACGATAAATGATTTTCCAGCTTATGGAATATTATTTGGATGGAGTACAACTGGGATCTTAGGATGTACGATATGTCGGAGAGATCAAAGTCATTCGATTAAAGCATGATAAGAATGCCAGTTATTTTGATTGTCACATACAATTTTTTCCAATAAATCATACATTCAAAAGGAAAAAAGAGTTCATCAAAAATAGAAGTGAAAGAACACCTCTACCATTGAGGTTGACCGGTGATCAAATTTGGGAGCAAGTACCCGACTTTCCAACTATTGTTGATGTGACATCTGTATTCGACCTTTTTAGTTGTGAATAAATGAAAAGTCTCGTTGATGTATTTCGATTATATCTCACTTGAGAATGGCCATCTTGACGAGACTAACCAAATGGGAATGGCTAGCTAGGAAATTCAAGTACGTGGACCTAAGAACTTGATCCTGGGTGACTCGTTGGTCATGAAAATTGTCGAGGGAATATTTTGGACCAATATAGACCGATCTTAGAATGATTAAGGAACGATTTGGATAATACCCTACGCTTGGATCACGGGTGGTTCCGTTTGACCTCGTATGGGTTCGAATGTCCCGAAATTAATTCTAACGATCGTGTCGGTGGGACTAGTGATTGACCCTCGCAATTGAATGACAACCAAAGTCGCCATGGCTCGAGTAATTCTTAAACGTGATTTTATCACGGGTCGATACGCGTAACTCCTAATAGCCGCCCGTTAGTTTGAGATACGCTGAAAATTCTATTGATCGAGATTGGTCGCGAATCGAGCTTGATTTGACGTCGGACTTTCGGGGGTTTCAATAAATAAAATTTTTGGACGTTTCCTCATCCAGGTGTCCGAATCCTTCGCGGTTCGCCCCAAAAAAGGTTCGGGAAAAGTAGATTTGGATTGGATATGGGAAAAGACCCATTTGCCCTCGAAAAATATCCCATTTTTCACTTGGAACGAAGGGTATTTTGGTCATTTTTCCCTTTGGCCGAGATTGACTAGTCAATGATGGTGGAAATAACCATTTTTCTCTTCTTGCTTTTCAAAACCAATTATTGCCTTGACTATTGATCATCTTCTTCATTCTACCAAAATTGTGATCAACTTTTCTCTCTCCATCTCCCTCCCCTCACTTGGCCGAACCAACATCTTGCCGCCGCCGTCGCCGGAAAAATTTCGTTGAGCCGCCGCCGACTCGGTTTTGAAGCGCGAGGTCGTGGGCTACCGTGGGTCGTCGGAATCGCCGCTAAATTCAAGTTTTCTCAACCGTTCAACGGAGGTTTTTGCGAATTTTTGAGGTAGGATTACTTCTAAACCTAAATTAGGTGGTTAGGTTGCTAATAGACCATGAAATTGTGGATTTTGATGAAGAAATGGTTGGATTTGAGCTTGGATGAGGGGGTGGCCGAAAATGCAAGAACAAGTAGGAAAAAAAAAATGGTGTCTTGCATGAATAGTAAATCCAAGAGAGAGAATGTGTGGTCAAAGTTTGACCATAGTTACTTTTTACTAATAATTGAACTATGGTTAGGTTATTTATTAACTCTAGTTATTTTTTTTAAACTAAGGTTAGGTTATATGTTAACTATAGTTACTTTATATGTGACGTTATTTCGTTATGCCACGGTGCTTAATTGTATGTGACATAATGTTGTTATGCCACGGCGAGTAATTAAATGTGGTAGTCTTATAGTTTAGTACTATAGTCATGGATTTATTAAATGCGTTAGAATTAATATTTGATCGGCCCGGATAAATTTCTACGTGAGTATATTATGGTCGCATGGCATAGATTAAATTATGTGGTAGCGTGATTGATTGGATGGTTTAGTTTAATCTATGGATTAACGTGAGTCAATCGGGTGGTCCGATTTATTAATTCTCTAACGTGAGTGAATCGCGTGAGCCCGATCTATTACGAGATAGTATGATGGTCGTATTCAATCAAGTCATGCGAGGCCAAAGTGAGCCGTATTCGTCGATTATGCGAGCCGGGAAGCTATGAGGGTCGTATTCAATCAAGTCGTCGAGGCCAAAGTGAGCCGTATTCGTCGATTGTGCGAGGCCGGGAAAGTATGATGGTCGTATTCAATCAAGTAAATGCGAGGCCAAAGTGAGCCGTATTCGTCGATTATGCGAGGCCGAGAAAGTGTAAAAGTCGTGTTCAATTAAGTCGTCCGAGACCAAAGTGAGTCGTGTTCGACTAATTGTCCGAGACTTAATCCGGTCGTGTTCCTATGTGTCCGAGACCGTGATTTTGGTCGTATTCCTAAGTGTCGAGACCTGATATATATATGTATATATATCTTTATTTATGGAGCCGTGTTCTATAAAGGTCCGAGGCTCGGTGTTATGGACTCGTATGATGTCGTGGAGCCACATGGAATATTTACGGAATAACGTAGAATTTTCGGAGTAACGTAGAACTCTGTACGATAGCCTTGAGGCGTGGAACGCGGGCTTTAGAGCAACGTGGGTTGTTGTTATTCCGATCGAGGCGTGAAATATATATATGAGGGTAACGTAGAATATTTGAGAAGGTGTGGGAATTTTTCGGAGTGGAAATGGAATATTCCGGGATTTATTAGTGGAATTATTGAGGAAAAAGGAGGATATGTCGAGCTTCGTTGTTTTAAAAAAAAAAATTTGTCTGGAGGCACTAGCGACCTGAGTTGGGATTAGAGGTTTTCCTACTGAGATTTTATCTCACCCCGTCGTGGGTTCGTTGTTTTTTCGGGACCCTCCGCCGCATTAGTGAATGATCCGCCCCGGAGGTCGTGGCACCGGAAGAGGAAGAGGCTGGAGGTAGTTGATTGGAGTGCCGACGAGGATTAGGGTAGCTTACCTCTGAGTTTTTGTAGCGTGTTTATTTTGGGTTGTGTAGCGGGCTTCGACCGCGTATCCTTTTTGTTATAGTTGGTCATGGGGCATGCGGTGGCCCGAAGCCATAGGTTTGATAGTTTGTAACAACTATGTATATATGTACATGAGTTTATTTTTATCATCCCAAGTCATCGTAGTATCGTTATTTTCTGTACGGGGATTTCTTACGCTTCCGCGATGTGTTTGTCGGCCTTTGGATCCGGGAGAAGCTGCACAAGATTATGGCCGGTGGGATGTCGACGAGTTCGGAGGGTTCGGGTCGTGACATCCCCGTTTAAGTGGTATCGAGCAAGGATTGCTCGATCCAAAGTTGGACGAAGGACGGAGTGATAAGGAGCGATGACTTTGGGATGATTAGACGGAGAAACCTTAGGTGTTTACGCGAGCTAATCGCGTTATACGGGCATTTGAACATGCGCTTGTGATTTGCGTGATTGATTGCTTACGTCTTTGCTTGTTTGTTGTTATTGTGGTTGGATCGTTCTTCCGAAAGCGATTATTAGTTTTGTGCTAATTGATAGCTTAAGCGGTGTGAAGCTGCTAGACTCGAGTAGGTGGCATAGATTTCTAATTCCTTGGTGGAATTATGTTGGTTCGAGTGTTGTGATAGTAATGGATATGGAAAATCAAGGTAGAGGTTCCGAGCAAGTGCTAGGGGAGGATCGAGAAGAGGTTCCCGGGGAGCTTCTAGTTCGCGACCTACGGTTAGAGAAGATCCGAGAGTGGATGGAGTCCTTAGGGCTCTTGAAGAGATAGGAAATCTCATGGGTAGGCGGACTCGAAGCAGTTGCCGCTATTGCCTAAGCCGCTGAGGTTGCTGATTCTTCTTCTTCTTCTTGCTGCCTGAGGGGCAATGTGAATCGGGGAATGACAATGGGAATAGGCAGATGCATCAACTTGTGGAACGGTTTCTAAAGTTGAAACCGGCAAAGTTCTTTGGAAAAGGGGACCCTGGAGTTGCACCTCGATGGATAGAGGATTTGGAGAAGCGTTTGAGGTTTTGGGTTGTACCGAGGAGGAGAAAGTGACCCTGGCGGTATATCAACTTCAAGATACGGCCGGTGATTGGTGGAAGGCCACCAAGGGAAGAGTGTTCCCGGGGCGCGGCCCTGAATTGGACTATCTTCCTTGAAGTCTTCAATGGAAAGTATTTTTCGAGGCTGCTCGGGAGCGAGAAAATGTTAGAATTTCAGCGGCTTCGCGAGAACCATATGACGATAGATCGGTATGAGGCTGAATTCTCGAGAGGCTGTCAAAGTATGCTCCTAGGATGGTAGAAAATCCCTTTGGATAGAGCAAGGAGGTTTCGGGACGGATTGCGGCCGGGCTCGCGATCGGTTGATCCTGTTGAACCCGAGGGATTATGATGAGTTGTATGAGCGGGGTCGGATGGTGGAGCGAGACATGAAAAGAGAGGGGCTGCCGCCTCGGATCGCGGTTCATGCCGGCTAGGGACAACCTTGGTTTGGCAAGAGGCCAATAATGGGAAACCGACGCTCGTCCCTCCGGTCGGGAGAAATAATGGGAAGCCGGTGTATCGGTCCAACCAAAATTGCCGATTTTGTGGCGGGAGACACGGGAATGGACCTTGCCCAAGTAGAACTGGAGCGTGCTTCAAATGTGGAAAATTTGATCATCATGTAAGGAGTTGCCGGAGCTAGCCCCGAACAGCGATTTCAACCCCAAAGACCTCAAGTGAGACCTCAAATAAGGGCTGCTCCTCGGAATAATCGAACGGGCCGCCGGCTCAAGGGAGAGTGTATGCGGTGGCGCGCAATGAGGGCGAGAATGCGCCGGGAGTGATCACGAGTACGGTCTCCTTATGTGATCATCTGCATATGCTTTATTTGATTCGGAGCATCACACTCCTTCGTATCTGCTCAATTTGTGGAGTTAGGCTGGGATTGAGTTAAAGCGCTAGAAGTAATCTGCACATAACTACGCCCTTAAAGGATAAAGTATTGGTTACCTTAGGGTGTATTGGTTGTAAGATAGTCATTGGTGGTAGAGAAGAATCTATAGACCTAGCTTTTGACTATGTATGATTATGACATGATAATTGGAATGGATTGGTGGGAAAGCAAAGAGCTGTTTTTTTTGGTGGTAGCGAGGGTGATCCAATTTAATCCGATTGGACATCCTAGATATGACTTTGTGGGAAGTCGAGGAGGAATCTCGATTCCCTTAATTTAAATCCTTTGGAAGTGACTAAGGCTGATAGCGAAGGATGCCAAGGATATTTGGCTGCTGTGGTGGATTCGTCGATTGAAGGACCGAGGCTAGAGGATATAGCCGTGGTGCGCGATTATCCCGAGGTCTTTCCTCAAGAATTGCCGGGATTGCCACTGAAAGAGAAGTCGAGTTCATGATCGAGTTAGCGCCCAGGGAACGAACCGATTTCCAAGCGCCCTATAGAATGTCCCTCTCGAGTTGAAAGAATTGAAGGTTCGGATGCAAGAGTTCTTGGATAAAGGATTTATCCGCCCCGGTGCATCACCTTGGGAGAGCCCGGTGCTATTCGTGAGGAAAAAGGACGGGTCATTGCGATTATGCATTGACTATCGGCAATTGAATCAAGTGACTATCAAGAACAAGTATCCGTTGCCAAGAATAGATGACTTGTTCGATCAAGCTGCAAGTGCGCTGCGAGTGTTTTCTAAGATTGATTTGAGGGCGGGTTACCACCGGTTGAGGATCAAGAAGGAGGACATACCGAAGCCGCTTTCCGTACCGAGATATGGGCATTATGAGTTTACGGTCATGCCTTTTGGATTGACCAATGCCCAGTTGCCTTTATGGATATGATGCATCGAGTGTTCGGGAGAATTCTTGGATCGGTTTGTTATCGTGTTCATTGACGACATATTGGTGTATTCGAGGAATGTGGGAGAACACGAACGACACTTGAGTATTGTCCTACGGACCTTAAGAGAGCACTCGCTCTATGCTAAGTTTAGCAAGTGCGAATTTTGGCTGGATCGGGTAGCGTTTCTTGGACATATTGTCTCCTGGAAATGGAATCTCGGTAGACCCGGCAAAGATTGAGACCGTGGTAAATTGGCCAAGACCGGCATCGATTACGGAGGTTCGAAGTTTTCTAGGCTTGGCGAGGATATTATCGACGATTTGTGGAGAAGTTCTCCTCGATAGCTATTCCATTGCGCAGCTAACGAAGAAAGAAACTTCGTTTTGAATGGACAGATAAGTGTGAGAGGAGTTTCCAAGAACTAAAGCATAGGTTGGCGACGGCGCGTCCTGACGATACCATCCGGTCCTGGAGGATTTGAGATATATAGCGATGCTTCGCTAAAGGGACTAGGATGCGTATTAATGCGGCATGGTAGGGTGGTTGCTTATGCGTCGCGGCAGTTGAGACCTCATGAATTGAACTATCCAACGCATGATTTGGAGCTTGCGGCGATAATTTTTGCGTTAAAGATTTGGAGGCATTATTTGTGGGGAGAAAAATTTCAAATATATACGGACCATCGAGCCTTAAGTATTTGTTCTCGCAGAAAGAGTTGAATATGAGGCGGCGTCGTTGGATGGAATTATTAAAGGATTACGATTGTGATATTTTATATCACCCTGGGAAAGCGAATAAAGTAGCGAGATGCTCTTAGTCGGAAATCGAGCATTGCGCTTTTGATGGTGAAGGAGTGGACTTTACTCGAAGAGTTGAGGGATTCGAATTT
This sequence comes from Rhodamnia rubescens, assembly GCA_021437795.1. NCBI lineage: Eukaryota > Viridiplantae > Streptophyta > Magnoliopsida > Myrtales > Myrtaceae > Rhodamnia > Rhodamnia rubescens. Next base: position 2,816,998 of record JAILYA010000024.1, read on the forward strand.
AAATTCGAGGTTTGCAACCTCTCAAGTCCGTTGGCAACTCGAGAATTGAGCCGGAGATTCGGGCGAGAATTAAGACTCTGCGAGCGGAGGATCCGATATTCGGAAAATTTTAGAGATGGATGCGACTACAAGAAAACCTGACTTTCAAGTGGCCGAGGACGGAATTTTGAAGTTCGTGGGCGTACATGTGTCCCGAATGATGAGGAGCTTAAGGAGAAAATTTTGTCGAAGCTCATCGAAGTAGCTACGGTGTGCATCCGGTAGCACCAAGATGTATCAGAATCTCCGTCAACATTCTGGTGGAATGGAATGAAAGTCGACGTGGCTAAGCACGTAGCTAAGTGTTTGACGTGTCAACAAGTAAAGGCGCAACATTGCAAGCCCGGAGGATTACTTAGGCCGTTAGAGATTCCTGAGTGGAAATGGGAACATATTACCATGGACTTTGTTATGGGATTACCAAGGAGCCAAAGAGGGCATGATTCGATTTGGGTAGTCGTCGACGATTGTGAAGTCTGCACACTTTCGGCGGTACGAAAGGATTTCGCAATGGAAAGGTACGCTGAATTGTATATGCGCCGGATAGTCCGATTGCATGGAGTTCCAGTAACAATTACGTCGGACAGATCCTAAGTTTTTTGCAATCTTCGGAAAAGTCTTGAGAATGCTATGGGAACTCAAGTGCGGTATAGCACCGCATATCATCCCCGGCAGACGGACGGAGAGAGGACCATACGAGACACTTGAGGACATGCTGCGAGCATGCGTGATAGATTTTAAAGGAGGTTGGGAGGAACAGCTACATCTAGTCGAGTTTGCCTACAACAACAGCTTCCGGCGAGTATCGGAATGGCACCATTTGAGGCCTGTATGGCGAGCTTGCGGAACTCCGGTATGTTGGGATGAAGTTGGCGAGAGGAGTATAACGGGACCGGAGCTAGTTCAGCAATCTGTTGAGGCGGTGAAGGTGATCGAGAGAAAGACTAAAGGCCCGTAGTCGTCAAAAGAGTTATGCGGATAGACGACGTAGACCTCTGGAATTTCGGGTGGGAGACCATGTTTTCCTGAAGGTGTCGCCGATGCGAGGTTTATCTCGATTTGGAAAGAAAGGAAAGTTGAGTCCGAGATACGTAGGCCCATTTGAGATTTTAGAGCGGATTGGGACATTGGCCTACCGACTCGCCTTGCCGCCGAACTTGTCCCAAGTTCATAATGTCTTCCACGTGTCCATGTTGAGAAAGTACGAGCCGGACCCAACTCATGTCTTTGGATCATGAAGTTGTGGAAGTAGATGAAAGGATATCTTACGTGGAAAGACCGGTGCGAATAGAAGATAGGAAAGAGCAAGTTCTAAGGAACAAGACGATTCGGCTGGTGAAAGTGATATGGGAGCATCATGGAACGGAAGGGGCAACCTGGGAAAATGAAGAAACGATGAGGCAACTGCACCCCCATTTGTTTGAATAGATAAGTTTCGTTGTAAATTTCGAGGACGAAATTTTTGTAAGGGGGAAGAATTGTGACATCCCGTATTCCGACCTTTTTCGAAGCTGTGAATAAATGAAAAGTCTCGTTGATGTATTTCGAGTTATATCTCACTTGAGAATGGCCATCTTGAGCAGACTAACCAAATGGGAATGGCTAGCTAGGAAATTCAAGTACGTGGACCTAAGAACTTGATCCTGGTGACTCGTTGGTCATGAAAATTGTCGAGGGAATATTTTGGACCAATATAGACCGATCTTAGAATGATTAAGGAACGATTTGGATAATACCCTACGCTTGGATCACGGGTGGTTCCGTTTGACCTCGTATGGGTTCCGAATGTCCCGAAATTAATTCTAACGATCGTGTCGGTGGGACTAGTGATTGACCCTCGCAATTGAATGACAACCAAAGTCGCCATGGCTCGAGTAATTCTTAAACGTGATTTTATCACGGGTCGATACGCGTAACTCCTAATAGCCGCCCGTTAGTTTGAGATACGCTGAAAATTCTATTGATCGAGATTGGTCGCGAATCGAGCTTGAATTTGACGTCGGACTTTCGGGGGTTTCAATAAATAAAATTTTTGGACGTTTCCTCATCCAAGTGTCCGAATCCTTCGCGGTTCGCCCCAAAAAAGGTTCGGGAAAAGTAGATTTGGATTGGATATGGGAAAAGACCCATTTGCCCTCGAAAAATATCCCATTTTTCACTTGGAACGAAGGGTATTTTGGTCATTTTTCCCTTTGGCCGAGATTGACTAGTCAATGATGGTGGAAATAACCATTTTTCTCTTCTTGCTTTTCAAAACCAATTATTGCCTTGACTATTGATCATCTTCTTCATTCTACCAAAATTGTGATCAACTTTTCTCTCTCCATCTCCCTCCCCTCACTTGGCCGAACCAACATCTTGCCGCCGCCGTCGCCGGAAAAATTTCGTTGAGCCGCCGCCGACTCGGTTTTGAAGCGCAGAGGTCGTGGGCTACCGTGGGTCGTCGGAATCGCCGCTAAATTCAAGTTTTCTCAACCGTTCAACGGAGGTTTTTGCGAATTTTTGAGGTAGGATTACTTCTAAACCTAAATTAGGTGGTTAGGTTGCTAATAGACCATGAAATTGTGGATTTTGATGAAGAAATGGTTGGATTTGAGCTTGGATGAGGGGGTGGCCGAAAATGCAAGAACAAGTAGGAGAAAAAAAATGGTGTCTTGCATGAATAGTAAATCCAAGAGAGAGAATGTGTGGTCAAAGTTTGACCATAGTTACTTTTTACTAATAATTGAACTATGGTTAGGTTATTTATTAACTCTAGTTATTTTTTTTAAACTAAGGTTAGGTTATATGTTAACTATAGTTACTTTATATGTGACGTTATTTCGTTATGCCACGGTGCTTAATTGTATGTGACATAATGTTGTTATGCCACGGCAGTAATTAAATGTGGTAGTCTTATAGTTTAGTACTATAGTCATGGATTTATTCGTACGTTAGAATTAATATTTGATCGGCCCGGATAAATTTCTACGTGAGTATATTATGGTCGCATGGCATAGATTAAATTATGTGGTAGCGTGATTGATTGGATGGTTTAGTTTAATCTATGGATTAACGTGAGTCAATCGGGTGGTCCGATTTATTAATTCTCTAACGTGAGTGAATCGCGTGAGCCCGATTCTATTCCGAGATAGTATGATGGTCGTATTCAATCAAGTTGCGAGGCCAAAGTGAGCCGTATTCGTCGATTGTCCGGGCAGGGAAGCTATGAGGGTCGTATTCAATCAAGTCGTCGAGGCCAAAGTGAGCCGTATTGTTCGATTGTCCGAGACCGGGAAAGTATGATGGTCGTATTCAATCAAGTCGTCGAGGCCAAAGTGAGCCGTATTCGTCGATTGTCCGAGACCGAGAAAGTGTAAAAGTCGTGTTCAATTAAGTCGTCCGAGACCAAAGTGAGTCGTGTTCGACTAATTGTCCGAGACTTAATCCGGTCGTGTTCCTATGTGTCCGAGACCGTGATTTTCGGGTCGTATTCCTAAGTGTTCGAGACCTCGATATATATATGTATATATATCTTTATTTATGGAGCCGTGTTCTATAAAGGTCCGAGGCTCAGTGTTATGGACTCGTATGATGTCGTGGAGCCACATGGAATATTTCGGAATAACGTAGAATTTTCGGAGTAACGTAGAACTTCGTACGATAGCCTGAGGCGTGAACGCGGGCTTTAGAGCAACGTGGGTTGTTGTTATTCCGATCGAGGCGTGAAATATATATATGAGGGTAACGTAGAATATTTGAGAAGGTGTGGGAATTTTCGAGTGGAAATGGAATATTCCAGGATTTATTAGTGGAATTATTGAGGAAAAAGGAGGATATGTCGAGCTTCGTTGTTTTTAAAAAAAAAAATTTGTCTGGAGGCACTAGCGACCTGAGTTGGGATTAGAGGTTTTCCTACTGAGATTTTATCTCACCCCGTCGTGGGTTCGTTGTTTTTCGGACCCTCCGCCGCATTAGTGAATGATCCGCCCTGAGGTCGTGGCACCGAAGAGGAAGAGCTGGAGGTAGTTGATTGGAGTGCCGACGAGGATTAGGGTAGCTTACCTCTGAGTTTTTGTAGCGTGTTTATTTTGGGTTGTGTAGCGGGCTTCGACCACGTATCCTTTTTGTTATAGTTGGTCATGGGCTTGTACAGTGGCCCTGAAGCCATAGGTTTGATAGTTTGTAACAACTATGTATATATGTACATGAGTTTATTTTTATCATCCCAAGTCATCGTAGTATCGTTATTTTTGTACGGGGATTTCTTCTGCTTCCGCGATGTGTTTGTCGGCCTTTGGATCCTGGAGACCGTACAAGATTATGGCCGGTGGGATGTCGACGAGTTCGGAGGGTTCGGTCGTGACGTTGAAAACCCTCATGGTACAACTATTACGTATGGAAGTATACATAAGTGGACTAAACGAAGTATGTTTTGGGATTTGCCATATTGAAATACCCATCTTATTCATCATAATCTTGACATCATGCATATAGAAAAGAATATTTTTAACAATGTCATAAATACTTGTGATGGATATCCTTTGGAAAGATAAAAGACAACTTGAATGCAATAAAAGATATGAGAGACATTTGTGATCAGCCTACACTAGATGTAAATGCAAGCAACAATGGACCAAAATCAACAGCGGTTTATACATTGAACAAGGAGCATAGACAAGTTGTTTGTGAATGGTTGAAATCGTGTGGTTTCTTGATGCATGCTTCAAACCTTGGGAGATGTATTGATTTTGAATGAATACAAGTTGACAGGTTTGAAGAGTCATGATTGTCACATATTTATGGAAAGACTAATTCCAATAGCTTTCAAGGAATTTCTATCAAATTTCTTATGAGGCGCCATTATAGAGTTATTAAGTATTTTCCTTTATGATATTTGCTCAACAAGTGTTAAAAGCATCACATAGGTAGAAAATAGAAAGAGATATTCTAATTATTTTTTGCAACTTAGAAAGGATATTTCCTTCATCGTTTGTTTATTCAATGGAGCATCTCTTAATTCACTTGCCTTATGAGGCCAAAGTTGCAGGTCCCGTCCAATTTCGATGGATGTATCCATTTGAGAAGTAAAAGATTTTTTTAATAAATTTCAAATTACTTAATTATGTATTATGTTCTGATAACCTTCTTTCTAGTGCAACTAGATTCTTATATCACTTGAAGAAAAAAGTGAAGTACAAGGCATGTGTTGAAGTTTCAATTTGTAATGCATATATTGTGAAAGAAGTGACAACATTTGCATCATATTATTTTGAGCTTCACGTGCGGTGTAAAAAGCGGAGAGTAGGAAGAAATGATGAGAGCTCTATTGATCCCAATTGCAAATTACTCTCTATTTTCAATTATCTTGTTCGACCAAGCAGCACATGTAAGTTTCGTTATTTAACGGGCGAAGAACGGTGAGCAGCCCATACATATATTTTCTTGAACTGTTCCAAAAGTGGAACCATACTTCGAGTAAGTGTACGTTTGCAAATATATATATTTTTTGTATGTCAAACATTTGCTAATAAATAAATGGTATTTGTTAATAGGATATTTCAAACTTCAATGTATGGACTACACCAAATGAGTTTGACCGTTTGTGTAGTAAAGAATTTGTAGCATGGTTCATAACATATGTAAGTTGCCTATGGACCAAAATCAAGTTATTTATATTTTATACATCATTAATTAAAATATACATTATTGATTTTTGTGTGTGACTTTAGGTTCACAGTAATCATGATCAAGTTGAAAAGCAAGGATTGTTATATCATATGTCATGGGGTCCAAATTCAAGAATATGAACTTAGCCAACATATTTCATAATCGGGTATAATTTTCACACTCAAGAATATAGAATGAGAAAAGCCACAATGAATAGTGGTGTGTGTGTTCGGTCATCCAATGATGGAAGTGCAAAAGATGATTTTTATGGCTTGTTGATGAAATCATAGAGATAGAGTACCCTAAACCATTAATGCAGATTGTATTATTTAAGTGCCTGTGGTTCGACCTCGTTAAAGCAATGAAGGTGCATACGAAATTTAATTTGGTTAAAATAAATCACAACAAAAGGTATATGAAATATGAACCATTTGTCTTGGCACAATAAGCAATTCAAGTATATTATGCATCATATCCTAATTTGAAATGTGACAAAGTTGATTGATGGGTTGTATGTAAAATCAAAGCACGAAGAAAAATCGAGAAACACTGGAAGAATACAACATATCAAAAAGAGGAAGTTTATAACACGGTTGAAACGGATGAATATAATATTCTAACATTACGAGATCCATGTAGAGTAGTGATAGATGCGGGATCCAACCGAAATTCGTGAATCAAGTTTAGAGTGTTGAAGAATCGATTTTGAGATAGATGATGAAGATGATGCTCATGATAAATATGAAGACGACAATGAAGATTTTTATTTTTGAGACTTTTTATTAATTATGTTTTGTTGTTGTTGTTGTTGTTTTATTATTATTATTATTATTATTATTGCGACATATGTTATTGTTGTCATTATTATTATTATTATTATTGTTGTGGCATATGTTGTTGTTGTTGTTGTTTGTGAAGTCTCGAAATTTTGATGGGCCGAATTCCGTAACAAACCCTCAACTTTGGGTTTTATCCCAAATCTACCCTCAACTATTTTTTATCTCGTAAAAAACCTCCAACTTTTATTCTAGTCCCAAATCTACCCTAGTTATTCCTTTGTTAAAAGCCACCGTTAAGTGATCCGATGTGGCAATTCCACGTCGACATAAAATTCACGTCGGATATTGACGTGGAAACACACCACGTAAAACCGAGAAACGTCGTCCGTGCTCCGAATATTGGGGGAGTTAGGGCTTGCTTTTCTTCTTCAATTCGAGAACGTGGTAGCTCCCTCTATCGGCTCGACCCAACGATTCTAGATCCGGAGGCGCGATCACTCCCTCTACCAAGTTCGCTCGACGCGACAAAGCCGAGAGCCGGCGATGGTCGCTCCTCTATAGTGTTTGCCCAACGCTATGATTCCAAAGCCGGAGCCAATGGTCGCTCCTCGATCAAGTCTTCTTGACACAACGAAGCTGAGCCGAGCCACCGAGCTTCTCCGTCCCCCTTGCCTTGTGAGAGTTATGGCTTACTTCTTTTTCTTCTTCTTCTTCTTCAATTCGCACTCAATCTGGTTTGGTAGATTCGAGAACTTATTCAAGAGTTCCTTGCAAGAATGAAATTGAATCATTCCTTGTACATTGTCTCTCCGAATGTGCTGAGATTCGAGTTGATTTTTGTCGATTACGATCGTCTTGAGTGGAGAAAACAGCGAAAAATCCTGGCGACAACCACGTGTTTGCTTTTTTTCTTTTCCCCCTAAATTCGGCTTCCATCATTTTTGTTGAAGTACGAGTATACTTATCTTGTATTTTTTAATTTTTTCTATTCTCGTTACATCTATGATTCTGAGTTAGAAGCTTCATCTTTGGGGCTTGTTGTTGTTTCATTGCTGTCCGTTAGTTAGCACCGTCAATATCAATCTTAGAAGAACGTTGGTTGGCTATTGTGGTAGTCATTGTTCCCAAGGTGTGACTTGTATTGTTTATAGTTCACTTCAATCAATTGATGTGTGCGACATTGAACGTGCGGAGTTGACCGTCGATTTGCTAGTAATTTTTCGCCCTTAGAAAATTGGAGTGTTACTAAGTTGAATTAGAAGTAATGGTGAGTTCATTCAATTGTTGACTCTTTATGTTCGAAATTGTTTTTATTTCTCGAGTGTATAACTTCATCTGTTTTTTAATAGATTGAAAGTAATAGCAATTGTAGCTCATTGGACTGGAGTGATAGAGAACCAAATATATTAGATGATGAAGAGTTGGTAACAAGGGAGATCATGATAGAATTTGAAGAAGCGGGAATAGAAGAGGAGGTAGATGATGGTCGAGATTTAGTTGTGGGTTCCACCGATGTTGTTTTATACGAAGATGAAGCAGCTAATGAAGATACAGATTTTGATAGTGAATCTCTAAGTGGACTCGATATTGATGATTTTGAAGAAACCAATGGCATAGCAAGCCTAATGGTTAATAGGTATGATCCTACGTGTGACCATAACGAGGAAATATTTAGTGTAGGCATGAGATTTGAATCTCATGAACAGTTCAAGAAGCTTGTGAAAAGGTATGTTGTGATTAATGGATTTGACATTTACTTGGAAAAAGAGTGAATATAAAAGAATGGAAGCAAGGTGTATAAGAGGATGTGATTAGAGGTTGTATGGAGGTTGGATTCAAAATGAGAAAACTTTCGTCATAAAGAGAGCTGGATTTCCCCATCATTGCAATAGAAGTCTAACAAATAGGCAAGCCATCGCTACATGGCTTGCTCAAGAGTACATGCCCAAGATTAGAGCCGGACTTACTTACTCGGTTGCGAAATGCAGGTAGATGCAAGAGAAAGTTTGCCCCGACACTTAACAAGAAAAAATGTTACATAGCTATATGGAAAGCTCTTAGTGATATAAGGGGCCCGATAAAGGAGCAATATGATATGTTGAGATCTTATTTGGCGGAGCTCAAGAGAGTTAGCAAGGAGGGAACATTTGTCATAGAAGTTGACCCAACAACCAAAGTATTTGAGAGATTTTATGTGGGTTTTAATGAGTTGAAAAAAGGCTTTTAAGCGGGATGTAGGCGTGTCATTGGCTTAGATGGGTACTTTCTTAAGACTAGATTGAAGGGTATGTTGTTATGCCCCGTATGACGAGATGGAAATAATCAAATGTTTCCAATAGCTTGGGTAGTTGCGGAAGTTGAGTCCGAGGCATCTTGGACTTGGTTTCTCACCCTCTTGTTCATTGACCGGAGCGTGGGCACGGGCAAAGGTTGGACTTTTATCGGTGATCAACAAAAGGTGATATATCACCTATTGTCTTTATTGGCTATTACGCTACAATTGCGTAGTTATTGATGTGATTTGTTTGTTTTTTATCGGCTGAGTTTTTGGTTGCGGGGACTAATGAACGTAGTTTCATGCTTATCTCCACAAGCTAGTGCATCGAAATTGTGCAAGACACATATATGCTAATTGGAAAAAATTGCACAAAGGAGACACTCTTAAGAATCTCTTTTGGAGAGCTGTGAGGTGTACATATTAAGCTGAATTTGACCTAGAAATGGCAAAGTTGGAGGAGGAGTGCCCTAAAGGTTATGAAGACTTTATGAGGCAAGGCCCTCGAGCATTTTTGTAAGGCTTTCATCAAGACAGGTACCAAGTGCGATGCGGTTGATAATGTCACGACCCGAACCCTGCGAGATCGTCGACATCCCACTGGCCATATCAACGTACGTTCTCTAGGATCCAAAGGCCAACAAACTTACGCGAAAGCAAAAACAATCCCCGTACATAAAACAACAATGCTACGGTAACTTGGGATGGTAAAATTAACTTATGTACATATATACATATTCTTTACAACCTTTCAAACTTAATGTTTAAGGCCACCGTACAAGCCTGTGACCACGTACTACAAAAGATCTAGCGGTCGAAGCCTACTATACTTCAAAAAGGAAACACTACACAAAAGTCGAGAGGTCAACTACCTAAGCCTCGTCATCACTATCCGATACTATATCATCTATGGCTGCTAGCTCATCCTCGTCCATCTCCGGTGGCTGTTCTACATCCGATGGCTCCATGACTTCCCCATCCTCTTCCTACCAAGACCTCTAGGTCGACTCGGGTAGTTAGAATCATCGGGCCAAGAACGGGATGCACCACTACGTCATCGGAGGTGCAGCAATAGTGGGGTCCCACTCTCCAACTCCATCGTAGGGAATGTCAAATCCCTCAAAGGACCTACTAATAAATCTCCATGGCGGTACGTCCACGTCACATAGGTGTGGTCTTCCAAAAGCTCTCCCACATCCACCCGCATTGTGGTCACATGCCTATAATATACCTTATCGACCCCCACCGGATATTCTCGTTATTACCGTTTCCATATCCCGCGGAATACCGAACCTCATAGGCGGGTCGTTCATTGTCGAGTGGAGGATCTAAAAGGATAACCCACGACGGGGTGATAATAAATCTCGTAAGATAGTCTCTAATCCTAGGTTAGGGCGCTAGTGCCTCCGACAAGTCCTATATCGCAATTCTCAACATATCGTCATTCAAGCAATAATTCAACAAATAAATCCTAGAATATTCCATTCTTTCTCCATAAAATTCCACTCTCTTCTGAAAATTCTACGTTACTCCCACATCGACGTTCCACGTCTCAAACTATAGATAAAAATACTACGTTACTCCGTAGCTGCGTTTATCGCCTCAAGCTATCATATAAAATATTTCACTTACTCCAATGCCCGTTTAACGTATCGGCTATAAAATAGATAGACGCAACCGCGTAATAACGTCTCGTGCCATTATATAATCCGACCCGCATAATAACGCCTCGAGTCACTATAACCCGCGTAATAATGCCTCGGGTTAATATCCGCGTTTAACGCATCGGATAAATAATACACATAACCCCGTTTAACGCCTCGGGGTAAAATAATAATAACAGAGCCCGCGTCATAACGTTTCGGCTATAATATGGTCTTATCTACGTAAAACCCCGTCATAACGCTCGGGGTAGAATAATAGCAACAGAGCCCGCGTCATAACGCCTCGGCTATAATTTCTCATTCCACTCAATTTAATTTCTGATAATGACTATATATCACAACAATTCCTTGATCGATCGCTCGATACCACACAATCCATAAAACCTTACGATCGATCATTTTTCGCCACGTGATCTTGCTAAATTTCCTGATTAGCGGATCAAGACCATACGATCTCATCCAAACTTTCTCCAATAAAGAACGGGTTCACACGATCTTTCTAATTTTCCTCAACCGCCCAATCGAGACCACTCGATTTAACTATTTCGAATAAATATTCGATCGGGACCACGTGATTCACTCACGTTAAATAAATAACAAATCGGGACCACCCGATTAAATCACATCCAAGCCGTTGACCAATCGGCCACACGATTAATTTATGCTACCACAAAAATTAATCTACACCATCCGATATTAATATTCTAACGTGTCAATTAATAATCACCGTACGATCGGAATTATACTAACGTATAATTAATACATACCATACCACTAAAATATAGTAACGTGGCATTTAATCGGGACCGTAAGATTAAAATATCCTATCGGCATTTAATTTCTACCACATGATTAATCTACATAAAGCGGATCTAATCGTAGCCGTCCGATCAATCTTTCTAAGCAAGATTCATTCTAGGCCGTTCAAATAAAGTATGATGAAATCCTAGTCCTCCATTTCACTCTTGCATGTTACTATTCATGCAAGAACACATTTTTCTCTCCTCCGTTCACAATTTTCGGCCATGGAGCTCAAGAGCACAAATCCACCAATTTTCTTCACCAAAACTACTCAATCCAAAGTCTATTAGCAACTTAGCTACCTATTCAAGGTTTATGAACCAACTTACCTTGATTTCTACCTAAATCCTTCGGTGAAAAAGCTGGAAAAACATATGCAAGGAGGCTCTTTCTCAAATCGGGTCGATTCGGCCTCGTCCGAACCTTTGTCCCTTCAAACAGACCTATGGAAAAACTACCCGGCCAAATTGAGTTCATAATATGTCCTTGTAAAGATAAGACGATAAGCTTTCAAATGGAAGTGGTTTTATCTCAAGGAGACGTCGGATGAAAAAGTTATGGCCGAATAGTGGGGTTATTGGAACAGGCGCGGGTTGGGCGAAAATGAGAGGAGTGTAGTGAGAGAAAGTGGCATCCAAAATGAAGAAGATGATGTTGATGGTTAGATAGGATAGAATAGGATATTTTGGCAAGATATTATGTGAAATTATTGATCTTGAATTGATAAGACAAAGACTTGTGGGTCCCACCAATAATCTATCTCATTTCTCATATCTAGTCCAGATTTCACTTTTCCGAACACTTTTGGGGCGAACCACGAAGTAATTGTACTCCGAATGAGGAAATGTCTAAAATTTAATTATTGGAACCCCGAAGGTCCGACGTCAAATTTTGAAGCCCGATTTGCGATTAATCTCAATTAATTGAAATTTCAGGCATCTCAAACTAACGGGCGACTTTTAGGAGTTACGCGTATCGACCCATGATTAATATCACATTTAAGAATTACTCGAGCCATGGTGACTTTGGTTGTCATTCAATTGTGAGGGTCAATCACTAGTCCCAATGGACACGATCGTTAGAAAATAATTTAGGAACGTTGGGAATTTATACGAGGTCAAACGGAATCACCCGTGATCCAAGCATAGGGTATTACCCAAATCATTCCTTAATCACTCTAGGATCGGCCTATATTGGTCCAAAATATTCTCTCGACAATTTTCATGGCCAAAGAGTCAATCCAGATCAAGTTCTTAGGTCCACGTACTTGATTTTCCCAACTAGCCATTCCCATTTGGTTAGTCTTCTCAAGAGGGATCATTCGAGCGAGATTCGATCAAATACATCAATGAGACATTTCATTCATTCGAAACTTGAAAAGGTCGAATACGGATGTCCGATAATAACTTAAGTGAAACCTTCAATGGATACCTTTGCATACCAAGAGCAAAACCTGTACTTGAGATGCTTGAAGAAATAAAAACTATGTTGATGGACAGGATGGTAGAGAGAAGTCGGTTAATGATGGATCGAATAGACCCAATTTGCCCAAGGATTAGAATGAAGTTGGAGAAGACTAAGTTGGAGAGCAAGTGTTGTATTGTTAGAGCGGCAATGGGGAATAACTTTGAGGTTCAAGTATTTGACAAGAGATTTGTGGTAGACTTGGCTGAGAAAACCTGTGCTTGTAGGGAGTGGGATTTATCTCGAATACCATGTAAACATGCAATATGTTGCATTAGTTTCATGAAGTTCGATATCAATGATTACGTTGATGACGGTTTCAAGAAAGATGCTTATGAGAAATGTTATCAATTTTTCCTCTCAGCCATGAATGGACAACAAATGTGGCCCAAAGTCGGTGGTGAGCCAATCAAACCCCCACCTTATAGAAGGAAAAGGGGAAGAGAGAAAAAAAAAGAATTAAGGACAAGGATGAGCGAAGTAGTGATGGTAAGAAATTGATGAAACTTGGTGTCCAAATGCAATGTTCAAATTGCCTTAACTATGGGCATAACAAAAAAACATGCAAGAATCTTACAACACCTAGGTCACCCAAAGTAAGTTTCATTTGACAATTTGTAATTTTTTATAGTAACTTTTTTGCAGAATATCACGATCGTAAATGTTGGGTTTTTTTTTCTTTTACATGTAGGCAAAAAGAGGAAGACCAAAGAAGGCTATCGGTACGCAGGATAGTGCACATGCTAGTAGACCATCTAATGGGGACTTCGCTATCATCGGGAAGGAGAGAGCACAAGTTTGTTTTTTTCAGCCTCATTTTATGTTCATAACACTTGTGTACATTGGGATTAATCTTTTGTGCTCATTTGTATCTTCAGGCTCAACAAGGATATGGACTTTTCGTGTCCGAAACTGGAAATTCATATTTAAGGGTAACATCTTTTGTACTATATGTATATTGAAAAGAAAAACAAGTTCATATGTCGGATTTTCTTTCCTTACTTTGCAGATGTCTAGTGGTGATAGAGTTGTTGACATCGGCGGTCCATCCTTCTCCAATGGACAAGTAGGAGCAAGTAATGTTCAAGCTTCACAGAGCCAATCTTCAATTGGTATCCTCAAGCTCCATTCAACAATTTGAAATCGGTGGTCGATTGTGAAATTGTGGACCAAGAAATGCTAGTGGATGTTCGGTGCCTCTTGTTAGATGAGGATTTTTTGTTGCGGATTGAAAAGTGCTAGTTTTTGTGTTTTTGGTAAATGGATTTGGTCGTGTGGTATCTATCTAGTCGGGGATTTGGAAATTTTGAGTTCGGTCTCTAACCCTAGAGTTTAGGATCAGCATTTTGTAATGATCTTACCGATGGTGATAGCAACTTTCTACGCCTTGTATTATTGCTTTTGGATGGAAAATTAATGATTTCTAGATGGGCAATTTATTGTGAATATATATTCTGTTATTTTTTTTGTGGTAATCTCATGTATGATGCGGAATTTTAGAGAACCCGTGTGAAAACCATTGCTAATTTTAAGTTTCAAAAGAAAAAAATTGATATAGTAACTATTGTATTTGTATTTCAATATCAACGAGGATTACAACTCAAATAGGTCTTTTGCCAACATTATAAACAAAGAAAAATGAGAGATGTAAAAAAAGAGCTACAAGATGCTCGCATCATCTAGAACACAACTCCATCTCAGTGGAACGGAAGAAAAGGACTTCACTATTCGGCTCGACTCTAACTCCTTTGCTCCTTTTCCTTCTCTTTCAAGGCCTTCAATGTGTTCTTTACATGTGCTAACACTCACTTAAAAATTCATGAGCTTCTTACTCCCATCCTTCGATAAACCACATAAAGGAACAATGGTTTCATGAGATTTCGAGGTACCGGTAAAAATTAGAGATGACCCTTAAAAAATCATACGGGAGAGACAAATATAAGTTTAACCTTTGAAGGAGTGTAATTTTTCCAAAGTGGCACATTAACCAAATAAGCGAAAACACACATTCGGGAAAGACAAATATAAGTTTGCCTTGAAATTTTAAAACATGAAGTGTGTTATCTTTTTTAGAACTTATATGCCTATAACATGTTACCAAGCACACAACCCCACGCGCATGACTTAAAGCTGTTCAACTGCCCCAAAAGAAAGATTTCATTTGGTATCGAGCATTCTTCTCTAGGGATCCATCGGCTGATGAGCTCAAGTATGGCTCCACCACATCTATCCAGGAAAAAGATTCTTCTTTAACCAGATTTTCCTATTCAAATGCCTGAAGACAATGCCGGTCATCATCATCTGAGAAAATGGCTACATGAGTCCTCCATGCTTTTACACCTATAATCTTCAATTGCATTTGTTATAAACTCTACATTTCCTCTTCGGATCGAATTACTAGCAGCCTCTATTAGTTTTACTAGAAACAAATTAGCAACAAATGACACCAATAGAGACTCTCAATTTTCTAGGAATGTCTGTCTAAAAATATGAACCATAGAAACACTTGAAGCACAAAACATGATGGCGAACAGAGAAACATAAACAACGATTATACTCCATGACTATGAAATTACATTAAGAATCTTGTCTAATAATGACCCCAATTAATGGCATGTGGACTTTAAACATTTGATTGGATTCCGAATTATTCATTTATTCAGGCATATCATAGAGGTTGTATACGCTCAAAAGGAGAAAGCAAGTTCGCTATTTGTCACTGTGTTAAACCCAACGATCGTGATCGACAAAATCAAGTTGAATCATCATGGAAATTAATCTAAATTGAGAAGAAAACATCTTAGCTCATTCAGAGAGACAATGTACAAGGAATGATTCAATTTCTTGCAAGGGACTCTCGGATACGTTTTGAGATCTACCAAACCAGATTGAGCGAATTGAAAAAGAAGAAGAAGAAGTAAGCCCTAATTCTCCCAAGGCGAGGGGACGGAGAAGCTCGTGGCTCGGGATTTGTCTTCGTTGTGTCAAGCAGACCCGATCAAGGGAGCGATCACTAGCTCGGCTTTGGAATCGTAGCGTTGGGCAAACTCGATAGAGGAGCGACCACCGCCGGCTCCGCTTCGTCGCGTCGAGCGAACTTGATAGAGGGAGCGATTGCTGCCCTAGATCTGGAATCGTTGCGTCGAGCTGATGGAGGAAGCTACTACGTTCTTGAATTGAAGAAGAAAAGCAAGCCCTAATTCCCCCAATATTCGAGCATGGACGACGTTTCTCGTTGTCCGTGGTGTTTTTCCATGTCAATAGCTCGACGTGAATTTTATGCCGACATGAAATTGCCACATCGGATCACTTAACGGTGGTTTTCAACGGAATAACTAGAGTAGATTTGGGACTAGAATAAAAGTCGGAGATTTTTTACGAGACAAAAAATAGTTGTGGGCGGATTTGGGATAAAACCCAAAGTCGAGGGTTTTTTACTGAATTCGGCCAATTTTGATGTCTGTAAGATAATTGGATTTAGTGAAACCGTGAATCTTGAATTCCAGCTATTATTATCATATTGGATTTTGAGGATTTAAGAAACAATAATTGGTTTTTCCTGAAACGTCGGTCGAGTAGTTTAGGCTCCTATAATTTAGTTGCCACGCACCGACCTAACCTTTACCGAACCATTCGCGCCGGACCTAACCCTAACCGAACCCTAGCCGCAAAATTGTCAAAATGCCCTCGATCGATTGTGCCAAATGTGCAATGAGTCCTAAAATGGCAAATAACCAAAATGTCTTTACTTTTATGCCTTTACATTCCCAATTCCCAAGTCAAATCCCACCTTTTCCCCATCACCTCACTTTCTCTCTCTCCTCTTTTCCCTCTCCTCTCTCTCTCACTTTTTCCCTTTCACCCCATTTTCTCCCCCCAATCGGATGCCACTCCTCCTCCTCCTCTTCGCGGTTGTTGTTCGCCGATGCGTCGCTGGCCTCCCGCCAGCCCAAGCCACCATTATCGGCCGTCGCTCCTCCGCTTGTCCCACGACCCGTCGTTGCTTCACAAAGCCCCAAACCCCGCGATCTCCACCTCTTCCTTTCACCCGCGACTCCAACCGCCACCGTCCTCTCGTTGTCATTACCGCCCATCACCATCACCACTAACCCGTGTCCCAACCAGCCCCCGAACCCATCGTCCCAACCTAGAACTAAGAGGCCCTCATGTCGCCTTGCCGACCTCGACCTGAGCCACCTCAGTGGTGTCAGGCGTGCTCGAGCCGTTGCTATCCACCTTCTCTAGAGAGCAGCCATGACACGTTGAGCCTTTGTGAGCCACCGGGTACCGAGACCTCCGTCGCCGCCCTTGACCAACTATTGCGCCACCCCTTATTGCCGAGGGAGCCGTAACCGAGAGCCTCGTGTCGAGGGTCCTACCGAGTCGTCATTACCGTTTGCCATTGTCGTCACCGTAGCCGTCTCGAACCGTTTTTGTGTGTTAACCCCTAACCATTGGTATGACCGTTAATTGCGTTTAGGATTAGTTAACTATAGTTAATTACGGTTTAGGTAGATAATTGTGGTCGAATTTAGTTAGGGACTCGGATTAGGTTAAATGATCACAATTACTTAAGATAGAATGGATAGCTAGGTGGATTGTGGCTAATTAGTGATTAGATCTGGGATTGATTGACTAACTGCACTTGTTTGATTGCGAGAGAGTGATAGGATAGAGCCAAATGGACAACCAATTATCCAATGGTTTTGGATTATATCAACTTGACGGTATGGATTTAGAATAATTATTTATAATTGAATATTATTATTAATTGTGGGGTTGGGTGATTATTGATTGATCACTGAGTACACTAGTATGGTATATTAGGTGTACGTGTATATATATATACACACATACATATATGAGAATTAATCACCATATATCATATGCAAAGTCCGGGTTGATAAACTACGAAACTAAACTATATGTTTTAGCATGAAAATGGCCTTGGGCCAAATCTTTGGGCACATTCGTATGAGCATTCGACTAAATGCGAAAGATAAGAATTGACAAGTTATCGAATGTGCATGAGTGATCATATGATGAGTTTGTACCGTACCACACGTACGGAATCTTGGTAAGTTTGTATCGTGTTAGTCGTACGAAATCACATGACTTGTTAGATCCACGTCAATCCGTGTTGTCGGATTGATCGGATGTCGGTCGCAGCTTGTGATGGATCGACGCCCTTTACTGAATGCCTATTATATCGTGCCGTATCGATCAAAATTACAACGGCCTAGCAATCGCCGTCACCGAAGTAATGGGACTATACCTTGGTCTCGTCGGTAAAGTACCAACTGTTTAGTGTGCTTAGAACCAACTGTCTAGTGTGCCGGGCCGAGTGGCCTTAATCGTTAATAATTGGACTGAGTGTGGAGTCCTATGCATGCAATTTGATGTGATGCCTTGTCGGTGATTGTTTGTTGTGAATGTCGCGTCATGTCAAACTTTGCATTACGTGTGGCTCGTGGATCGATAAGCTTGCATGTGGTTGAATAAATTATTGTGGATCCGTGTTGCTTGTTAGGCCGCTCCGAGTGAATCAACGCTCTAGTCGGGCTTAGGCGTTGACTCACGAGATTTATTTCTCACCTTGTGATTCGTTGACCTTTTTCAAGACTCAAGCAATGGAGACTCGTTATGTCAGTATTCGAGCTCCTCTCGATTAGTCATTTGATATCGAGTACTATCCGGTTGAGGGTACAGACCGAGTCGGGAGCATCATGTGACCACGATTTGGTTGGAGGAGGGGTTGGGGTACTTAGTGCCGAGAATCCATACCTAGGACCCGATGGACCTCGATACGCCTGAAGGGAGGTTGTGGACCTCGAATATGACCTTATGTATAACGTGTAAAATAAATGTGGCCCATATGATTTTATAATAATGGTTTAATAATTATTTCATATTATAATTATTAGTTTATGTTGGTTACGAAAGGATACAATTGAAAAGGTACAATTAACGTGCTTTGATGGAAGGCACCTATTGAAGAGACACCTTTTGGATAACGTTTCTTTTATAAAAAAAAGAAGTCTGGTCCTCTCTCCACCCTATCAACAAACAGGCGTTTAACAAAACAGACGTCGTTTATGTTTTCTATCCTCCATCAAATAGTTAACGTAAAGTACAGAGAGTTAAGGGAGAGAAATCAAATTCTTTATCGTCTTTTTTTTCTGTCATCAATCATTCTTCAAGAATTGCTATGGACAAAGGCACGTCTTTTATTCTTATTGATTGTGAAAATCATGAAGATCGGAGATTCGTCTATGATTGAATTTTCGCATGAAGTTTATGTTCAATCGCTTACGGTTGGTATCGAGCACGCGTTTAGGATCTCATGATTTTCCGATTAAGTATAAAGTTTATGTGTATGTGTTGAAGGCTTGATGAATTTTGCATTGATGTTCGTGGATAAATTTTGTGGGCAAATTATGAATCGGGAATTTTCGGATAAATCAGAATTGGGGCTTTTCGGGCTGATTTGAAAATCGCCGATTCCGACCAAATTGATGGGAATCAAGGCCCGGATTTGAACCAATAGAGTCGCCTAGCCATGAGGAACAAAAGCCCTAAGGTGTCTCGGCATTTGGACTTTCACCGGAGACGAATTTGGCAATTGAAATTTCGGATTAGGGTTTGAGTCCGAGAAGTGTTTTTGCTTGATTCGGGCAAAATACTTCGTCTTTTGTTGATTCTGGAACCTATGTGGTCGTCTTTGGCATGTTAGGCAAAACCCACCCGTTATTTTATAATGGGCTTTGGAGGAGAATCGAGCGATCGAAGGCTTAGCGGCGTGGTGATGTAAAACAGGAATTTCTTCACTTGTTCCTTGCGCGAAAGTTTCTGTTCGCGTTGGGGAAGAAGATGATGGACACGTGCCATGCACGTGCCACGTGGGCCTCTTAAAAAAAAAAAAAAGGATTGGGAAGGCATAAAGGGCGCTTGAGGGACTCGAACCCACAACCCGAGATTTGAAGTCGACGCCATATCCATTAGGCCACGGGCGTTGTCTCTATTGTTTCTTTTTTGCATCTAAAATTATACGTCTACCCTTAGCCACTTTGATTTACTATTTTTTCCTTGGATGCGAAAATTAAAGTTTTGCCCCGGTTTTGTCCTTTTGCGAAAAATTACAGTTTTTTTTCCCTATTTGTCTTCTTGTGACTAAAATTATATTTTTGCCCATAAAGGTTATTTGCGATTTTGTCCTTGGGCATAAATTTACTATTCGCCCTTAAATACTGAATTTACGATTTTGCCTTTGGGTACATGAATTTAATAAATCTTAAGAAATTAATGGTTTGTTAGTCACCAAAGTGGCCGAACCTTAAGTTTCTTGAGTTTAGAGATTCATAGTATTTTATTCAATTATCCATGATTATTTGATACTATGACTGAAATTGATATATATTAAAATATTTTTAATTGATATCGTGGATATATTGAAGTTCATTTATTATAAGAACTTAGGGATTAACCCAAAGGTTAATTAATTTCTTATAGTTCATGAACGTAATGGTTGGTAATTCAAATGTCATATAAGATTTATTTGTATATCCAAAGATAGCAAATAAATTTGAACAAGATATATTCGTAATTGCCTAATAAAAGTTATTAGTATCATTATGGTTAATATGTTTGCGTATCTTAGAATCTCCCAAAGGAGAACTATGATATACATGTATTGTTTTAATTTGAATCGATAATGTGATGCTCTCAAAGCATTAATATATGCGTATTTCTTGCATATTTGAGGTTGTACATGTTTCTCGCATTCGCACGCTTCGTCTGTTCCATTATTCAATGGAATGAATTTCTTTTGTCGAGTGAACAAGTCCAATTTCACTTAGGTGTCTTGGATCTTGATTTAGCACTTCAAGTTGAGAAACCAATTGCTATTATCGATAAAAGTAGCGATGATTAAATATCTTTCCATCGAACTTGGGAAAGATCAAACGGACTAAGCTTGATGTTCATGCGAATGACGTGAACAAACAACTTAAAGACCTCTCTTCCCAAACCGACAATGCTAAGGAATTTATGAAATTTGTGGAAGAACGTTCTCAAACGCGACAAGTCACTTTGGTATACTAATGAGCACTTTGACCACCATAAAATATGATGGTTCACATACCATGCATGAGCATGTACTTGAGATGAAGAACTTAGCAGAAAATTAAGGACTTTGGGAATGAATGTAGATGAGTACTTTTAGTGCGGTTTATTCTTAATTCCTTGCCTCATGAGCAATATGGGCCATTTCAAATGAATTACAACACTATAAAGATAAGTGGAATGTAAATGAATTGGCCAGTATGCTTGTTCAAGAGGAAACAAGGATAAAGAATCAAAAGGCTCATTCGGTTCATCTTTTAAGTCATCAAGAGCTCGAAAAGAATTTCAGCGGAAAAGTGAGAAAGGTAGAAAAAGCAAGAAGAAAGGATTACACATCCTGAATGACTCTTCTAAGGCTTCTCAAATCCACAAGAAAGAACACAATCTTATTAAGTGTCATTTCGTAATAAAATTGGACACTTGAAGAAAAATTGTCAAGCGTAAAGCTTGGTTCGAAAAGAAAGGTAAGCCTTATCCTTTAGTATGTTTTGAATCAAACTTTACTGAAGTTCCTCATAATACTTGGTGGATTGATTCGGGTGCTACCACCCATGTTTCCAATACGATGCGAGGATTCCTTACGATCCAAACCCTAAAGCCAAATGAGAACTATGTGTACACGGAAGCAGAAATAAAGCTCCAATTGAAGGCATTGGCACTTATCGTTTAGTCTTAGATACTAGACATTATTTGGATTTGTTTCGAACCCTTTATGTACCTACGTTCTCCCGCAATTTAGTTTCTTTGCCAAAACTTGATGTAGCGGGTTTTTCTTTCAAGTTTGGATGTGGATCTTTCAGTTTATTTAAGAATGAGAATATTATTGGAACTGGAATCTTATGTGATGGTCTTTACAAGTTTAAACTTGATAATGTGTTCGTTGAGACCATAATGACCTTGCATCATAATGTCGGTACTAAACGTAGTTTAGTGGATGAGAATTCTGCTCACTTGTGGCATAAACGTTTAGGTCACATATCCAAAGAAAGGATGCAAAGGTTAGTGAAGAATGAAATTCTTCCAAATTTGGATTTTACTGACCTTGGAGTATGTATTGATTGTATTAAAGGTAAACAAACAAAACACACTAAGAAAGGCGCCACAAGAAGCACGAGCTTCTTGAAATTATACACACTGATATATGTGGTCCTTTTGATGTTCCATCTTTCGGTGGAGAAAGTTATTTTATCACTTTTATTGATGATTTTTCACGTTATGGTTACGTTTATCTATTATATGATAAATCTCAATCGTGAATGCACTTGAGGTGTATATTAAAGAGGTTGAGAGACAATTAGATAGAAAGGTGAAAATAATAAGGTCGGATAGAGGTGGTAAATATTATGGAAAGTATGATGAATCGGGACAATGTCCGAGTCCATTTGCTAAATTCCTCGAAAGGCATAGCATTTGTGCTCAATACACAATGGCGGTACACCACAACAAAATGGTGTAGCGAAAGACCTAATCGTACTCTAATGGAAATGGTTAGGAGTATGATGAGTTATTCATCTTTACCCTTATCTATGTGGATGTATGCATTAAAGACTTCGTGTACTTATTAAATAGGGTTCCTAGTAAGGTAGTTCCAAAGACTCCTTTTGAATGTGGACGGGTAGGAAACCTAGTTTACGACACCTACATGTTTGGGGTTGTCCAGAAATACGTATTTACAATCCACATGAAAAGAAATTGGATTTTAAAACGACCATGGTTATTTCATTGATTATGTAGAAAAATCCAAAGGGTATAGATTTTACTATCCTAATCATAGTACGAGAATTGTTGAATCTGGAAAAGGTAGGTTCATTGAAAATGGCGACATCGGTGGGAGTGAAAGAATGCGAGATTCTTGCATTTAAGAAGTTAGGGTGGAGGTTTCTTTACCCAAAACTTCTAAAGTTGTTCCCGATATTATTGTTCAACCAAACAATAATCAAGAACAACAAATAAATGATCAAATAATTCATAATGAACATGTCAACAATGAACCAATAGCGGTTGAGCCACCAAAAATAGCATTAAGAAGATCTCAAAGAGACAAAAAAATCAGCTATTTCTAATGACTACGTGGTTTATCTACAAGAGTCGAAATTGACTTAGGAATTGGTAATGATCCAGGTTCATTTTCACGAGTCATGGAATGTAGTGATTCTACAAAGTGATTTGATGTCATGAAAGAAGAGTTAAAATCTATGGATCGAATCAAGTTCGGGATATTGTTGAATTGCATAAAGGATGTAAAAGGTCGGTGTAAATGGGTTTTTAAGACCAAGCGCAAAAGGTGATATTGAACGGTATAAGGCCGGACTTGTTGCTAAAGGTTTTACTCGAAAGAAGGCATTAATTATAAGGAGACTTTTTCACTGTCTCTAAGAAAGACTCACTTAGAATCATTTTTAGCTTTGGTGGCTCATTACGATTTAGAGTTACACCAAATGGATGTGAAACCGCTTTTCTTAATGGAAATTTGGAAGAAGAGGTTTATATGGACCAACCTGAAGGTTTTTCGTTAAAGGAAAGGAACACATGGTGTGTAAATTAAAGAAGTCAATATATGGACTTAAACAAGCTTCCCGACAATGGTATCTCAAGTTCAATGATACCATAACCTCTTTTGGGTTTAAGGAAAACACCGTTGATCGATGCATATATATATGAAGGTCGGTGGGAGCAAGTTTATCTTTCTAGTTCGCATGTTGATGACATTTTGCTTGTTGCTAATGATCTTGGTTTATTAAGTGAAACCAAGAAATTTCTCTCTAAGAATTTTGAAATGAAAGATATGGGTGAGGCAACGTATGTGATAGAAATAGAAATATTCCGTGATAGATCACAAGGATTGTTAGGATTGTCTCAAAATCCCTACATTAATAAAATTCTAGAGAGATTTAATATGAACAAATGTTCGACGGAATAGTTCCAATTCGAAAGGGGATAAATTTAGCCTTATGCAATATCTCGAGAAGTGAATTGGAACGAGAGCAAATGAAAAGTATTCCTTATGCATCTGTTGTTGGGAGCTTAATGTATGCTCGGACTTGCACGACGGACATTAGTTTTGCCATCGGAATCTTTGGGCGGTATCAAAGTAATCCGGGATTAGATCATTGGAAAGCTACAAAGAAAGTTCTCCGATACTTGCAAGGAACGAAGGATTACATGCTCACTTATAAAAGATCTAATCATTTTGAGGTGATTGGATATTCATATTCGGATTTAGCCGGATGCGTCGATACAAGAAAATCAACATTTGGTTATTTGTTCCTTTTGGCCGGAGGTGCAATTTCATGGAAAAGTGCGAGCGATTAGTCATTGCTGCATCTACTATGGAGGTTGAGTTTGTGGCATGTTTTGAGGCTACTATTCATGGATTATGGCTGCGAAACTTTATTTGGGGCTTGTGATTGTCAACGGTATTGCCAGGCCGCTTAAAATTTATCGTGATAATTTGCGGTTTTCTTCTCTAAGAATGACAAGTATTCTAAGGGTGCTAAGCATATGGAAATCAAATACTTGTCCGTCAAAGAAGAAGTTCGAAACAAAGAGTGTCAATTGAGCATATTAGCACCAATCTTATGATTGCAGATCCATTAACAAAAGGCCGCCGCCCAAATTATTTAATGAACATGTTGAAAGTATGGGCATTATTGGACGTCACTAATGATATTGTATTATGACTATATTTATTTTATGTTTTTGACACTCGAGCTCATTTATGTGTGTTTCGATTTATCTGTTTTCTACTTAGTATACATGATGGAAGTAGATGAATGTTTGCGAGGATAGTCTCTAATAGAGACATTATAGTTGGACCATTGATATATTTTATTTATGAATCATGATGAGTAGAGAGCTATAGTCGTAGTACATAGAAGGGATTGTGTCAATTAATGACACACAACCGCTATGACTGCATTAGTCTTCTTTACTTTATTGCGGTTATTATGTGATAGCCAATTAAAGAAAAGTTTTAACATGATGTTATTGTGCACATGATGGTATTTATTAAACCATGAAAGGAAACTCATATTGGCCAAGTGGGAGAATGTAAAATAAATGTGGCCCATATGATTTTATAATAATGGTTTAATAATTATTTCATGTTATAATTATTAGTTTATGTTGGTTACGAAAGGATACAATTGAAAAGGTACAATTCACGTGCTTTGATGGACGGCACCTATTGAAGAGACACCTTTTGGATAACGTTTCTTTTTAAAAAAAGAAATCTGGTCCTCTCTCCACCCTATCAACAAACGGACGTCGGTTTGTGTTTTCTATCCTCCATCAAATAGTTAACGTAAAGTATAGAGGGTTAAGGGAGAGAAATCAAATTCTTTATCGTCTTTGTCTTCGCATCAATCATTCTTCAAGAATTGCTATGGACAAAATGCGTCTTTATTCTTATTGATTGTGAAAATCATGAAGATCGGAGATCCGTCTATGATTGAATTTCCGCATGAAGTTTATGTTCAATCGCTTACATAACGACCCAAACCGTCACGCCCCGCGACCTAGAGCACACGCGACCATCCCTTTCATTTGGTACTTTTCTCACTCGCGAACTCGCCAGATCGAACTACGGACCTTCGTTGTACGCAAGATGCAATGCGCATGCGGAAGTAAATAAAACAACCCATAACGAAAATTTTGAATGACTCCGGGAAACATAAAAGCAACACGTACTCACTACGACGTCATAGGCTAGTTCGTACAAAATAACATCAACACGTAAACGGCTAATAAACGGTGGAACGATACAAAGCACCAAAAGACAGGGTTTATCCTAAGCCAACCACTCGTCACACTACGAGGGTACAAAAAGAGTCGATCTCTAAGATCATATACGGGATCGACATCGTCGTGGGTCGTGTCATCGCAGGGGGCGCAAGCTCACAAGAAACACCTGTCTCGTCGACTCCAATCATTCAACATCGGGCTCCTCCTCAAGGATGATCTCTTGCTCATCCTCTTCTTCCTCCTCCGGCTCCTCTATAGGCTCTATCGGGTCCCGCATGGTTCAGTGTATCGGGACATCCATCGGATCATCCATGGCATCTTCAAGTTCCAGGATACCTCCAAAATATCCTTCGGGATAACGTCCTCCCTCGGGGGTCCGCTAAGTACATCACCATCCCGATAGGTGCAGGATATGAAAGTGTACGGTATCCAACGTTCGCTCGCATCGTCCACCCAAAGTGTGGTGGCTCTCCGGTAGTATGTCCGGGTCGGGTCCTACTCTATACTCGGTGAATGACCGGCTCAAACTCCTTCGGTAGCCCAAAAGTAACGGCATTTGGATAAGTCGTGGTCGAGGGTATGAAGAAAAAGGGGTCCCACGACGGGGTGAGATAAACATCTCAATAAGTAAAACCTAACCCTATCCTAAGACCCTGGTACCTCCAGATAATTTTTTTGAAAACCACAGGCATAGTCAACGTCGACACATCCAAGACTAGTATGAGTAAGCATTCAATTCATGGCAAACAAGTTAATTCACACAACTAAGGAACCATAGATTCTATGAAGGCCATCAAGTCAAGTTTCGTATTTAGGGCAAATGAGTTCACATCACATATCACTTGGTCACTCACCAATTCGATTCACTAGGATTTCGGACATTAAGAACACGGCCAAATATATACGTTGGGTCTCGGACCTTAAAGGAACACGACCACATATATTAGTAAATACGTAGGGTCTCGGACATTAAAGAACACGACCTCCTTATAAACACGGTCTCGGACATTGAAGAATACGACCGGGTTAAGTCTCGGACAATTAGACGAACACCGCACTCTTAATCGGCCTCGGATGAACTAATTGAACACGACTTAGAATATTGATATAGCTCGGTTATAAAGAGCATCCATGCCCTCAACACATGTATAACAAGATTTCCACACTCAAGCTAAGTAATCCCACAATCGATAAAATCATTGCTCCGTTCAAGCTTAAAACTCACAATAAGCATTTCAAGGCATCCAAGTACAAGCCTTAGGGACAAAAATCCACAAGCCAAGTAAACATGGTGATTCGGTTCCTAGGCACTATCCAAGCCACCGAAACCAGAATTTTTGTTCATTTCCTAACCAATGTACGTATGAGCTAAAAAGCCCTCAAATCACACAATTTAGCCCCGAAATTGCCAAGTCATAAGCACCCATCATTCCACATGATACCATAACCCATATTTCACCAATTTCAAGCATGGAAACACCTCATTCAAGCATGAATAGCCCGGTGATCAACTAGATCCGAAAATGGCAGATTTCACCTCTCCTAACTTCGCCCACAAATCAGCCCACAAATCCTCCACATTTCAAAACCATGGCGTCCCTTAGCAACCTAAAGTCTTAGGAAAATGTTAGGAATCACTTAGCACAACTCGATCCAAGCGTTTCCACGAGATAAGGGCAGCAACCCGCGAAGCAAAAATGAACAAACCAAAATCACTACAAGGAAACCACGAAATGGGCCTCTCAAGCTCACGGTGCAAGGGGTGGCCGGCGTGGTGTTCTCGGTTTCCTCGAGTAGCCGCGGCATCCAAGTGCTCCATGACGGCGAGGGCGATGAGGGGTGATCGAACACGGAGAGGGGAGAGAATGAGGGAGAGTGGCCGAGAGGAAGAGAGGAAAAATGGGGAAGAAGATGGAGAGAGATAGGGTGGTTCGGCCAACAAAACAAAAGAGAAAGAGAGAGGGATGTCCATCATGGTCATTCATGCACAACTCTCAAGTGGGTTGGTTGTACTTGTTGTACAATGGATTTGACAAAAGAATGTCCAAGAGGGACATGGGTGGTTGATAGGGTGTAAGAAGGGGGCCTACACAATCTTCTATTTGCTTCACTCTTCTTGTCACAAGCTTGGTAGTGGGGTGGTTGGTGGGGTAAGAGGACATGTCGACTCATGTCACACTTGGGGTTTGTCCAATGGTTCAAGGCATGGTCCTCAAGATCAAGCATTTATTCTCAAGTTAAAATCCAACATTCCAATTGTCCTTTATACCCCCCAATAATTCGGCCAACCTAGGATTAGGAGTTAATCACGCTTAAGACTAATATAAAGAATTAAGCCATAACGATCGCGATTAAAGAAAAGTTCAAGTCCAAAAAATCATTTAAGAGCACATGGGATGTAGCGCCGAACGAAAGGCCCAAAAAGGAACTGTTCGTATCAAACATAGAAGAAACCAAGAAGGCAAAATCATGAACATGTATTTCGATATCCATTCCAAGTCAAAACATGCAAATCCTCTTTCTCTAAAGTTGATCAAAATCAACGTGATACGCCTTGCGCTGGATGATTGGAGCTGAAAAACGATATCCAAAGAAAGCTAAGAAGCCCGATCACCATCCAAGCGACGGGATCTATGAAGAGCTCACGACGTAACCAAAGATCAAGCAACCCAATATCTCTTGGATGATGTAGAGAAAGAAAAGGTCTCACTTTTTGACAAGAATGCGCTGCAAAAAATCACAAGAAGTTGGCCATTTTCCTCTAAAGATCAGTTTTTTTTGGGGGGGGGTTGATCACTCGAATGAAGGAAGAAAACCAAAAAAGCAAATACACGGGAACTGGGTGAGAAGGAAAAATTCAAACAAGAAAACAAGGAAGAAGCTTAACCTAAAACGAGAATGGGAGTGATCTAATGCTAGTGTCGGTGGATTTTTTTCAACCCTCCAACGTGCGAACTAAATCTCAATTTTTTCTCTTCTTTTGGGCTTCGATGAAATGACGTCCAAGATTTATTAATAGGAAACCTCGAATCTCAATCCCCGAATCCAAATCCAACTCATTCCCGAATCCCTTCGATTTCGATTCCAGTTTATCCCGAACTAATAGATGGCTTATCGGTAGGCACATGTATCGATCACGTGATTCTCATCACGTTTCGAACACTCAAGATTTGACGACCTCGACTATCACGAGTTGCAAGGGTTTGTCGCTAGTTAGTTCCGGCGGCCTCAATCGTCATGTATTGGTGAGCGGAATCACCCGCGACCCATTGATATAACGCTAGCCATGTATTCCTTAGTCGTTCTTAGATCGGTCCTTAACGGCCCAAAACGTTCCCTCGATAATCTCTATGGTCTAAATGTCGTTTCTTAATTGAGTTTCCTAGGTCTACGTTGCACTTTCCTTGGTAGCCTTTCCCTTTTGGTCGGTTAACCCATGAATGATCGGTTCGGGGCGAGATATAACTGAAATACATCGTCGGACATTCATTCATTCATAAGTTCTCGAATCAAGTCGAAATTCGGGATGTCACACAAACTACGTGTCTTCGACGCATCTCGACTATGTCCACACACTCCCTTCCTGTTCATGGCTAGAACTATTGGTCATAAGCATGTGGTGGTCGATTTTGAGGAGCTATCTTTGTTGTTGAGGACGAGGGTGTCATAGCCCCTCTTTTGGAGTAGATGAGAAGCTAACCCTTACACGACCCACCTACTTTTTTTATGGTCTTAGGGAGCCGCCCCGAAGAATGGGATTGTATATATTGTATAACTCTATAGAGTCAACGATCATCTACTTATGGAAGTGAAATGAAAATCTTTTAGCGCTGTATTGTTGTCGTTTTCTACTTTACTATCCCTCCTTATTGATATGTTGTCTGGGAGTACATCGTTTTCGCATGCGCAATAAAAGATTAAAAATTAATGAGTCGATTACGTGCTTGGGACGTTTTACTTTATGACCTTAGGATGTTTTGGTAGGGTTGTCGCGTGCCGGGTATTAGGAGCATGACATTGTTATTATTATTATTACATATTATTATTGTTGTTATTATTATTAATATTGTCATTATTTTTTTTTTGTAAGGATTATTGTCATTATTGTTATTTTTTTATTATTATTATTAATGTAATAGGCCATCGCTAATTTCGCCGCTAATTGATGATAAACATAATTCGTTGCAAAATTAGCGACATTGGCGACATTTTTTATTTGCTGAATTGTTAATATAATAAGTCGTCGCTAATTTCGTCGCTAATTGGGGACAAAACAGAATTCGTTGCAAAATTAGCGACGATAATGGCGATAATTTTTATCCGCTGAATTGTTAATGTAATAGATCGTCGCTAATTTCGTTGCTAATTGGCAACAAACAAAATTTGTCGCAAAATTAGCGATTGCATTTGCGACATTTTTTTACCTGGGAACTTTGCGCCGAAACTCATTCATTCTAAATTTCGTTGCTGAATTGTTAATGTAATAGGTCATCACTAAATGGCGACAAACATAAGTTGTAGCAAAGTTAGCGACGACATTTGGCAGTGTATTTTTTCCTTGGCCTCAATTGATTTTTTATTTTTCTATTTTTCAAAAATTGTGTGCTTAGTGCCGTCCAATGGAATTTGTGAATTACGGAGTGCCTCTTTTGTACTTTCCCCCTCCCTATGCGCCAATCATTTTTTCCAACATTTAGGCCTTATGTGGCTCCTCCCGGTTAATAATAACCGGAAAAGAAGAATATTAATTTTATTTCTATCTTCTCATTAAAATTTAAATATCATTAAAATTTTAAAGAGCACAATGACAAAAGTTATAAGCAAATCTAAGAATGAACATGCCGGCCAAATTTTTATGGAATTCAAATTTATGGAAATTGAAGTGTTTAAGTTATAGGATTCAGAAAATATCAAAATTAAGTAAAGGCAAAAGAAAGAAAATGAAAGCTAAATCCAAATAGATATTTACTAAACAATTTGCACCCTAAAACTAAACTTCATGGTTGAGTGTTTTAGGGGGAAAAAATACAAGAAACTAGGGCAGCGTAATGCTATGTCACGAATTACATAAAAAAAAAAACAACAAATTACAAAATAAAAACAAATAGAAAAAACAAGAACTGAAGAAAATAATTTCAGCCTCTCTCTCTCTCTCTCTCTCTCTCTCTCATCTCCCTTTTAACTTCGATTTTTCCTCTATACGCCTCTCTCTCCCCCTCTTCCTCTTGGTCGCTCGCCCTTCTCGATCTTCACAGCTCGCTCTCTGTCTCCGTCCCTCTCCCCCATCTAAATCCCCAAAATAATTAGGTTTTTAGAGCTCCCTGAGCACTTGGTAGCTGCTATTTAAAGCTCTGGAAATCTCAAGCTCACTCTCAGTCAACAATGACTGAATTCGCTCCTTTTCTCCGAGGACGCTGCGGATATAAGTCGCTCTCGCCTCCGCCATTTCTGCTTCTCTAAAGATGTTCTGGAAGCTTCCCATTTTGTCCGCCTCCTCTCCCGTGAGTTCGATTCTTATCCCTAATTTCCCTTGCTCAGCTGATTTTGAATGTTCCCCTGAGCTAAGGATGCTTCGCTGTGTCTTGGTTTTGTCATTTCAAGAATCGAGATGTTATGAGCTTGTGGTTGATTCTTGTTTTGTTTTTGTACTTTTAATGTGTTTTTCCTCAGCAATTAGAGCTTTGTGCCTAGGTAGATGCATCCTTAGTTGTTTTTGTGCCAACAGTGGTAGCGTGGTAGTTTTCTTTGTAATGTCAGATCGTGTTTGGGCTAGTGATTCCGTTGAGAGAGCTGAAGTCGATATGAGGTTCTTGTCTTTAGTTATTTAAATTTAGTCAATGTATCGAGTGCTCTATATTTAATTGTGTAATATACTGGCACTATACTCAGGCATCGCCGCGTTATGCATACACATTGCGTGACTTCTCTCGTTGAATTGTTAGTTGAGATTTGAATTACTTTTGAGGATCTTTTTTTTCCCTTGTTAGGCTTGTCTAAGAGATAATCTTAGCGGTAGATACCAACTTAGTTTGATCAAACAGTGTTTGTTTGCCTCAGGAAATGAAGCATT
This sequence comes from Rhodamnia rubescens, assembly GCA_021437795.1. Lineage (NCBI taxonomy): Eukaryota > Viridiplantae > Streptophyta > Magnoliopsida > Myrtales > Myrtaceae > Rhodamnia > Rhodamnia rubescens. The sequence continues at coordinate 2,848,603 of JAILYA010000024.1, forward strand.
AGTTAAAAAGGGAACTTCAATGAATTTGGTTTCTCTTGTATATTGCGTTCTTGATTTTGCAGTATGTGCTACAGACTATTCTTTTTCTAAGAGGAAGTTTGAGAATGCATTTGCGTTTGCTCATAACTTCAGTCCTACCTCTGACCTTCTCGTTCTTTTACAAGTAGAGTCACTACTTGACAAGGAAAATTACACATTGGAGGAGCTTTTGGATGAAAAATAGATAATCCAAGAATGCAAAACTTTAAATAGTCATCTAATTAATTTGTAATTTCTTCTTGTGTCACTTTTTTGGATTTACAATTATTTTACAATCCTATTCATGTCAATGATTGAGCAGAAAGTTTTCAGACATTGGGATAATTACCTTCCATTTGATGTTGATACCTATCAAACCACATTGAATGTGGCATGAACTAGTGTTCCCTCCATGCATTAGATGTTTATCGGATCTATGTATTTTTCAATCCACGAGACAGAGTTCAAGTGGAGCAACAATTTTATTAGAGGCGATAGCAAGTTTCTTTTTGCCTCCGGTTGTCCTAATTTCATACATATTTGACCCAATGGGACCTAATTCCAACATATCGTGTCCCTAAAAATAGTATCGAGTCCATAAAAATTCCTAAAAATACTCGGGAATTCGAATAAAAATTCTTTAATGCTTATTCCATCATCCGAACTCATTAAATGCTAATTCACCTATAAGTATGTGAGGATTTTTGGGTTATCACAATCCTCCCCACTTACTTCCTCCTAAATAAGGATATTCTTATGGTGAATTTCTTTTTACTCAATCATGTGGCTTTACTATGCTTCTCTACGTATTTCAACCTCAATTGCCACATTTCGCAATCCTAACCTATAAATAGGGTCACCATCGATCTTAATTAGTCCGGCAACATCATCGTGCCATTCTTATTTATCTTTCAACCTCACATTACCACAACCACGCTTTCACATATTTCATTTATATTTCTCAATCTCATTTTCATTTTCACAACTCACCAATTCAAATGGTGTCAACATTCAACAATGGGCTCATCACTGCCCCATATTTCAAAATATCTAGGCGGGTTGTCCATCACTCAAGACACAATCCTCTACCAATCATGATGCCGGTTCCATATGCCAAGCTTGTGGTCTATTGGTTACAGTAAAAACTATTTCACATAATCATTTCACAAAACCAAACAACTCTAATGCAGTCCTTGTATCTCTGGAAATCATCCTCCCGGGCATTCCGTGACGTAATCTAGGCCTCTCGTATGACCACCACCTGAGGCAAATACAAACAACCCTCACACAAACGGGATCTTATCCGGCATTATCCTCGAATGTATCACAACAAAATTTCACCAATTACCACCAGGCATTTCTTGCCGGTGGCATCTCAACTTATTCCCGTACTACTTTCATGTCCAATTTCATTATTCGAGTTGCAATGCCATGTTTACAATTTCACTTTCAGACTTTCGAAATTTATTTTAAAACCAATTCAAAACATCAAAAACGATACAATTTAGCTTTCAAAAGTCATTTCATTTCATAAACACAAAACACTTTAGACTCGAAATTATTTCGATCCAAAATCGAAAATGTTCCGACATTTGAAAACACTTTGGATTTCAAAAGCTTGAAAATCATCTCGGATTTTCAAAATCATTTTGATACATAATCGAGAACGACATCAAACCTATCACAATACTTAGACCCACACTTTCAATGGATAATTCGGTTCATTCCCGCCCCCATCGTCATCTATACCAAGAAGCCGCTAGGTAGCCGCACCTTGCAAAGGAATTTTCTTTGCCCCGACTAATACTCCTCGACTAACTTGACACGAATCCGGGCTGCTATGGTTCATCCCTAAGTCATGCACCTATGTTTCCACACGATAGCATGATGGAAAAGTTGTTTAATGCTTAATGCTTATTCCATAATCCAAGTTGACAATTATTAAGTAAGATAGAAATAATGTATGATATGTTGTTTCAAACTCACAATTTTGCTAAATAAAAAAAAAAAAAAAAAAAAAAAAAAAAAAAAAAATTCCACAATCCAAACTCATTAAATACTAATTCATCCTATAAGTAAGGATTTTTAAGTCATCACATGGTGGGACTATTGTGTCTTTTCTCTACCTATACGGATGATTGTGGAGCGTCCCACACTATTGACCATGCCTCGTTGAGGTCTATGATCATGTTATTCAAGTAACTCCTGAGTTAGTTCCTCAAGCCTTTCAAGTTCGGGATGAGGTTGAAATAGCTCCATCGAGGAGATCCATTAGGTGGAGACGATCAACTATATCACCATATTTTATACTCTATTTAGGAGAACATGACTACGATATCGGATGTATGGTTGATCCAATTGACTTATGCAAATATTTTTTTTTATCTTTAGTTAGGTCATGGCTGGATGCGATGAAAGAAGAGATGCAATATATGAAAAATAATGATATTTGGGTGCTTGTCAAATTGGTTGGTGGTGTATAAGACTAAAAGGGACTCTAAAGGAAAGAATGAAAAGTTTAAAGCCAAATTGGTGACGAAGGATTTCACTCGGAGAGAAGGAATAGACTATAAAGTATCTTTTTCCCAATCTCTTACTATGAAGCAATTTTTTCCCAGTCTCTTCTAAATATTTTTTCGGAGTGATCATGGCATTAGTAGCTCATTTTGATATGGAGATTTAACGTATGGATGTTAAAACTGTCTTTCTAAATGGCAACCATGATGAGAACGTATACATGGTGCAACCGAAAGGCTTTGCAGCAAATGATTAAGGTAAGCTTGTATGGAGCCCGAAAAGGTTAATTTATGGCCTCAAACAAGCTTTTAGACAATGGTACTTAAAGTTTCAAAGTGTTATCACTATCACTCAATTTTATTGAGAACAAAGTAGATCGGTATATATACTTCAAGGTCAGTGGGAGGAAATGTATTTCTCGTACTTTATGTGGATGGTATTTTGCATGCTAGCGGTGATCTTAGATTATTGCATGAGACAAAATGGATGTTGTCGAAGAATTTTAACATGAAGGACCTTAGTGAGGTGTCTTTTGTCTTTGATATTGTGATCCTTAGGGATCATTCTCGCCGTGTATTAGATTTGTCTCAAAGGGCATATGTTTATCGTGTTTTGGAAAGATTCGGTATGCGTATTGTAAGCTTGGAATTGCTCATGTCGTTAAGGGTAATAAACTAAGTCTGTCACTTTGTCCTCATTTTGATATTGAGGAAAACGCAAATGAGGAATATACCTTATGCTAGTGCACTTGAAAGTATCATTATGCTCAAGTTTGCACTAGAGAAAACATTGCTTTACAATAGGACTTCAAGGTAGATATCATTCAAATTAATGACACGATCACTCGGGTTCTTGCTAAGAAATTTTTGAGGTACTTAAAGAGTATTAGAGGCTATATACCGATTTGCAGACTTGGTCAGGACTTACAGCTAGTAAAGTATTCGGATGCGAGACTTTGTTGGCTGTCGGGATAACATGAAATCAACAACAAGATACATCTTCATGTTAGCAAGAGGTATAATATCATGAAAAGTGAGAAACATAAATATATGTCATCCTTTAACATGCAAGGGGAGTTTGTGGCTTGTTTTTTGGCCGCTACCTAGGCTATTTGGCTCCGGAACCTCGTTAAGGAGTTGACCATATTTGATTTTGTTGATATGCTCATATAATTGTATTGTAACACTATACAATGTTGTTTATCACAACAACAAAAGTCTCAAAGAGGTCTAAGCATGTGGCGGTCAAATTTTATACTATAAATGAAACAATTCGAAATGGTGACAATGTCGTAGTGCATATATCTTGACAAATGATATGAGAGCATATCCACTACCTAAAGGTCTTCACCCTTGTGTATTTGAACATGTCATTAGCATGAGCCTAGAAACAACATGGAATGCTATTATTTAGTGGGAGCTATTTTGGTTTTTCTCTAATAAAGGTTACATATATGTTTGTTACATGTTGTTATGTATCAATTCTTTTGCATTCAATAAAGTATTTATGAGTGTACTAATGTTCAATATACATATCCTGGTGAAAATCTAATGGTATTGTGTAAACTTTGAGTAACGGCTAGGGGCATTTAGTTATTAACCTCAAAGATGTCTTGTTACACATAAAATAAAGTGAACTACAATGATAAGATATATGTAGGTTCACCGTAATCATAAGGATATTCTCTAGTGATACATAAGATTTTGTGACACTTCAAGAGAGAGAATGTGGATTGACAAAGGAGATGACACATAAGCTATTACTCTCTATGAAGTGTTATTCATTTGCCACACTACCATATGCAATTCTTATCAATAGAGTTAAAAGCAACTATGACCATGGATCGTGACGGCCTAATTTTATGCCCGATTAAATTAATGAGTGGATTGGTAAATGTTAGGTTTGGATTATGGCGAAAGTGAGTTGGGGATTTATAAGTTACGGTGTGGCGAACTAATTGAGTTACTAAAGTATTTAGGTAGGATAGTGTTGGAAGAATCGTTCATGACTATTCGATTATTAGTTGTGTGAAACCAGTCCGACGAGAAATTTATTCGTGATTTTAGCGCGAAACCCTTTGTGACATCCCGAATTTCACCCACTTTGTATGAATGAACGAAATATCTCATTGATGTAGTTGGCCTAATCTCACTGAGTTGATCCTCTCGAGATACTAACCAAATGAGAATGGCTAGCTAGGAAAATCAAGTACGTGACCTAAGAACTTGATCCGGGATTGACTCTTTAGCCATGAAAATTGTCAGAGAATATTTAGACCAGATAGGCCGATCCTAGAATGATTAAGGAACATTTCGATAATACCCTATCCGGCATCACGGGTGATTCCGTTTGACCTCGTATGGGTTCAACGTCCCTAAATTATTTTTAACGATCGTGCCATCGAACTAGTGATGACCCTCACAATTGAATGACAACCAAAGTCGCCATGGCTCGAGAAATTCTTAAACGTGATATAAATCACGGGTCGATATAGAACCCTAAAAGCCGCCCGTTAGTTTGAGATACTTTGAAATTTAATTGATCGAAATTGATCGCGAATCGGGCCAAATTTGACGTCGACCTTCGGGATTTCAATAATTAAATTTTGGACGTTTCTTCATCTAGGTACAATTACTTAGCGGTTGGCCCCAAAGGTTCGAAAAATAAAATTTGGGTGGATATGGGAAAAGGCCCATTTACCCTTGGAAAATATCCAATTTTTACTTTGGCCAAGGGGTATTTTGGTCAATTTACCCATGGCCGAATTTGACTAGTCTTCTTGACTTTGGAGACCCCAAAATATCTAGCCATAATATTATCCAACCTTTTATTAATTAATATTTTGGTCTTTTCTTCATTTGAAATTTCAAGACTACTTTTTCTCTAGCTCATCCTCTCCCCTTGGCCGAACTCCATTGTCTCTCTCTCTCCCTTGCCGAAATTTTTCAAGCCGTCGCGGTGTCGCCTTGAACCGCCGGAGTCCATTCTCTACCGTGAACCGCCTAGAACCGCCGGAGTAGCTTGAGTTTTGGCCGATCAGAGGAGTTGCCGAGCGGCCTGATTGGGGTCAAAATTTTCTGGTTTCTCCGGAAAACTTGCTAAAATAGTGGTAAGTTGGTTCCTAACCTTAGATTAGGTATCTAGGATGCTAATAGACTTGAGATTGAGTAGATTTGGGTGAAAATTGATTTTTTTGCCATTTTCGCCTTGGCCGAAAATGGATGAAGAGGAGAGAGAGAGGAATAGTGTTCTTGCATGAATAGTGAAAAGCATGAGTAGAAATGGAGGGCTAGGATTTAATCTAGCTTTTTATGCTTTGATCCGACGGCTTATATTAAATCTTGCTTATGAAGATTAATCCGACGGCCAGGATTAATTCCTGCTATATTATTGATTGATTGGATGGTGGAGATTAAATGTACGTTAGTATAGTATAATTGTATCATACATATTAAATGTCTCGTTAGTACAGATAATTGTACGGTATGTATTAATTGCTACGGTTGTATTATTTCGATCGTGTGGCGTAGATTAATTTTTGTAATGACAAAAATTAATCGTGTGGCCCGATTGGCCATTGGTCTAGTGTGACCTAATCGGGTGGTCCCGATTTATTATTCTCTAACGTGAGTGAATCACGTGATCCCGATCGAGTATTTACCAGACAATTTAATCGAGTGGTCTCGATTGGGCAATTGAGGAAAATTGGAAAGGATCGTGTGGACTCGATCTTTTATTGGAGAAAATTGGGAAGATTGTGTGGTCTCGATCCACTAATTAGGAAGATTATCGGGATCACGAGATGAGGATTGATCGATCGGAAGGATATATGTGATCGTGTGGTATCGATGAGCGATTGAGGAATTATTAGGATTAGATGGTCTCAACGTGGAATTATTGAGAGGAAGTGTGGAATTTTAGTCGGGCATTATGCGCGGGCTCATTATTATTTTACCCGAGGCGTTATGACGGGGGTACGTATCTTATGGACCATATTATAGCAGGCGTTATGCGTGGTGTTATTATTTTACCTTGAGGCGTTAACGCGGGGTTGTGCTTATTATTTTATCCCGAGGCGTTAAAGCGGGATATTAACCTGAGGCGTTATTAACGGGTTACGCGACCTAAGGCGTATTATGGGGTCGTCCGGTTATAATATAGCGATGCGTTAAACGCGGGCTCGGACCAATGTGAATTTTATATGATAGCATGATGCATTACACGCGGGCTGATCAACGTGGAATATTTATAATGGCCCGGGCGTTATTACGCGGTGTCCGGTTATAATATGGCGATGCGTTAAACGTGGGCCCTGACCAACGTGGAATTTTATAGAGAGGCGTGGACGCGGGCTTTGGAGCAACGTGGAATATTTTTTTTTGGTCAGGCGTGAAATACCAATATGGGGGTAACGTAGATATTTGTGAAGGTGTGGCAAATTTTGGAGAAAGAATATAATATTCGGGAATTTATTTGTGGAATTTTTTATACTCGGATGATTTGTTGGAAATTGCTCGCCTAGGTTAAAGACTAGAGCCCTAACCTAGGTTGGGGCTTTCTTTCGATAATTTATCTCACCTGTCATGGGCTCTCATTTTTCAAACACTCGCCTCAACAATGAATGATCCGCCCAAGAGATTGGTATTCCCAAGATCATGGTACCAGAGAAGATGGGGAGGTTGTAGAGCCATCGGATGCGGAATAGCCACTGAGCTTGACGAGGATAAGTTAGAGGCGAGAGATGATATATACCGGATAGTGAGGATAGGCCTGGTAGTTGGTCTTGGTTTTGTAAGTATTTTCTTTTGAAGCATGGGCTTCGACCACATAATCTTTTGTTATAAGTGGTCAGGTTTATGCTGCCTGGTTTTGAAGGTTGTGACATTATGTATATATGTATATAAGTTTGTTTTACCGCCCAAGTCTCGTGATGTTATTGATTTGTACGGGGAATTGTTTGAGTGTTGTATTTGTTGGCCTTTAGATCCGGGAATCGATGCGTAGTGGGTGGGCTCAGGACACCCTTGAACCCCGTAGCTTGACAATGGTGGTCCACAAGCTCTCGCTGACATTAGCTCCTCTTCCTGCCGTTCTCTCCCTCTCTCTTGCTCGTGGTGACCCATGTGGCGGTTCTTCCTCCAGCCGAGCTAGCATCGGCAACGTTGTAGCTCGACCATAGTGGTCCACAAGCTGCCACCGACCTCAACTCCTCTTCATCCGCTCATCCTACCTTTGGCCCCCTCTCTCTTGCTTGTGATGACCCGCATGGTGGTTCCTCCTCCACCTGAGCTAGCATCGGCGATGTCGTAGCTTGACGATGGTAGTCCACAAACTCCCGCCAACCTCAGCTCCTCTTTCTCCGCTCATCCTGCCGTTTGCCCCCTCTCTTGCTCGTGGTGACCCAGCACAGCCAAGGAGGAAGAATGGATGAATCGAGTCTATTTCAATGGCGATTTGACACCCATTTTCTTTGTATGCGTTCCTAAGGCAAATACTCCATCTATCCTAACCACTAGCCCATTTGAATGTTGTTTATTTTGGTGATTCGTGCTATTTTGTAAATGAGTATGGTGTGGGGAAATTCTATTCGCATAGGAGGGAAATTGCTTTCGGTTGTACGATCCATCGCTAGAATTAGCTTCCTCGAGTTGTGAGTAACTAGAATTCATGGATTGATAGCCTTGAACGTCCTCGAGTTGGTGAAAATTTTGATGTGAAACCATACATTGGGGAGTTTGGCCGTGGACTGCAGGGGTAATTCATCGAGTTTGTGGCCTGACTATTGTGGATTGGATGGGAATCAAGGATTAAAACTAGAAGAAAAGTTCGGCCATGGATATTGAGGGGTTGTTTGTAAAGCTTGGGATTGGATGGGGGTGAAGAAAGATTTGGCCACGAGCTTAGAGGCGTAGATCGTGGGGTTTAATAGTTCGATTGTAGATTCCAATGAAAATACGACTAACTGTAGTCGTCCCACGCTTGGTTTGTGGTGATTTCGTTGTTTATTTCGGTGGTTGTTGCTGGCTATTTTTGTCTAAAGGAATAATGAATTGGATAGTTAGTCATTCAGCTAGACGTCGTACTCATTGAGTTTCAATTCACTCTTGTTTGGAATCCTCTTTTCGGATACTTAGATACGATGGATGGAGTGTTGAAGATGGTGGCGAAGATGAAGCTTGGTAAAGATATCGTTAATTTGAGAGCAATTCCATGTCATGTAACCTTCCTTATTAACCTTTGAACTTTTTTAAAGAACCTTCCAAAAGATATACAATTATGTATTTAAGTTCAATCTTTTTTAGTCTTGTGCTTGTGGATCGCATGTTTTATCATGTTTACGAACCCTATGAAAAGCCTTATCCTTTAGGAGTCGTGCCTTCCGTCCTGTTTTACATGCGCTTGAAATTTAGGCTAGTCTTTCGCATGCGCCTCTATATTATGTAATATAATATTAAAGCATAATGCGATTAGTAAGGGTTTAAGGATGTGTCCCTCACAAGTTGGTATTAGACTAGGAGGATCGAGGACCGTTCCTTACATGGACGGCTTTGTGTCTATAAATGCGAGTTACCGATATGATCCGATATTTGAAACTTTATGGGATCGGATTAACCATTAAGAATAATATCTAGACCAACATAAAGGTGTGCACACACAATATAGTTTCAATTCATATAGCCCAATAAGGAGTATGAAAGAGTTTTTTTAATATTGGATACATTAATTAGAGATTGATATTTACCATTCTAAAAGATAAGACATAAATATTTTACTTAGTCTAATATAGGGGTGGATGGTGTAGGTCGAGTAAAGCCCGACTTGTGATGAGAGGGTTCGTGATCGAAAACCCTCTAAATAGTGCTCATGTCTCTTCTCTAACGCTAATGCACAAATAACTTCACATAACGAGCGATTCTGAATGCAGTGTGAGGGAGCATCTCATTGAGCTAGTAGTATAAATGAAAATAGAGGAGAAATACTCGAGTTCGGATTACAATATTTTGCATAAAAAATGATGTATTCCATATCAAGTGCGCAAATCCCTTTTCCTCCATTATTGTTTTCTAAATTCTTGAAATATAGATTTTTTTTGTCAAAAGAAAATTTTCTTTCTTTAAGCATAATAGTACTCGAGAGGTGCATAGAAGGATTTCAAGCCTATCAAATCCCAAATAACCGCAAAACACAAAGCAAATACTAGAAAACATAAAACAAAGCACGATCATGACTAAAATCACATTATCATCCCTTAAGAATAAATATGTCACCATAAACGTTCAACACCCAATCACCAAATTCTATGATGAGTACACACCAAGATCTCCCATATCATTTGAAACGGCTTGGAAGGCGCGTTTAGGTTCAACGTGCTCATCATCATCACCGAAGCAGTAATATCCACATCATTATGTTGAAAGAACACAATTCAAATACCTACAAAGAACTCCCAAATCTATATCTAAATCTAGTTTGGGTGAGTAAAACTCCTAGATCTAAACCTAAATTTCAATCGGGAGGGAAGACTGGCATACTCTCAAAGAGATTGTGAAGCCATGTCACGAACATCTTCTTCGATGGTTGCCGACTACACAAATGGCCGAATTGGTCTCCATGTTCACCTAAGATCAGTTGCAGAAATTTATCCATACACAAAACTCCAAAAACGTAGTGGAAGAGAAAAGACAAAAAGTAAAATTTTTGAAGATGTGAAGATAGAGAGGTAATAGATAGGCGAAAATGGAGGGCCAGAGGGAGAGGTGGAGAGAGTCTCCCTCTCCCTCAAGAAGTGCTACTACTGGCGGCGCTGAAAACCCTAGAGGGAAAGAGAGAGATTGTTGAGTCGGCAACGCCTCATTCATTCGAGGCTGTGCAATAGAGATCTTGGGTGCTGTTTTCCCAGCTTACAACTACTCGATTAATAAAAATAATGAATGCATGAGAAGGATGTCGATTATTTATCCAGCACTGGACTATCTTTATCATGATTGTCAGTGATGCAAGTGTCCCCATCAATGATAAACAAACGGCAAATCAAACATAATGAACTACTCAGGACATGAGACCCAAGGAGCAAATAAATGCAGAGTATTGGCACAAATATACAGAAGAACCAATGGAAAATAGTGAGCTCTCCATGAACTCAAGAACTTCGCTTTTCCCATCATTCTTCAGACTCGGGCTCGTCATTGTCACTGATAATTTGCTCGGTTGACGACATCAACTGCAAGGTAATTCGTGTGGGGACGAACACATTGTAATAGTAGCTCAAGATGCTGTCCTTACTCTTGGTCGGAATGCATTTCGACGCTTTGTCCCAGAAGCTTGTCTGGTTCTCCAGCGGATTTGTTTTCATGAGCGTGTCGAACTGATTTTCTTCTCTCATTGTCCATGTCCTCGAGACTTCCCCTCCCATGTCATCGAATTTTCAAATCTGGAAAGCCGGGCCAAGATCAAGCTTTAAGTCCAATGTTGATTCATACACATGCCTTTTGATGCAGTTAGCTGATCCTGGTGACTTACAAGAGCAAAGCTTATGCCTTTCTTGTCCATTGCTTCCCAGTTGGGCATCATTGATTCCGTCTTCCATAGGCCAAACGCGGGTGCCTGCATATTTCACGCTCTCTGAAGTATTGTAATTATTTTTGGTGCACGGGCCCACCCATACGGGAATTTCCGCCTGGAATCCAGGGCCGATTGGCACCACGGGTCTTGGAGGGTACTCATCGTCTAAGTACAAAAGAGAGAACACCCGCCTTCGGATCGTTACACCTGACTCCTCATCAGCATCCGAAAAGTCCGAACCGTCTGCCTCATCTCTGGGATCCTCCAGAAGTTGATTTCTGGAAGCCATGTCTTGCTGACTCCATGAGTTTGAGCCATCATGCCCTGATCCATCCATGACCAGTGATGGAGAAACAAGGTCCGCAGTTGAAGTAGCAGAGTAAGAGTTAGATTCCTCTTCTTGATAGCCCTCAGTGCTGGTGGATACACCAGTTGTTGTAGTGAATGAGTTGCGGATAGTTTGCTCATCCAAACTATCACTAATATTGTCAGCAAAATCAGTTCCCCAGGGAAGAGATGTTGCCAATTTCTTGACACTGTGGTGAATGTTTTTCTCTAGTGCCTGTCCATGGTCTAGTGAAGACTCTCCACTTTCTAAGGACTGGTCGAGTTTTCGTTTCTTCTGAAGATGGATGGAGAAGAATCGTACGTCAATTTTTTTTTTATTTTTACAAAAAGAATTTAATGAATGTCTAAGCTTGATGAAAATGTAAACAAGCAGCAACCACGTGGAAATAATTATAGCCATGTTTGCATTCTAAGAGGCAAATTCCTCCGGGCCTTTGATTGGTCGGTTCATCTACCAATTTTTTGGGAAAATGACGCCATAAATTTCATTATTTTCGTGTGGAGCTCACTTGAGTGCCATTATCTTTTTTTTTTTATCACTTGAGTGCCATAATTTATGTATAGCACTCACTTAAGTGTCATAACTTTCTTTCCAATCATTTGAGCGCCTTAATTTTTTATAAAACATTCACCACAAGTACTATGTCATATCGGATTTCGGACAATTAGGTTAACATTTTTTAAAATTTTTGGTGCTTAAGTGATCGATTGAAAGTTATGACACTCAAATGAGCATTTTTTAGAAGTTATGGCACTTAAGTAGTTGAAAAAAAAATATGACACTCACGAAAGTTAAGTCACTTGTGCCGTCTTTATCTCCAAAATTTTAGAGCAAAGTAACTACTGCTCTATTTGGTTTCAGCAATAAAATATATAATAAATTAGAGTAACATTAAAATTCTCAAAATACCCCTAAAATCAGAATTAGATGGGAAATAATAGTTATCAAACTTTGCTACATAATCATGATGCATGGGTTTGATATTCCATATTTATTTTCTTACCGTAGAATTTATCATTATCAACAAATTACTTGGTTTTGAATGATTTATTCCTGATTATTGTTAAAAGTTAAGTACATGAAAATGTTAAAAGCTCAACACCACATAAGAATCAAGATATTACAATTAATGCACAAATTTTTTCTACAATTTAGAAGTTAATTTATAGCCATGATTCAAATTTATTTATATGAAATATAGTATAAAAAATTGTAACTGAAATAATACTACAATGATTTGAGCATTAATTGACAAATAGCGTATGAATAATATAGCATTTGGTGATGAAAATTTAGATAATCATACCTAACAGTAAGCAACTGGTAATATTCTATGAACAAATTTTTGGTATGATAAATAATTATTCACATAATTATTATTTGCAGAAATTATTTACTTTCATTTAATCTTTTATTTATTGATCATATAACATTTGGTTTTTTCAAAAAAAATATAACTTACCCAAACATTAAAAAAAAAAAAAAAAAATTTCTTGTCATGATTGGTATAAATTTATATCATAATGCACATAATATAACAATTGTGGAGTGAGTGGGAGAAAGAAACGAGGGTTTTTTTGGAATAGGGGGTCATGTGATAGCTATTGCAGCTTGGGCTATAATAGGGATTACACTGTAACAGCCATTACTTCTAGCAACACTTTAATACGCAGGCAACCAGAAATTAGTCACGACTGCAGCCAATATCTTGATCTCGCCCCCATATACATTACATTCATAGATAGACAATCAACATCTTCTTCAAGGATGGTCTTTTTTCCACCCCTTGTGACAACTAACCCGAGAAAATATTAGGTGACATAGACTTGTCAAGTCAGCAAAAGAAAGATAGTTCATTCAAATCGTGACACGTGTACTTAACAGTCCCACTTTAGAAAAAAATTTTAGATTTCGTCTCTCTTGTTAGTACTTTCTTCTCTTCTTTTCTCTTGTGTCCGCCGTGGCTTGAGCGCAAGCCCAAGGCTCATGGCCGCTTTGGACTCGAGACTCGACCTCAGGCACGGAGCTTGAGGTGCCCTTGGCCGCTCGAGCTTCAAGCTCATAGGCACGACCGTAATCTCCTCTTTCCCCTCGATTGTGCCAGATCAAGGTGTTGACCCTTTTTCCATCCTCTCTCCCCTAAAGCTTGTGGCAATGGCCTCTTGAGCTTCGAGCATGCGGCAATGGTGGCCCGAGCTTTGAACTCTGGTCCATGGTAGCTAGAACGAGACACTCGTGACTATGGAAGCTCATGGGGTCTTGTAACTGTCATGGCCGCAGAGTTCAAGCTTGAGCCAGTTGCTAGCTCGAGCTCAGCAGCCATTGCCGTTTGAGCATCATGGTTGCCATATCTCGAGCTTACAGCCATGGCCATCTGAGCTTTGACATCTTTGTGGCCATGGTGTCACTTGAGCTCAAGCTTGCGGATACTATGACACAGAATATGAGGAAAAAGTGCGTGTTAAACACTGGGGAGAGAGAGAAGGGGGGAAAATAAACGAAGATAAAGGAGAGCAAAATCTCAATTTCTACAAGGTGGGATACATCGGTACACGTGTCGTGCTCTGAACGGACTATTTTCTTGCTAACTTGGCAAGTCTGCTCCACCTCATATTTTAATGAGTCAACCACCAATCGCCACCCGTTCAGTTACAGTGGCTAATGCTACTACGTATTGTGCACTATTACCAATGCCCCACTAACTGTCATTATCGTCTTGTTTTGCATCTGATGTTTTGCAGACGTGGCATCAATTAAACGGCCGCATGTATACAATCTATAAACTTTACAAAGAGAACAGCATAAGGTAGGGGATATTGGTGTACCCTAAGATTCAAAGCTTCGACATTATAATCAAGCCAACAACTAGGTCACAAACACGTACCTGGAGTAGTAGTTGCCCTGTCCGGCGGAAAGTAGACATGTTAGAAGCAAAGGGAAGCTTGATGGTGCAGTGTCGAGTTCCAGACTTTGATCCTATTGAGAAATCTCAAAGATATTAGTGCAAGTTTGAGCACCAAAATTTAAGTGGTGAACACTAATAGCATCGTATGATGGAAATCTAGCATGGGAATAAATACCAAAGCAATGCTTAATGTTTTGGCCATTGGTCGATTGATTGTCGGCATTTTAATTTGTTTAAATTGAGTCATCGACGGGGTGCAAAATGGGAGAAAGAGGACATCATAAGTTCTACAACTATTGGAGAGTTTGCTTCCACAACTTCATGAGTGATAACACATTGCACATTTTTGGTAAGGTTATCTTTTGTGGCAAAGTATTGGGTAAAATGAAGAGAAATGATGGTATTAGGAGGGTTCACAAAGAGATCGCAATTTTGAGAAACAAAGTTAGAGAATCTCTCTCTCTTGTTGGAACAGTAGAGTTGCTGAATGACGTTACTACGAACACAGTATCGTGAAGATTTCTCCAACGAGCCACGTAGGATAGGTTAAATTGACTTGTGGTTGGGGTTCCGTTGATTTATTTATATTTCCTGTGGCTCCAAATAAAAACTTTTAAGATATCCTAACATGACAAGTTTTACTCTAGCAGCCCATGTCAGTAACTCGACAGTCCACATCAACCAAATACTAATTGATTTTGTGTTGTGATCTGATTGTGTTATTGTCGTGTCAAAAATGTTAGGGAAAATAGCTACTGTGTTTCGTAAATAATAGAACATTCTGAGTATACAAACATGTGTAAATTTTTCTTTTTTTTTGTCGAAACTAACATGTGTAATTGAGTGTGTAGAAAATGCAGCCTCAACATACACTATTCATATGTGGATGATGTCAAAGAGAGGACCATCTAAAGGGTTGGAGGGCAGTACCTCTATCAAGGGTGAACAGGTGTTAGCTGGTGGTTTTCGATGTGTCTATAAGCTGGATGGACCTGATAAAAGGTGAACAAGCCTAAGGAGTTCGGTAAATTTTGCAAAAACTCGAGAAGAAGGTGAGCAAGTATGACATACTAAGGAGTTTGTGGTGACTTAAATGGACCCGAGCAGAAGGTGAGCAGCCGTGTAGAACCAGAAAAAGTCAGTACCCTTTGGAAGGGCTAGGAAGCTAGGGAGTAAAAGGTCATCAGTTAGTGTGAAACGTAAATAGGCTGGAGGGACAGTGGGCAAAAGCAGCTCCTTGTATCATAGGTGGATGACATGTAAAGTGCTTCTACCATCTGGACAAGAGTGAAAGTGATGTCTAATGGCTCATTACAAGCTCTGGTATTCGCAAAAAGTGGATGGAGATATCATAGTAGTTTTACCATGTTTGGACAGGCAACAGAGATGGCATCCTCTAAGTAAAAGTAGAAGCTATGCTTTTATGATTGCATTCACCGTGAATGTAGCTTCTATCTGTAATCTGAGAAGAGAGGGTTATATAGTATCGTTAGAGGTGCCTGTGTATTGATTATATTATCCATCAGTTTCAAGTAGAAGCAGCACCTTCTACTAAATGTAGCACCTCTTGAGACTACTAGTGGATTATGACCTTTCTGGTGATCAATAATATGGCTGAGTGAACGCAGTCTTGATATAAGTTGAATCACTATGTATCCATGAATAATATTCGTGGACTCTTTATTCATCTCATTATAGGTTTGATGGAAGTATTTTTCATTTTAGTATTACTAATCCGTGTTCGGTATCTATTAAGATTTCACTTGAGTTATTCCACGAAAAATTGTCTATCTACGTATTCATCTAGTTTAAGTTGAAGTGTTAGCCTCAACAAGTAGGAGTGAGCAATTCCAGGTTCGATATGGATTCATCTAGAACTTGAAACCTAGAACCTATTCTTCAAAATAGGTTCCTTATAAGGAATCCAGAACACACTTTGCACACCCTAGAACTAAGAGCCTACCTATTAGAGGTTTCGAGTCTCACCGGGTTCCATATGAGTTCATTTTTTAAACTCAAAACATACTCTACATATCCTGGAACCAAGAACCTACCTGTTATAGGTTTTAGGATCTACCCAAGTTCAAGTCCTTAATTAAACGATTGCAGTGAACCATCACAAATAGTAATATCCTAATATATGGTTAAAAATTAATCGATCTCATTCTTGTGCCTCAACAACCTAGAATTTGATATAATGTGATTCCAATTCGTTTATGAGACATCTTGAATCAATGAGCATAATCATTTACCTAGTTATGATTTATTTCTTCCTATTGAACTTGTCACATGCTTTCAACCACTAGGTTTGCCCCAATGGCCATCCTTCCCACTTGGGGAGAGGGGTGCGGAGTTCGATTCTCCACCTTCTTGAGGGGTTGGGGTTGGGGGTGGGGACACTATGTTGAAGATATGCATGATAATGTTGTTGTATGATTCTAGTATGCATCCCTTTTATTTAATGATATAAGGACAGTACCCCAGTTACATTAGTCCAAATATACATATTCCTTAAAGGCTATACTTGACTATTCTTTATCCATATTTACAATTATATATGTGCCCACAATAGTCGATATACTGTCCTAGACATTTTAGTACATCAATCCAACTATGCTTTATCCCTTAAAATCTATACTTTACTATTTTTTAGCCACCATATATTTACAATTATATCCGCAACCACAATAGGCAATATAATTGGTCAACCAGGAGATATGTGGAAGATGTTAACAACAATAGTTTCTTTTGCAATCATGTCTCTCTCCATTTCCAAACAATTGATTTCCATCCAATTCACTCTTATTATCTACAAGAACACTTATCATGAACTTACACGAGTCCTCAAGTAGGACATGGGGAGGCCCTAAGTACATAAAATAACAAGCATCCTTCTTTGTCTCGAGCACCATTAGTTGGTACAATTCGGTGACTACAACTCATATTTAGAAAGATAAATAAATACGAAATATTAAAAAGTAAAAGTCGCAGTCGTAAATATTGTCGAAAATGGATGTTGATTTCGGATTACACACTCATCATTAGATGTTATGAGGTTTTCCAATTTTTTGAAACCTGAAACCATATTCAAGTTTCAAGGTATGCAAGATAGGTTCCTCACCAATACGTTTGAAGTTTCGAATTCTACCCTGGAATCATGATAATCCCTATTAACAAGAACTTACTGCTGTCTATTTTTAAAAAAAATCTTGGTCTAAATTGGATCGTTGCATTGACATTACCTTTTAGATTTCAAATGGATTTAACTCTATAATGTCCCATTCTTGTACCACACCTAAATCCCAATTATGCAAGTCCACCGGCCACCTCTACAGTGGCTGGAAACCGTTCTTTAAATATGTGATTTTTCAGAGCTGGCAAGAAGTGAATGCAAGACTCACCTTTTTGCAGGTTTGCAGATAGTCTCCTGGTCGATATTGATAATGATAATGATAGAAAAGATGGATTTTGACGGGAAGGCTTTCTCAGCGAACCATCAATTCCTTTTGAGCGGATTGCCTGGTGATCCTTGGAAGAAGAGCGGATTCCTTTTGTATCTCACTATCACGATACTGAGACTAGGGTTTCGATTTCCATGGCAAGGGAAGGGAAAGGTTCGCCTATATATATAGAGAAGACGGCCTCCCTCAATGCGAGATCCACTCCTAGGTGAGAGAACGAAAAGATCTACATTAGCGATCGATAAAAAAAGCCAAAAAAAAGTGATCGAATATTTCGTGCTCAAAGCAACAATATTTTAAATAAATGACCAATTTCCCTTTTAGGGATAATTTCCAAATTATATTATCAAAGATATCGGCCTTTGTTCATTAAGAATCTGATAAGTCTATAAAAATAGAGTTATTTTACCTATTTTAGGCAATAAAAATTTGATATTTGTGAGAAAATATTTGGATTTCTTTCTATTAATTCAAATCTTCCTTGTTTATGAGGTGTGGAGAAGATAACGAAAAAAAGAAGGAAATCAAAATGTCAAACACAGAACCGTTAGAAGATTACTTTGTTTTTAGCACTTAATATTATCTTTAGAGGTTTATTTGTTTTTAGAAGCTCTTAATGTTATCTTTAAGGAATTACTTATTTTTAGGAGTCTTGGATGATATCCTATAAATTGGATAACATTGAGAGCTTGGGAGGCGGTTAGATTTTTACTTTTACATCGTTTTATTCTTGGAGATTTTCAAGTATTTTGAAGAGAAGTAAAAAATGGCGACATAATTCTTGTTTTTTTTATTCAAGATGTTGGGTTTAATTTATATTTTCGTTTCTTCTATTATGTTCTAATTTTATTTTATTAGGGCTACGATGTAACCCGACCATGATGATATGAATTTCATGATATTTATGTTCTACAAGTGATTTCATTCGTATGAGTTATATATTAGTGATTGGCCACTATTTGAATGATTTGATGTGCATGTTTAAGACTAAAAAGTGATAACATGCAATTGCCCTTTATAATATATAACCATGAATTGAATGTAGATAGAAATATATCATGTTATTTGTGTGACTTTCGGTGATAAGTTGATCCAAAAAATTCATTATAAACCAAAAATATTCATAGATTTTAATGCACTTATGTTTATTTAAATCCACATAGAGATATGGTGGATTAATAAACTAAGTAGGTTTGCTATACCTAGAGATATGATAGTAAATAGGATAGGAAATTGTGCTATCACATGCTTGATATCATTCTTATATGTGTAATGATTTGAAAATCATATCCAATGGTTATGGTAAAATCGGATGCTCTATCGTATTTATGTGATTAATTTACCTCATCTAATTGCGAACTTTTGCTTCTAAGATTGTTAATTTTATTTTATTCTCAATTCTATTTTGACCTGTTAGATAAATTTTAGAATTAATCCATTTTTAGTATTTAATTAATTTATTAATCATCAATTACTATGGGAAGATATCTTTTCTCAACATTATATTACTTGTTTGACACGTTCATTGACACATTCTCTTGCATTCAGAATTTTACGAATAGAATCCTAATCTATTTGGCTATTATATAAAGATATTAGATAGTCGATTTCCGTTTCTTTTTTAGATTAGGAATCCATATGAGAACCATATGTAATCTCGACAAATAGAGTATTCTTCACAATCGTTTTGGGTTAATACCATGAAAAATACCAAACGGGTACAGTTGTAACAAATTTGTCCAAACTAATTTTTTTACCATAAAAAATTCCAACCGGTACACTTATGACAAATTTACCCTCCGTTCATCATCATTAAATTGGGTTAATATCGTTAAAAAAAAACTTCAAATCGCTATACATGTGACAAATGGAGGGTAAAATTTTCAAGTTGATACATCCATCAACGACCACGTGTCATCTAACTCAAGAATTTGACGATAAATTTTAACAGAAACTAATAGGGATAAAGTAGTCACGGATATACCAGTTTAAAGTTTTTTGTGGTCAAAATATTAGTTTTGGATATATTTATTACAGTTGTACCAGTTTAAAATTTCTTATGATATTAACCCCTATAATAAAGCAAATGGAAAAGATTATTTCGACCTCAACCTTTTTTCCTGTAAATTTCATGAAAAATATACTCCAAATAATAATGGCATCATGTTCAAATTAAAAGAGTGACAAAATCTTAAATCGAAAGTGTATCGAATCTTGTTTCAAGAAAAGATGAAATATCATTCAAGACACTTAGATAGTTAAACCGATGAGATCCCAAGTTCGAATCTCCTCGATCGCGTCTTGACGGACTTAATCGATGGCATTGGCGCTCATTCGTGGGAAACCTCGGTTACCAAAAAAAAATATATCATTCAAGAATATGCACGGATCGATGAGTGCTTCGACACTGCTTGCGAAAGGCTCTTTGTTAATTTTCGACAGGAAATTAAACAGTAAGAAATGGAAAAGTACAACACTGGGAACAATCATTGCTAGTGACTTGAAATACAGGGAACAAACGATAAAAGGACAACAAGGGTATTTATAGCCCGCTATCAATAATTATAAACAATATATATATATATATATAGTATATATATATATTTATATTCTTGTACGAGAAGTTAGTCCGCGCAACAGTCATTTACAAAGAAGTTATTCAACAATCATCCACAATAAATCGCAAGAAACCAAAAATAGCGACAATAATATAACCATCTAGTTGGACATGGCCATTTGGAACCGTGGGCCGAACCGCCCGGAACCGGCCCGTTGACCGGGCCCATGGTTCCGACCCGCCCTTATAAAAAAAAGGCTCGGGCTGAGCGCTAAATGCAAGGGCCAAATGGCCAAAAGAAAATTTGTTAAATAACCTTCCCATTCTTTATAAATATCAATCCTTTTCTTTCATTTTTCTCACAAATTCTCTCAACAATTCTTTCAATTCTCTCCAATTCTCTCAATCTGCTCAATTCTCTCAATTTCGCCTCAATTCTCTCAAAAATGGCAAGTGGAAGAAATATGGAAATGGCAAGATGGCGATGGAGATTCGAACATCCTATTCCCGAATATGATCCTCGTGAGTATACGTATTGGGAAGCGGCGCGATAATATCAACGTTGTTCCCATTCCAAACGTCCCAACACAGAAAGTCTTTATCCTCCTACTAGTGTCGAAGAAATGTCGACGATAAATGAGCCGGAAAGAAAGGGCCAGAGAGTACATCCGAATTACACTTCGATAAGATATTTGATGAAAGCGAGGAAGTACAATATAAATTATAAATATTATCCTCAAACATATAAATTTACCAAAGGAGATGGCTACGGAATATTTCGTCGACATCCGACGAAGAAACATCCAACACAGCGGGATCGACAAGAACAAATTCTCGAGTACGACAATCCTAATACTCATCCTTTATTCGTTACGATGCACTTTATAAACAAACATTAGCTGAATATGTTGCCCTTGATCATGCTCGTTTACTCTTGGTGAAAATTTTAATTTGAAATATTTGATAAATCTTGCGTTGGTTCCAAGCACCAACTATTCGAAAAGTATCTTAAACGCGAACTTTTGCATCTTTATAAAAAACAAAAAAGCTTTAGTAAAAAAAATTTCAAAATTCAATGGACGTGTGCATTTAGGAAACGATATTTGGAGTGATCCTGGAAAATTCATTCTTATATGGGTGTTACGTGTCATTGGATAGGTGATTTGGACCATTCAAAAGATTTTTGCATTTGAGTTTTGATGAAAAACATTCGACTCATAATATTTATAGAATAATTAGGCAAGTTTTAGAAGAATATACTTTGATACATAAAGTTTTTTCAATTGGTTTTAATAATGCCGCGAAATACGTTCCATTTCGAATTAGAAAAATTTGCAAACCTTCTTTTGGCGAACAATTTTTCACATTAGATGTGCTTGTCATGTTTTAAATTTTGTGTACAAGATGGTTTCGAACTCTTGATATTTCTCTGCCCCAATAAAGGTGCATTAAATTTTTATGGAGTCGTGCCCATTTTATGAAAACATGGGGAAAATTTTGTAAACAACATTGGAGAAGGGCAAAGGTTCCAAAGATATTGACTGTTGAATTTTTACGTTTTTCAACTTTTGATTACAAGATTTATTGTGTATGTTTATTTGAAAATATTCTGAAATTACTTTACTTCCAAGATTGGGACGTTTGCAAAAAAATTTAGATTTTTGAAAGTTTTTAATGATGCTACTAATGCTTTATCGGTATTTATTATCCTATTACGCATTTATTTTTAATAGGTGTGTTAATATTGATAATGTTTTTAATGCATATGAAAAGATATTGAATTAGCTCATACTATTTTGTAATGCGGAAAAATGGTTGCATTATTATTTCAAAATTTCTCTTGTCTATTTAGTTGGTATTAATTTTTATCCACGTATTAAATTAGATGGTTTGTAGATTATCGAATATATATTATTTGATTGTTTACATTTACAGTGCATAGATATTTCAATTATACAAGGGAGGTTAAAGAATCTATAGTAGTATTATATGGATTTTGTGGTAGATATGGTTTAAGTGATAGTGCATTTTCATCTTTCTGAAGCGTAGTTACTGTAAAGGGTCGATATGTTAGAGTAGACAAAAAATAAAAAGGGGCACATGTAGTATTTTTGAATTAGAAAATATTTAAACATTATTTGAGTTTCGTGATGTCGGCATAGTATTTCCAATCCTAGAGTGGTGGAGAGTACTCAAACCATTGTTCTTCCTCTCGTCGGATATTGACCTTTCTTACGTTGCGGTGGAACAAACTTTTTGGAGGATTAGTTTTGGCCTTGTCGTTAGTTAAGTGTGGGCTTGTGTTGCGTTGGCGAAAGCGATTTCACCCAGAGTTGGATCGCACGATTCTTTGGTTGTGGATAGCACAACGGATAGCGACGATTGCGTGAGGTAAGTTGAGGTTATCAAGGTTAAAGAACTCGTAGGCTTTGATTCTTCTAAATCCCAGAGATATGTGGCGCTTAATAATAATTCATTAAGTTCAAGACATTCCTTCTCTCTTTTTTTCAAAATTTTATTGCAATGTACAATTTAATTATATTTTAATTTATAATTTTTATGTTTATTTTATTATTTATTATTTTAAAATTAAATTTAAAAAATGGCGGTCCACCTTGGTCGACCGGTTCTGGATCAACGCGTCAATGACCTCTACATCCAGCAATTATGTTTTTGTGTCGGCTACCCCATATAGATGACTTTGTCAATTAATTTGCTCATTTTTTTTTTTATGAAAGCTCTTGTTAATAACTTTCGAAATATTTTTAATGACTTTATTAGCGAGTTGTTAGTTCCTTTCAAGTAGTTGATTATTTTGTTCATTGTTGAACAAACTTTGCTTTCATCAACTAAGTTCGATATTTATCGATAATTAACAAAAGCTAGTCATTTTTTAGTGTCAAACTCATGCCCCTTTCAAATGAATGATTCATCAATTATTCGATTCTTTTAAATTAGATAATTAAGAGCCATCGTATGCTCCCTTGTCATCGGCTAATTTGACTTTTCCCTATTGAATTGCCTCTTGAATTGCTTGTTTTTAACACAACATAATTAATTGTTTTATGGCTTCATAAATTTTGTCATTTGTGATGTTTTTTGTTTAGTAAAATCTTATCTTCTGGGGACTACTTGGACATCCCTTAATTTATCAGGCCATCTCTTAAAAGTAAATCGACAATTTTGTCCAGCTTATCGACGTGGAAGGAGTAAACTTGAATGTCTTTAGTCCTAACCATTCTTTAATATTTTATTTTAGAAGGCTTTAAGGATCGACAAACGTAAGGTTTTTGGAGCAACATTTTTGCCACATTTATTTCAATGTTTTCATTTAGGTCAGGTTCATACTCTCACTCACAATTTACCATTAAAGTCACGTTTTATGTAAAGCCTTTTCCCCTTTATCTCTATCTTTAACAATTGCTCATACTTGCACACTCCTCTTGCCAATTGAAATAAATTGGCAAAGTCTTGGCCTTCAAATCTTTCTTGTAAGCTAAATTTTAACGCATTGAAAGCCAAATTCGTGAAATCCTAATTTGAGAGCGAAGTGAGGCATCTATTTTTTGCCTTCCTAAATAGAGCATCTTCTTCTCCTCTGTCACTGGACAAGCAACGTGTGGTCCAACCCTAAAATAGGCATTCAGACCTCACATCTAGGTCTGAATAGAATAGAGGATTGGCTTCTCAATTTCAAAAACCTCACCTCAAATCCTCCATCATTTGAGTTATTGGCCATCACTCTGTAGAATATATGGGTTTCCAGAAACAATGCAATATTCCCAAGACAAAAACCAGAGGCAAAGATGACGGTGGAATCTGCTGTAGCCATGCACAAAAACTTCAAAAGATGGAACCCAAAGTGCAAAGATTTCACTCGCAATCCACAAAGCTCACCTGCTACTTGGCAACCTCCGGAACAGGGAAACCTCAAGTGGAATTGCGATCGCTCCTTTGTAGAAGGCTCGAATGGGGGTGCAATTGCTAGCGTTTGTCGAGATTCATAGGGTAAGATCGTGGACGGATTTGCAAAATCAGTGAGAGTATCGTCGGCTTTGCAGGCGGAAACCCTAGCTCCGCTGGAAACCCTTAAGATCATTCTTATCCGATCTGAAGCAACGAGAAGAAAATACACTGTTGATCTGACAACTCCAACTTGGTAAGTTTTCTTTCAAGTACACTTCAGCCTTCGTGGGAAGTTGCTCCTCTAATTGTAGAGTGTAAGTCTCTATTATCTCAAGTACCTTAAGCCCATTTGGCCCACTGTTGTAGGGAGGCAAATAAAGTTGCTGATTGGTTAGTGAAGGCCCAAAGATGCAATGCCCTCCCTTGTAACTGGGCCTCTAGACCTCCTCAAGCTCTCTGGCATCTTATTTGCTCGGACACTTCTTTAAATTGTAATTGGGCTCGCCCTTAGTTTAATGGAAAGTTTTTTCTTGACCAAAAAAACTGAGCAATAAACTGATAGGCTGACTCAATATTTTATTAATATAGTATAGCGAAAACAGCAACCCATACTTCTAGTATCATTCCATAAAATTCAGAATGAAATTGTCTTTTCATCTCTGCTCAATTACATGCAGAATTAGGTGCTAAATTAGTATACTAGGTAAAGGCAAATGTTGATAAAGACAAAGAAAATAACCTAAGTCTTTAAAACTTATTTTTCGATGCTTCTCCACATTGGGCTATATATCGAACAATGTGTTCCATCGTGGATTGTTCATCTTAACCACTAAAAATGACAAAGTCATGAATTTTGAAACGTCTTGGGAAAATGGGTCATTGACCCATTTGGACTTAGTTTTCTATAAGCAGGTATGATAACCTCCTGTCTAATCTTAGTTGTTGTCAAACTTCTTCGACAAATTGTGACAGGTTCAATTGTGGATTTAGTTATCCATCTTACCCCTTATTCGATGATGCTGGTCTCACCCAATCATCTATGTTACTCAGCATGTTAGGCCTAACAAGAATATTCACAATGGGTGATTACGATCTCCACATTTGGTAGTTGACGAGATGTCACCCAGTTTGATTTGCCAATATTGTTACCAATTTTGATATTTTGACCAGCATTACCCTAATTGTTACCTTTACTGGAAGATGATACCTTTGCATAATTCTTATAGGAGTTTGACTACTCTTACTAGCATTATTAGCATCAATAAATGGGGGAGTAGGAACATATCCTATTACCACTAGATTAACTTAGAATGGTGGTAGTAATTTGGGATGATCTTGGCTCGACAATCATTCACAGCATTAATGACAATTGGCTTGATCTATTTGACAGGTGATTCATCATGTACTTAGCCAAATCATTTTAGTGTTCTTCAAGCAATCTTCTCATGGTAGACACGATGCTGGAATTTGAAGCATCATCTCGTAACTACACTTAAGTAAGATGCATTGGAAGATCATCCCCTTCACGTTGATTTTCGTATATTGCCCTCCAGCGGCTGTTGATTCTCAATGTTAGTGGCTAAAATATACTATAAGTGCTAAAATTTAATTTCGACGTTCACTTTAGTGCCAAAACTTTCAAAACAACCACTTAAGTGCCAACTTTTTAAAAAGATCATTTAAGTGCCAACTTTTTGTAAAAAAATGATCACTTCAATGCCAACTATGATTTGAGCTAATGTGGCTCGCCGGAAATCCGACGTGGCCTATTTTTTATTAATATTTGAGCCGACGTGGCTTGACGGAGTTTGAAGTGAGTATTTTTTTAAAAAAATGGCACTTAAATGATCGTTTTTAAAAAAAAAAGCACTTAAGTGATTATTTTGAAAGTTTTAAGACTGAAATGATCGTTTTTCAAAACAATTGATACTTAAGTAATGATTTTGAAAGTTTTGCACTAAATGAGTGCCGTACACAAGTTTTGACACTTATAGTGTACTTAAGCCGTTGTTAGCGATATGACTTCCTGTTTGCCATACTAGCTAGATTATTATTGCCAACAACATTATCGGACTCTTGCTCATTTCTAGTTTTTACCATTGTAATCTACCCGAATCAAGTCAAACACATCAGTCGTGCCAAGAAAATGTTTCAAGAATATGGATGGGTTAATGAGTGGTGTTTTTTTCTAATTTAATTTTTTTTTAAAAAATATTTACAAAATTATTTTTAAAAAAATATTTATCAATTTGGGTCTCGCTCTAGCACTAGGTGTGCCGAGCTGGGTAGCCCGGCCCAATTGGCCCGGCCAAGGCCCATTAATCCGAGAGCGGGCCGGCCCTTTTTTTTTTTTTTCAATTTCATTTTTTTAAAATTATTAGTACTTATGATACTTATTTTGTTTATAATTTTTTTCTTGTGAAACTTATCTTTATAATATAATTAGCAATAATTAATGTAAAAATTTATTAAGATATATAATTAATAAATAATGTTGTAATTATAAAATTAATTAAAAATATTCATAAAATAAAAAAAGAGATTTTCATAATATATAATCATCGTCAACTTACCAATTATTAAAAAAATATTTTTCGTATTTTTTTTCTAGAGGGTGGGTCTTTTTTTTTGTATTTTTTTAAATTTCATATTTTTTAAATTATTTGTACTTATAATATTTATTTTATTTATTTATAATTGGTAAGTTGATGATTGTTATATATTATGAAAATCTCTTTTTTTTCATATATCTTACCAATTTTATTTTATGAATATTTTTAATTAATTACATAATTACAATATTATTTATTAATTATAGATCTTAATAAATTTTTACATTAAGTATTGCTAATTATGTTATAAAGATAAGCTTCACAAGAAAAAAAATTATAAATAAAAGAAATATTATAAGTACTAATAATTAAAAAATGAAATTAAAAAAAATGAAATTGAATTATTAGTCCAAATTTGTCAATGAATGGTTTCTTTTTTTTTAATTTCATTTTTTTAAATTATTAGTACTTATAATTATTTATTTTATTTATAATTTTTTTCTTGTGAAGCTTATCTTTATAAAAAAATATTTATAATTAATAAATAATATTGTAATTATGTAATTAATTAAAAATATTCATAAAATAAAATTGGTAAGATATATGAAAAAAAAGAGATTTTCATAATATATAACAATCATCAACTTACCAATTATAAATAAATGAAATAAATATTATAAGTATAAATAATTAAAAAATATGAAATTTTAAAAAAATACGAAAAAAAGGCCTACCCTCTCGAAAAATATTCGAAAAATATTTTTTAATAATTGGTAAGTTGACGATGATTATGTATTATGAAAATCTCTTTTTTTATTTTATGAATATTTTTAATTAATTTTATAATTACAACGTTATTTATTAATTATATATCTTAATAAATTTTTACATTAATTATTGCTAATTATATTATAAAGATAAGTTTCACAAGAAAAAAATTATAAACAAAATAAGTATTATAAGTACTAATACTTTTAAAAAAATGAAATTGAAAAAAAAAAAAAAAGGGGCAGCGAGCGGGTCGCTATCTAGCTACCCAGACTCGGCGCCATTGACGAGCGAGACCTAAATTGGTAAATATTTTTTTAAAAAAATTAAATTAGAAAAAAACCCCAATGAGTGACTTTGTGAAAAGTCTTTATTGATTTTGGCCGGAAAAGTAAATGGTAAGAAATAGAAAAGTACGATACTAGGAACAACTGTTGATGTGATATAAATTACGGTAAAGTAGAGATAAAAGGCAAATTTGCGAGAACATTGAATTCTTTGATTGATTAGGGATCTTTTACAAAGAGTACAACATGGGTATCTATAGCCCACTAAGGATGGTCGCAAACGACAGCGGTTTTGAATTACAAAAACAAATAACTTCCTAATCTCATCAGCGATTATGAGAAGTTACTCCACGTGACACTTATCTACAAAGAAGTTATTCAACAACACTTATCAACAAGAAATTACAAAAATCCTAAAATAATGGAATAACCATAACTACCCAGTAGTTAAGTGTTTGTGTTGATAGCCCGTTGTTGATGACTTTGTTGATTAACTTCCTAAATCTTGATTAAAGCTCTCGTTGATAGATGTTGTCGATGGCTTCCTTGCTGAGTTGTTGATTACTTTAAGTTTTGTTCATTGTTCACCCTCATACTTTTTTATAATAACAAAAAAATGTTCATTTTTGGGTGTCAACAAATTTCCAGCTTTCCAAATTTAAACTTGTAACATACTACGATCCAATTCAAATTCGAGACATATTCTAACACATTCCTTTCTTCTATTTCTATTGTTGGCGATAGGTAACTTGTGGAGAAACCATTAAAAAATAGAAAAAATAAATAGAAAATTAGTAAATTCAAAATCAACAAAGAATTCTTGTAAGCAACTCAAATGAATGTTAGAAAAAGGAAATATTAATCTTAATTAGAATGATTACCAACTTTTATTCAATCTAGCTAGACTCTTTTTCCATTTTTAACTCTTATTCAACTTATTTATCAATATTCATTTGGCTTTGGTTTTAAATTACCAGATTCTTTTATTTCTTATAAAAAAGAATATTTTCGTGAGTTTTTGTAACTTTTATATACCTTTCTTAGCAATCCTTTAAATTTACTTACAAGTATATAAAATCACCAACCTTTTCATCACTCATTAAATTTTATCAAATTAAGTTTTCAACTTGTTTTAAATTACCAACTTTCATTTGAGCTTGCTTCCAATATTGATTTGCTTTTTTAAAAAAATTTACTAATTTTTCTATTGATTTATAACTATTTACCTTACTTACCAACTGTTCTTTTACTATTACATTACCATCTAAGCTTTGCGTTATGAGCTCCCATTTTAATTAGTTAGCACCGTTTATTTACTTTTTCAAATTACCAACTTCTCTTATTTTTTGCGAGGAAAAAAAATTGTCTTATCATTTACCAATTTTTATTTAACTTTCTTATCAAAATTTTAAATCTATCATTAATCATATGAGATTATCAACCTTTATTTGGTGATTTACCAACTCTGTTCCCAATTAGCTTTTCAATTTGGTCAAAAGGTAACCCGATTGAAAAGTAGATAGATTAAAAAAAGAAGTTGGTAATAACTCAAATGAGAATCGGTAGTCTAAAACTAACAATTAAACATTGGTAAGTAAATCAAATGAGAATCACTAATCCAAAATCAGTTTAGTAAGTTCATATGACAAAGTTGGTAAATCAGTATAATTTACATTGGTAATTTTATACAAGAGTTTCTAAATTCGAAATGCTGGTAATTTATGAAAATAAAGATTTGTAAGTTAGAATAAAGATTGCTAATTTGTAAACTATCACAAAGAGTTCGGGATTTGATAAAAATGTTGGCAACAAACAAACAAGTTACCTAAAATATAAACCATTAGCTATTGCTAATACCAACAGCTTCTTGACACTTTTCAACACTTGTTGAAATTTACCGGCACCGCAAAATTTCCATAACTTTGACAGGTAACAGCAGAATTCTATCGATGAAGATGGGTACAATATGAAGGGAAGCTTTTCTGTGGAAGCTACTCGATTTGACGAAAATTATGAATTACATGAGAAGGACGTGGGTCATTTATCCCGCACTTCAGTAAATTTCAACAATTGATTCACGAGGAGATTTTTCATCAACTGTTGAGATTTGTCGAGGCGAAAGTAAATTCCGACCAGAGCAGAGCATTTCACCCGGACAGATCCTAAGAGCATCCTACTCTTCAGAATACTTAGTCAAGATAAGGAAAGAACGAACGAACTTCTTATATCAAATCAAAACCAAACTATGGCATCATCCTGTTTATCGTAAGAGTCATGAATGAGCAAAAGAATGTACATTTTGATCATGGAGGGACAAAAAGGTCGAAAAAATTTACTTATCTTCTCGACCGGATCTCTCTTTCTCCATCTGCTCTGTTTCCGACAGCATCCCCTGCTCGTATGCGAACTGAGTGATCAAAGCCACTAGAATCGCCCCGAGGACCGCGACTTTTCTCCAATCGGGCGAGGACAAGATGAAGGAATCGGCGATCCCCGCAACCAGGATGCCGATCAGCACGAGGTAGATGTTCCTTCGGGTTCTCGACCCAGCGCTCTGTTTCGTGACGTCCTGGATCTTCTTGGCCTCCTCCTTGGCTTTGGCCTTCTCGACCGGCTTCTTCTGGGCGAGGCTCTTGAAGAAGAGCCCCTCGTTGCGGCCCGCCTCGACCCGTCCCTCGAATTCCGCCAACTTGTTGTCGCTCTCCTCGATCTCCATTCTGTTGACCTCCATGGATTCTTCAAATGCTCGCATTCGGCTCTCCATGTTCTCCAATATCTGCCAATAAGACGAAAAAGGGAAAAAGGAAAAAGGGATTACCATTTGAATAATAAGACGACGGTTTTCTTCATAAGTAGACTCCCCCTACTTTTTTCGAAAGAAAAAAAGAAAACTTTTGCTTCGCCGAAGTTCAAAATATTATTCAAGTTTTAAAAGATCGTCAAAGACTTTATTATCTACGTGCCAAATTCATTATGTGGTGAAATTTTCGGATGTTTCAAATTCAGTTTCAATTTAAAATTCAGAAAACATTGAATTCTTAATTTCATCGCGATGCAGGCCGCTTAAGATTTACCCTCTACTATGCAAGCTAACTATTTCCCGATGTTCAAATGTTATGGAAGAAGAAACAATGGCAAACCAAGGAGAAAGTATTGTATATAACGAATACATCCGACACCGACAACATGACATAACCGTCGACGTGCTTAGTGGTGATTGGCCGGCTGCACTAGGTGCTGCTATCAAATGATATTATCTTTGCACAAAATACTTCGTTTTTAAGTCCAAGCATGCAAAAGATCGCCATTGTCACTTGTTACTTTTTTTTTAGCTCAAAAGTCTAGTATCCAATAGTATTTGACAACAACAAAAAAATAGTATGCTTAGCATATAAATTAATTCTAGGGAAACTTCCAATTAAATGTCCGAAATGTTATCATTTTCTCAAATAAAGGTTTAAAGTGGATATTGTTTTAAATAAGAAGTCAAATCTTCACATTGTTTCAAATAAGAATTTGAAGTGGATATTATTTCAAATAAACACGAAAAGTGCCTATATCAATATTTAAAAAGGCCTCTCACCAATTAATTAGAGACATTTTCGTCATTTATTTTTTTAAAATTTTTCTTTGTTTATTCCTCTTATCTTTTTCTAAATATTTAAAAAAAAAAAAAAAAAAGGACACATGCGAGAGCCAGCCCCTCCTGCCTATGGATGTCGCCCCACCACCGGTGGGGAGGGGCTGCCTTCCCGCATGTTTTTCCTCTTTTTTTTTTTTGTATTTTAAATTTTAGTTTTTATTTTTTAATTTAATTTAGCTAAAAAATTAAATTAACATTATATTTTGATCAATATGCTTTTGATCAGCCGAGAATATTTAGTCGGCCGACCTGTCAGAGAGGAGAAGCCTTTATTTGAAGCATGCGTAATTATTTTAAGGCTCTTATTTGAAAATGTGAAGGATTTTAGGCCCTTATTTAAAAAGAAAACCACTTCACGCCCTTATTTAAGAAAATGATAACACTTTAGTCCTTAATTGAAAATTTTCCATAATTCCAAGCACAATATGATAAAATTAAGTAAACTGCAACAATTTAGTACTGCTGATTAGATTGCGTTTTCTTTGTTGTTTCTATTCCAACTTGGAAGGCAGCATTAGAAAAGAAAAGCCCAATTTCGAAATGCCTTTTTTGTTTTTTTTATGTTATCCACTTCGGCCAATCGGACTCTCTTATCCAAGTCTAATCGGATCCGAGAACCAAGGAAGATGAACAGACCCGGTTACCCGCTTCGTCGAGGCCTCGGAGCGCGTCCTCCCCAATCTTGTCGAACTCGGCGCCGGCCTCCTCGCCGAACTGGGCCAGGTAGGCCGACCGCTCGTCCAGGTAGTCAGTGAGCCGGACCTTCTGCGCCTGGAGCATCGCGATCCGGGCCAGCAGCTCTTGCTTCCGGGCGTCTCCTTCCGGCGGCGGGGGAGGAGGAGGAGGAGGAGGATCGGAGGAGGACGGGCCGTCGTGCCTGCATCTGCACAGGGAGAGAGTCGGGCGCTTCCTCTTGGGGTTGGGGTGACGGAAGGTGGGCGGGTCGGCGGCGGAGAAGGAGGTGTGCAGGGTTTTGAGGGCGATCATCTCTCGAATCTTTTTCTTCGGCAGAGAAATGGGGAAGAAGAAAGGAGGAGAAGAAGAGGAGGGATTTTTCTTCTTTTTTGTCATTTTTCTGGGACTGTTTTGGACCTCTCGTTCTTGTGCTGCATTATCTCTTCTTACATGCTTTGCTAAGTCATAACATAGTCACTAGCAAACATGGTGAATTGACTTGTGAGCGATCCTAACGTCATTAGATCTTAGTCCTTCCCTCAAATTTGCTCAATTGGACAAATGGGATTGACCCGATTAATTTCACACAAATAGAGAGTGACCCTCGAAACCAAATTAGCAAAAGGTGCGGTTTCTGACCGCTAGTCATTGTGCCGAACTCGACCGTCAAACCGAATAGGCTAAAACCCCAAGAGTAACAAAGAAAGTTCAAAGATTGATCGAAGCCAAATAAGTACCAAGACAACTTTCGATTTCAGAGTAAAAGTTAAGACTTACCAAATAGCCGTTAGGAAACGAGGTAGGAGCCAGAATCACGATGCATTACCACTACGAGCTCCATTACCTCCAAGCAAAAGCGTCAGCCAAGCTTGATCGACATTTGAGCAACCAAGTTATGAACAATGTCCAAGAGAAAGTAATCTTACATGTTGTCAGAGAAGGAAATTGCAGAATCTAATAGAAGATTAAACAGCTTGCTTTCCAAAAGACACCGAGTGAATCAATATATTTACAAACTACAAGCACGCGCATCATCATGTAACTTCAAAGCAGGGAAGATAAACAACCAAATTGTGCGGCAACAGAGAAACCGGGCTCTGTCAATGGGCAACACCCGTCGCTTTCTTGTAGGTAAAACGCTTTGAAATCCAGAGATAAACCAAGAAGTTAAGCAGGCTCAGTATCGCCAAGAGCCAGTAGAAATAGTCGAGATGGCCCCTGTTCAGATTGTCAGGAATCCATCCAAGCTTCCCATTTTGCGTGGTCACTTTAGTCACGATGGTCACAAGCAAAGTGCTCAGGTAATTTCCCAATGCCACGGTAGTAAGAGAGAGCGCAGAGCACAAGCTTCTCATTGCATCCGGGGCCTGGTCATAGAAAAACTCCAACTGCCCAATAAAAGTGAAAACCTCGGCACACCCGACTAGAAAGTACTGAGGGACCTGCCAGAAGATCGACATGGGGATGTACTCAAGATCGTAGTAGTTGTTCTTCTTGACAATGGCAAGACGAATGACTTCCAAAATCCCGGCAACAATCATGGCGAAGATAGAAATCACGAGGCCGATTCCCATCCTCTGTAGCTGAGTGAACCCGCGTTCCTTGCCAGTGAACTTCCTGGCATAGGGGACGATAATACGGTCATACACAGGAGCCCAGAAGATGACACTCACGGTGTCAAAGAGAGAGAGGGAAGCCGATGGGATCGTGAAGTTTGGTCCCATGTGCTGGTCCAGAGTGTTGCCCTGAAGAACAAATATCGTGCTCATCTGGCTGTAAACCGTGGCAAAGACTATTCCAGATGCCCATACTGGAAGCAACCTGATGATTGATTTAAGCTCCTCCACTTGTGTGACTGTGCAAAGACGCCAAGGGTCTGCGTTCCCCTTTATATTGTCGGTTGGGATCTCAACAGCAGCCTTGTCAAAGAATCTGCAGTTTGTAATTGATTAGCAACCACAGGTTAAACTATCTACGCTTGTCAGCATGTTATAAGCCTGCTAAAGCCGACTGTTTCATTCTACTACAAATTAAAATGCCGAGCGATAGTTCGGCATTGTAATTGCAAGGCATAATTGGGTGGTAAAAGTGTTCCCAGAAGCATAAGTCACAAACACATCCCAACCTTTTTCATGGGAGATGAGCCAAACTGCTTCTCGCGCTACCTATGGTATCGGAAAAGGAGCATCAAATTGTAAAATGTGGAACGTACTAAAGAACAGAGATCTTTGCTTCTATATGTGGTAGGAGACAGCAAGATGCAAAACAACAGCGAATGACTGGTGGAATCCATTATATTCGTAAGGACATTTCTCTGTAATTAACTATCCAAATCAATTAGGAATTTAACCTGCTCACTAAGCTTCAAGGTTTTGGAAACATAGCCTAACACAGACCACCGCTAAATCTGGCATAAATAAATGATGATGTGTACAAACTCTTCGAAATATTTTGAACCTAATAAGATCAGGGGAGTCAGACACTTACAGCAACTCGTCTGTGTGCTCAAGCTTGCGACTTCCTTTGATATTGCATTCTGCATCTGCTGTCTCATAGAGATGAGTCTTGTCAGCTGGAACTTCTACCTTCATTTTTCTGAAGGATGCGGCTATTACCTGAGCAATCCTTGTAAGGGGACTGCCTCCAGGTTTCTGTATCCTGTACAACCGGCTACCAGAGAAGAAAAATACAATAGCAATGGCCATTGCAACTGCTGGGATTCCAAATCCCCATCCCCAGCCAACATTCATTTGAATCCACACCAAAACCGAGGATGCAATAAGTGCGCCGATGTTGATTGACAAGTAAAACCAATTAAAGAACGAACTCTTCTTTTTCCTCTCAGCTTCATCCATTTCATCAAATTGATCGGCACCAAAGGATGAAACACAAGGCTTGATTCCACCGGTGCCAAGAGCAATCAAATACAGTGCCACAAAGCATGCTGCAGTTTGGGATGTCGTAGCATGGCACTTACCATTTTCACAGGAAGGCTTTAGTCCAGGAACAGAAGCAGATAACGTTAACAGTGTCATCCCCTGCAGAAGAGTTAGAAGGTCATCTTTAGAAAACTCTTTGTCAAGATGCTTCACATATCTCGGCTTTCATCATCTATAGAAGTCTCACAAACAATCTCGCTGTCCATCTGAACTCGATTCCGAGTTATTCTCTCATTCAAAGGAGCAAAGATGCTCGACCAAATGACACCATCACAGACACCATTTCAATTGACCTTGATACAACTAGAAGGAAGAGAAGAAAAGCCATCATAGTCTATAAAGAGTGAATTAGGAGCAAATCTTCAATGTCAGATTCTTTTTTCTTTTCACTGAAGGGCCTATACCAAATCTTAGAATCGTTTTTTCCTTTTGCTAATAAAATGTTTGCGGTCTTCTTTGGGCAGGAGAAATTTTCATGATTGTAACATCTAATTGGTAACATAATTGTCAAGTTGATTTTGAGACAGAGACAGGCATGCATCGAAATGCATCGGATTTGTAGTGCAGTAATCTGAGAACACTCATAATAGCATTCATATTCTTGGCCATGCTTACCAGAACGTAAACCATTGAAAAGCTGGCTATTGTCCAATATCGTCCCAAATATGAATCCGCTAGAAAGGCTCCGATCAGCGGAGTAATGTAGCAGGTCCCTGACCAATTGGTAACATTATTTGATGCAGCAACATTACCCTGGTTTAGGCGTTTTTGGAGATAGTTCACCAAATTGGTGCCCATGCCATAGTATGCCAACCTTTCACAACATTCGTTTCCTGATAGAATAACATTTGTTAGAATATAAAAGGTCATGCAGCTCCTGACATAAGAGGAATCCAACAACCAAGTTCAATAAATGGAACGTTACAGATGGACAAACAGCGCCTCTAAACCATACCCAGGATAAAGCGGCACGCCTTCCAGTTCCCAGTTTTCGTCTTGTCGGCAGGATCACCACGGATGTTCACCGTCCCGTCTTTTGTGTATACATCCTCTTCGGCCATGATATCCATCAAACTCTCAATCCCCTATGTATCTTCAAAAGAATCACCCGAAAACTCAGCAAGTCAACATCTCGGGTAAGTTTGACCCAAAAAAAAAAAAAAAAACATCTCGGGGTAAGCAGGTCAATCTAAAACAGATCATGTCAGGACTCTAGAATCAATAATTTCTGATCGAACATCGCACGGTCATCAGTAGAATGATACTTCTATTCCGATAAGCCAAGAAATATTTCGTGAGCCTAGTGCGTGTGGTATCTTTCAACATCAATCATGGCACTTGTTTCGAATCTCACCCAGGAATGAGTAGCCCACAGGGACGAGACAAGCACATTCCTAAAAGGCGCCGCTCTAACTTTATCATCAACAGAGGAAGAACAAAGAATAACCAATTAATTAATCAGATCCTCCCAATTCAAAACAATCTTTTGTTTACT
Source organism: Rhodamnia rubescens (assembly GCA_021437795.1). NCBI lineage: Eukaryota > Viridiplantae > Streptophyta > Magnoliopsida > Myrtales > Myrtaceae > Rhodamnia > Rhodamnia rubescens. The sequence continues at coordinate 2,885,237 of JAILYA010000024.1, forward strand.
CTATTTTATGCACTATAAGCGCCATGTTCATGAAGGTCGCATCATGGGATTCCTCAATACCTTAAATTCAACAAGTTTCAGTGTCGAATCCGTCTCACAGACCGATTCAGGAATGACCAAACACCAAAAAAGTTGAGAACTTTCAGACGATCGGCTACCGTAACCCTCGCTCGAGATTTCACCACCGCTTTTCAAATAAGTTGGCGACCAGCCGCAAACCAAACTCCAAATATTTGCAGACACGCGCAAACAACCCGAGCATTCTTCGGCGACAAGCTCAAAAATTACCAGATCCACACTCTCGCACTCAAATGAGTAAAACCGACCAAAGAGAACATCCGCACGTGGACGCCGCCGCCGTCGAAACATCAGAAAATCACGGCTTCCAGACATTAGCGACGTAAGAACGGAAGCGGTTCCACGTCGCGAAAATCCCGCGACGGATTCGAAGCAGGTAAAGAACAGAGAAAAACTAACACACACAGAGAGGGACGCCATGGACGCACCTCGATTTCGAACGGAGAATGAGGTCGGGTCAGTCACGGCGGCGACCGGAAGAGGACCGACGTTCCCACGCGCACGGGGAGAGGAAGAGGAGAGAACGAAGGCAGTGATCTCATTCCATGTGGAGCTCACGTTAAAAGCCTCTTTGTAGTTTCGCTGCTTTTAGGTAATTGCCACCAAGCCCTCGTAATGTACATTATTTGTAGATTCCCCCGTGGATTTATCGGTGTTTGCTCAACCGCCCGGTTTTAGGGCAGGAATCTACGGCCAGTCATGGGAAAAACGCGAAACTGAATCTGAATCTATTCGCTCTCTTTTCACCTTTTCTTCTATTTTTTGCACGTGAAGTCAGCGTCCCTCATGGTAGTGCCACGTCGAATAACTCGAGTATTTTCCAAACGGGCACGTGATATTTGTTGCAATATTCATGTCGCTTAATTAAAATTTAGGATGCAATTTGTTTCGTGAAAAATGAGTAATTTTAAAAAAAATTTAAAAATGATTATTTATATTACCTACAAAAATGAATAAACAAAAAATATTTGGATCGTTCTTAAATTATTATTGATGATGAAAATGTCTTTTATCGTTTAATTATTTTTTGGGTAATACATGTGATCATTTTTTAAAAAATTCATTTTTGGCGAAAAAGACAATAGGAATCTTGTATATTCTATTCATACACATCATCTACCTTCACTTATAAGGGGGTGGATATTTTAATATTGTATCTCGAGTCCCGTCCCAACTTATTCGCGCGCGTTTCGGTCGTTCTAATTTCACAGGCCATTCTTAATCCAGCTAATGTCCCATGTCGCTCAACTGCAGAGCATATATCCGTATATACATGTGGTCTTCCTCGATTTATAAATTTGAACTTTTGAGCTAGGTTTTTGAGCAAAAATCCTGCTTTTAGAGTCATCAATCCAAGGTGCAAGTTGCAAATACGGTGGGTCAAAAGCACAAATACCAGAGAATAAAGGTCCTTCAGAGAAAATTAGTAGAATGAATTTGGTAAATTTGGGTGGGGATGCCGTGATTATGAATCCACTTCATTGAGCGGATCTTTTCTTCGTCGTATGTTTGCAGAAACGAGGATCTGAGATCCTGAACGTGGACTGTATAGCTGGTTCTATCCTCAATGCCCTTTTTTTTTTTTTTTTTTTTTTTTTGGGTTGTTGCTTTGGTGTGCATGACAAACGGACAAGACCAATTTAGGTCGAAAACGACATTCTTGGCCAATTTGCGTTCCCACCGAGACGGTGCGTAAACGACTGATGTTTTTCCTTTTAAATTTTTTGGTCAATTTTTTTATTTTTATTGATACTGCAAAAATACATGTGTTTCGAACATCACAATCCTCGAATTTTGTACAATTTTGCGTGCAATTCATCTAGGTGGCCACTTTTCCGATGAGTGTAAATTCGAATCGAATGAAATATTTGCACCCCAACGCACCTAACCAAAGTAACGACTTCGCATTACGCCATCGTTTATTACTATTAATTCATCTCATTTCTCATCGTGGCCACAATAATTTTTGATAAATCCATGTCCCATTTCAGCTATACCCTTTTATTATGTCAAGGACAGTTTTTTTTTTTTTGGTCGGAGTAGGTTGTAACCTTTCATTCATAATAAGAAAAACTACGGTAGTTTGTACTCATAGAGTCACAACATAACCTTTCAAGGGCAGTTAGTGTCCAACATTTTGAGCTATATCGTTTTTGGAATTTTAACAATAAAAAAATTAAAATGACTCGAAACTTTTTTATTTGAGTTTTGAAAAAAAAAGATTGAGTGTGCATCCCCAAACTGTTGAAAGGTTCTTATTTTTAAGGCCGCGTCGGACTCCAGGTGTCTTGATATCTCACACCGAGCTAATTGATCTTCTTAGCAAGCAATTTCAAGGCACTGAGTAACCCTACTAAGATAAAGAAGATTTTCATTTTCAACATGCAGAGTATACATAACATTAGAGCCATAGTGTTTAGAAAAGGGCGGCGCTATTTTCTCTTTTATTTTGGCTAGACCACTCCTTTTTAAGTCAATAGGCAGAAATACCATTTTCTCCCTTCAATTTTTTATTTCTTTTTTTATCATCCTAGCCAATATAACTGCATTTATTTCTATTTTATCTTTTAAATTAACAATTTCACAATATAACCATCAAATTACACCCAATATAATGTCATTCATGCATCATATATCACTTTGCCTAGAGAAGGTCGTTATTGTTAACTCATGGTCTCATTTTTTCAATTACTAAAGTTATATAAAAGATTAGAAATCTCTAGTTATAACGGCTTATGAATACACAATCTATATATTTTCTATGAGATAGTTTGAGGCAAAATTAATTTTGAAATTCAAAATTATAACTCAATTTGATTATCCAGCAGATTTTTACCTTGTGGGTGATTTTATGGAATAAGTTTGTAGGTTTATGGAGTTAAATATTGCTGATTTATACTTTCTTTTGAGCTTTTGACATTTTAACATGAATTGCAAGATCAACAACATCAACATCAACACCTTTATCCCAAATTAGTTGAAGTCGGCGGTCGATGAACTTAACATGAATTGCAAGATGGGGTTGAAAAATTATTTACACATTTTGCACTTTCAAACTCGCATAAGATTTTTTTTAGAGGAAAGTTTTAAAAATATATTAAAGTTTCAATCCATTTGTTATGAGAATTAATTTACAATCAATATCAATTACTTTCTTCATAGCAAGAGTTAAATAGCAAGAAGTTTCATTTTTTTTCCTTTATACGTTTTTTTCTTTTTTAATATTTAGATATGGTCTAAATATAGATATGTTTGACATTTGATCATACTTTTAATAAATTAACATTTTTCATATGCTAGTCAATTTGTTTCCATTTTTTATCAAGATCAGCTAAATAATTAAATTATATTTGAATTTTCGACATTGAAATATAGTTTCGGTCACAATATTCGGAAAAAAAAAAGCATTTAGTTGTATGTTCATAAGCAGTCATAAAAAGAATTTCTTGTGAATGAGAATATGGGACTATAAATTAAAATTGACAACATTCTCTAGGCAAAATAAAAATAAGATATAGTAAATTGATATATTAAAATTCATAAAAACAAATTCATAGAAAATTCATAAAAAGTCAAAACATTACAAAATCAATTTTGGGAACCTTGGCCAAGCTTAAGGAACCATTTTTTAACAAAAAATAAATTTTCACATTTTCGTATTTTTAAATATTTTTCGAAAATAGAAAAGTATTTGAAAAATTGGGAAAATAGAATTTTGAGTTTGTAAAAATACAAAAAAATAGTCAATATTTTTATTTTAATTTCCTTTTCATTTTTACCTCTTAGAATTTCAAAAATTCGATTTAGGACCCCATGTCTCTTCATTGAGCATGATCTTGAATTGGCTTGAAAATTAACTTTTGAGTCATTTTATTTGCAAACTTTTCATTTTTAGAGTCATGACATTATACTTGAATATTCTGCATTTCATTTTAGTCCACAAGTTCAAGAAAATCACTCAATTGCACGAAAAGGACTTAATTGCACAAAAATTCTTACAATTTAGTCCCTAGATATCAATCAAAACGAAATTAATCAAATTCTAGGAATCACCATGACAAGCCAACACTACTACCCTATAGTTTTCGACCTACTAAATCGATTGGTGGGGTTAGTTTGGTCTGAATTGGCCATTTAGGGTTTGAATTTGCCAAATATAATTCTCGGGTCCAAATGCAAATTTGGGGGTTTTGTGCAATTCATTGTATATTGTTAGAGAAAATCACATTTTTAGACAGAATATGGGCCCCTGAATCAAATTTTGATGATTAATTCGACAAAATTTGAGAATTAGAGGGTCAATTTAGCAATATTTCATCAACCGGGTTAGATTGGATCCGACCCACGATTTGGGCGAGCACTTTCTTCTCCAATGGCCTTCGCATGCAAATTTGAACCTCATTTTGTAGGTCGAACTTTGACATCAAAATTGAGGGAGCAATCGGTAATGATCAAAGTAGCTTGGGGAGGGGTTTTATTCCCTACTCCATTCCGCAATGATCGGGCTAGGTCTCGCCGCCTGGGAGGTTAGTCAACGTCGCAAGAGTTGAAAAATTCAACATAAGCAAAACCGAGCCAATTCGACATCCGTTTGCACTCGCCCGGACTTGCTAACGACGGACTGGACAAAATTGCCAACTTCCTCTAGTCGTTAGTGCCATTTGGCACATGTAAGCACGTGCGAACTAAGTCGACGACACCCCTCTCGCGCACAAACTTATTCAAATTGGATATATAAGCTTCGCGCGTTTTTTATCGAGGAGAGACTCATTTGATTCACAGACCAATAGAATGGAGAGAGAAAGAGAGCTAGAGAGATAGAGAATTCTCTCTGTGGTTGCCATTGTCAAAGCTTGGAAGCTTTGATTGTGGATCTTCGGTGCAAGCAATCTAGGCCAAATCGAAGCTCCAAACTAGTTTCAAGAGCTTCGTATCAACTCCAAGAAGTGATTGGATTAGTTTGCACTACCCGTGGTCTTCAAAAAGGTGAGTTGCGGCCTCGAGCTTCTCACTATGCATCAATGGTGGAGCTCAACTCCAACCTTTACTCTTGAAATTAATGTGTGCATTTTACTCCTAGAACATCACTAAGCATGATCGCATCTTGTTTTTGCTTTGATTTTGCACAAATCCGTCGAGTCGAACCTCCTACCAATCATGAAGTCATAGCGACTTGGCCAGCCAAATCGGCGATCGCGAGCTCAATCAAAGCTCGAGGTAAGTCTTTTGAACTTGATTTGAGTGTGTATGAAGCTTGAATTGGATTGTTATGCTCTAATTTGTGAGTTTGAAGTCACCATGGCCATATTGGTTCGAGCTTGATTAGCGTAGTTCTAGTCGATAACTATGGCTAGGTTTTGGATATGTTGAAACTGGAAGTTGAGGCGAGTCGATTGGGACTAGTTTCATGCGATTTGGTCTAGGTTTGGCTATCGATCCGTGCCGAAGAAGTCTCGATCGTCCGTTCGATGGCCTCACGAAGAAGACAAAGACCAATCAACGATGGTTGACTAGTCAACCTCGACTTGGTACTAACATAGCGCCACGTGGTAGCCACATCGGCCGAGGCGGTTATAATAGAAATTCTGAAAAATTAAAAATAAAACTCGAGATCGGACAATTGGCATTAGGCCATGTGCCATTATTTGCGAATTTTCAAAAATTAAAAATGATTTTTCAGAATTATAAAATGATTTTCGAAAATTAAATATAAAAATTTTGATCGGACAGTCGAGAATTAGTCTCTCCGTCTAATCATATCCATCCATTTTAGTAATCGATCGAATAGCCTAGTGTGAGTCGTCGCTCGATCTCGAGCTGTAGATTTTTAGTATGATGTTCCAAGGGCTGTGGCTTAGCCTCGTGGTTCATTAGGGACTAACAGATTGATAATTAGGATTTTAAATTCTCATAAATTCTTTCAAAATTCAAAAAAATAAGAAAAAATAATTAAAAAAATCAAATACAGCGTTTTTTAGGTCTGGTCCTGATCGTAGTGGGTCTGGGTTGGGCGCCCAATTCAAGTGGACCGGGTTGACCCAGTCCGAAAAATAATAAAAAAATATTTAAAAAATTAATAAAAAAATTAAAAAATTAGAAAAATCAATAAAAAATCATAAAACATTTTTAGAAAAAATAGGAAAAAATTCAAAAAATTTTCAAAAAGCTCAAAAAAAATGGGAAATTGCCACATTCAACTGGTCGAACCCTAATTTATGATTTTTGGATTCTCGAGCCTTAAAAAATGACCCTTTTACCCCTCTGGACACTTTGTCCTAAATTTTTCCAAACCATCCCAAAGCTTAAATGAGTTTTTCTCTAAGTCTTTAGGGCTACACTAGGCTTGCCATGCAATCAATTGATTGATGATTTGATGCGTTTTATCAGCATGTTATTGATTCCTTAATTTGCGCATTTTTAATATTGATTGTGATTGATAGGATAGAAAATTTCCATTTGCATGAAATCTCATAGATCGTTAGAACCTACCTCACCCTCAAATGCATATATATGAATTCTTATATTAGAAAATCACTCGACTTAGGTACTTGAAAGGCATTGATGGCAATCTCAACGTAATCAAGTCCCCAAATCCACTTTTCTCGATTTTTGTAGAATCGAATGGACTCTCCGACCGCTCGATAGGGTTTCCATTCACACCCTCCAAAAAATGGTTGGTGGTAACTCCGTTAGCATACACACTATGCGCATGTCACAAAAAGAGTTTGATCCCCCACCGCAAAAGGGGTCAACCCTCATTTCTCTTAATAACACAACCTCGCCATTGCAATTTGGGTAATGAGCCTTGGAAGGGGCTCACGTTCGAAATGCATTCCATTACGAGCATGGAACGAAGATGACCCATTAACCCTCGACAACATCCAACGACAATCACCCACCACCTGCGAGGGATTGCGCGCGAGAGTGTCGTGATACCGTCAAAGATGACTTAGCACTTTGGCACAAGAAGCTAGGACATATAAGCTTCAAACAAATCTCAAAGTTTCCTCAAAGAGGCTTGTGAGAGGACTTCCAAATGCTAAGTTTGAGCAAGCAAAGCTTTGTGACGCTTGCACTCTTAGGAAACAAGTAAGAAAATTTGACAAATCATTAAATCAAGTTTTCACTAACTATGCTCTACAGCTCTTACACATGAATATGTTCGGACCTACACGAACCTAGAGCATTGGAGGTAAAAAGTATTGTTTGGTAATAGTAGACGATTACACTAGATTTGCTTGGGTTTTCTTTTTGGTACGTAAGAATGATGCATTTTCATATTTTGAAAGTTTTTCAAAGAAATGTCAAAACAAAAAATGTTATCCATTTTCCAACATCAAAACTAATCACGAGAGAGAATTTGAATATCATAACTTTATAGGCTTCGTGATCAAAATGGTTTTCAACATAATTTTTCTTCTCCTTATCCTCCACAAGAAAGTGGAGTAGTTGAAAGGAAAAATTGTTCTTTACGATAAATGGCACGAACATTTTTAACAAAAAGCAAAGCTCCTTCTAATTTTTGGGCAAAAGCTATTTCTACTGCATGTTACATCATAAATAGTGCTTTTCGAGACCATTGCTTGAGAAACCCCCAATGAGCTTTACGAAGGCAAGAAATCAAACATATTATACTTTCATGTATTTGGGTGTAAGTGTTTTATCCTTAAGATCTCAAGTGATTGTTTGGGTAAGTTTGACGAAAGATCGGACAAATGCATATTTCGTGGTTATTCCACCTCAAGCAAGGCATACAAAGTCTTCAATAAGAGTTCAAGAACAGTTGAAGAATCAATGAAGGTGAATTTTAAAGATAGAAATGACACTCAAAAGATAGACAATTATGACACCACATCATTCGAGAGGAATCCATCATCCGAGCAAACTTCGACATCTAAATACACATGATCACATGAAGTTACTCAAAATATAGAGGATATTCAAACAATCACACAAGATCAAATGAAGCTACCCAAAGGAATTGAGGAGGCTCTTGCAGATGAAAGTTGGATAGAAGCAACGCAGCAGGAGCTACATCAGTTCAAACTCAGTGAAGTTTGGGAACTTGTGCCCAAACAAGAGAATCATCCAATTATTGGAACCAAATGGGCATTCAGAAACAAGATGGATGACAAGGGTAAAGTTACAAGAAATAAGGCAAGACTCGTAACAAATGGATATTTTTTTTTTTACTTTTACTTCAGGAAGAGCGATTGTTTTTAGCAGGTAAAAACAATTTTAGACTGCAAATCACCACCCTTTTTCTGTGCTCTTGAAGATGGAAATAACCAGAAAATGTTCAGGCAATCAGTGGGGAAGGAGGGTATAGTGCTGTGAGTGGTTGCGGTTTACCCACCTTCGGTTTCGTCTTGTAGCATCCCAAAAACTCATGATGATGTCTGCTTCTTCCTAAGAGAAAACTTGAAGAAAGGTGCCTGTCAACTAAAATTGTCGAATTCTGTCTCTGCAACCATGAAATGTTTGGATTTGAGCTGTCAGCGACTGGTACAATGTGTACCAAATATATCTCTCATCTCTCATATATGTAGTTTGATCTACTTTTGTAGAACATAAGATGTGAATGCAATAACCACGTGAAATAGGTAAATTACATATGGGAGTTTGATGTCATGAAAACAAGCTTAAAAAAAAAAGGGATAGTGAGAAGATTTTGAACTCTTCACTAGTCGAATGAAATCACATTAAATAACCTTTCTTTTACTCCTAGGTCTAGCTTGTCAAGAGAAGTGCTGGACTAACCTTTTTTTTCCCCATAAGGTTGAACCCTTGGAAACGCATCGACAAAGTATATGTAATATATTTTCGAGCACTCTCCCTAGCGTGGAAGCTTGTCCCTTGTACATGCAACACTCGTCTATGTGTTATGAAATGAGCACAGCTCTTATGTTGTGTGAGCAAGTTGTAAACAAGCCACGAGTAATGAGTTTGAGGAGTACCAAACTGAGCCCTAAACTAGTGTTTTAATTCCAGGTTAAACAAACTATTTTTCCTTGAATTTTAAGCTGTTGGAGAAGAACTAGTACAGCCCTCCCCCCTCCCAAAGTCCGAGTTCTCGGCGGTAGGAGCCGAACCCACGACCATCCATTCCTAAGTCAAAAACATGGGGAATGCGCTTACCGCCGGTGTCAATCTCAAGTTGGGTAAGATCATAAAAGTCAATCAACATCAAATCCAAGCTTAAAAGATCATGGAGATGAAAGATGAAACTACATCTCAAATGCACACTTAATGTATTCTAACCTCAAGCGGATGGCAACGTATGCTGCAGCACATTACAAACATGGAACGCCAAACATAGCACGACAAGCATAAGGAACAAGAATCATGGTGAAGGACATTATCATGAATCTACTTCGAGCATGCGTAAAATATGAGAGAAACCAAAAAAGTCAAACGCTTGCCAAGAAATTGTTAAATTGGTAGAAATCTCACAGTCAAGTTAGTTGTGACTTTTGCTGAGGGAAAAAAAAAAGCGTCTGAACTCACCCTCAAGTTGGAACCAACCAAGGCTTCTCGATAAGGTTCGAATGGTCCAATGAGAACGAAATTTTAGCAACTTCTTATAACGGAATGGAACCCCATTGGTCCTTTAGAACAATTTCAACGAAAAAAAGAAAGATAAACAATTTGTTCGATTGATACATGTCATGACCCGGATCTTCCAAATCTTTCGGTTCCAACGAACTATAACGTCATGGCTTCGATCCGATTGATTATTAACAAATTAGTATTTGCAATTTATGAGGACCATTCTAGCTTTATGCAAAGTTCTTGACTAAATAATAAGATAAATGAATTAATTTTTATAGATTTCGAATGGCATAAAAGTGGTCCAAATTCCTTTCCTGATAAACCTTAATTTTTAAGAATCCCCTTCATGTCAACCTAACCCAACGATGAAGAAAACGACATAGCAGCAATTTTGTGTCGACTGTCTCTCCCCCACCCCCACATTCATATAAATGTGTGAATCCTGCATCGGATGATCACCAAAACAAAAGCTTGCTTCGAATCAAGCAAAGATTTAGCTAAAGAAGTTTGTACTACAAGAGATGGACTCTTGGCTGCAAATTATTGTTCTCGTGGCATGCATCATGCCGGCCGTGGTCGTCGAGGGCGGAGTTCGGAACTACACATTCAACGTAAGTGATAACATTGTGGATTGAAGTATTCCTCCGTAAGACTTGCTCGTTCGGACGGTAGCTCGTGCAGCGATGTGTATTTATTCCCTTAATTTTGGCAGGTGGTAATGAAGAATACGACGAGGCTGTGTTCGAGCAAGCCCATCGTGACCGTGAACGGGAGGTTTCCGGGACCCACTCTCTACGCTAGAGAAGATGACACCGTGCTCGTGAGGGTCGCCAACCGTGTCAAATACAATGTCACCATCCACTGGTGAGCTCAATTGAGCGATAAATTTGATCCGTACTAATCTTGAGAAGATTGAATATTGATTTCGGTGCATAATGTGGTCAGGCACGGCATCCGGCAGTTGAGGACAGGCTGGGCCGACGGGCCGGCGTACATTACGCAATGCCCGATCCAGCCGGGCCAAAGCTATGTGTACAACTTCACCATCACGGGCCAACGGGGCACTCTCCTTTGGCACGCCCACATACTTTGGCTCAGGGCAACCCTGCACGGAGCCATCGTCATCCTGCCCAAGCGTGGCGTTCCATACCCTTTCCCCAAACCCCACAAGGAAGTCGTGGTCGTATTGGGTATGTTCCATTTCACTTCCAATCTTTCACTTCAAGATGAAAAGATCAAAATGAATTCTCGTTTGACAGCATTATATTACAAGTTCTGAACCCTTTTTTCGGGTTTGTGAATCAGGCGAATGGTGGAAGTCTGATACCGAAGCTGTGATCAACGAGGCCATCAAGTCTGGATTGGCGCCGAACGTCTCCGATGCTCACACGATCAATGGCCATCCTGGGCCGATTTCCAATTGCCCTTCCCAGGGTAACAATCAATGAACATCTGGATCTTGATGTCAAGTTTTTCATGAAGCAGTTCAATCTAATGTTTCACTGAGTTGATGCCTGGCCTTCCTTTTTCTCTGATGTTTAGGTGGATTCACATTGCCTGTTGAGAGTGGCAAGAGCTACATGCTCCGAATCATCAATGCTGCGCTCAATGAGGAGCTCTTCTTCAAGATCGCCGGGCACCAGCTGACCGTCGTGGAGGTCGACGCCACCTACGTCAAGCCTTTCAAGACGGACACGATCATGATCGCGCCCGGGGCAAACCACCAACGCCCTCGTCTCTGCCAACCAGAATTCGGGCAAGTACTTGGTCGCTGCCTCCCCTTTCATGGACTCCCCGATTGCCATCGACAACATGACCGCGACCGCCACGTTACACTACTCCGGCACGCTCGCCGCGACCTCCACGACCCTCACCAAGACTCCCCCACAAAACGCCACCGCGGTGGCCAACAATTTCATTAACTCCCTCCGGAGCCTCAACTCGAAGAGGTACCCTGCCAAAGTCCCGCCCACCGTCGATCACAGCCTCCTTTTCACGGTTGGGCTAGGAATCAACCCTTGCCCTTCGTGCAAGGCTGGCAATGGAAGCAGAGTCGTGGCAAGCATGAACAACGTGACGTTCGTGATGCCGACGACAGCCCTTCTCCAAGCGCATTTCTTCAACATAAGCGGCGTCTTCACGAGCGATTTCCCTGGTAACCCTCCGACTGTTTTCAACTACACGGGGGCGCCGCCATCGAATTTGCAGACCACGAGAGGAACCAAGGTGTACCGGTTGCAATACAACTCGACAGTCCAGCTCGTGTTGCAGGACACTGGGATCATCACCACGGAGAACCACCCGATTCATCTCCATGGGTTCAATTTCTTCGCGGTCGGGAAGGGGTTAGGGAACTATAATCCGAAAACGGATCAGAAGAACTTCAATCTTGTTGATCCTGTCGAGAGGAACACAATAGGAGTACCATCTGGTGGATGGGTTGCAATCAGATTCAGAGCAGATAATCCCGGTACTACTATGGTCGCTCTATAGTCCAATACTATAAGCTTAACTACTTTGCAAGTTTTTCAGGACCCTGTTGTTGAAACTTTTTGCAGGCGTTTGGTTCATGCATTGTCATCTGGAAATTCACACGACCTGGGGACTCAAGATGGCCTTCCTGGTGGACAACGGGAAAGGCCCGAACGAGTCGCTTCTTCCACCTCCGAGCGATCTTCCGAATTGTTGATCCGAGAGGAATAATTCGATCATCGAGCATGCGGAAGCTCGAGATGAAGAGTGATGTGGAGAGAAAGAAGAGCCGGACCACAAAGGACAAGGCATATATAGGTGGTTTTGACCTAGTAGAATGAAGATCAGAATTGTTTCTTGAGCGAAGTAGGAAGAATATTGCTCAGGCGTGTTGATTTTTCTTTTTATAAGTCCAGTCCTTGTTTTGATTGCAATTTTAGTGTTTCGTACGAAATTATTTTAATCAGAGAGGTGCTGCAATTTTTTTCTGGATTATAAAAAAAAAGATTCTACCATTTGATAAAATTGAAAATTCTTGACAAGTTTCTCAAAACAGAGACTGCACGATCTTGGAAACTGACGGGATGGTTGTACTTAAGGATGATGTATTAGAAACTCCGTAGCGGTCGGCCACCATCAATCGTGTCATACTCTGTTTTGCTAAAAAGGAGAAGCCGTTGTAACGAGCATAAAATTTGCGCACACAGACAAGCAGTGATTTTAAGAGCATCAAATACGAAGAACAAAGAAGTACACGACACGATACTTGATAGTCAAATGTACAATCACGTGATCAAATTATATCAGGCTTTGCCATCTCCGTTCGATAAAAATGTAACCGGACAACTTGGTGTAAGCCTTGTGTTCTAACAGTGGCTTAGGATGGACCGCTATATATAGCTAAAGTTTTATCTCGACTCCTAACACATGTCCTAGATTGGAGAGGAAGACCTAACCCAAAGGGATTGGCCAAAACCAATTTCACAGATTCAATGTATTGAGTGACACACGAGTAGGCACTCCAACCTAATTATCAGAAGAATTCTCTGTCATTGAACTAATTGCCCATCATGCAGGCCTCCCGAGCGAGAGGAACCACATCCCTCTCTTTCCCTTTTTTACTCTCATGTCCCCACGCGAGAGGGGCATGGAATATATAAAAGGGGATCCTATAAATTTCTTCCGATCTACAATAATAATAAGCTTGTGGGCCTAGTCTTACTTCACCTTTTATAAATGAAAGAGGACTTCCATCTGTAAGTTGAACTCAATGTAGCTCGCTTATTTCTTGGTATGAATCAATGTCAAACCTAAATACCCAAGAAAACATAAGCTCTCCCATAAAAAGAGATGATCCAATCACACCTTCTAGTACAACTAACTCGCTACAACTTCAGAGTCACTAACCCTCTCTTTGGTATCCCCTCCTTGCAATTAAGGTAACGACTTCGGGCATGATGAACTCCTACAATGTGATGGGCGGTGTGTGATTTGACTTCATTGGGTATTTGTTTACCAAATTGTTGTCTCTAAATCCAGGAACAAATCTTTGATTGAACGTCTCGATTACGTCGGATCGGTGATTTTCTTACATCATGCTCTCAATTTACATACATTAAATTAGGCAACGACACCAAATTTCATTCCCTATATTACCCACTAGAAAAAGTGCAAAATCGAGACCACTCATTCTAATTTTGACTTGCACGATACCATCATATGATTTATAATATTGAAGGTAAGACTAATAGATCAATAACTAATACATAACTGGAGCAAATTTATACAGTTCCCCATGAGAACATGAAGGGTCGAGATTGCACCTAAGAACAGGATGACAATGAGCCCCTAAAGAATGAACTCAAAACTTTCTAGGGTATGTTTGACAACGATTCTGATTTTTTATTATGTTCCTCGAAACATAAAAAGATGAAAAACCTATTTGGTAACTAAAGATTCTGATTCTAAAATTCTTTGATTTTATTCTAGGGAACACATTTGGAGCAGAAATAAGAAAAAAAAAGTTGATTTTTTGTTCCAAAATCACTTTTGAGAGACAAAACTATCAAAGTGAGAAGTTCTGCCCACTATCACCCTTCGTTGCTGACCTTCGGAGAAAAAGGAAAATAAAATAATAAAAAAATAATAAAAAAAATTGTAATAGAAAAAATTGATAATAAAATAAAATGATTTAATTTAAAACTAATTGTTTAAAATATATATTTTTTAGAAAAAGTAAAAAATATTTTTTAGAAAAATTTAAAAAAATTCTCTAGATTTGTATTACATGAAAGTGTTTTAACAATATCATTTTTCTTAACAAACTATAAGAAACAAATATGCCCTGATTTGGTTAAATATAAAAGTGTTTAAGTAATACGGGTCGGGTCGGGTATGGGTTTGGTTATATATAGCGTTGTTCAAGGGCAAATTTGTAGCAAAAATTCAAGTGCAAATTGCCTATTGAGTTTATATTCTTTTTTGAGGATCTTGCATATGTCTTAATGATCTACGAAATAAATAGAGTAATTATGGATTTCGCATGATCTGTATTCATTTTATTAATGACGCTATATAGATTGGTTTTGTAGTGACAATACACAATTATTTGACTTAAATGAAAAAAATTGGGAAGAGAAATTATTCTTGAGAACATAAATTCTATGCGGTTACCAAATGCATTTTTGTTCCAGGAACGTAAATTTTATGCAGCTACCAAACGCATTTCGATTCTCTAAAACTCATGCGGAGAATAGAAAAAAAAACTTAATTAATTTTTTGGATCGGAATCGTTGCCAAACACACCCTCAATATATAGAAAGATTTTTAAATTTTTAAATTTTGCTTAATTTAAATCTTGCGACGCATGCACTTTGACTTTTCTTAATCGTAACACTTCACTCTTTCTTAATGTACAAATGTCGACACGTAATTTCACAAATAAAATTTTCATGCACACTTTGAAATTTGAATAGTAATCTAAATTTTAGCGGGAAAACGAAAAAGTACTATTTGCTTAAAACTTAACTTTAAAAAGAGTAGGTTTGGGATTGTTTTTCTCTATTATTCCGATTATAATCGCTCTTTGTTTCTCATTTCGCAGTTTTCTTTCTTATCGGGCAAGCCAGGGATGTTCTAGATGCACGGTTTAGCGTAGGACTAAAAATACTTTCTTCTTTTGTATCACTTGAAATAATTGATCAATAATATATGTTATCATTGTCGATAACAATTTATGCTTGAATATTTTTATCAAAGATAAAAACATTTTTCGTGCTTTCATTTTTTTTTTAGTAATTTAAGCAATCATTTTTTGTAAAATATTTTTCAAATCATTCATTTTTGCGAAACAAACACACTCTAAGTTCTTGTCTATCTCTTATAAATTTCTTCTGTATCACGCTCATCTCCTGGATTATCCAAAAACAAAAAGGAAATTCTTCTGCGTTTCTTCCCTTTTTATCTCCTCTCTGTTATCCCAAGTCAATTCCTCAAGTCAACATGTTGAATTCAAGAGATGTTATGAAGGCCCATGGACCCAAAGAGAGACTGTAAACTCATTAGCCCATTAGGATTGATAAATAAAACCCTAATCCCGTCCCACTTAAGTTTAGGGGTTACCCGTTGGGTTGCTAATAGAATTTTAGTATCACTATGCTTATTAGGTACTCTATATATTTTCTATTCATTAATTATCTGAGACACAATAAAGAGTAAATCATCTTATAATTACACACAGTCAATCGTGGAAATCTAGAATTTTTCAACTACTACAATATCGTATTCTCCTATAAATTTTAGGTGTCATTAAAAATGAAGTGGAAACTAGGAATGTTACATAGGTAGCGTTATATTATTCATTAGAATACAACTTTTTTCTGTTGGTAAAACGAGTCACGGTTTTGGGTTTCGAGTTATCGACAAGACAAAATCCGAACCCGTCTCAGAACCCTAAGTTACTGGGTTTGGTAAATGGAATCCCAAACCCATCCCATAGCCCTAAATTACAACCATAAGGCTGATTAGGATTAGGGAAATCTGGCTCCCAGTTAGTGCCACCTAGTGCAATCGAGATTTAGGGAGACAAGTTCTCAATGGAGCGTAAAATATGTCATATAACGGAATAGGGCAAAAGGTGTTTAAACAGTTCTAAACCAACTGTACGAATGTCAATTTATTCTTAAATTTTTTAATTCTATCAACTAAGTCCTAAATCTTTGCACAAAATTTCAATGTAATGAACTCGGACCAATTTTTTCACTGAAAATCACCGACGTTGCGGTATGCCGCGTAAGATGGCCAAGCAATGACTAAACAGCCACGTCAATGATTTCCGGCGAAAATTGAGCGGAATGACAACATTGGAATTTCATGCAACGGTTTAGAGCTAAACCGATAAAACTAGAAAGTTTAAAACTGAATTAGTATTTGTACAATAAGTTTATGACCGAATGAATAATTTTCATGTTGAAATAGAATAGAATAGAATAAACATAAATCAATGGATACACATTCTCCAGTGCAGTATTTTCAATCGGATGACATTTGGCTTTGTCTAGACAGGAGATATTAAAGAACACAACTTCCAAGTTTTGGTCGGATAGAACTTCCAAGTTTACGATTATAAGGTATTGGAGAATTCGAGTGGTTCGCTCGCTTCTCTTTCCTCCAATTTTTTAGGGTTTCTTTAATGCCCAAGTATGATAAAGTACAGATCAGCCAATTTTGGCATTGAAAATTTCGAATCAAGATGTACATCTTGAAATAATGGGAGGACCGGTTGGTGATAACTTTTAAGAAGTGACATAACAATGTAGACTAGTGCTGGATCCATTAACATTATTATTCCAAATTATAGCATAACATTTTCCTTTCATACCTTCTTTAATAATACCAAAAAATCATAAACCTATTATATAGCCACCAATTCAGTCCTAAAGTTTACAATTTTATCTATTTAGTTGTAATCCTTTTAACGATTTTTCAATATAGCACATCCGGCCAATATAAGTTGAAAATCGTTGGTGCTACCATCCTTTAATGCCAGGTTGTTCTACATGACATGATCACGCGATCGATCCTAAATAGGTAGTTTTGAGTTTTTTTTTTTTTTTTCAGTCCTTTCTTTTCTTTTCCTTTTTCCTTATTCTTTCCTTTTTAACTATTCTTCGTCTTTCCTCCGTTGGAAAGATTTGGCCACAAGCGAGAACTTGCAAGGGCGAGGCCATGCATACAAGGGTGGCGAGGGATGTGAGCAACGACCACAGGCAAGGGTGTGGCCTCTGAGAAACTATGAGCTAGATGTGTGGCTGCCGCTCATAGAGCGAGGGCGTGCGGAGAGGGTCTGTGGGATTGTCGCTCACATATGGCTAGATGCGGAATCGTCGCATCTCCTGTAGCCGGAAAACCTGACTAGCTCTTTCTGGAAGATAAATAGTGAGGAAAGGAAAAAAATAAAAATAAAAATTATAAAACATCTCAATTGTCATCATTTTTAGTGGAGTTAAACAAATCGGATTGCAAGCTTTGTACCACGTAGAACTATCGGCGCTAATTGGATCATTATATCGGTGATTGTCGAATTAAATTGGTCGGAGGGATTACATTGAAAAATCACGAAAAGGTGTGGGACTACATCGGTCAAACTAAAAAAATTTAGAACTAAATTGATTGATGTATAATAAGTTTAAGACTTTTTTGGGCAATTGTCTCTAGGAAAAAGCTAACTAAAAATTGTTTATTTTCTTGAGAGATCAAGATCCTTCCGCCCTAATGTAAATGGTTATACGCGAATTGGGACTCCCACTTGACCAAATATGTGCGAGAGGCGCAACACGCCCGAGCGCAATCGAGGAAACTCTCGAGCAATTTATATTTTTAGAAAAGAGGCTATTGACAAAACCAAATAAGAGTGCCTTTAAAAGCCTAGGAAACCCTAATTAACATGAAAATATGTCCTGAAAAGCAGCTAAACTAGAAACATAGTAAAGATAACAAATGGGGCAAAGGAGTACCAATAAGAGCGCTCAACTTAGGAACTTCCTCAAAATATGTAATTTTTTTAAAAAAAATGATGGATCCTGCTGAAGTATAGCACCATAAATGAGATTTCCAAATTGATATAACAAGCGCAGAAATAATTCATAACTTCTGCGCTCGTCTTTTCAAATTATGCCTCTTACACCATTCTAGAAATCAATCTCCGATTTTCATGCTTGCATCACATTCACACGCTTTAAAGATTGTCGTGCGGCAACACAACGTTTCACGTGACAGCAACACGTGGTGCATCAAGCCAATCAAAATTGAATAATTTCAAAATTAAGCACCAAGTAGAAAAAATACAGATCACCAAGACAGTATGATTGGCTAGTTATACCATGTTAGTTGGTAATCCACATATAAGATACTTTTGTCCTATCTCTAATCTCTCTTACCTTAGTTCTACCTTAGTTTTCACTCATCTTTACTTAGAGAAAAAGGTAATAATTGAACGGGAAAGACGACTTCCTGATAACATCATTGGAAGGCAAACGTGCTTGACCCTACCCAATTTAACCTAAAATTAGAATCTAACACGCGTAGATGCACAGGACTGATTAAATTCCACTCGTTAATACGTATGACCTATTTCAAAATCTTCTTCACTTATCATCTACACAAATTAAGTTGGCAAATATTACCCTTTTATCAAATTATGTCTAGACCATATCATAATTTACAATCAACCTCATCAAATTCGCGCATTTCATTTTTTTCAAACTAGAAATTAGTGGTGGCTACGGGATGGTTTGGGCCCGGCATAGGCTCGAAGCGGCTCGAGTCAAACTCAGAATCGGCCCCTTGATCGGGCATGGCAATTCCCAACCGGAACCGGCCCATCCCATATGGGCCGATTACGTGCCCATGTATAGATAAACCGGCCAGGAACCGCTGGTTTCGGGCCCGTTTCGAATCGGCTTTAAAGCCGTTCGGAAAAAAAATAAAAATAAAAAAACTGTGGCCGCTCTTTCCCCGACCATCGCTTTGCAATAGTTAAAATTTGACCATTGCAAGGCAACGGCCATTTTTCCCCCACCCCTTAGTTATTTATTTATTTTTTAAATTAAGTTATTAATTATATCCTAACTATTATAAATACCCATTTCTATCTTTTTATTTTTTCTCATAATTTCTCTCAAATTCTTTCAATGCTCTCAATCCGCTCAATGCTCTCAATCCACTTAATTCTCTTGATCCGCTCAATTCTATCAATTTTCCGAATCCACTTTCCGCTCAATTCTCTCAAAAAATGGCAAGTGAAAGCAAAGCTAATGACAGAGGAAAGAGCCCAATGGGGGAATCGATTATCCTCACGATCTCGTGATTTTTCATATTAGGGAGACGATATTGATGATATCAATATTATTCCCAACGTCGAGCACGTCGCAATGCAAGAAAGTCTTCATTCTCCTATCGGTATCGAAGAAATGTCAACAATAAAAAGAGCCAAACCGGGAGGTTACATCCAACATATGGGAACACTTCGGGAAGGAAAATTTAGGAGCAAACCAAGTATCAAGTAAAATGTAAATATTGTGGGGCAACATACAAATTCACATGTGGAGGTAGCTATGGAACATTTAAACGGCATATGAGGTCGAAATATCCAACGCAAGCGGGGATCGAGACCAGCCAATAATAAATTTTCTAGGTACGTCAATCTTAACGCTCCTCCTTTATTTCGTTGCGGTGACAAAGTTTATAAAGAAGAATTAGCTAGATGTGTTGCCATTGAACGTTTATCTTTTAATTTTGATCAAAATTTTGGTGTTAATCATTTTATACAAACCACATGTACTCCACAAGCAAAATCTATTCCGAGAAATACGCTTAAACCCCAACTTTTTTTTTTCTTTTTAAAAGAGAAAAGGAAGTTTTAAAAAAATTATGAATTTTAATGGACATGTGCATATAAGCAGCGACATTTGGAGTTATTCTTAGTAAATTCACTTTTATGTGGGTATTATATGTCATTGAATAGATGATGATTGGAATATTAAAAAAAGAGCTATTGCATTTTGAGTTTTTTTTATGATAGGCATATGGAAAATAATATTTATAGAATAATTAGACAAATTTTAGAAGAATATTTTATTGCTTAATAAAATTTTTTCAGTTGGTTTTGATAATGCCGCGGCAAATATCGCTTCAATTTTCTAGTTAAAAAAAATCAGTAAACTCACTTTTGGTGGACGATTTTTTCACATTAGATGTGCTTGCCATGTTTTAAATTTATGTGTACAAAATTGTTTGAAAACTCTTGATGTTTTTCTCATCCCAATAAAAATAGCAGTTCAATTTTTATGGAAACATCCCCAATTTATGAAAGAATAGGGCAGATTTTGTAAAGCAACTAGAAGAAGACCAAAAAGATTTTCAAGAGATGTTCCAATTCATTGAAATTTTATGTACGAGTTGTTTAATCAATTTTTTGCATATAAAGATTTATTATGTACATTTATTTAGAATAATGTTTTTCAAATTAATTTATTCCCACAAGAGTGGGATATTTGCACAAAAAAAAAATAGATTTTTAAAAATTTTTTAATGATGCAACTTATACTTTATCCGGTGTTTATTATCCTACTACGCATTTATTTTTAATAGAGTGTATTAGTATTGCTAGTATTTTTGAAGAAAATGGAAAAGATGATCAATTAGGTCGACTATTATAGCAATGCGAACAAAATGGCTGTATTATTATACCGAAATTCTTCTTGTTTATTTGGTTGCTTATATTTTTTATCCACATATCAAATTATATGGTTTGGGTGATTATTTAACGATGTATTATGAATGTTTACATTTGATTGAAATGGTAAATGTTAGAGCTATACAATTAGTGGTTAAAAACGCAATAGTAGAATTATCTAATGAAATTTGTAGTAAATATAATCTAGGTGATAGTGGATCTTCCAAACCTAGTGAGATACAAAGTAAGGACATAGATAAAATTAGTAGATGGTACAAACTTCGATGAACAGCAAAAAAGACAAAAGAGAGCAATAGGTAATATTTTTTTAAATAGAGACATATTTAACCATTTCTTTTGAGTTTAGTGAATCCGAAGGCGACACGATTTCTTAATTTTAGAGTGGTGGAAGAGGCATTCAACTCAATTCCCAATTATTGCTTTAATCGCAAAACAGGTTTTAGTAACCTCTTATTCAACAATTGCGGTTGAACAAGCATTTAGCCTGGAGACAATATTTTGGACGACCAACGTTCAAGATTAGCTCTAAATTCAATGGAGGCTCAAGCTCATGTCGATGATTGGACAAAAGCTCAATATTGACAACAAGAGATAGATCGCAAGCAATGAAATCGAATTCTTTGATGATGGAAATACCACCGCCACGGTACCGATACCCGAACGAATAGCGACGATTGACGATAAGGTAAGTATGGGATTATCAAAGGTAAAAGAACTACATGAGTTTTGATTCTTCTATCCCTAAGAAGATATATAGGCGCTTAATGATAATTCATTAAGTTCAAGCCCATTCCTTCTCCCTTTTTTCCCTCCAAATTTAATTACAATAAAAAATTTGATTACAATTTATATTTGATAATTCATTATTTCATAATTTATTATTTTTTATTTCACAATTTATTATTTTAAAATTAAATTTAAAAATCGTAATTGGAACTAGAATCAACGGCTTCATTTTCGATTTTGAACCTGAACCAAGCCTTGAATCGGCCCGGAACGCCCCTTAAGGTTCCGGTTCCGGTTCACCTATGGCCACGAACTAGAATCGGCGGTTCCGGCCCATGGCCATCACTACTAGAAATCAAAAGTTAGGATCGTTTTCCTATCGATTTCAATTACACAATAAAATCAATTGAAAGGGAATTATTACTTAGGCTCCGTTTGTTTCACGGAAAATATTTTTTTGAAAAATATGTTTCCCAATTTTCGGTGTTTGGGGGGTTGAAAATGAGCGGTCAATAGAAAATGTTTTCCGGTCAACACAAAAAACCTTCTAAAATTAAGGAAAATGATTTCCTCATTTTGAGAAGAGGAAAACGTTTTCCACACTTTTCATTCCTCCTCTCTTTCAATTATTTTTATTTTTAATTATTTTTTGCTTTCTTTTCGTTTTTTATTTATTTTTTCAAAATTCAAAAATTTTATTTTTATTTTTTGGATAAAATTTATTTTTTAATTACTTTTTTATTTATTTATTTATTTTTCATCTCTTTTTCTTTATTTTTTTTAGTATTCTTTCTTCTCCCTCGGCTAGTTGCTAGCCATACCTGATCGGTTATTCCGACCTCGAGCAAGGAAAGCTCTAACGAGAAACAGAGCCGTGAGGTTCGTCTTGAACTTCTCGCGCTCCACGCGGAGCCCGGCGGCAAACTCGTCGCGCAGACGACGTCGGCCTTTTGGTCTTGAGGCTCACCGCCTCGACGTAGTTGACGTTGACGAGTAGGTCGGCGAGACACTCGACGGCCGATTTCGAGTAGCCGCCGAGGGTGGCCTCTAGGAAGCGTTGCAAGACTTCCACGGCGCGATGGACGAGGACCACTTGCTTCCGCGAACGCCGGCAACATCGCGGGCCTAGGCGGCGCCAAAGCTCTAAGCACCGTCGTCTCATGCTTCCTTTGTAGCATCAGTGGCGTGCTCCACGTGCGCTCCGAAATCAAAATTTTTATCACTTAGTGTAGGGATTATATTATACGCATCGCTTCTCTCTTTTCGGGTTTCTCTCTCCATCTCTAGAAACGCGAGCTAAAAGAGACAGAGAGAAAATTTCAAAAGAAATGAGCGCCAAAGTCCATTTTGAAAAAAAAAATTAGACGAATTTTCCTTACCAAATGGTGAAAAATATTTTCGGAACTTTTTCAAGTTTTAGCTAAACATCGGAAAATGAAATCATTTTCCTGAAAAATGACTCCTCGAAAAATATTTTCCGAAAAGGTCATATGTTCGCGAAACAAACGGAGCATTAATTCTTAAATTAAACTCTACAAGAATGTTCCCGATTATAAAAAAAAAAAGAAGTCATCCCATTCGTTCTTAATGAGTTAATAATAGATGGCCAAAAATGGAAAATAGAGAAGAAAGAGTAAATCAAAGGACTAACCTTGCCCCGTAATACGGTCAAAACAAAAGTGAGAACACGGCTATCCACGTGCTGGTAATTAAGCCTGGCATAAATATAGACAACAAAAAATCTTTCTTAAAGTCCATAAAACTATTCTATTTACTTAGGAAGTTTCGATCATTTCCAACGAATGAGCTGCCAGAAAAGACCGTAAGAATCAGAGAGATTGCGTCAGGACAAGTGTAATTGAAACAAGTCCGAGCTCTGTGCTTGTCGGACATGGAGCTTGACAAGTTAAAACGTAGTAATCTAGTCTGGCCAATGGTTTGCTTTTGGTGTGCAAAAGTGATTCGGTCTGATTTGGCTCGATTTGACTCATAACTACGATACAGTTTGGTTGGGCTTCACTTTCCTTCGAACCGTATTCACGCAGTTTGTTTTAATTTGACGTCCAAACCAAATCACCAGTGCCGTGCTCACCCGTACATAGTCAGATCAATAAATAGGTAGGCGGTAGAAAATACTCTGGAACGTACTTCAAACCAACAAGACAAAGAGGGTTCGAGCATGGGTAAGGCAGGCTCTTTCCGGTTGCTTCTCGTACTTCATAGAGATGACAAATGGATGGAATGGATTTATTCGGGTGAGTCAATCGTATGAATCAAATTGGCCCTTTTGAATCATGTTGATCTATTCTCAACTTATATGATTGGAATGATCTATGTCCGATTTGGACCCCTCCCCCTCTCTCCCCTCCAGAATAGTGACTTAGACATTGGTAAAGACCTCGGACAAAGTGATAGCCCTCTTAAGATGGCATTTACCCACCTCACCCTCCTTCCTTTTCTCTATGCGGTGATGATGACGACGATGATAATGTCTGCACAGACATCAATGACGACAATGTTCAATCAATCGTGATTATCTTCAGACAATGATGACATCACACACACACACTCTCTCTCTCAGTTACTACTATTACTATTTTGTTTTCTCGACTTGTGTTTTATTCGTTCAAAATTTACTATCAAGTGGGTTTATTCGAAACCATTTTTTAGTTGGCAATTGCTCTTTTGGATCCATTCTAATCTCCACTTTAATTGTTTTTTTGCAACTTATATGTCGCCTCGTTACGTTTGAGTTTAAAAATTGGTGCATGATTCATTTTGCCACCCCCTACAGACTCGTATCGCCGAAATTAGTCGTCCGATTCATTTCTTGAGGATTGTATTGCCTTAAGGTGTAATCTTGCCGCACACATGCCACATGCTCTGTCTCTAAAGCTTTAGAAATAACACTCTTCTGTGATGCTCAATCCTTCCTCCGTGCCTGTACCTCAAACAAATTACTGGCATCCGCCTATGCCTCAGAGCCATACCTTTTTCAACAAAAATATCAACCTTATCTTACCGGGCCTGCCAAAAGGAAGGTAGCAAGGATAAAAACCCAAAGTGGATCCAACTATGTAAACGATACAAAAGCGAAGTCGAATTCATCCCTCGGTTCAAATGTGAGCACAATGTGATTAAATTTCTGTGGGGATATTTATCCAAAAGTCCTCAATCTATTGCACGGGGCCAATTTAGTTCTTCAATTGTGCTAATTTAGTTTTGAACTTTTTGACGATTTGCTAATTTAGTCTTTCCGGTTAATTTTGATTGGAAATCTTTGGCGTGAACGCCGATTGTCCTATCTCGGCAAGATCGACGTTTGACGTGAATAATTTTTGATAATTTTACAAAAATAATTATTTTTTTCTTTTTTTTTGCTTTCTTCTTTAATTTTCCCTAGGGCCCGTAGGGACTATCGGTCACTGGGGTGAGGGTTGTGAAGCCCTCGCTGTGGCCGGCAAGGGCACTATAAGCCGTTGCTTGATTTGGCAAGGCAAACCCTTACCCATGGGCCCGCAAAAAAAAAGGAAAGAAATTTTTTTTTAAAAAAGTCAAATAATTAAAAAAAAATTGCAATGTCCACTCAAGACGCCATGTCACATTAGTAATTTTCGATAAAAATCGGTCGAAAGGACTAATTGACAAATCGTCAAAATTTTTAATGCTAAATTAGCACAATTGAAGAGTTTAAAACTTAATTGGCCATTTTATATTAGATTTATGACTTTTTGGATAATTTTTTCAATTTTTGGGTATTGTGAGGAGCAATGAATTGATGAGAACTTAACTAGCGATGAATATTAAATATCTTAAAATATGATTGTTAGGACATTTTGTAGAGGTGCACTTATTAGGGTGGCAACAGAATAAGTCACAATGAGAGAATATATATGATGTGGAACTGCTAATATAACTTAGTTGATTCCTAACTAATAGCCTTAGATTATCAAGGGAAAGTGAGTCCATTTAGATACGTTGATAGTCAGACTTGGACTTGTTCCGGCTATCTCCCTAAGTGAATATATATAAAAAAAATGCATCCAACTAGTGACGTTGCTGGACTCAAACCTAGACTAGCTCCTAGGGATCTCCCTAAGTGAAGATATCGGCATCAAAACAAGTGGCAAACTGTGTTGTGCTATTGAGCTCGGCTAGGCCAAGGTGATCAAGGAGGAGAGTCGAAAGGGTAGGTCATGCTCCTGCGTCTAAGAGAGAGATTCATGTTGAGATGATGTTGGTGCAAAAGGACACCTGAATCAAGGGGAAGCGGGCCTAAAGCAGGGTAAATTTTTTAGGTGCACGTATGAGAGTGTTAAGTAAATGAGGCCCACAACAAAGAACTGAAATTATGTTGAACAGTTAATACAACTTAATTAGCTCATAACTTAAATTTTGTAGGGACGTGAATGAGCTAAATACGTTAATGTTGTGGAACTCATTGACTTAAGATTATGCAGGGCATAGGCATCATAGCTGCTGTAGAAAGTCTAAGCATCGCATTGAATGGAACGGAAGCAACTCATTATTGTCATAGCGTTATTCAACACAAGAAGTCAAATTCAATGAAATTAACAAGACAACAGTGAATTTACAAATCCAAGTCAACTCTGTCCTTGTTTTTCCCAGCCAGCTGGCCTGGATGATGTCAATTGGAATACATTATTTAGAACTGTTAAACGAAGTTGTCCCTTAATTGACAGAAAAGAAAACGTCGTAGCCGTGATTTAGTTTACGTGGGTTATTACAATCTTAGAGGGCATCGCTGCATCAAGAGCTTTGATTTGAATAAGATTGTCATTTTGTACCTTGTTAACGCCATCATCTTGAACTTCATTTTTGAAACCGCTGTCTCGTTAGGATTCGGCACACAAATCACAACGAAATAAAAAGTAAAAAATGACAAATAATATTCGAGACACAAGATTTATCCCAATTCACCATTAACTAGGGTTACATCCAAGTAGATGACTCTCCTGTATTTAGCACATCCAATCTCTCTATTATAACTCTCAATGGAGAGTGTAAACCCTCCCACTATCTCCTTCATATTTTGATCTTTAAGGACAAGAAGGACAAATTAAACAAAAATAAAAAAGCCAAGCAAAACCCGACAAGTAATAAATTCCAAAGGAGATGTGCCGAGGGAATTTTAGTTGTGCCAACCCTTGCTAAGTTCAACATTCATGTCGGCGGACTGTTGCAATCTCATGAGTTTGTTTTATGATTATATTTAAAAAGGCTTCTTGGCTTTGGAAAGAGCATAGCTTTTATGTGCCAAGAACGGTAAAACTAGACGTTTGTTGGGGGAACGAAGTTTCGTATCCGCAATACTAATTAAGATTGCAAAATTTTCAAATCCTCTTGACACCAAAAATGACCAACTTATGGTTGTTATCGACAAGTATCGACCTAGCCAATACGAACATAATTGATCAATAATGAACAGAGTTACCAACAACTTGAAGGGAATCGGCAACTCTCTAATAAATTAACCAACAACGCAATGTGAAATTGCTAACGAAAGTCTTAAATTTGTCGTAAAGTCATATTAGCGACAAGCAACCGCCATGAAGATAACTATCGACGTGAAGATAACCGTTGGTTAGTTATGGCATATCCATTAGTGAAGTAACTTCCAATAACCACCGATGCGAAGATAACCGTTGGTCGGTTATATCTTATTCGCCCGTGCAAGAACATTCGATAACCTCCGAAAGGGAGTTATTTTTCTAATTTAGTGACCGCTATGTGTAACCGCCATTTGTAAGAGTTATAATTACCGCAAGTATACTATTTGTAAAGTCTTCAACGTTTTTTATTTTTCTATCTTCACTTGCCGCAATTTATTTTTTCTCAACTTTACATTCTTGTACCTTTCAATTCCCGTACTTTAGTTGTAGTTTTCTATGCTTCATCGTCGATTAAATTCTATTATCGTATCTCTCTATCATCTCACTTTGTCGTCGATTGAATTTCGGATCACTTTGTCGTCGATTGAATTCCGGCGAATTGTTTTATACTTCATCGTCGATTGAATTCCTTGAGATTTATTGAGACTTCCTATTTGAATCGCCACCAAACCCGATTCATTCTAAAAACTAACGGCCACAAAAGATATTTTCTCGTGCATATTTTCGGCGAAATAAATCCAAACACGAAATTAATTTTGTTTGGAAATTGCATAATCACTTCATATAAATGTTATTGATTGTCCAAACCGATAGTTTCGCAAAAGCACCCGATATTAAAGATACGGGAAACGATAGGACGAGGGCAAATTGATTGTCCGGTGCTGCCTCCACCCCAGACTTTACCAAGGAATCCGGTTTCCTAGAATTCCACTGGGTGGGCCGCCATAGATTTTTGTCAAGACTTCTTTTCAGATTCTCTTCATGTTGAGTTCCGGTTGCCAATTTGTTTTGAATTGACATTTGTGGTCAACAAAGCATAGTTATCCTCGAAAGAACGGTGCTGTCACCCTAGCAACATTCCAAAAAAAAAAAAAACAAAAGACGAAAGATTCATGGAAATTTTTAAGAAACCATCCTCATATTTTGCACCCATGCCATTTTGTGACCTCTTTTCTTGAAGACTAGTATTTCGTTTTGTTGTTCTTAGACTTCAAAGTGCTCCTCACATCGGTAAATGTCGTCGCTTTATTTATTAAACAGCTATCTTTTTTCCAGAAAAGAGGAGAGAGAGAGAGAGAGAGAGAGAGAGAGAGAGAGACGAGGGCAGCGACAATGAGCGATGACGGCCGGAGGTAGTGGCGGATGGTCGGCGGTGACACATGGGATAATGCACGAGGGATATTAGGATTTGTAGCCCGTACCAAGATTTCATGAATTTAACATTTGGAGACTTGGGAGCAAGAGATTGTGTTCGGTGATCTCCAACTAGGGTTTCTCCGGCTCTTTCAAGGAAGAGGGTCTTTGCAATGTCCAGTTGCCAGGTTTCGCCTCGAAATGGCGGGGCAAGTAAAAGTGGTAACTCGACTATCCAGCTAGGGTTTACCAAATTCTTCTAGCATCATGAAGTACGCATAACATTTGTTGCAGTCTCACAGTCAAATTGGGAATGACCATTCACAAAGAATTAATGTTGTGGGGCATACCTTGTAGGAAGTAACTCCTTGTTGCCATTATACTCTCTCTTTTTTTTTGTCTCTCTCTCTCTCTCACTCATTCGTGGCAATCTCATTGACCAATCAATGTTCTGATTCTCTTTTTCTATCTTTTTTTTTTTTGTAATGAAGAGTTGACCAAATGATCATGTTAGCATATGCATAAAGGCTGAGGAGTTCGATGAATTGAACATGGTTGGTGGGGTTTATTGTGCACATTATTGTCGTTCGAAAATGACGTATTTCTTTTTATTTATGCAAAATGGGAAGAAAAAAACAAAGGAACAAATAAGAAAATCGACCAATTCTTGATCAGTTTTCTTTTCAAATTTGTTGTTGTTTCAAAAAGAACATGGCTTGCTCAAAGTAATCGAGAGAGAAAAAAAAAATTAGAATTCTTCAATATGCCTTTAAAGTTTTCTTTCAATATGCTTATTTGACCAAAAGTACGATAAAAAACCCCAAACTTATATATCCGTGCAGCGTTTATCCTAAAATAATTTCCGTATCGCATAAATCCGGGACGATTACCAAAACAAAAGTCCCAAACCTATTGCATTATGATAATTTAGTATTAAACCTTTCAATTGTTCGATTAGTGCAAATCTTTTCACATTTTGCCAATTGTGTGATTGGTCGAAAATTGCCGAGGTTAACGCCACCGTCCTATTTGGCACTGCTTGGCGTTGACGTCCTACTTGGCAAAGTGATGGCGCTCGACCCCTCGCCAAATTTAGGCTAGGCGAGGGCACCCGCGCCTCGCCCGGTCTAGACAAGGCCGTGATGCCTAGATCGAAAAGGGCATCTTGGCCGTTGCTTATGTCCTGCGAGGGTTAGCTGGCGAAACCTTACCAGCCCTGAGCCAAAAAAAAGACAAGAAAGAAAAAAGAAATTATCAAAATTCAAATTAGTATTATCAAAAAGGTCTATGTCGGTGCCGATCATGCCACCTATGATGGTTGATGTCTACGTTGGCAATTTCGGTCAAAATTGATTAGATGGATTCAATTGACAAAATGTGAAAATGTTTAAGATATTAATTGGCACAATTGATAGGTTTAGGACTTTTTTGGTAATTTCCCCATAAAATCCTAAAATGGTATACACGTGTCAATCTTTGTTAGCTTTCATCAAGAATCCCTTGTTAAATCGCTAACATGGAAACTCACATGGTAAACAACTCGAATAATCCGCTTGTGAATGTAAAATTTCAACATAGTTGGGTCTTATGAACGAATCCGTTTTCGAGAAGCCAGATTTGAAGAAAAATAAATTAAGATTATAAAATCTACTAATTTTTTCCGTAAGATCCCCTCATGTTACAAAAATCTGCTAAAATACCTAATTTGCCCTAAGATTGTAGTAGGTTTGTCATGTGCGTACAAATTCAAAAAAATTTATGACGCCAAAATTAGTTTGCGAGAAATGTGGCACGGGTCTATTATTTGTATTTCCTATGACATGGAAATTGTTCTAGAGTAAATGTGACACGTAGCTTGGATTTCTAATGGTATTAACTATAAATAACTTATTTTTCTTTTTTAAAATGGCCAAACTGGAGGTGAGTGCACTTCTTGAGGGAGAATATACCATAAACATGGGCCATTGCAAATGAGAGACAAATTTATGTTGGTTTTCACATGGCCAAACTGGACAATTAATTAAGAAACTTAAACGATTGACTAATGGCATTAAGGTTACTATGTACCATTCCCGTCAACATCTACATTTTTCTACAAGATCTTCAATTAAGAGAACTAAAAGGGTTTGATTTCTCAGACCTTTTAGCAACAAGGGTTTGAATTCTCAATAACACGTATATGTAGTCCATTGCTCTTTGTTTAAATAGCCATTATGAGTTGGCACAAGTTCAATAATCTCAAAGGTAATATTAGGATAAACTCAAAGTAGATCATCCGAGGAGAGCTCTTTGAATAGACTAAACTAAATTCCGCAGTCCGAAAGAGCTTGTTAGGTAATGTATCTTACTTAGCGTTCTACAATGGTCGACTTTGTCCAGTTAATTAGCGGATCAAACCAACCACCAATCGCATATTTTGACCGAAAGATGGAGTTAATTAGCGCTTGTAATGCGCGTTAATTTCGGTTAACATAAAGTATCATACTTTCGATTTGTTGAACATTGAACAATCGAATTGCGGTACAAGTGTCTTAATTCTTGCCAACTGACGAGTCGAGTGTATTGCGTTGAATCATGGTCGGATTTTCTCTTGGTAATCGGTGCTTTGTCTCACTCTACGCAACGGGTCATGTCCAACATTGCTAATCCTAATTATAGTGCAAGTCCTAAGGTTGCATCTTAACACCCCCTCTCATGTCTATTTTGTCCATTATCCTAATCCAAACAAATTAAAATATGAACTAGAAACAATACCACAGTAACTATTCTCCAATTTTTAGATGTTCAACACTTCCCCATTGATCGAAAGGGGAGGGGGACAACGCCCAAGAGCCACGCCCTTTCTCTTTGTCGCTTCTCCTCCTTAAAACCCTTTTCACGACCCTTGAGAAGCGCAAGCGACGCCACATTTATAAGCGGCGCTAACGGCATACATTTTGTCACGATTCGAATGTAAATCGTTGCAAGACACAAAGAATTTCAAAACTTATTTGTGGATCATGGATGTTTTTTTTCTATCTAACGAGTATAGATCTCATGGAAACCAATTCATCGAGTGATTATCGAAAACCTCCTCCTCCTCATTTTGCGACTAGACAGCATATTTCTTCTCAATTCGTCTGCTCGTCCTCTTATTTTTTTTTGTATTTAACCTCAAACCTACATATATGCGACAAATTTTTATCAAACTAATTTTTTGACCATAAAAAATTATAAATCGATACACCTATGATAAATTTACCATTATCAATTGTCATTAATTTTATTATCAAATTATCGAATTAGATAATACGTGACGGTTGACGGCTGTACTAATTTAGGATTTTTACTCACCGTTTGTCACAGGTATATTATTTTGAATTTTTTCATGGTATTAATATAATATAACGAAAATTAACGGATGATTGAATTTATCACGATATATTAATTTGAGATTTTTGATAATTAAAAAATTAATTTGAGATAAATTTATTATAAATATATCAATTTGAAGTTTTTAAAGATATTAATTGTGTGTGTTTTTGTTTTTTTTTTTTTTTTGTGTTGCTGTATCAGTTTGTCTCTGTCTGAATTCCACCTAAACTTCAGCACTTCCCCTTCACTAGGGCCGAGGTCAATTGTTAATTGGTTCCTTCATCTTTTTACCAAACAGAGCCAACATGTAACCTTCTCTGTCGATTGGCCCATCCCCCCACAATGTCGTTTTCGATTGTCACTGTTGATTGGGCATCTCTTCCCCCAATTATTATACGAATTGAATTCACAATTAATCTATTCATTTCCCCCCCTCCTCTTGGCTCTTTGTTTTCAGCATCTGCGCCCACACACCATCCCCCCCAGCCAATCACAACACAACATCTTTGACCTCTCTCTTTCGCCTTCTCTCTCTTCCCCCCTCCCTCAGCTCGTTTCTCTCTCCTCAGTCCTCGCAGGGGCGCTTCCTCCATTGTCGCATTCTTGTTGTGGTCACCTCTAGGGGAGGTTTAGCTCTCAGTCTGTCATGGCTTTTGCTTTTTTGAAGCCTCGGTAAGCTTCAAAAGGGAAAGTGGGAAAAAGAAAAGCGAGGGAGCACCAAATACTTTTTCTCGCTTTGCTTCAATCCCTCCTCCATGATCACTCCCTTTTCCTTCCCGTTTCTTTCTCTGCTGCTGGGTCCTCTCTGTTTTTCTTGATTTCTACTCTTTCCGCTCGTTTTCTCGGAACTTTTTGGGGCCCTGTTTCAGAGGGGAAGTGGCCTGCTGAACTTCAGCTTTGGAAGCTTCAAGTTTCGAAATTGGTGTCGCATTTTGAATCCCCCTCGCGAAATCTGATCTGGGTCTCGCTTTTCTTGCATGATTCTTGTGCCTGTTGCCCTCTTGGATCTGATAGGGAAGTCTAGGGTTCATATCATTAGTCAAAACAGAGGAGGCCTCGCTTTTCCTTCTTTTTTCTCCTTTTGTTTCTGGAATTTTCCTTGGGTTTTGGAAAGTTGGGTCTTTTCTAGATTCTCAAAATTTATGCTCCACAGCGAAAGAGGGGGCCTTAGATTCCCTTTCGAAATGCTTCTTTGATTTCCAATCTTCCTTTTCCTCTTAAAAGCTTCCCCTGTGCTTGTCCTCTGCTTTAACCAATATCTGTTCTCTTGCTCTTTGAACTTTTCTAAATGAGGGAATCGGTGTTAGTCCGCGACATTGAATAGCCTTGCGCTTTCCTGATGCTATTAGTTTCTCGCGAGATGAATCGGGAAATCGAAATCCTATCGCCGGCGTCGTACCTCCAGAACTCGAAGTGGTTGTTCCAGGAGAGCAAGGGGACGAGATGGACCCCCGAGGAGAACAAGCAGTTCGAGAACTTGCTGGCGGTGTACGACAAAGACACGCCGGATAGGTGGGTGAAAGTGGCGGCTCTGATCCCCGGGAAGACGGTGGGCGACGTGATGAAGCAGTATAGGGAATTGGAGGAAGATGTGAGCGATATCGAAGCTGGGCTTATTCCAGTTCCGGGGTATGGGAGCAACTCCTTCACGTTGGACTGGATCAATATCAACAATGGTTGTCATGGGTCGAAGCAATTGTACAGTACCCTTGGAAAGAGAGGCACTTCAACAAAACCCTCTGATCAGGAGAGAAAGAAAGGTGTGCCGTGGACTGAAGAAGAGCACAGGTAATTGTTGAGCCTTCGCAACCGAAATTGCATCTTCAGTTGAATATATGCTTTGTTAACGGTTGAATCAAGGTCTGGAATTGGCCAGAAGTTCTGAAATTTGGTGCTGTTGCTTGTTTTGGACTACCTCGCCTGAAATTCTAGCTGCTGAATCATGAAGCTCTTTCACTTAATTTGTGAGTCTGCATCTTTTTAGAACTTTGCAAGAATGTAAATGCATATGATTTGAATCCCTCACGGTTATTCTCATCGCATTGTCGCCCGTCGGGTTAAAGCTCGTCAGATAGATGATCTGAAATGCTGTGAAGCCTTTCATGTTTCTTCTGCAGCAGCTGGATATTAGCATGGAAACCTGTAAAATGTTTCAAGATTGTACATTGACATAGACAAAGCAATGGTTTACTGAAATCTTTGATATATCCAAATGATTTCAAGCACTAAATGTAAGTGCGGTCTGCGATGTTGCATCTGGTGATGATCCTGCAGGCAATTTTTGATGGGTCTTAAGAAGTACGGGAAAGGGGATTGGAGGAACATCTCGCGCTACTTTGTGACTACTAGGACTCCTACTCAGGTCGCCAGTCATGCGCAAAAATACTTCATCAGACAGCTCACGGGAGGCAAGGACAAGCGGAGATCCAGCATTCATGACATCACGACGGTTCATCTCCCAGATAGCGACCCGCCTTCACCAGTCAAAAGGCAACCCGCCTCACCCGACAATTCTTCCACAATCACGAAGCTACCGCTGCAAGCACAGGCACATGATCATCATCAGAAGATTGAAGAGACGAGCAAAGATCTCCTGTGCTGGAGCAACCGATCGAACCGAGGGTTTGCGACGGCATATGACCAAGTAGGCGTCGATGCTGCCTTAGGACCATTTCGCGCGATCTCTCCTTACGGGAATAAGTTGCACGAGCAGAGATTCCTCATGGGGGGGACTGCATGGCGCCCAGTTCGATCCTTATTTCCAGATGCAACCTATGCACTATCAGTGAAAGTGCCTCAGTGGGGATTTTGCATAATGTGTGAAGGTTAAGGGATGTGTGGGATCATTCAGCAACACCTGGTCATTAATCCAAAAGAGCTGTCTCTTTAAGAGGTTTATGTGTGAATACATTTGATGAGAAGGTCTTAAGGTTTAGGTCACAGTGAGGGGAGAATGTTCAAAGGAAAGCAATTTAGTTCGCATTGCCATCTGATGTCCGGATTCTGAACCCACTTGAATATAACTGGATGCTTATTTCCTCGACACATTGCGATTTGTGTTTATCCGTATCGGGCTCGAGTCTTGAAGGTACCGAGCATCGACTTGCCGAACAAGTTTGTCCACCGTGCCAGCTATCGAACTTTTTGTATCTGCTCAAAAGTCGAAATTTAACGAGGTATAAGCTAAGTTTTTTGAAAGCTTTCTTCCGAAAGTTCATCAGTTCATGGAAGATTTTGGTACAGGCTGTGGATTCGGATGATTATGCGAACTCGGTCGCCGGTAACACCGCATTAATTCTGATTACTTTTGGCTGATGCTGCTGGCTAAAGTAGCGCCCTTACTGCTTTCTTTTCGAGCTAGAGGCAATGTTCAGTTCGATAATCTGTGAAAAGCCTTTAGCTTTAGCGACCAATCTTAGAACAAATTCTCAAAACTGCTCCTCCTCTTGTCCTTTCTCAGAACATGGTGATTTTCTCGTTCTTTCACCTGAGCTTAAGCCGGTCGTCCATCTGGTTTGTCATCGATTCACGCTTTCGCAGTAAGATCATCGAGTGCTAAGCCGAACTCAAAATCAAACGCCTCGAGTATTTTCCATTCGAACGACGTGAAACAACACTTCCACGCACTTGAGTTTTTTCATACGTACCCCTTCCATTTCATCTCATGAACCAAGGAGAGTGCGAACCGAAATGAACAGAAAGGTCGAGCCCCAGCACCTTTATGCTAAAACAAGACAAACATACCGACTCTTAGTGCATCGATCACACAACACGAGAGCGATAACGTGCCTAAAATCGCAAGTTTTCTCGAATCGGATATCCTGTAAATGCTCTCGGCATCGTTGTCGATAAATTCGACGGGCCAGGTACCGTCTGTCGCAAAATTTTAACTACGTGAAAAAGTGATTTTAACTGCTTATCCCATTGATTCTTATTTGAGGAATGGGAGATTGGATTTATAATGTCAAACGTGGCAGGGAGTGTTGGGTGACCTGGACCTTTTGCGCAAAGGTCCTTTTTGGGTTAAGGTCATCTGAGCAAATGATCATTAGCAAAAGTTTCAGGGAGGACCACATGATGACAATTGCTTATAATAATGTCGTGTCTCGGTCCTCTAAATCCTGGTGCTGATTTGTCGATTGCCTAATGGCCAATGCCCAATGGGGCTACTCTGTGCAGAATATATAGTGAGATTTCCCATAGGGCAACCCGGATAAATTCCCCCACTAGTGTTGGCATAATGATACTAATAATAGTTTGGGGAAATGTGTATTATTCACTCAAAAGTATTTCACATCACATAAATTACATCTGATTAGAGAAAACTTGTGTGGATTGAGCACAAATGAATCCAAAATTCAGTAGGCTGTCTCTAGTTCATTCATGATGGGGGCCAATGTTTTATTGGCAACATTCGATTTTGGGAGAAGTCCGCTGAAAAAAGTTTATTTAAGCCGTTCTGATTGTCATTCGTACGATTGTACTTATAGATTTTTAATTTCTTTCTTTCGTGTACCTATCCTGTACAAAACATGGAAGTTCCCACCCGTGACTTGAATTTTGCTCCTTCCTTTCTAAAAATAAATGATTAAGTGAAAAGAAATCTTAAGTAGTAATTGTTGTGAAAGACGGATTCTAATTGATTCTCCATTCTCAAACTCCTTAAAGAAGCATCGATTTCACTTTCTAAATCTGGCTATTCCAACCCTTTGAACCAATCTTTGTTTGGTAGTCATTGTTTGGCACTAGGATTATTGTTTGCACAGAAGTATTTCTGGTCCCACCCACTTACACAACCAGCTCTCCATCGAACATGAGCAAATTTTTTGGGGAAAAAAAAAGTTTGATCATCTTTAAATTTTTCTTTTCGGGTGAATGACAAAAATGCCCACTTTGCCCTTTTAGCAACGGGGCAGCTTTTTCTCCGCAAGTTGCATAGGCAAAAAGCACTTTTGTCTACTTTACACTTAAATTTTCATAATCTTTGTATTGAGTTTATTTAGGACCACAAGCCGGAATTCCGTGTCCTACAACTCATGGTTCTAAGGGCAGCAATCGGGCCGGTTCACTTGGGGAATTGGAAAGAATCGGCTTTACTCGATCTGTTCCAAGCTGATTCACATGAGAACCGAATAGGTTTTCGGGTAAAAAAAAAGTGAGAATCGACCCTGACTGATTTGATTTCTAATTTTGTACGATGCACTGTCGGTTTTCTTGAAGAGCTAGTCTTTTTTTCAGTAGAGTCATTTTTAGCTCTTTTGCTTTTTACTTCTTTAAGAAAAATATATATGCGTGTGCGCGTGGAAATTTGGTTTCGAATCAAGGAAGTCTAGGAAATTCATCAATACTTCGACCTTTATAACTCTGATGGGGTAGGTTTTGGATTCTTTACGTGGAATCTATCCATCCGAGAATTGATTATCCCTCCATGACTCCATTTTCTCTCCAATCTCTCTTCAACATTTTGTTGATTTTATTATACTTCTTTTTTGTAAATTTTTGTTCCATGCATTAGCAATTTGAATTAAATAGCAACAGAAGGAATAGAGGAAAAGGAGAAGGTTGGTGATTAGGTGAAGCTCTTAGATTGGACCCCAGAAATCTGACAACAATCTCGTGTAAGGGCTTTAGACACATGCTGGAAAGAAATAATTGAGAACAGGAGGGAGTGGCATGCTTCTGGCCAATAAGAAGCTCCAAACCCTGGGCATTTTCAGGCAAGAGGAAAGGGAAAAACTCAGTGGGTTACATTCTTATAAAAGTCATTTGGTGAAAAGTGGCTGTTGGGAAAATACCAAACAAGAGCACTAATCAATATGCTGTCATGGGATTTGATGTGAGTGCTTAGTGTGTTGGGTCATATGTGTACTGTAGGTGCTATTCCTTGTCATTGGATGTTTTGTTTTTCATGCCAAGGTTTTTTCTCTTCTTTTTCTTGAATGGCTTGTCATGAGAGGATTTGTGGAATGCTGTCAGTTTCAAACTCAGATCTTGAGGCTTTAGAAAAATTTTTTTCTTAGTTCAGTACTTAGAGAGTTTACCCAATTGCATCATACCCCATTCCCGATGCTTTGAATAGCTATCTTTTTCAAGCTAAAGGAACAAGTAAATGACTTCTACTGATCAATCCCAAACCGCCCCTCGAATTAATCGTATTATTCTAATTTTCTGTAAAGACTTCCGTAGAACTCATCAAGATGCTAGTTTTTCTTCTTCATTCTTAGTAAGAAAAAAGAGTAAAAGATACGTCACGCATCGTTGATTTCTGGAGAACAAGTTCGCGTATTGATTTTTCTTTCCTAGTATTGGAGCTTAGATAACTCAAGTTACATCAATCTTGAATCCGCCGATTTGTCTATATAGGACCAACACGGATTTGGTTTGTTTGGAATTAGATTTATATTGATGAAGAAACGAAACTAACACAACACGAATTTGGTTTCCAATTTCATCAAGATTCATGTGTATTCTGCCCTATGTAGGACCACTCACTCAACTTTTGTTTGCATCTTCCCTCCTCCGGGAGGTTAGTCCGCTATCTCACAGGCCTTGGGCTTAGGGTTGAGCAAAAAAGTCCGGAAACCCTAAACCCTAAACGGAGCAGCCCGACGCCCGAGTCGGGATTTCCTGACAGGTCCGGGCCTTCAAGACATCGACGCTCACTCCTGAAATGGCCCAAACTATTTTTGAAAATAAATTTAATAAAAAATAAAATTTACCTTGTTGATACTGGAAACACTTCATTAAACTCATAAATCAGATAAAAAAAATAAAGAAAGCGATTTTTGAAACCGAAAATATTACAACAAATTTATTTTAATTCTTAAAAAAACTTAATAAACACTCGGGCTAGGCCCGAGCCAGCTCGATCTACTTCGGCGCAAGACATTTAGATTCGGGCTGGGCCGAAAACTCTGAGGCCCGGCCTGCCTAGCTGGTGCTCACCCTTACTTGGGCCTACACATTCAAGCAGTCTTCCTTGGCATAAGTAAACAATCAACCATAGTTGCCCCAAAAAAAAGAGGTATAAGCTGTTGCTCAATCCTCGATGATCCATCCTGGAATCGATGGACACTCGTGCAGAGACCTGATTACTTGAAAATCGGAGAAACACTTTGCAAATACCACGAACCGATCAAATCGAGCCCTTTAACCTTCACAACCGACCCTACTCAGAGTGATTTTTCGCACGCCGTTGCACGACTTTTTCCCCCACGTATTACACGGTTTCTTAAATTTTTTACATGAAAAACTAGAGTCATCTAATCGATGTCGCGTTCTTTCTTGTTAATATAAGATTAATCACGTAAGATCAATCAAAAAAAAAAAAAAAAAAAAACTCATGACGGGGTCCTGAGGAATATTCCAATTTCCAAGTGGGCTTCTTGTGTTTTGTCTACTCTTCTTGAGGCCCAAAGAAAGTATAGATCTCCCAAGTTGCAAGTATGATGAGCTCAGATATTATGGGCACAAAAGGATGTGACGTCCCCAACTATGGAAAAGTATCACCCTCGAGTTGGAAAAGGGTCATTGCATTGACCAACATCACTCTCAAGAGGCAACCATGTGATTTGGTGTATGTTCCTTTCCGCTTAATAAGACCGTGATTTTCATAACAATTACTTTATTCCCGCCAATTAAAAGTTTTGCCTTTTAGTGTACAAAAAATCCAACATGATTGTATGGACAAGATATGAGATTACGGAAGTAGATATATCGTTCCTCGATGTAAACCCATCCGATATTTCCCCAAGTCCGATGCATGTCCACCTAGTTGTAGATCTCACCATACCCTAATTCAAGTCCCGCAAAACCCCTACACACAAACCTCTTTTCTCTTCCTCCTCCCTTCCAACAATTCCTCACTCGCTCACTTGGCATGCCTGGAACATAGAGAGAAACTCTAGACCGAAGAGTGTTATGGGAGAGAATGCTCTATTACTTCTTATTAGGTTGAATATGGGATGATATAAATGAGAGGAGATGGAAGTCCTGTTTAAACACATGAGTCTCATGATACCCCTATGAATATTTTAAAGTGCTTATGGAAACACAGTGCTCATGGAAGCTTCAAGGCTTGCTCAATCATCTTAGCCACCTCCATGATTTATGGCGCCTTGAAAACCTCTGGTTTTTTACATTCTCCCCCACACAATTTGAGCAACGACATCGCGCTCTCAATTCAAAGTCCTCCACTTGCATGATCGAATCCTTCCCTTAAACCCATCGGCTCCCTTGAAATTGGTGATTCTTCCGTATCCCATAAGGTTTAGTCTTTCTTTTCTTCACTTCATGACTTGCACAGCTTTTGAACCTCGACTCACTCCACCAATGATTCTATTTGGATGCACAAGTGAGTTCTCCTATATAGGAGAATTGGTGTAGTGTGCATGATTAATATAACCTAAGTGGCTCATCACTCATCGGCTTAAACTTTTGAGTCAAGATGGGCCCAATTGGATATGTTAACGTCCTTAGACTAGGCTTCATCTTGGTTGTCTCCCGAAAAAAGGTATTGGACTTCTGTTGTACCCTCTCCTCAACTTGGCCAACTCCATGTTGCTCGACAAGGGTCCCTTGCTTCTGAAAAAAGTTCATAGATCGGTATCCCTTCTTGAGTTGGCTTGGGCGCCACCAGCTCCACCTTTGGCATCTCCAAAAGTTGTGGCGTTGCCATCGACTAGGCCCCGGCGCTCAGCCTTCACTCACGAGTTCTATCCCGGAGATGGTCTTGGTTGACGTAAACCATCTGCCCACATTAATTGCAGCAATCCTCTAGAATACCAATATACATTTCCCACCATAACACTTACGAATATTCTATAGTACATGGAAACCCTAAATCTAAACCCTTAGAAGTTTCAAGGCTTGCTCGGTCATCTTGGCCACCTACTCGGTGTATCATGCCTTTAGAAACTCTGGTCTTTGACACGTTTTACTCTGAGTAGAGAGAAGTAATTTGGGTGTGGGTGAGTTCGAATTAGGCAAATTAAGGCTTGTAGCGATTGATAATGGGTCTCGAGCTCCACCAAACTTCTTGTGACCAAAACAAATGAGTGAGTCACCAAAGGATCTATAGAGAATAATGACTTCATTGAACTTAATTTCGTCGATCTTTTAGCGACTAAGTTGTAGTATTTGTTCGTGAGAAGTACACT
Source organism: Rhodamnia rubescens (assembly GCA_021437795.1). NCBI lineage: Eukaryota > Viridiplantae > Streptophyta > Magnoliopsida > Myrtales > Myrtaceae > Rhodamnia > Rhodamnia rubescens. The sequence continues at coordinate 2,926,099 of JAILYA010000024.1, forward strand.
TCTGAAATCCAAAGGCAACTTAGTCATTACAAGTTTTCTTCTTTTTCTTTTTTTCCTCTTGCGATTGCAACACAAGACAAGGTTCAAGAGTTCATTATGGTAAGATCGAGCTTTTTAAAAAGTTTGGGGGCTATTGTACAACATCGCCAAAATTCAGGTGATTTTAAACAATTATCCTCTATCCGCCAAGTTCAGTGAACTGAATCGCAACATCATCATGCATAAGTCTTGACCAGCGAATCGATTGTTCTTATCATTGAACTTCTTAATTGGTTGGCTAGGGATTTAGGCACGAGTGGCAATAAGTGGCCTAATCAAAAGCAGCGACACTTTTCTTGCCTAATCACTCTCTTTTAATGGGTTCACCACTCACTCCTCCCATAACCGCACTAAGGTTGACTAACTACTGAACATGTTTCCACCATAAAGAGAGAGGAGTTCAACACGCACAATGAAGTAGAATAAAGACTCAAAACTCAAAAGACAGCAAATGAATGGGAAGCATCGAGCATGTGCTTGAAGACCCACTTTTGGTTCGACGCTGGCGATGAAACCCTAGCTAAGGAATGGGTCACCCTGTTCGGACATCAAACAACCGGAGAACTAGGTTGGTTCCTTTCATCCATGTTCTGTTGCTCTCCGCTCTCTCTCTCTCTCTCTCTCTCTCTCTCTCTCATGGCTCTCTTGGTTGTGTTTTTGTTGGGATTATCCCATATCGATTGCGAAATTGGTTAGTATCGGTTTATAAATATGCGAAAAAGTCTCATCCTTTCAGCCTAAACTTTACTCTGCACCCAAGACATACCAGAGCTCAGTTACCAATAAATTTGACTCAGAGAGTTGTTGGGGGAAAACCTCATTATTTGAATTAACTTTTAAGGAGGGAAAGGCCCAAGATTGCCACGAAAATTTCTAATACGGAAAATGAGAAAGGGTGCACCCTTGGAAAGATTTTTTGGCTTCTTCCCCCAGGGCGATCAGTTTGAATGGCGAAAAGTGTGCTTTATTCAGTTGCATGATGAAGTTGGCAACTTCTCCAGTGTCGTTGAACCCAATCATAACCAGCTTGACGAAAGGAAAAAGATTCCAATCCAACAGGTACTACTTGTAGTTCTTGTCGTTAACCCAAATGCCAATCCAGCCGTGTCGGGTCGCGCCCCAATTCCATGTGCTTTTTCATTCACGATCGATCCCGATGCGTGTGGACTCAACTCGTACATACATTTTCATTCACGAACGATCCCGATGCATGTGAGCTCAACCCATATGTACAATCGAAAGAGATTTGCTTTACATGAGACCTACTCGACTTTTGGGGGCGTGTGAATTGGGTCAACATGTATTGGGATCACTTAGACCCGGAAAAAAAAAAAGATAATGAATCTATATCTCCCCACGACAGTTATTTTACAAATTAGGCAGCGTTTGTTTTCCAATTAACGAATGAGTTGAAAACATTTTTTTAAAAAAAAATTCTTACATCGCTTGAAATAATGAGTCAAGATAAGATGTTTTTATTATCAATCACTATTTATGTCCAAATATTTTCATGGATAATGAAATTCTTTTTTATTCATTCATTTTTGTAAGTGATATAAGTGATTATCTTTTTAAAAAATATTTTTTATATCATCCCTTTTTTCAAGAAACAAACGTAAATATTTTATCGAGTTAACCATATATAAGAATATCCCATATTGTGCGTAGATTTCCCATGAGAGTTACAATTATGATTGTTGTTGTGGACATCATGTAAGATGATGTGACAAATTTTACTAAATGACACGAGGAATGTAATGACGTGAGAAATGCTACATGTACTATTTTACTAAATGATGTCGCAAATTTTAACCGAGTGTCGAAAAAACATATGATGAACTATTACTCTAATAATGGTGTGAAGGACCAATTCCTGTCCATCCTACGTGCGAGAAAAACAGACACCGTCCCATCAAATCTTCATGTCCCATCAATTCCTGTACATGCATGCTTCCATGTGTGATTAGAAGTGGCTGAAATGTTTGCTTTACGGAATTTGAAGCATCTGTCGTTCTAAGTGTGGAAAATAATGATGAAAGGTTATTTGGTGATAGCTGAAAAATTTACTAACATCTTGTCATGAAACATGTAAAAATAATTATTATAGCTTGAAATGATTAATTAATGAATGATGTTTTCATTATCGATAATAATTTATGTGTTTCATGAATAATGAAAGTAGTTTTCATTCTTTCATTTTTGTAAATAGTATAAGTGATTGTCTTTAGGAAAAATATTTTTTGAATCTTTCATTTTATGCAAACCGAACTAGAATTTCCGTATTATTAACTTCATTACATATTTACCTCTAACCCAGTTGATCAAATACTCTAAACCGCACTAATCGTATGCTGTTTTGATTCTCAATTCGATAGTTATCAAAAAAGATCTAAACTTTCGGCCAAAAAAGAAAAGAAAAGAAAAGAAAATTGCACAATCTACCTTATCCACCCCTAATTCAATAATTTGACTTTTTTTTTGTTTTGGTCTATCCTATTTCTAACATTCATCTTCCTTACTTTTGCGTTGCCTCTTCACAGAGAGAGCATGAGTCAAAACTATTACCTCCTAATCCCTTCACCAGCAGGGTTGCATACCTACTATTGAATTGAATTGCTTGTGTAAAGTTTTTTGAATTGACGATGTATGTTCTAATTTTCATTTAAGATTCCGTTTATTTTGCGAAAATTGAATGATTTGAAAAATATTTTTTTTTAATAATAATCACTTGTTCACTTACAAAAATAAATGAATGACTTCCTTTCATGGTCTACGAAAATGTTTGGATATAAATTATTGCTGATCATAATAATATTTTTTCACCGACTAATTATTTAAAGCAACACAAGTAATTATTTTTAAGAAAATATTGTTCAAACCAGTTATTTTTCTCTAAACAAGCAGAAATTTCAATCATCTATATAAAAACTGTTTGTGGATATATGTATACAGTATTTCCACTTAGGTCCGACAATATATAAACTAGAATTGGGCCAACCTCAAATCATTGCATTCATGCACCTGGACGAATAATGACTACTGTTCCGATTATTTAAGTGGTTTATAATGCATAAAACTGAGGTCCACATAGCTCAACTGCAAGTTTAATCAATTTTTCATTACCAAGGTCAATGGATTGTAATACAGCTTTTCTTGGTTGGCATTTTCTTTTGTCTCCTAAAAGTCATACTCTTGTGGCCAAGCTGAGGAGGACAAATGATGCAAAATGGGTACCCATACTTATATTTCATATCAGGGAAATCAAGGAAAATAAAAAGTTTTATCACCCCATGAATAATTTTAATATGGGATAATGGGGCCAAAAGCATTATTGCTGAAAAGGTTTCAAATGGGTCGTTTGGGACTTATCTGGTTTTAGAATTTTAGCTTTTGAAATTGAGCTGAAATTTTTGACAATTGGAACTGAATTTTCACTTTTGCAACTGATTATTGGATCTTCTGCCAAGCATAAAGGTATTCTTGTTACAGATAGAGTATATTGAACTCCCCAAAGATTGGAGGAACACGAATAGATTAAGGCCCCGTTCGTTTCGCAAAAAGTCAAGTGATTTTGAAAACATTTTCCTAAAAATGATCACATGCATCTCTTGAAATAATCCGTCAATGAAAATTATTTTTAGTACGGATAACAATTTTTGTTTGAACATTTATTTAGACGATGAAAATATTTTTCGTTCATTCATTTTTGTAAGCGATATAAACAACTATTTTTAAGAAAATATTTTTCAAATCACTCACTTTTCGTGAAACAAACGGAAGAGGAGATCGTTTTCAATTTTATACAATGTCCTTGAAAGTTTGAATAAGGGATAAACCGTTGGTGGGATACCGAGGCTTCTAACTTTTTGGCGAAAGTTCAATTGAGGGCAAGATTCACACCAACTACTTTCGTAAAAGCTCGCTAAAATTGTAAATCTTATTTAAAATACGCGACCTTGAGTCTTAAACATTTTCATACAATTCAGGCTTCATTTATTTTACGAAAAATGAGTGATCTAAAAATATTTTTCTCAAAATGATTATGTATATCGCTTGAAATAATTAATCCATGAAGAATAATTTCATTACCGATAATAATTTATTTTTAAACATTTGCACATACTATAAAAAGTTGTTGTAAATGATAAAGCTTTCTACCGTGGAACCGCTTTTTGTTGTTGAATCACCCGCTACTACCGAACAAGATGACGGCATACTTGGTGCGGCCCCGGGAGGCGGGATTGATGCTTCCTTATATGCTATTTCGGGATCAACTTATGTAGCTGGAAAAACAACTTCTTTATAAATAACCTATTTTCCGCGAAACATATGGAACCTAACTTAGAAACCTTTGTTCGTAAAATGTACATCAAAATTCCTAACTTGACAATATCAAATTAAACTCTCCCTTTTATATTTAGGTCTTGATTGAGTTTTTTCAGGATATAATTGTGTTGAGAAAACCTTCCTTCGAATATTTTTTATTCGAAAAAACTATCCTTGTTAATGAACAAGTGAACGTGCTTATATTGATCCAACTCGGCATTTAGATTCAAGTGGAAGTAGTCATATATTTGCTTCCGAAGTAGTTCGGATGGTGTATGTGATCGCCTCGAAGGTTTCTTTCATCTCAAGCTTTACATGACATGTCAAAAGGACTTTATTAAGGTACAGTGCCACTGTTCGAACGTCCTGTTCGATTCAAATGGTCTCTACTTCAAGACCGCTTCGAGTAACGTTCGGATTCCGTGACTTCTTTCCGATAGATTCTCAAGACCCACTTTTGGCGGGTTTTCGATAATGGCGGTATTTTCTATGGAAGTTTGTAATATTTGATTAACAAGATATTTCTTCAACCAAATCAAAAGAGTATCTATGATTGGATATTACTTTATAGGAATAAGTTTTGTGATTTATTCAAATTAACTCTACTTTTGAAAATTGATGATTTAGTTGTATGAGCGATCGAATCAAGAGTTTAGACTCTACTCTAATAGCTATCATATCTTATCCAGATACAATCTCGTTCAATCACGATTGATGACGCCCAATCAATGATTAAAGAGTGATCTTTTGAAGGTCCGTTCAATGGCTAGTTTGGAAGTAAAGGAGTATAAAAGAAGAACCATGGTGACCAAGCAGAGGGTGTCAAGAACATATAATTCCAAAATGCCTAAGTTGTTCGGATTCACATACTTGTTCGGAGAGTTCTTAAGTTCTTTGCGAGGTGTTGTAAAAGTGACCGAGAGTATCATCTCTTGTAACCTCCATGATTTATTCTAATGGAATCCAGCCAATCGACTATCATCATGGGAGGGTGGATGTAGGCCTAACAAGCCGAACCACTATAAACTCAGCGTGCAATTTTCTCTTCTCTAAACTCTTGCTATATTGTTTAGATCATATGCATGTTGTTTCATTGTTCTCATTTTTTATTAGACTTGAAATTGTTTAATTTCTCATTAAGTTTCAATTAAAATCGAAACACATATTCACCCCCTTTAGGTGCTATTGATAGATACAACAATTGGTATCGAAAGAGGTTGCTCATATTTGTGAAGTGTTATTTACTTCAGAGTTAATGATTTACTATGTCTAGCAATAACTTTTCGAGAACAGGTGACTCACACTATGGCAACAAATCACCGTACTTCGATGGGAAAGATTACAACATGTGGTGCAACAAAATGAAGTGGTTCTTCAAGGCATTCGATGATCTAATGTGGGATGTTATTGTCAATGGGGTTGTACCTTTGTCACCGCAACACCATCTACTCGGAAATGAGATTGGTGCAAATGCTACAAAGCAACATTATCTAATACGTGAAAAGGCTAAGAGACAAGGACTTGATTCTAAAGTTGTTCATGCATTATTTTGTGCAATCGTCTACTCCTCTCCGTATAATCGTGTTGCGAGAAAAAGAATCTACAAAGGCTATATGGGATAGATTTCATGCCACATTTCAAGGAACCGACAGAGTAAAGGAAAAAAATCTTAGCATTATGCTAAGTGACAATGAAGCTTTCAAAATGAAGTCGATGAATCCATTGCGGATATGATTGATGATTCCAAATCTTAGCAAGTGGACTTGCAAGACAATGTGCTCCAGCTTGTTGAACCGATGCAAGTTAGGAAAATACTTCGAGGTCTCATAGATGACTAGAACTACATCAAACCCTCAATACAGGAGTGTCAAACAATCGACCTTTGTGAGCTTGATGAGCTTGTTGGAACTATAAAATAAAATTTAATGATTATCGATAATTAACTAACCTAACTCGACTCTCCCAAGTCCATACCAAATCGCAACTTGAGGTTCAAATCAAGATGCAATGTGATTTGAATTTGGCTAAATTGTAAGAAATCTATTATCATTTTCATAAAAAAAAAGAAAAAGAAAAAAAACGCACCTTTGAAATTCAAGTAATTACAACTATGAAACGAGCAAACAAACAAGTATTAATCATGATTTATCTAACTTAGATAATGAAGAAGATAATGATGAAGAGCTTGCGCTTTATGGTGAAAAAGTTCGGAAAGATGGCTCGAAGTGGTAAAAACTTCAAAGGGAAAAGACCATTCAAGAAAAATGATCAAAAGTTCTTGAGAAATGATAATCAAGAAAACAAAGATGTGATATGCTTTAACCGCAAGGAGGTGGGACATATCGAGCTAAATTGTCTCATTCTAAAGAAAGATAAGATCAAGTATGAGAGGTATAAAAAGGCTCTAAAAGCATAAACTCTAAGTGATTCGATGATAGAGAGGATGATTACGCAAATATTTGCTTGATGGCGAAGTCGATTCGAATCGAAATTGACTCAAGTTCGATCGAAGTTGAGGTATGTCCTTCCGAACTACCCGATGAAGTTACGAGTATATTGATGAATTATACAAAAGTTACAAAGAAGCCCATAAAAAGGTTTCAGTTTTGAAAAAGGAAATTTCCTCTTTAAAACAGCAAGATATTTCACAAAGCGATAAGATCGATTTCTTGCAACGTGAATTTCATCGGATGAAGGAAAATTGTGATTTGGTTTCAAAAGAAAATGATTCTTTGAAAATTGAAATTGAAAATATTTCGAAAATATTTTCACGAGTTCGAAAAATTTAGAAAACATCATTTCCAAACAAATTCCTTTCAATGACAAATATGGTTTGGATGTCAAAAGGGAAAGTGATATCAAAAACAGATTTCCTAAAGCAAATGATAGGATTTTTTGAAAACCTTCCACATAGGCATATAGATCGCATTTTCAAAAACAATTTACAAGATCTTATGTGCGACAATCTTGTGTAAACTAGTGATCATAGTCTGTAGTTTGTTGAAATTGTGGGGACCTTTTTAAAAAAAATTTTTCACCCCCTCCCCCCCCAAAAAAAAAAAAAAAAATAATTAAAAAAAAAAAAAAAAAAATTTCTTCTTTTATTTAAAAAAAAAAAAAAAAAAAAAAAAAATTTTTTTTTATTTTATTTTTTTTTTTTTTTTATAAAAAAAAAAAAATTTTTTTTTTTTTATTTTTTTTTTTTTAATATTTTTTTTTTTTTTTTAAAAAAAATAACAAGGGAAAAGTCATTGGAAAAGGAAAAATCGACTACAATTATTAGTACTATGTGCTGTTTATTTGTTTAATTAATGTAATAAGATGAGAGTTTTTGTAATTTTACATAAGGATAAAATACCGAATCTCCGCTTCCCAAAAAAAATTTTTATTAAAAACTAAAAAAGTTTTTTTTTTTCAATTTATTAGAAGAAAATAAGTTTCTTGAAATGTTGAACTTAATTGTATCCGGGGATGGGAAACTGGTACATAATCACGACGAAAAAAGGAAAACCTCCCTTTTTTCTCCCCCCTGTTTTTTGCCCACGTTCCTCACCTATTTTTTTCCAAAAAATAAAAAAAAAAAAATAAAAAAAAAAAAAATTTAGTTTATTCTTATGATATGAGTTAACAATTTTGCTAATGGGAGGCTTGGAGTGGGGGTGTTTTATTTTATGGGTAATTCCCCCAATGTATTTCCAATCCAATTTATCTTAATTGATTAGTTAACGGTTAACCGTATTAACACGAAAATCTGCTTGTCAATTTTATCGAGCCATGGAAAAAATTAAAAAAAAAAAAAAAAAATCCACTTTCCTTTTTTTAAAAAAAAAAAAAAAAAAAAAAAAAAAAAAAAAAAAAAATTTTTGTTTTTTGAAATAGTTGAATCATTTTGATAATAATCAAATCTTTAGAAATGTTTATGAAAAAAAAAAATTATAGATAGGATATTCTGAAAAATAAAAAAAAAAAAAAAAAAAAAAAAAAAAAAAAAAAAAAAAAAAAAAATTAAGAAATGAAAGGATTCCCGATTCCCCCCCGTTTTAAAAAATAAAAAAAAAAGAAAAAAAACAAAAAAAAAAAATTTTAAAAAAATTTGACACCTCTAGGGGATCGGCTTTTTAATTGCTTCGATCGTAATAGAATAGAGTATTTATATTTATGACCCCATTCACAAATAAATGTACGATACAAAATGAATTTAACATAATTGCTTTGATAGAACTATTCGAAGATATGGAAATATCTACCTTCTTGATCTTGATTCAAGAACTAAAGTATCTCATCTCGGTCAAAGATGAATCGAATTATGGCACGAAAGTTAAGCTATATCAGTATAAAGCATATTTGAAATTATGCTAGAAGCTTGTTCGAGGTTTGTCACAAATAAAGTTTGAGAAATTTTGCTTGTACCCTAGGTAGGTGTAAGAGCTCTTTTAAATCAATAAATCAGTTTCTTTAAACAAACTTTGTAGCTGCTCCATATGGACATTTTTGGTCCCAATGAACCTTAAGTCTTGGAGGTAGAAATACTATTTTTTATTATTGATTCTAGATATACATGGGTATTATTTCTTGCACACAAAATGATACTTTTCATCTTTTCAAAATTTACAAAGAAAGTTTAGAATGAAAAAGTTATGCTATTTTGGTATAAAAACATATCATGAATGTGAGTTTGATCAAAACTTTTGATTTTTGTGTGAGTTTGGATTGCATAATTTTTCAACTCCTTATACTCCTCATGAATGAGGTAGTAGAAAGAAAAATCGTTTTTGCAAGAAATGGCAAGAACTCTTTCGATGAGAGCAAAGTTGCTTCTCACTTTGGAAGTTGCTTTAAATTCATAATATATTTCATTTACTGAGTCTCAACAAAAACTCCGTGTTGTTGAAGAATCAATTTCAAATGATCAATTTGAACTTGCTCAAGTTCCTTTTTTTTTAAAAAAATTAAAAAAAAAAAAAAAAAAAAAAAAAAAAAAAAAAAAAAAAAAAATTTTTTTTTAAAAAAAAAAAAAAAAAAAAAAAAAAAAAAAAAAAAAAAAAAAAAAAATGCAATGTAAATCGGAAGATCTCACTGTTACACAAGATGAACATTTTAACAAGAACTGAAAACACAAATCCAGTCATCCTAAAGAACTTATCATGGGAAGCTTGGATGAAGGCATCAAGACCGGATCTAAATTCAAGCAAGTAATGAGCAACATAGCTCTAGTTTCTAAAGTCGAACCCAAGGGGATTGAATAAGCACTTGTAGATGAAAACTGGATCAATGCAATGCAAGAGAAGCTACATCGGTTCAAGATTAATAATGTTTGGGAACTAATTTCAAGACCCAAAAATCGTCTAATAATTGGTACTAAGTTGGTGTTCGAAACAAACCGGATGATAAAGGAAAGGTTGTCGAAACAAAGCAAGACCGGTGGCTCAAGGCTATTCTCAAAAAGAATAAATAGACTATGATGAAACCTATGCACCCGTTGCCAGGTTAGAAGCCATTAGGCTACTTCTTGCTTACGCTTGTTACAATAACTTTAAACTCTTTCAAATGGACGTGAAAAGTGCTTTCCTAAATGGGTATATCAAAAAGAAGTTTATGTTGAACAACCTCCTAGATTTGAAGAACCTAGAGGAAAAGATCTTGTCTATGCTTTGAAGAAAGCACTTTATGGATTAAAGCAAGCGCCTCATGGTTAGTACGAGAGATTAAGCAGCTTTCTATCCGAATAATAGTTTATCAAGGTAATGTTGACACTACTCTTTTCATTGAGAAGCGGGGGAAAGGATATTTTACTTGTTCGGATTTACGTAAATGATATAATTTTTTGTTCTTCTAATGAATATCTCTGCAAGAATTTCTCTAAGGTGATGCAAGATGAATTTGAGATGAGTATGATGGGAGAACTAAGATTCTTTCTTGGTCCGCAAATTCATCGGACGAAAAGTGAAACTTTTATTCATCGGGAGAAATATGCACTAGAGATTATGAAAAAGTTTAGTCTGGAAAATTGTAAGGAGACCGAAACTCCAATGTCATACTCCTCCAAACTTGATAAAGATGAGCAAGGAAAAGAAATTGATCCCAAACTCTATCGTAGTATGATTGGATCACTTCTCTATCTCATAGCCTTGAGACCCGGATATATTATACAAAGTGTCTGTCTATGCACAAGATTTCAATCTAGTCCAAGAGAATCATATCTTACAGCCATTAAGAAGATTATCAAGTATATTTGGACTTTTCCTAAATATGGGCTATGGTATTCTAAAGATTCGTAATTTGTTTCGAAAGGATATTCAAATGCGAGATCTTGCTAGATGTAAAATTGACGGGGAAAAGTACTTCGGAACCTGTCAAGTTATGGGTAATATGCTTATTTCTTAGTATTCCAAAAACCAAAGCCACGTTGCTTTCAATATAGCAGAAATCTTTAGGAAGTTGTTGTGCTCAAATTAGTTGGGTCAAGCAATAATTAAAGGATTATGGAGTAGAAAATACGAATGTAGAAATCAGATGCAATAATACAAGCGCTATCAATCTCACCAAGAATCTCATTCTCGCATTCAAGGGAGAAAGATTTTGAGATTAAACATCACTTCATTCACGATCATGTTTAGAATGGAGATGTCCACATTCGGTATGTTGATACGAAGAATCAACTTGCAAATACTTTTACTAAACTTCTGGACAAATAGGCCTTCAATTTCATTAGAGATGAGTTAGCTATTACTAATCCCTTTCCTTGAGTATTTTCTTAAGAACAGGTTTTGCCAAAGGTTCAAAAACAAAAGTTCGGATGCAATCTATACAAATACGTGTTCGAAGTACACTCTAGAAGGCAAGTTTGCATATTGAAAAGGTAAATGATTTCTTTTCGTAAAGTAAGGTAAGTACTCTTAAATCTTTTGATATATCCTTGATTGATTCTATTTATACGTATAATATATTATTTTTATTTGATTTATTTGAAATTGATTTTATTTCCAAAAATAACTATTTTACGTTTTTCTTTTCAAATTTTCAAAAAGGGAAACACGAACCGTCACCTCATTCGAAACTCCTTTATATTTCCAAAACTCTCCTTCTTTTAGTATTACGAGCCCTAATCCTTAAACGACTCTCAAGATCTCTCTCGTTTCTCAAAAACCTCATTTCGTTTCTCAAACTCTCTCAAAGTTTCAATCTTTTTCCGTCCAATGGCTCCAAAATCATCCTCCTCCGCAAGAAAACCTACCGATGACACTTAGAGATAGAGAAGGAAGTCGACCCATGTGTCTAGAAGACTCGGATTGTGCGATACGACCCATGTTGAAGTGTCGGGGTCCGAATGTGAAGAAAAAGAGAAGCTCTTCAAAAGAAAATAGGTTTGTCTACAACGGAGTTTGATGAACGTGTTGCTCTTGTTTTGGCTGTTAAACCTCTTTACTATAGTTTTAAGAAACTTGGAGATAATGAAGCCAATATTAAATTGTTACTAAATATTCACAAGTTTGCTAGTGAATAAGATTTTCCGGCAATTTTGGATTTGCCTTTGTGTCTTGTCGCTCTGATTATAGTAGAGATGTCGAAACAATATCTTGAAAGGGAAAGCAAAAAGTTGTGGCCACTAGCATGTGGAAGCCTAAGAAATTTCCTTCAATAGGTGTTGTGAATAGGATCGCCAAAGAAAGTGAGGGAGATATAAGAGCTAGGCGGACGATGATGATGATGTATTGTTCAAGGACTTCAAAATGATCAAGGGTTTTGTCCAAGATAAGAGTTAGCAGGATCGTTTGTTTACAAGTTAGAAGCATCGAGAGATGTATGAATCCTTGTAGGAAAGACGAGTTACACCTCACGGGGTATTTGATCTAAATTTCTTTAACGGTGTTAACATTCCCATTCAAAAACATCTCAAGCGGATGAAGCTTGTAGATTTTGCAACTACTAGAAAGACTATCTTTCTAGATTTTGCTGCTTATTTTTACTCTAACTTGCTCTTCAAGTATTTCAATTCCTTTTTCTATACTATTGGAGGTGAGCAATACTATTTGCATATCGGAGATTTAGCATATTTGATCGATGTTGAGAAGATGGATTTTACCCCGTTGGAAATTTCACCTAAAGGTTGCTTATGGCTTTCTTATTGGAAAAGAAAACTATTCTAGAGAGTCTAAAGAACACATTGCTTACAATGACTTTCCTTTAAAGCACATTATAATGCATAAAGTTGTTATTGAGTGCTTAAGACCCAAGGTTGCTTCAAAGACAAACATTTCCAAATATGAGGCTAAGCTTTTGTGGGGTTTACTGATAGGAAGAAAAATTTCTCTTGCACACACAGTCCTCCTTCATATGTATAGAACAGTTCGGAAGTCAAAGGGACAACTACCCCATGTGGGATTGATCTTTCGTATTATAAATTTTCACAAAGTCAAGATTCCTACGTAATTTGTTTAGAATGAAGGACAGATCATGGTTGCTAGGAAATTCAATGGTGCACAAGATGGGTTTCAAGCTTACGCAAGTGGATGGAGAAACAAGAACAATGAGGTTGTTCTTGTAGAGTTTGAAGAGAAGTTAGAATAGAGATCAAGAAAGAGGAGAAAAACAATGGCCAAAGAAAAGAAGAGTTGTTGAAACCTCGGAAGATGAGGATTTTGTTGAAGAAAAGGATGATTCAGGGAAATCAAATTCAAAAGCTACTCTTTCAATTCCATCTGTGAGATGATGAAGAAGTAGTAGATGCCGCTGGAAAAGGAGAAAGTGAATATGAGCTGGAAGTGTTTGAAGACAAAGAAGAAAGCGTCCATAAGACTCTCAAACGGATCAATGATGTTGGAGAAGAAGAAACTTCTACTAAGATAGCGAAAAGAGAAAGTAAGCGTGCTCAAGAAGAGTACATCAAGATGTGGAAAAAAGATGTTGCTACTTTAGAAAGAAGAGAAGCTGATATTGCTACCAAAAATCTTGAGAAATAGGATTCGATGACAAAGAAGAGAACCTTCGTCGAGACTCTTCTTGTAGAAGAAAACGATGAGACAGAAGAAACAAAATCGATGAAGAAAGACGAAGCAGATTTTGATAAAGAATAGCATGATAAGCTATGGGATGCTCAAAAAAATGAACTTGAAATGGCAACAATCATCGTGAGCCTTCACCAAGCCCCAAACTATCCGAAGATAATATGCTCGTAGATATACCGAAGAGACTCTTACTTTTGCTATGGAAAGTGCCGATAAAGTTCCTGACTTAGCAGACGGATTCAAGGGGATAAACAAGGTACACCTGAAGCCTCGACTACTATTTAGAGGCAAACCGAATCTATTGCTCGGGATGAGAAATTTAGTGTTATAAGCCTGGAATCTAGTGAAGGTAAAGCTATTGCTCAAGGGGAGCAATCTTTGAAGGAGATGGATGCGAAGGAGCAATAAATGAAATAGTTTTTATTATTGATGAACCTGGTAAGAAGTCTTCGATGATCACCATTCTAAGACTCGGGGAGATCGACTTCAAAAGGTTTTGGATTACTCCAAAGCAAAGGCAAAGCATCAAGTAGAGGATAAAGGAACAAGCATGACTCCAAGTAAGAAAGTTAACTCCTATAGAAACTTTGAATACTTTTTATCGTATAGAGTGTCTGGACACCAAGTCATCCCAAAGTGTTGTTCGGATGGACATGGAGAAGTTTCGGAATGAAGTAATTCTAAAATTGAATGCCTTGGAGAGTTTGGTTGAAAGGAAGCTGAACAGTTTTGAGAAAATGCTTGAACTCTACAAGTAAAATTTTCTGTTCGGAGATGGCGAGCTTACAAGACCTACACTTTGATTCGTGATGAGAAGATTGTTCAAGATTTTCCTCATCTTCAATCGTTCCGAGACTATGCTCTTAAAGTTGCAGAGGACTACAAGAAGGATCTTCTTGAAGGAGCAAAGAAGGGTGAAAAAGAGCAAGCGGATGTTCCCACTTCTTCAAAATCACCTCCACCACCGTCTATTTGAAAATATCATTTCAAAAGTCCCGTGTTCGAGTTGTTTAGTTTCAGTTTGAACATCTCATGGTTTGTTTAAACATATTTTGGTCCGTCACGTCCTTATTATGGGCCGATAGCTTTGGTTATTGAATAAAGTGTGCATTATATGATATATTGTCTTGTTGTTTTCCTCTGCTGATGACAAAAAAAGGGGAGAAGATGCCTCTATGTTTATTATGTAGGATTGTTCTCTCACAAGACAAGGAGAGGTTTATTCCATCACAAGACATGGAGAATATATGGAGAATACATGTTCTTATTTTCAGTCAATATCCGATAATATTTTTCGGATGCACATCTTCATGATAAAGATTCATTGTTGTTATTAGATTATCTCTTATGAAATCTTTTTTGAGCTCACACTTCTTTATCAAATTCACTCTAATATTTACTTTTGTTGAGAAAGTTTTGTCATCATAAAAAAGGGGGAGATTGTTGAAAAAACCTTCACTATGAATATTTTTTATTCGACAAAACTATCCTTGTTCGTAAAGAATCCGTATAATGTTTATAATTTTTGTTGCAAAATGAACAAGTGAACATAAGCTTATATTGATCTAACTCTAGCATTTAGACTCAAGTGAAAGTAGTCATATACTTGCTTTGAAATAGTTTAGATGGTGTATGTGATTGCCTTCGAATGTTGCTTTCGCCGAAGGTTTACATGACATGTCGAAGGATTTTATTAAGGCTCAATGTCACTGTTCGAAAGTCTATTTAGATTCGGATGGTCTCTACTTGAAGACCGCTTCGAATAACATTCGATTCCGTGACTTCTTTCCGATAGATTCAAGACCAACTTTTGACGGGTTCGGATAATGACGATATTTTCTATGGAAGTTTGTAATATTTGATTGATAAGATATTTTTTCAATCAAATCAAAAGAGTATCTACGATTGAATATTACCTTCTAGGAATAAGTTTTTTGATTTATTCGAATTAACTCTACTTTTGGAAATTGATGATTTAGTTGTATGAGCGACTAAATTTGAATAGTTCGACTGCTCCAACGGCTACCATATCTTCTCCAGATCTGAGCCTCATTCAATCACTATTGATGACGTCCAATCAATGATTGAAGAGCGATCCTTTGAAGGTATATCCAACGGCTAGTTTGGAAGCAAATGAGTATAAAAGAAGAATCATGGTGACCAAAGAAAGGGGGTCAAGAACATATAATTCCAAAGTGCTCTGAGTTGTTCGGATTCGCATACTTGTTCGGAGAGTTCTTAAGTTCTTTGTGAGGTATTGTAAGAGTGACCGAGAGTATCATCTCTTATAATCTTTATTGATTCATTTTAGTAGAATCTAGCCAATCGGCCGTCATCATGGAAGAGTGAACGTAAGCTTAACAAGCCGAACCACTATAAACTCAGCATGCAATTTTCTCTTCTCTAAACTCTTGCTATATTGTTTAGATCATATGCACATTGTTTCACTTGTTCTCATTTTTTATTAGACTTGAAACTGTTTAATTCCGCATTAAGTTTCAATTAAAATCGAAACACCTATTCACCCCCTCTAGATGCTATTGCTAGATACAACAAGTTGCACCAACTAAAAAATTTATTATTTGATTACTTCCGAAGTAAAAAGTTAGGACTTAATTGCGTTAATTGATTAATGTAAGGTTTCATTCAACTTTTGTGCAGAAATTTAGACCTATAATCAAAATATTAAAGCTTGATTACATCCCGTTGTGACCCTAGGCGGGTCTCGAGTGTGTTTAACATATTGCTAAGTGGGCGCCAATAAACTTCTCGCGAGATAGCGCTTGCATTTAACAGAGTCTCTCCCAATCCTTACCATTGCAACTTGGTTTTTTTTATTCCTTTTGAGCCTTGTTATCCTAGAGGAGCTGCACTAATCTTTACTAAGCCGATTAGGAAATTCAGTTACTTTAGAAATTTTTATTGGACATTTCAGCAGTTTTGAAATATTTGATAAAAACTTTGATAGTAGTTATGACAACCATGAAAGCAACCATTGTATAACAGTTTTGCAACAGTCGTATAACCACTTTTCAACGGTCATATAACGGTTTTCGAAAGGCTTATTAACAGTTTTGTGACGTTTGATTTATTTCTTCATAAACTCTTCGTTATTTTATTATAGCATAATTGTTTTATATCGATTTCCAAACGACTCTCTCTTTCTTTTATCTATAAATTGCTACTCCAAACATAATTGAAAAGGGAGATAGATATATCAAACCAATAATTTTCTTGTTTCTCTTTACATAATTTTGCTTTGTTTATTGGGTAACACACATAACGTTGTTCCAGCTTCTTTCTAATATTTAGTACAAAGTACAAAAAAAAGTCTATTGTATCTTGGGAGGATAGCCATTAAAAGCCTTTCGCACCGAATTTCGTACTCCAATGATGAAATTATCCTTAAGAACTAAGCTTGCACGCCTCGGATATTTTATTCTATTTTCTCATATTTTCCAACGGATTTCCGACAATTCTTGCTTTATATATTATCTAATATTTTTCCAACAATTCTAACACACATTAATCCGTGCATTTTTCCTCTTTATGAAAGACATTTTCATGCGTTTCTCGATTTCATTTTATCTTAAGTCGCATCAAGAGTCAATGAATTGTTTAACACAAATGATAATTGATAGATAAACACGCAAACACTCTAAATTTGAATAAGTAAATGAATATAAACCTGCAAATTTTTTATATATATAAAAAAAAATCAACTCGAGTCATGTCGGAAAATTAATATAAGGCTTAATTATAAGACCCTAGGACATTAACCAGCGAGCAATTAAAGGAAGTAAAAAATAAGCCCTAATCTTGAATACTCAAAATGTTTTGAACAGGAATCTGCCATGCATGGATACTCCCTAGAACAAATTAGTCTGTGAATGAACATTGAGTATATGATGAGAAGATGCAAGTATATACTTCAAATACCTGTTTTCCAAATACGAAGTAATGTGCTTCGAAAAGGAGATTTAGTTGGCTCTCTCTTCATTCTCTTTCGAGCAAAGATTGAAAACGACGCCAAATCTAGATAATGGAGCCGCCATCCTCCACTTTTTAGAAATCGAATATTAATTCAAAATATTTCTTGTTGTCTCTCTTTTTCCATGTCTACTTATCCCAAAATATTATTTCTAGGGTTTGATTCATAGCCTGACAAGCACCGGTTCCGATGCACGTGGCTCCCCATTCCATTTTACTTATGCTGGTACATGAACGAAAGACCTCAATTTTGACTCTTTGTTTTCCATTTGTCATTTGTTAATATCATCATTCACGAGAAAATCGTAGACAAGTGCACTACTACCATCTTACTATAAATTGGTGAAAAGATAGTATCATAATAGACTCATTTACATATAATGCTGACAAAAGCTAATGGTTACATAGGAAGGATTACGAAGGGACGTCCGACTTTCATTCTGAACGAGCCATGTTATCTGTTAACGTGTCACGTAACTTGATTTGATAAAATAAATATAGGTATCAATAATAGGGTTTTGTCACACACACACACACACAAGCCTACGAGGCTAAGAGCACTTGTTAGGTAATAAAAAATGGAAATATGACAATTTTCAAGCCACTATTATTCTCGTGATATGCATAATTTGAATATTTGCTAATTAATAATTTTGTTAACGCGTGGCTTGAATACGAGCCCTATTATCTATTAATGAGTCATAAACTTAATTTGGTAAAATGAATTTAAATATCTATAATAGGATTTTGTTAAAAAAATATTGATATCACAAAAAATTTCAAACCGGTACACATGTAATAAATTTACCCGACACTATTAAATTTCAAACCGATATACCTATGACAAATTTACCCGATATTATTATTTTTTTTTTTGCCATAAAAAATCTCAAACCGACACACTTATGAGAAATTTATCATAAACTTTTTTTTTATCGCAAAAAATCCAAACCGGTACACATGTGACAAATTTTCTTCAAACTAAACTTTTTAACCATTAAAAATCTTAAACTCGATACAAACGTGATAAATTTACCCTTTGTCGGTACCTATTAAATAGGGATAATACCATGAAAAACTCCAAATTGATGCATCCGTGACAAACAAATAGAGCGTAAGAACTC
Source organism: Rhodamnia rubescens (assembly GCA_021437795.1). Lineage (NCBI taxonomy): Eukaryota > Viridiplantae > Streptophyta > Magnoliopsida > Myrtales > Myrtaceae > Rhodamnia > Rhodamnia rubescens. Next base: position 2,944,583 of record JAILYA010000024.1, read on the forward strand.
CAAACTTGTACACCGACAATTGCCACATGTCATCCAACTCCACAATTCGATGAAAAATTATTAAAAGCTAATCGATGGTAAATTTGTCACAAATGTACAGGTTTAGAGTAAATTTGTCGAGATATGTGGGTTTGAGATTTTTGATTGTCAAAAAAAATAGTTTTTGGTAAATATATCACAAGGTGTACCACTTCATGTTTGGGATTTTTTGTGATTAAAAAAATAATTTAGGATAAATTTATCACAAATATATAAATTTGAGATTTTTATGGTATTAACCCCAAATGAAAATTCCTTAAGAGAATTTGTTAAATAGTCAAATTAGGGAGTATGGATATTTTTCATCCACCATTGATTTCGCAACATTATTCTAATAATATTGAATTTTCTTTCTAATCCAACTTTTATGAACAAAAATATTTGGAGTCACTTGTTAACAATTCTTTGTTATGAACCATTCTGTATATTTGTAGTATTAATTTTATTTTATTTTATTTTTTTGGAAGTCGTTTGAGAAGGTCAAGATTTTTTTTTTTTTTTTGGTCGAAGAGCCAGTCAAGATGGAGTGCTGATAAATTGGACTAATGAAGATACCCAATGACAAGTCGACACGTTTCCAATCACTTAGATAGGGAAACAACAAGGAGTCCCTACTTTGCATATCACTATCCTGGGCCTTATCCATCAAGCTAGACATGTTCTGTCTGACTAGATTTGATTCCCTAGTAGCAAGTTGAACAGCAGTCTAATTTGTGACATCAATTCATTGTACCTTTGTAGGTTGGTCAAAGTACCTAACATTCTTTTCCCCAACAGCTTGTAATTGCATACTGATGGTGTCATTGTCTCCTACGTCGGCCTCCTACCCAAATACAAATGTCTCCAAATTACACTAGCTCTCTCTCTCTCTCTCTCTCTCTCTCTCTCTCTCTCTCTCTCTCTCTCTCTCCAAAGAATTTCTTTTTAAGGGCCATTTTAGATGCATTGAATCAAAATAGACTTCTAATATCGGTTTACACAAATGCATCCAATCTACGCTCGATAAGAAATCCGAAAAGGAATAATATCATGAGATAAAGGCAATCACCATTCATCTTACCCTAAGGCCCATGGGAAATTATTCAAGTAGTCCTAAACCTATTGTAAGGATGTCAATTAACCCTAAACTTCTCAACTTTTCCTGTTTGGTATTAATCCTTTGTGCGAAATTCCAATAAAGTCATTCCGGCCAATTTTCATTGGAAATCGTTGTCGTAGAAAGTGTGCCATGCGAGACGGCTAGCGATGATCGGTTATCGTATAAATGATTATATTGAAATTTCGCACAAAGGTTTAAGACAAATGGATGAAATTGATAAGTTTAGAACCGAATTGATATCAGCATAATAGATTTAGGACTGATTGAGTAATTTTCTCCTATGACCCGGTGTTATATTCCTAAAATCTTGGTTCAGACATAAAAACAAGAAATTAACAGTAAGGACGTAGCAGCAGAGAGAGGTGAAGTTTCCTGTGAAGTTGGTTTCTGTCTTTATCGATTTCTATTCTAGGTGATTGCTTTCGCATTACCATCTTTTAAGGTTGGTCAAGCAATTGTAAGATTCTTTGCTTGTTCTGGTGTAGAGGAAGTTAATAAAAAGTTCTTACATGTGACGAAACAATCTACAATATCAATGCCATGATCTTTGTTTGTCATGAGTACTTCTCCGAGGTTCTGCACAAGTTTGTGCAACTTATTTTGAGCCCTCAACTTCTCTAATGAAAACATTCATTAGGGTACGGCGCCTTCGTCACTTGCCAGCAGAAAATAGAAGTAAACTACAATAGACCGGTTTCAAGGTCGAGCGGTGCGGTTACTAGTTCCAAAATTCAAAAACCGACTCGACAAGATAGTGACACGGTCCGGGAGTTTAGGGCCGCAGGTGGTCGAGTTCTCTCCGTACTCGGGTCCCTTGAGGGTGGAGCTTGGGGTATCGACATGGGTAGTGAGCGTTGTAGAGGGGAAATGACAACCGGGTCGTTGGGAGTGGTGTTAGGACGGGTTTGTACCGAGAGTTCTAGGATTAGATAGAATACATCCCTTAGGAACTCCGGAGGCGGGTTTGGCCTCCCGGGTACAAACCGGTCGGGAGCTAATGCCGCTCTCCCGATGAGGCCATGGCAGGCCGAAACCGGTTGTGATGCTTAAGGTAGCCTACGGTCGCTCGATACGAAGGATACCCTGGTTAAGTTGGGTGTGGTATGATCCTATACGGGAAAGATATTCGCTTAAGGGTTCCGTGGAACAACGAACGAGGGAAGGCCGGCTTAGCGTGGCTTGCTAAGCGCCGCACGGGTTAAATTCCGCGACCGAGATGTGTCGGCCCGTGACAATAGGCTCTAGGTTCTTGATCTGGATTCCACCCACCCTAGAATTAATCATCTCTGCTCAACCTCACATAAAGCTAGAGTGGCACGTCGAATGCGCACGGATGAGTTGAATGGTTCATAATATTCACTTTACTTTTCTTTTCTTTTTTTGGTCGAAATCTTCACTTTACTTAATTAACTAAGATCCGCACCGGGATCTTGACTTGGCAGGAACTTCAAAAAAGGGTAAAGAACAAATCAGGCGATAATGGCGGAGGTTAAAAGTTCAAGAGGGCACAATTAGGTCTCCTTTTTCCCCGCGCTAGACATCTAATGATGACTAGGGAGGGGCAACAGTCATAAGATAAACGAGGACGGTGCATAAAGCGGAGGCTATACCAACAAAACATTCTTGGAGCCTCCCCTCCTCTCTCTCTCTCTCTCTCTCTCTCTCTCTCTCTCTCTCTCTCTCTCTCTCTCTTGACAACAGAAAAATAGTCACCGAAAACTTTAAACTATGCTCGCCGTTACGCATTTACCCCGAATTCTTTTTATGATATCAAAAACCGCAAACTATATCCATTATGACGCATTCACCATAAGCTTTTCCTTGTGACGTTTTAAAACCCTAAATTTGTACTTATGTACACATTTACCCTCCGTCAAAGATGTGTCGAATAATATTTCAACGAAAACGACGTCGTTTTAATTTCAATTAAGCCATATGGACGCCATGTCGACATATTTTCTTTCTTAGCTCCTATGTAGGCAGATTTTTAATGGTGTTTATGAATGGAACCTTGACAGAAAATAAATGTGCTACACATGTGTAAGTTTGAAATTTTTTGTGCTGCAAAAAAAAAAATCAAAATGATTATGTCATAATTAACATAATTTTGTTGGGGTGTGGTTCATACTTTTCATCGACAGAAAGGTACGTGGATCCCGCTCCATGCCGAGCGAGCGAGGATCCGGGGAAAGCCGTCTCGACAAGGGTCTCAAGGGGATAGAGCTCCCTATACACTAGAGGGTTTTTATAATTTGAGCCCATAATTTTTTATTTATAGTTTGGGATTGGACTCATTAATAACTATTATATATATACTCTTTTTTGCCTCGTAATTGATTACTATAACGAGAGATGCGATGTGATAATTATAGTGTAATCTTTAGCCCTAATTAAGGGTGAATTAGAATCTCGTGTTTCGATTTTGCTTTCTCGCTTTTTGTGCTTTATTTTATTGTGATCATGTGTCGAATCCTAACAAATTTAAGATTTTTAGTGCCTTTTTCCCCTATTTACTACTTTTCAAGAAGAGGAACGCGGGGGAGGTGGGGGGGATTCACGTTTAACATGAAAGCGCGTTTTCGCGACGGTCAAACAGAGTCGTCGCGCTTTGGCTTCCATCTTTTCTAGGCGAAGTCAACATTCCCTTCCAGACAGGACGATGTTTCTTTTGTCCCCATCGTATGGTGTGCTCTGTCGAGTCAAAGCGAAGCTAGTCAATCCATCTGTGTGTTACACGACCCTGAAATCGAACCGACTAAATCGAAATAGTTTTGCTTCACGGTCGAACCGGAGCCGACCCGCGTCTCTCGCACGCTAATTAACGATTAGTATCCAATAATTTGTAAGATTTGAGGCCTTTTCAATGTTTCTTTTTATATTTATGAACATATGCCTTTTCAAGAGGCGCCTTCTATCGAAGCAATATAGTTGCACCTTTTATAATCAGTGAATTTTAGCATTTACTTAAATATTAAATCGTTATTAATAATATCATGTGGGCCCTAGTTATCCTTACGGTTTGAGCTCTCCAGAAGGAGCGTTCAAGGTGGTAACTCTATAGCTTGGAGTGAGGGGTAATGCTTATGATTCAAGTCACAAGCCATTTTCAATCACCAGTTCAAGATTGGGGTGTTATATACTTTCTCACTTCTGCCATCGGCGTCCTTATCAATGTCGGCTGATAGCCTTGTACCTCCCGAGGTAGGTAGTTTTCCAGAGGCGACTCTCATGACATAACACTTTGTCTCGAGTCTGCTCAACTCCCGCACTTCTAGTCGGTGCGCCGCTCCACCGACATCAAACCATCACGCCCCAAGTGCATAATAACAATCCGCTACACCCAAATGGTCACCATCTTGAGTAATTTTTTTGGAAGCTCGACCCACGTGAAACGAGTCGAATGATCGTAGGCATTCACAGGCCAATTTTAGACCCCCCATCATGTCCTAATTGTTGGACAACCTTACTGTATAAGTGCCCGATCATACCTATAAATGTTTTAGGTAGAATTACAGTGACACGTCCACAATAAAAAAAAATAATGTCGCTCCACTTAGGGATTGATTGGGAGTAGCTTGCCTTATAATATGAGGCTTGATTGAACCACTAGCCTTGATAAGCCTTTTTCCCTCTTTATCTTCTACATACAATGCACAATGCGTTAATCAAAAGCAAGCACAACACAAAAGTACAACAGTGAAAACCTAAAACGACAAAACAGACGAGTCTAACGAAATCTAATAATCTCATGACAATGACCCTTGTTTTTATCCTTATCTCCTTATGCTCCATGTGTCCCAAATCTTTTCTCTCTCCCATCATAATACTTTGTTTTAGCTGAAATTACCAAAAAAATAAAAATAAAAAATTGATCATTCACTGTGAAATTGACTATATGTTGTGAATAAAAAAAAATGAAAGATCTCGCCAAAGATGACAATATGACAAAGATAACGGTAGAATGCCACGTATAAGATCGGAGATCGGTCCCGTCATGATCGCTAAATATTTTTTGCCATTCATAACACTTACGATTAAGATTGCATTGTTATAATGTTACGCTATCCGCTTCTCAAATCCCAAAAACGAATAACAAATAATAATAATAATAAAATTATTGTAGGGCTCACTCTTTCAAAAATCAAAACTATCATGCTAAAAAAATGAAAAAGAAAAAATTGGCATTATAAACAAGGAATATGCTTATATAACAATTTTTATCTATTGTGAGATTGGCAACAATATCGTGAGCCACACAAAAAATGAATAACAAATAATTAAAAATTATTGCGGGGTCCGCTTTTTCAAGAACCTAAACTTTTATGCCGACAGACTCCTATAAACAACCTGGGTATATTTTTAGCCATTGATGCTAATCCTCCCTCATTTATATACATACGATTGAAGGTGTACCGTGCAGGTTAGAAGATCTTCGTCCTCCTGGAGACAGCACACATGTGAAATAGCTTTCACTATAATGAAGAATCTTCTACATGATGTGTATATACATTAGTGTCATTTCAAAAGAGAGGGGGAAGAAGAAGAAGAAGAAGAAGAAGAAGAAGAAGAAGAAGAAGAAGAAGAAGAAGAAGAAGAAGAAGAAGAACGTGCGCAATTAAGATCAAGATGGTTATTCAAACCCGAGATGATTTCTTTGACTATGGCGACGCATTTACAATCAGATTTAAGTGTCTTGTTGTTTAGCCAAGGACGTCCCTTCTTTCACACTCACAAGATAGTACGAACCCTACATTACAGATGATATTGTCGCAAAGCTCTTGGGAATGGCCTATAATGTCTAGGAGGCGCACAACTGTGCTGCCGGCCCAACCGACAAAATTGAAATGCTATTGACTTGATCACATCATTTCTTTGAATGATCTTTCGATGATGCCGATCATTCAATAAAATCAATCTTGTCGCCTAGATGGAGTAGACAACACTGTATCATTAGAAACCACGCGAATTTAGGATTCAGGGCTCAGATCACATAAGATTCACGTGATCTGAAAATTCGACATGCACTGAATGTGCATACATCCCGTCATGCAATAATAATTCGAAACGAAACTTGTGCTCCGAATGCATGAACCCAGCACCCCACCCAGCCTTTACTGTCTTCCTATATAAACCCCCCACAACATCCCCTTCTCCCTCCGACCAAATCCCAACACACAACCACCAATAACTAAACCAACTGCCGCCAACCCCCCCACCCCAAAAAATCACCAAAATGCCATCCTCTTCTTCATCCCTCACCATCACCTCCAAATCCACCGTCTACCCCTCCTCCGCCGCCGCCAGCTCGCTGAAGCTCTCGGTCTCTGACCTCCCGATGCTTTCCTGCCACTACATCCAGAAGGGTGTCCTCCTCTCCGCCCCCCCTCTCCACAACTTCTCCGACCTCGTCCTCCTCCTCAAGCGGGCCCTCTCCCTTACCCTCTCCCACTTTCCCGCCCTCGCCGGCCGCCTCTCTACCGACCCTCTCGGCCACGTCCACATTCTCTGCAACGACGCCGGAGTCGACTTCATCGAGGCCAAGGCCAAGCACCTCACCGTCCGCGGCGTTCTCTCCCCCGACAAGGACGTCCCGGATTGCGTCAAGCAATTCTTCGCCTTTGACCGGACCGTCAGCTACAACGGCCACTTCCTCCCGCTGCTCGCTGTCCAGGTCACCGAGCTGGCCGACGGCGTCTTCGTCGGCTGCACTGTCAACCACGCCGTCACCGACGGCACCTCATTCTGGCACTTCTTCAACGCGTTCGCCGAGGCCGCCCAGGGCTTGAAGCGCCCGTCGAACTCCCCGGATTTCCGCCGCGAAAACGTGTTCATCTCGCAGTCGGCGGTCCTCCGCCTCCCCGCCGGTGGCCCGGCCGCCACGTTCTCCCAGGACGAGCCGCTGCGAGAGCGGGTCTTCCACTTCAGCCGAGCCGCGATCCTGAAGATGAAGTCAGTTGCCAACAGCGCTGGCGTCTCCCTGGCGGTGGCCGAGATCATGGGGAAGACGAGCAACGACGGCTTCAAGGCCGGGAACAACAAGGTAGCGCCGTATCCGTACGCCAGGGCGCCGATGGAGATATCGTCGTTCCAGTCGCTTTGCGGGCAGCTGTGGCGGAGTGTCACGCGTGCGAGGAAACTGGCTCCGTCCAAGACAACGACGTTCCGGATGGCGGTCAACTGCCGCCACCGGCTAGAACCGCGGCTCGAGCCGTACTACTTCGGCAACGCGATCCAGAGCATCCCGACCGTCGCCTCCGCTGGAGAGCTGCTATCCCACGACCTGGGGTGGTGCGCGGGGCTGTTGCACCGGAACGTCGTGGCACACTGCGATGCCACGGTGCGGCGGGGCGTGGAGGGCTGGGAGAGGGAGCCGCGGCTGTTCCCGCTGGGGAACTTCGACGGCGCGTCGATCACGATGGGGAGCTCGCCGAGGTTCCCGATGTACGAGAACGACTTCGGGTGGGGGCGGCCGTTGGCCGTGAGGAGCGGCAGGGCGAACAAGTTCGACGGGAAGATATCAGCGTTCCCCGGGCGGGAGGGCGGCGGATCCGTCGATCTCGAGGTGGTGCTGGCGCCGGAGACGATGGCGGGGCTCGAGAATGACGTGGAGTTCATGCAGTATGTGTCGTCCATCGAGTGACTGAAAAAAAACAAATTAAAAAAAAAGAAGGATAAAAACTTGGAAAATGAGTGACATGGCTGCCTTCGGAAAACATCAGTTGTGGGAACCACCGTAGATATTTTTCCAGATTTGAAAATGGCACGTGTCATAATCCTGATGGTCGTTTGTGATGGATCAGAGTGTGACTCGATCAGAAGAATTCCAGGTGATTTGAGAAACTTATCTCATCATTTATCACAATTGAGAGACCAAATCCTAAGTAATTGATTGAGTGATTAAACTCTACAACGCCGTCGTTCAATGTAGTGAATTTTTATAGGGTACTCTGCTCTAAAATCCATTCTCTTCTCTCCCTCGCAGCAAATCGAGTAGAGTAATTTGCAAAATCCCTTCGGCTCTTTCTCTTTCTCGAAAATACGAACGGCGTTAAATTCCGTTTTCGAGTCCGGGCACGTCAATTCGAAAATAAGCCCTCAAAGGCAAGGTGGGCCGGTCGTCCTTCGATAAAGTACAAGTATTATTTGATACACGTGGACCGGGCTGGATAGCGATGGAGAGATTAGGCAAATACCATAGTCGTGAAATTAACGTCTTCTCGATTTGATTACGGGGCGGGGGATGCTAAATGAGGGACACGAAGGGGGGACCTTTTGGCATGAAAAGCCAAGTTGACGGGGTCAAAAGAGTCAAAGGAAGTTGTGATGGGCTCGTGGCTGCGGCCTGCGGTGTGGACCGACGAGATATTTTGGTCCGGTTGATGCGAACCCGGTCTAATGACGGACAACTCGGGAGACTTTCTGTCTCCGCTTGCATTGATTTTGAGAAGGGGAATCGTCAAATCTAGGGATCAACTTGGCCCTCGCCTTCATTTTTCCTGTTGCCCGTTTGAGTCTGGCGTAGATTCAACTTGTGTACCAGATGCGGGGATTGCCCCGACGTTATTCCAACTCGCATCCAGTGGTACAGCGGCAAAGGGTTCGCTCAAAATGAACATTTCGACCTTTCCCAGGTGAGGAACTGTTCCGGTGCCGTATCGCCTAGCCAGAGGGGGGGGTTTTGGCCCATAATCATACCTTTTTCAACCTTTTCAATGATAAAAGGAGAAATAAACTAGGAGAAAACAATGGACATAGGAATGTCCGCTTTGGACGAAATCTCAGACAAAGCAAAGTCAGTTCAGTTCATGACTAGGGGGGGGCGCAAGATAACTCTCTTCCCAAGTGCAGCACACGCTTAGAATAATGAAGGTACACAAGCAACAGAGACTTCCTATTTTCCTTTCAGAAATCATGGGATGCACTTAAACCTGAACGTCTTACATTTCATCTCATCCACTTCTCTGCATTTCGAAAGCGAAAGAGGTGTCTGGTTTGAACTGGACAACTGCACAATCAAGTTTGAAAGCTTAAAAGAAGAATGAAGATGGTGAATAACAAATGACAATTACCACCAAGACTTCCCAACACTTTTTTGACAGAATTCGTGCCATCCATGCATGGCACCAAACCTTTCCAGCATAATCTAACTCAAAAAAAAAAAAAAAAAAAACAACAAATGAAAAGGGCTTACACTGATCTTCACAGATGGTAGGGAGGGCTTACCACCAGTACTTTATGACGATGTTAACAATTTCTTGATACCAGCTTTTTGCTCGGATGTAAGCCTCGTAGGGAACTTAATATTGAACTTTATCCTCAAGTTCCCCTTCCTGGAAGGTTCTTTAGGGATGGGCATGCCTTCCCCTTTAACGACTTCTTCGTATGTAGGACCTATCACAGAGTTAATCGGAACAGTGAGATCTCGGCTATCAAGCGTTGTGATCTGTGCTGTGTATCCAGTAAGTGCTTCCACCAAGGAAATCTTCTGGGTAACAACAAGATCATTTCCGTCCCTCTTGAAGACACCATGGGGCTTCTCATCAATAATAAAGACAAGATCCGAGGGTATAATGCCCCGCTGTTCATTTCCCTTCTCTGGGAATGTGATCTTTGTTCCTTTCTTCCAACCCGGCTTAATCTCGATAGTAAGAATTTCCTCCACTGTGGTAGGTCTCCTATATGAGAAACAACCAAAAAACAGCAGAAACTGGTAAGAACACAAAAACTAATGTAAATTATCACGCACGTCGAAATTCTTGATCAATGACTTTTCACCATATCTCAAACTTAGGTATCTGTGAGAATATAGTTTCGTAAATAAGCTCAAAATCTCCAATATTCCAGAGGCATCACTTGGGAAGTTACTAAATGACATGCAAATATTAACGCGACCCGAGTCACTGAAGGACGTTTCTTGCACAAGTTGAAGTGCTTAAAACACAGATATAAAAATAAAAAAAAAGGATTGGATATGCATGAACAAATTTGTCGGGCCTATATCAAGCAATGGAGACTCCCCAGCCAAGAAAGTCGAGTTTGATTCCCATGACACATCAGTTTTAGGTAGTCAATGGGAAATTCTTTAGAATTCCGAGCGCAGAAGTGGGTATATTCACAGCCCAACGAATGCTTCTAACATAATACAATCCACATAGAGAACTCACGAAAAGATCAAAAAGAAAAAGGTCACTCAGCCCAATCAATGTTCTTCAATTTCCCAACTCACTACGAAGACACAGCAACTAAAATGGCCACCAGAGCCTCTCACAGGTAACAAGCGTCACCTAACAGGGGTTAAAAAACCGCTAGAGGTTACCATCATTGACCAGAGTACAACTTGCGAATTCGATGCCAGTTATAAGACAACTTGTGTAAAAGTGTGACCACCACATACAGAGGTCACTTGATCTCAAAGGTTACAAAAAAATGTTACCATATACTCTCTCCGTAGATGCCTATTCAATCACTAGATCAGAAAAACTAGGAAAGGAAAAGATATTATGTTGGTTCACCCCAAAACCAAACCACCACCCCCCCCCCCCGCGCCTGGCGGAGATAAAAGACAATTTATTGATCTCTCGCAAAATTAAATGAAAACAGAGCAAACACAAAGGTTTACACGATTCGGTCAATTCAAACTACTTCCACAAAGAGGAGAGCTCAAAACTCATCAAGGCAAAGTAAAAACGCGCCTGGTACGGATTACGGAGTTTATTACAAACGGCCATAAGTACAAAAACCCTACTTACTAATAAGGGAACATAATTAAACTGTTTCAACATCCTATGACCTAACTATACTATCACGAACAATGGGATTGGACCGAATCCACTTCGCCGCTGGTGAAACCCAAGAGCAGAAAACCTAAATGACTTCTACAGCAGCTATATTGAGATATTTCCTGGACATTGTAAATTGTGGCAGCCTACCTATTATTATTGCTTAATTTGTAGATGTCTGCAAAAGATAGCTCAATGCTTATTGCAAAGGAAGTCATCTTTGCCAGGAGGAAAGAATTCTCAACTTAGACCAGGAGAATTTCAGGTAAATATTTTGCCATCCCAAAGAGGCACATTCAACTGTCCATTAAGACAGTTACAAAATAAAACTAATGACGCATCAACTTTTAAATGACATATTCAATGTATTAGTAGATGGAGATATGTATAGATGATACTCAAACGGATGAAATCCTCCTCAGAACAGCATCGTAATTTCTCGAGAAATGATATTAATTAGGAAAAAACAGAAAAAGGGAAGCATCAGCCCCAAGATTCAGAGAAGTGCATTAGCTGGTGAAGAATCCTCGGTCATATAAAGGTGAATATGCAGTATTTGTCGCTCGCTTTTCCTATTGCGCAGTCTTGGAAAATGTATATACTCCATAAACGAAAATAACACATAGAGCAAGCCTATATAGAAATAGAATATAAAATATAGTCATGCATTATGATAGGAACTCCCAAATCTCTAGCATTTATTTAAACTCTTGAACCACGATATGATACGAGTCAATAAAGCCCAAGTATAGCATAAATAAGAAATCTGAAATAAAAAACAAGTGGTAAAGTAAGTGCACAATATGTGACTTGCCAAGGTAAGATCTTATTATGTGTAGTCTCTCCTTGGGCAACCATGATGTAACCCATGACAGATACTGATTATAATAACCGTTTTATCTTCAAAGTACCCACTTCTCAGGCAATGGTCATTCAGGATCACACACTGAGATTACGAGTCTCCTGACTTACGCCACCCCCCTCATCCTCCCTTTTTTCTCTCTCTCCAGACAAGGAAATTTTCTTTCAGTAAAACATAAGGACATAACCAGAAAAAAGCTTGTCGCTAACTGTTGACCAAATTAAAGGGAAAAAAAGGTTAGGAATGAGGGTATACGCATCCCAAGATAATAAGAAACAAATTCCTTGGAGCTCAAAACCGCTGATTCACAACATTAAAATACAGGTATACACTACAAAGGAAATAAAATCATGGTCCAACCATCTGATCAGCCTATACGAGGACTAACACCAACCTAGGTGCAAGTATTTGAGTCGAGATGATACAGAGTTTGTTCTTCTCTTTTGCATTTAGTTTAGATGATTCAGGAGGTATCAGGCATCACCGCACTTCAAAGGAGTGTCTTAGACAAACTAAAACCAGGGTTATCAGAAAACATGAAATAGAGTGTTTGCGGAAGTGTACTTAAATTTTATGGTGAACTTTTTTGTATCAGTTCCATATGCCTTCTCCTACTGCATAAAGCATAGGAAAGCACAAAGCACTGTAGATAGTATCTGCAAAATTAGCATGCGCACCATAAAATATAAATAAAAAAATAAAGATTTATAATTAAAAAGTTGGATCCATCAACTTACACTCTTTGACAAGCTACAATGGGCATCAACAATTTGGCAATACGCGTTGGCGTATCAAATTCGTGTTTGTGATTCATGTCAAATCATGTCAGCCTAAATCATCCTAATTTTGATTCTGCACGCCAAACGATTGAATTACAATGAAAACCTATTAGTTCATGTCATGTTGTGTCGACATATAAAATTACACAAGTCGTGTTATGTAATATTTGGGTTCTCTCCGTAATTCGTGATTTATATCTTGTGGTGCAAATGTGTCCTGTCCAGTATTGCCAGCCCAACAAATCACAATAACCGATTTCCAACGAAAACCTTTAGAATTAAGTCTATTAAGGTAAAAAAATTAAAAATGGTAGGAAGATATGCAACTCTTACCCGGGGGGAGGGGGACAAAGGAAACTAGAGCTAACTGTCGAAGTATTTCTTACTAAGTGGAAATAGCCTCATAGAAGAATTTAATCACAAATCATCCATCGCAAGTGGACGATATCAATGCATCCTGAGCATCTGTGCTAAAGTCTTGGTGGAGTATATACCTGGTGTTGTTCTAGTAACCTATCACATTCATAGTTCACTCAGACATTTGTAGATCTGTGCTAAAGTCTAAACATTGTCTGGGTATTCGACAGAAATATGTGGACTGTTGTACGTCAATTTATCTCGTAACTAGCAATATGGTTGGTAACGATTGGCATGTAACTCTCTTTTCTTTAGTAAAACTTCTCTCTTCATCCACCTTCCATTCTGGTGTTGCATAAATCATTTAAACACAGCACAAGCAACACAAGAAGAAGAAAATAAATCAAAACAAAGAAAACTAGCAGGACTGAATCATGTTTCTCTAGCAAAGGTCCATCTTACGCTACTTTATGCTGACATATAGGACACAAATAGAGCATTCTGCAAGAAATGGTGAAATTGATAGGCTCAAGCATGGTACTTATTTTTTTTTTCCATTTTTCTTCTATTTTGGTGGTGTTGGTGGGGAATGTGTGTGTTGTGCGTGTGTTGGTTTGGGGGTGTTTGTGGGGGGGGGGGGAGCAACAGCTCTTGCTGACCATCAGTAGTCTATAGGGAAACAGAAACATTATAGAATTGCCGTTACGTGAAGGAGGCGTTAATAGAGATGACAACAAGACTACAATATCTAGACACTCTGGAAAGAAAATCTATTGCACTTGAACTACATTAATGACAGAGTCACCATCCTACCTTGAGTTCATTAACGCGAAATATGACAGCAAGAAAAGCGATTTTAGTTGACACGTCCAATGCATAGCGGCTACTAATAGCAAAAGCATCAAAGTAACAACTGAAGCCAAAACTGGGAAAGTTTACAGTTTCTGAATTCATAAAAATCATATTGTCCTGTGCCTGAACATCACCAAATAAGTAACAAAAATGCATTAAAACCGATGCGAGCTTACCCGGAACTATCCATTACATCTCTTGATATCTTCATCTTCTTGGTGGTCCCTTTGTACAGATCCTCCAAACTACAAGGCAATGTCCTCTCAATTGGTGGGGCTTTTCGCGGCACAGAACCTTCTCCACCGCCGCCGCGCAACGACGCAAAGATATCTTCCCCGAACATGCCTCTCGGGAAACCTGACGCGCCTGCTCGCGACCCACCAATGTCGCCGAATGGGCTCGTGAACCCGAAGAACTCCGAGAAAATGTCATCAGCGCTCCTCGGGTTGAAGCGGAAGGACGTGGGGCCGCCGGCGGCGGCTTCCGAGAACCCTCCGGCTCCCGGCGGCGGGAACTGACCCTTCAACCCCTCTTCACCGTACTGATCATAGACCGCTCTCTTTTGCGGATCGCTCAAAACCTAATCAAACCACACGCACGCACATCCAAAACACGCGATCGAACAATTAAATCGACACCAGACCACACGGACGCAGACCCACTTCGCACACACGATCGAAGAATCTTAATCCGACATGCACACGGAGAATGGATCCAAACAGGAACAAAACAAGAAGTGGGGGGTCCAGGGGAATGTACATCGTAAGCTTCGGAGATTTGCTTGAATTTGGCCTCGGCGTCCTTCTTGTTGTTGGGGTTCTTGTCGGGATGCCACTTCATGGCGAGCTTCCGATACGCCTTCTTCAGGTCGTCGTCCTTGGCGTTGCGGTCCACCTGGAGAACCCTGTAGTAGTCCACGCCCATGCTTCTCCGCCTCCCTCCCTCTCCTCCCTCCGTGCTCTGGTTTTCTCTCTCTCTCTCTCTCTCTCTCTCTCTCTCTGAGCTTCCTCTTCCTCGTCCCTGATTGAGTGATTCTCTGTGAAATTGAGAAGAGTTCCGATATTGGATTGATGAATTTTGCTGCGCGAACGAGGAGCTGATGGGTCGTGGAGACGGGTCGGAGTCGGAGTCTTTGACCCAGAGAGCTGCTGCTTTGATGGGCCGGGCCTGCAGTCCTGCAAAGGTTACTGGGCCGGGCCTGCAGTCCTGCAAACGTTACTGGGCCGAATACTTGTTTTCCTTTTTTATTAAATGGCCTGCCACGATTTACATAACACCGATGATAAATTGTCACTTATTTGATTATGTATAATCGTTTTTATAACTCTGCACGAGTTCATGCAAAAGAAGAAATTACGTGAAATTTCATGATGAACATCGCTCTCGATGGGCATGTGATGATATCACGTCAATAAGTCATGCGACGTGTACAAAATTTTGAATATTTTCTTCCTCTTTTGATCGTGTATTGCTCTATTTTCGGAAATTATACGACAATAAACAACGTATTGCATGTCAATTTTCGAAAGGCGAAAGTTCGAAGATCAAAGTATGTGATTCACCTCTTGCCGATTAAACACGAAATAGAAGCTACTAATTGATTTTTGCAGATTCTCAATCGAGAACCAACCCCAAAAGAGAAAGCAAAAACAAAAGTTCCAAAAACAACTTAATGAAGATCGAGAAAAATTTGTAAGGGTCTTGTCGTTGAGTGCGTCGAATGTCGGGGGCTGGACGAGGAGGGTCTTTCTCTTAGAGTCTTCTTTTTGCTTCTTCTTCTTCTCATCGGGGTTGACTTGCATGTGTTAAAAGCATGCCGCCAGTGTTCATCCTGAGCCAGGATCCAACTCTTCGCAAAAGCTAGGCTGCCATCTATTACTCACTAACGGTGGAGGGGCGAAGGTCGGAGTGCATCCCCTTCTCTCTATCCCTTAGTTCACATTACGATACGAAGTATAGCATTGATTTCGATTTCGATTTCAATTTCGGCCACATAATTTGGTCATGTTGGATCGGCGGAATCGGTGGAATCGCCAAACGCCTCCGAAAAGATACGATTGCACGGACTAAACATGCTAGAGATCTTGATTGCAACGAACTAAACAAGCAAGATCGGAATTAATTACACGAGAACAATGGCTTGAGAGAGAGAGAGAAGAAGCAATGGCCCCCAAAAACGGGTCATGGCTTTTACCCGAGGAGGTCATCGTCGACCAGCAAGGATTACGAAGTGAAGTCAAGATTGATTTGCTCGTTGAATTCACCACGTGCAAAGTCCAAACGGAGTTATCCAGGCAATGAGGTCATGTTTAGGAGATTCCTTAGACCATTGCTAAGGTAAATTGGGGGTGGGACCCACATATGAATTAAAAAAACAATTAAAAATAAAAAAGCCAAAAAGAAAATACCCCCAAAAAAAAATCTAATTTTTAATTTTAAAAAAGGGAGAGAGCAAAAAGAACCAATGAAACAAGAACTCATACGAAATTGGAAAATAAATCTTCTCTTATCCACGACGATGCATGGCATGGCTAGTTGGTTACCTCCCCCTCCGTGCTTCTGGACCGTCCGATTCAATGGGATTTTGCCTTTTTCGTGCTCGAGATGTGTCATATTCGACCATTGATGACGAAACTTACGATTCTCGTTTGCCTCGACATCCCGAACACGTTTATGAGGGTAGATGCCGACCGTTATAATGTCAATCGAGTCATTTGACGCATAAGTTCACGTAGTTTTGAGAGAAGTTTTGGTCCAAGTGAGGGTCCGAACCGTCTTATAATCATAAATTCATTTAGAAAATTCATAAACTCATTGAGAAAAAAAAAAGATAATCATGAATTCAATTTAGAAAATAAAATAATCAAAATATTCTTTCTCTCTCTCTCTCTTCTCTTCGCCCTCCCCGTGTGGATGGACAACAAAAGAACGAAAAACAAAAGCAGTACAAAGCAAAGACTGTCGAGGGAGGGAGGCTCCTTCAGAAATCCACTGAGCAGGATCGGTCAAGCTTCGAAGCTTTGTGCTTCCATGGGGCGACCGGAGAGCGGCCACGGCCACGGCCACCAAGCGTCGTCGGAGATGTACGTGCCTCGGTCGATGCAGGTGTGGAGGGCCCTCCTCAACTGGCTCGCCTTCTTCGTCCAAATCTTCCTCCAGATCCTGCGCGGCACCCCTCCCTCGCCCAGTTCCTCTCCTACATCGGCCTCCGCCAATCCTTCCTTTCCGCTCCCTCCCACTCCACGCCGCCGCCGCCGCCGCCGTCTTCTTGTTCTCCGCCGTTCAAGCCCTTGCCCGTCGTCGAGATTCCTCTCCAGGATTCCTGCCCTCCCGGGCACGCCGGCTCCGACAGCGACGGGAGCGTCGCCGGCGATGATCTCGTCGCCGTCGAAAAGCTCACGGTACCTCACTTCTTCTTTTGTATTCGAGTTTTTTTTTTTCTTCCATTTTCTCTTTTTGGCTGATTCTGGCGTCGGATGGATTCTGGCTTTGTTGCTGTCAGTGAGTATTGTAAGTATTGATGGCTGCTTGGGCGTTTTTTCCCTGCTTTCCGAGTGATCGGTTGAGTGAATTAATACGCAAGTGAGGAGCGTTAAATTGTCATCGCAATATCTCAATTCAACTTCCTTCCTTTCTTTATCTTCTCTAGCAGGTTTTTAGAAGTTTTAAATGTTTGCTTGTCACTTGTAACGCACGATGCAGGATGTGCTCGATTAGCAACATGCATACTGTGATAATTTGCTAATGGGTCTTTTGTGAACCTCACTGACATCACAATTGCTGCTTTGTTGCTTTTCATTTTGTTATGCAAGTATCCATCGTTGGATTGAACTCTCTATAGTCAAAAGTTTCGCTTTTGAGAGATGATGTTAGTAGAGACGTACTGCATTTCTTGCTGATCTACAGTTGGAGTATGTTTTAATACATTTTGACTTGATTAAATGTAAATTAGTTATTTCGTGAGAATGATGGGCTAAATACGTCTTCAACTACATGCAGATTGTTCTCGACTTAGATGAGACTCTAGTGTGTGCATATGAAACATCTAGCTTGCCCGAGATTATCCGTGCTCAAGCAATAGAAGCTGGATTGAAGTGGTTTGAGTTGGAATGTGTATCTTCTGACAAGGTCTCTCTCTCTCTCTCTCATCATCCAATTCTTTTGAGCATACCTACTTATTAAAGGAAAGAGCACAGGAATCAGTCCCTACTTTCCAAACCTTTCATTCGTTTCTTGTGATGGGAATCTTTTGAGCATGTCATTAATGTGGTATTTGCTTATTAAAGGAATGTGATGGGAAACCAAAAGTGAACTACGTAACCGTGTTCGAACGCCCTGGTTTGCATGAGTTCTTGGAAAGGATCGGTGAATTTGCGAACCTTATTTTATTTACTGCGGGTCTTGAAGGTATTGCCATTTTTTATCAATTTCATAGTGTTTGTCATCCTTCTGTGAATTTGCCCATTGGCTTAACTACTTGGGCTCCCTGCAGATTACGCCAGACCGCTTGTTGACAGAATAGACAAAGACAATCTGATTGGAGAGCGTCTTTATCGCCCTTCGACTGTCAGCACGTAAGCATATTCTTTGTATCCTATTATTTCCACTTAGGACAATGTAAATTTTGTTTTAAGTGGGTTGTGCTAATTATTGATCGCATTCAAAGGAATTACTTGAAATTAGAAATTTAAGGATAGGAGATCAGTTCCGGCTCAGGTATAACCTCATCCTCTCTCTTTTTTCTCAATCTGATGTGTGACTTGTGAAATTATGGACAAGTGAAAGTTGTCTGCGAGTTGTTGCCTTGCAAAAACAAAATAAGCAGCACAAGGTGAAGGATTTGTGTATGAACTAGGCCCGGATGTGCAATGACTCTTCACTTTTGTAAGTTTCGATCTAAAACTGGATAAGGTCAGGATAATAAGACGCTGTCAAAGTTTTGATTTGTCGTTAGCTTAGAGTACATTACTTTCCAACTTGGAAAAGCAGTTCATCTAGCATGGAAGTCTATGGACTTTTCTGTTGACGTTCATAAGATAGTGGGTTTTGAAGGTTATGTTTGGTTGTGTCTAGTAGACACTATAGCTGTTTGCTGTTGCTTATTATGTTAGCCTGTGGTTCATTGATCTCAATTGAGAGCTAGTGGAGTTGGTGCAAATAACTTAAAACTTGCTCCTTCTATTGTTAGAAAACCTGTTTCAACGTTTTGAGCGTAAACCAATTGTGGTTCTAAGTGGGGTAAGTAATAAGGATCAGGTGGAAAGATACTCCCTCTTTCACTTGAAAAAGTTTTCTCTTTATCCAAGTTCTCTCCTCATCCAGAGCGAGAGATTATTCTCTTCAGTCTGTTACAGCACTGGTGTGCCTCCTGATTACTTGATCATACGAATGAATGCGGGATGTACTGAGGGAAACATATAACTTTGCTACCCACAGAAGTTTTGCTGTTGCTTCAACCCAGCGCTCCCTTTACGGTAGTGGGTGTAGTTGGCTTATGTAACTGGGTAGATCTAGAAGCCCAATGAATGAGGTTGGAGCAGTTTTAGTTCACCGACTGACGGATAGATTTGGTAGCTTGAGGACGTGTTATGAGACAACCTTTCTACTGGAATAGTGGGGAATTACAACAGTTGAGGTAAAGGTGTTGACATTGTTTTCGTCACGTAGGAGCAGCTAAACTGGGACAAGAGAATTACATAGTTTTCATCACATCTTCTCTATGACAAGGTTTACCCCAAAACTAAGATTGCTTTTGGATCTACAGAGCAGGAAGAGGTTGCATAGATATCTTCATTTGAGAAACCATTGGAGCCGTGACTACATTCATGGAGAAAGATGGCTGATAAGGAATTATTTGAATGTGCAAGATCTTGTACATCTACAATTAAAAGAGTAATCTTTAAAAGTGTTGGAGAGTCTGGATGCCAGCCTTTAGCTTTGTGGTAACCGTGTTTGCTTGAATTGACTAGAGATATATACCAACTGGTAATGATATGATAATTTGAGAAGTGACCATTTTTCCAGAGGATAACTTGCTTAAAAATGTATTGCCGGTGATAATAGTAATCTGTATGGTCAATGTTTCGAATCAGACCAGAATGGCAGCTTTGCCTGCTTGGACTGGGTAATAACTTTAAGTCTGCTTCTGCTTCATCTTCAGTCTGTTCCTCTAAAAAAACTCATCAAAACTGGTTTTGACCCAGAACAACAGTAAACAGGCAGAATGGTCAACAAATTTTGACCTACATTTTGGTTTTTGATTATGCAAAAACTGAAAGTGGAATGATAAAGGAAAGAGGATCAAACGCCTTCTCTCTTTGAGCAGAACATGTGACTCTTCCACTTTGGCTAAGGTTCTCTTTTCGTACTATCGACACCATATGAATTGTGTTACTGACCGTTAGAAATTCCGACCCAATGCGTAAGCCATTAAGTGGGTTGAGACTACATGTATATAAGGCCAATAGAAACCCTGGATTCAGATGAGGTGGGATAACTCTTCAATACCACTAAAGGCTTTAGAGTTTACACGGCTAGTTACAACTAGGAGGTGTGCAGGATTTCAACCTAATAATCCAAGATGCAAATGTGGGAATTTCTGCTCTTATACCTGGGCATTCTTTTTCATTATTGCTTTCCTATCTGTCCAAATTGTATCACATAAACCATGTTAACATGATAAGTTAAATTGGGAGTATGCATTGAATCAGTTAATCATGAACTGCGGGCATGACCCCGACCTTCAAGTTGGTCCACTTTTGAAACATTGGTGCCTTTGTAAGAATCATGTTGAAGGATGACATCTTTTTTGTATGACTCATACAAGACACTTTCATGTACTTCCATTTTGTCCTACTGATAAGAAATATATTAGGTAAGCATATGGAGGATCTGACTCCGGAGTTCTTAAACCTAAAATGGTATGGTTAAATTTAAGAAAAAGACCTGTTTATTGGTAATGAGTCTGCTAACTTCGTTGAAGTGGAAAACATGTATTGTGATGTGCTTATACCATTATCAGGTGAGGGAATGTCGTTAGATGTTCTGTTCTTTTCAGGGGAGGGATACATTTAGCAAACTTGCCCTGGAATTTTTGCTTCGATTTGTGTATGTTTTATATATCTAATTTGTGTGCGCATCAACCAGAAATTCAAATTCTTGCCTTTACTATGGGCGCCTGGTGTTGGCTACTAGCTTGGTGGACTTGACCAGATTCATTAACAAGATTCGCACTCTGCTTGAATCACAGGGAATATAGGGAACATGTGAAGGATCTATCTTTTTTATCAAAAGATATGTGTCGGATAGTTATTGTGGACAACAACCCATTTAGCTTTTTGCTGCAACCATTGAATGGAATACCATGTGTCCCGTTCTCAGCCGGACAGCCATATGATGATCAGGTACTTTAAATCCTTCCACTATGGATAAAAAAAATTACCATCTCCATGTCTTTTTATGATGTCTTCCTGACATTAATTTTATGTAAAGCTTTTGGAGGTTCTCCTTCCTCTACTCAAGCACCTTTCTCTGCAAAGAGATGTACGGCCAGTCTTGTATGAGAGATTCCACATGCCTGAATGGTTTCAAATGCACGGTATTCCTCCTGCCCGTGGTAACGGCATTTGATTCAGAATTCAAGAAATCATCTCACAGGAGTGGAGACTCTGATTCATCTTTGTGCTGCACGAGCTGGTGATTCATAGTGCCCTCATCGTCCGTCTTGTACATTGATAATAGTGTCAAAGGAGTTGCTGTCATCTCAAGGAATATTAGGATTCGTGGAGGCAATCAATGCATCAGCAGAGGGGACTAAAGGGAGCAGGAGTTGATGGACTGATGGAGGGCGGCATTCGTTTCTGTGTAATTAAATTAAGTGTAGTTTCCAATCGATTATCATTGAAAGAGAAGAATGGCCTTTGATGCAGGAGTGATTAGTTTGGTCAGTCTTCTAGCAATCCGAATGCTGGAATTGTAGAAACTGTGCAGTTGAGGATTAGACCAGTCTGTTTAAGTTTCCTTGCTTTGTATTCTTGTCGCATGATGTCCCATTGTTTAGACCCCCACCCTTATGGACAAACTTTTAGTTAGGATTCTCTATGGGGCACTGTAACCGCCTTAACTTCCGTATAGAATGTCGCCCGCAAACCCCAGCAAAATCATGTATTTTTTCAAGTAATTAGTCAATGTAAAATATTTTCATCGTCAACGATAATTTATGTCTAAACATTTTCGTAGATAATGAAATTTTCTTTTGTTTATTCATTTTTGTAAATGATACAAGTGATCATTTTGGGTAAATATTTTGAAAATCATTTATTTTTTGCGAAATAAATGAAATCTAAGATTCAAAAAATAGGGAAAATCTCTGTTCAAACCGGGTTTGAGAGAGAGATCTTCCTAAAACCCAATTGCTTTGACAATCCTCTCAAGTAGCTCCCTCGATTCAGGGTAAAAGAAGCACCTGGGGATTGAGATTTTAGACACAATGAGAATCTAGAATTTACATTAATTGGGAGATAGCATCTTTTTCCCATAAGGAAAATTGGTTAGCTGCTGGAACAGCTATCGTATATCAATGGCCGTCACCCGCCTTCCATGGCTTACCCACTATCATCGACTAACCTCAGCATTGATACACCACAGACCGGCGCCCGCACGACCCCTCTTGATGAAGCGAAAAAGATGCTTGCCATATATGATCTGGTAATGACAAAGAGTCTTTTAAGAAAACGCATCTAAGAGAAGCCCACTGGCTAGGAATCTGTCATAGAGCACTACGACGACGAGTTACCAGCAACCTTGAACAAGAAAGACAACTATAACTAAACCAGCAGAGACAGGGAGAACACCCACCATCCTTCCATTTCTACTCTTCTAAGTGTGCGCTCGCATGAAGTGCACTATCTCTAGTTCTCTCGGGGCTAGGCAGTTAGGTTATATGGTTCATAGGCTTATCCGTGAATTACCTTTTCAAAGGTTATTGTTTTATAATGGAAATTGTCAAAAAAGCTTTAAACCTATTACATTTTTTCAATTCAGTTCTAAACTTTTTAATAACTATCTACCCGAAACTATCTCTTAGCCCGTAGGTCCCGACACAAAGTTAGAATTCTAGTTTTCTTAATCCTAAACCTTTTGCATTTATGCCAACTTAATTCTTTTTTTGTTCCAATTTAGTCCATCCGGCCAACTTTGACCTACCAACGTTGACGTGGACAATATTAATAATGTTTTAACATTTTTTCAATTCTTTTTATTTTTATTTTTCTTTTAATTTTTTTTTTCCTTTTCTTCTTCCTCCGTTTGCTATAGGCAATCGGCCACACAAGAGGGCCACCGAGATCGGCCTCGCTCGATCATGGTGAGGCCTAATCTTCATCGTCGGTCCCATGTTGGGGTTATTCCACATCGGTTGTGGAAAGAGTGATTAGTTTATAATTGTGAGAGAAAGTCTCATCCTTTGAACCGGGATAAGAGAGGCAAGACCACCCAACACACGGTATCGAGCTCGAGGTTATCACAAGTCTAGACCCAACAGTCAAATAGGAGAGATACAGTTGTTGCGGCTCCGATTCGGACCCGATATGTGAGGGGAAGATTGTTGGAGTAACGAGTCGGTGGGCTATTTCTAAATGTGAGGAAAAACCTCATTCTTACGATGTGTGAATAGGAGATTGTTGGACTAAAGAGTCTAGTGAGCGATTTCTAAATCGATGTGTGAGGGGGAGATTGTTGAGGTAAGGGACCTGATGGGTTATTTCTAAAGTGTGAGAAAAAATCTTATCCTTCCGATGTGTGAGGAGAAGATTGTTGGGGTAAAAAGGTCTAGTAGGCAATTTCTAAATGTTGTTGGGGTAAAGAGTCTAGAGGGCAATTTCTAAATCCATTTGTGAGAGGGAGATTGTTGGGATAAAAGGTCTAGTGGGCGATTTATAAATGTGAGAAAAAATATTATTCTTTGAACTAGTTTTTGGAATGAGAGAATGACCTATATCAAATTGTTCACGTCAGTATTGACTAGCATCCACATTAGCATCGATCGATCAAAATTAGCCAAATAGCGTCGATCGATCAAAGTCGACCGGATGGATTGAATTGATACAATGATAAAAGATTTAGGACTGAATTAGCAAAATTAAAAAATTTAGGATTGAATTGACAAAAATGCAATAAGTTTAGGACTTTTTTTGACAATTTTCACATTTTATAATAGTAAAATGATATTAAAACTAGGATGAAACCTACTCACATATTTAAAAAGTCAACCAAAAGTTTTAAGTTAATATGTTAACGAACACCATATGAAAATAAGGCCAGTTAAAACCCCCATTAACCAGAGGTGTGGAATATATTAACAATCTTAATCGATCTTCTGCTAACTTTTTTTTTGGGGTCGAATACCTTCTGCTAACTTGGAAGTTAAGAAAGTGAATTATCGACTGAGAGAAAAAAAAAAACGAAGGCTAAGAAAAACAAAGCATCGGATCGGACTCCATCATTTTATCGAGGAAAAAGAAAAACCTAAAATCTGTTCTCATTTGGAAAAGTTCACCGAAATCCTAAGCCTTATATGCAAAATACAACCGAGAACTAAACTTATTGATGCAATTAAATCTTACAATTTTATAATATAGTTCTTTTGAATGATGCTATAGACTACGTGGCGTTAAAAATTTGCCTACATACCCTCAGTAAATTGCACTTTTCACCGTAAGTTTAAGTCTTGCCACCAGAATTGAAAAGTATACGAGTCCACTGCACTTTTCTACAAAGATCTAAACTTTAATTACACCAACTGAAAAGTTCAAAGTGTAGAGTACATCAATAAGATTTATGACCTTTGAAGCCATTTTCCGTTGCTTGTTAAAAGATCTCCAAAGAAGAGACTGTGAAGCCAGCCACAGTGAGTTGAACTCCAAAGGTGCGTTGCAAACATGTTGTATATATCACTCGGTATTTGATGTGCAAGCTAGAAAATGAACCAGTACACAAAACTAGCATAGTTTTTTAGAAGTTGTAAAGTAATAAGTTGATGAATGCCATCAAATACCCCCGAAGGCATTCACATTGAAAACCAACTCAAACATCCTTCAGGAATCTAAGAATTGTCTCCTGTTCTGTGAGAACAATAAAATACGGAGTAGACATCGTAACAACGATAAGCCAATGCAACTGAATGTCGCAGGCTCCAAGCAGATTTCTTGATTCTCCCGGTCTCCCTTGTCGAGGGTAAAGAGATACATATCCAACCTTCTCCCAAGTCATAGTCATAGGCCAATGGAATAAACATGGGGAAAGCTTTCAAGATGAATATCTTCCTTGTCTTGATCACGCAAAACCTTCCCTTTTCTACTCAATGAAGCCCCATGCAGAATAAAATATACTCACAGATGAACGATGCCCCGTCCTGTGAAGCTGCTCATCCGCTATCAAGATGACCCTGCTATGTGCACTGACCAGGAAATTATCCTGCATCAATTACCTGCTGTATGCTGGCAATGTGTATTGCCAAGAGAAGATGAAGATATCTGGCTAACCAAATGTGCAACGCACAAATACAAACTGCCCTTTGGTCAAGCAGTGAGAGCTGTGCATTCTATTTCCATCAAAACTCGGCCCAAATGGGGAGAATTTCCTGTTATTGCACCAAATCTACAATGTACAGAATTCATAAGATACAGAACACATACTCGTTACAACTCACTGTTCAACCTGAGTTTTGATACAATGATGCAGGCTGTAACTGTAAGTGCCGAGAGTATGACACAACAAAATGTTGTCGGGAGCCTCCCTTGACTTGACTTATGGAGCATGAAATAGTATTGGCTTTTGAGTTTAGCCAATTGCAATCTCATAGCTGACAAAGATCACAGTTAGTTAGCAGACCTAACAAAGGAAAAACAGAAAATTATCCTACAATCAATTGAAATTGTGTAAGAAGAACTATCTCATCAGGCTAACACAAGCAAACAGAAACGTACACAGAAACAATCAAAGTTAGCTAGCATTTGATGAATCCTTCTCATTTACAACTTCTTTATCTGAAGTGCCAGTATCCCCTGTCTGAGCCTGACTTGTCTGCACATGACTTGGAGCTTGCGAATCCGGAGCAATTCCCAAAACAACTAGAAGAGACCTGAAGATGAACAACGGCCTAATTCAGGATCGAAAACATAATAATCTTGAGATATAAGGAGGCATTGGTCCCTCTTTTCTCTTCTTATCTCTTGAGAATAAGTGAAGGAAGGAAGAGGGAAGGGGCTCAGGAGAAACCTGGGAAGAGAGGAGCGTATGTCAGGCTGGGAGGCATGAGCTACCAAAGGTTCCTTGAGTGCTGGCATCCTATTCAGGGCATTCTCTAACTGTGCAGGAGGCAGCTATATAACAG
Organism: Rhodamnia rubescens; assembly: GCA_021437795.1. Taxonomy (NCBI): domain Eukaryota; kingdom Viridiplantae; phylum Streptophyta; class Magnoliopsida; order Myrtales; family Myrtaceae; genus Rhodamnia; species Rhodamnia rubescens. Next base: position 2,970,741 of record JAILYA010000024.1, read on the forward strand.
TCCGAGAGCAAACCAGATAAGAAATGAGTTCATAGTGAAGTCACCATCAACTGTCCGGAAGAGGGGAAAAGATTGAACAAAAGTTAGCAGACAGACCTGTAGTAGCACAGTAAATGATTGGGGCTTCGTCGAGGCAGCGCACTTCAAAAATCCCACCCACAGTTTAGGATATTTCCATATCTGCAAGAGCACATAAATCAGCTAAAAGAATAAATCTTCACTAGTTGCAAACAGCAGAAGTACCAACGCATAATTGCAAGTATCCCCCGACCACCTGCTTGTTCACAAGGCGGGAAAGAATCTCCATTACAAAATCCACCTGAGACATTTCATTTGTAAAACAGTCAGTCAAGACAACAGATAGCATATAAAAGTGTATAACATCGAGAAACAGAATGAGCAGTACTTCTGCTGTGCTGGCAAGTGACAAGAACACTGTAAAACAACAAACAGCCTTAACCATCTTCTGTGGGAGCTAAAAAAGTTTCCTATTGGAAAAGCGCGAGCATTCCTCACAGAAAATGCAATAAGATGGCATACTCCTATATACAGGTATTTGTCTCTCAAGATATGACCTGTATGTGTGCATCTACAGTCTTATGCAATTACAGTAAGATGGCATCTTCTTGTCCATGTCTAAACCTTGAAATCAGTTTGCAATCATCATCTAAAAGATGAATTTGCTATAGAATGGCATGGTTTACGCATTATCTCTTCACATTACCCCTCCTCTGACAGCTAGAGAAATGAGAAAGTCTAAAACCTATAGACCTGATTTGAGTGGCATAAGAACTGTCAAAGCCTGTCAGGTAACAAAAAGAAAAAGGAAATCCCCGAACAAGTTAAAGAGGAAGTGTGAGTATTTGAACTCCATACTTGCTGCTCAGGTTCCATATCGAAAAGTTGAGGGTATAACTATTTCCTATAAAAGTTTAAGCGATAGGAGAACAGTGCGACTTAACACACATGATGAACAGTGATATCACATGATGCAGGACAATGAACAGATCAGAGATGGTAAAGAAATCTGTTACCACACAATGTCCACCATATCCATAGCACAATACAGAAGAAAATTAGGATAGAACAGGTCTTGGTAAGTCTATAACAATACATACATGCAATTGAATAATTATGGAATATAAAAAGTTTTTGCTTATACATGAATTCCAACTTGAACCCATAACTTATACCGCTTACTGCAAAGAAGACCCCACTAAAATTATCAGCCCAGGAAAAGATACACACAGTAGGGGCTGAATATATTTTATGAGTCTCTATACGAACCTAATTTACTGAATATCCACAACAAGCCTATAGCAACGCATAGGGAAGAAATGAGAAATAGTGACTTCAACATAGATAACTTAGTGAAACTCACCGTCAGTCACAGACAAAAAAAAAATTTCCCTACTTGCCTCACGATATCATAAAAAGAAAAGAACAGCGCTCTATATGCAAAGAACCAGTCCAGCATGGCTCTGCCATGAAGAAGAGCAGCCCAAACTATAAAAGAAAGGTTGCCTCCTTGGCACACTCATTTGGGCAGGGATGGGACTAATTTTCCTAACCTAAGTGGAATATATGCAACGTGTTTGCACTATATCAGCAAGTAAAGGCAGTGGGATTCTTAATGCTCTTACCAACGCAGGAAAGGCACCTATTGCTTGTAAAACAGTTCGCATGAACAACAAAGGAAGAGGAATCTGTTCAACCTGTAGGCTCAAGAAATGTTATTTCCATTAGTTTACTGTTAATTAATTGGAATACAAAATTTTGCAATCGATCCACATGGCACATACCAGTTGATTCAAAACCTTTGCGACCACTGGTTGCGTGAAAATCTGCCGTTGCTCAAAGCAAGCATTGCATGCATCTATGATCTGCTCACAAGATAAAACTTTCTCTAGTAGGCAGAGTAAAAATTATCGGGAGTATGCCTGACAAAAGAAAGGAAAGAAAAGAAGAAAGTGATAACCTTCTTCAAGGGAATCCCATCCCTGTCAGGGTCAATCCCGTGGATAGCAATCAAAATTTCCGCAGGACTTATTAGAGGATCTGTATGAGATGATCCCTGCAAAAAAATATTCTAATGAACTCTACCAGAGGCAAATTTCAACCATGAAAATGGTGTATCGATTGATGATACGGTACAGGCTTTGTTTGACAATACTGATTGATGGAATGGAAATTCTTCTATTTCTTTGGATTAAATACCACCGAAATCATTCCTAGGCTTCTGTCATTTTCTTGAATCTATTTGTCCCTTGAAATTTCAATTGGTCAATCCATTGTTACCAGGTCCAGCTTGACAACCATTGAACCAGCTGGCTCAAAAGGGAGATCCAGTGGATCATAGAACAAAGAGAAATAAAGTTATTGACCTTGACAGTACTCTAAGAATTGAGAAATTTTAGTTCAAAGAGGGTTTTTTTTTTCCTGTTTCAGTCAGAAAGCCAAAAGCTTTTTTTTTTTTAATCCTGTATAGCTGACACAAGAATGAGGGACACTACCTAGACAGATATTGCTTCCACAAAAACAGAACAAGTAAATAGATGCAGAGAGAGACATCACAAGAATGATACCGTTAATATACAAAGAAGTGCAGCTTGCAATTTATCAATTGGAAGATTGACAAGCCGTGGAAATATTAGCAAGACCTGAAAAATTTACAGAAGAGAGCAGACTCGGTAAATTGGCCTCAAGACATGATATGAATCGTGGAGAACAAGAAAATGATTCCGCAAGTAAATCATCCAAGAGGGAGGACATATCATATGGTGAGCAGCTTGAGTTCACAATTACTTGCACAACATCCTAAAAAGACATCTCAAGTGCTATAGTTTTATAAGCCCACCAGAATGATTTTCTTATAATACTGGAACTCAGGGTCTCTCTCTCTCTCTCTTTTTTTTTTTTGTGTGTGGTGGGGGGGTGGGTTTGGGGGGTCGGATACTGGAACAGAGTTCATAGTCACAAGAATGGGCCTCTACAGGGAATAAATAGAAGAAACTAAAGCTGCAGGTTGTTGGGCTTCACTTTAGACAAAGCAGCAGCAGCAGCAATCAAGCTTTAATCCATTAAGTGCGTTCGAATATATGCATCCTCGAGACATCAGACAAATGTCAGGAAAATCATCAAGCAAGGCAGAGGCCTTAATCAGGTCAACAAGCAGACAAGTAAGTGGGTGGCCTTCACTCTCCGCAGACTATTCATGGCAGTTTATGCATGCTTGGGCACCACAGGAGGCCAATAAAAAGATAAGAATTAAAACTATATCAAAGGAGACTAATGTAGAATAAGGATCATGATGAACGAAAACAACAAGATGTTGCACTATTGAATTCAAACTCATGGAATGATCAAGGCTTCATTCCATACCTTCTATATTATGAAGCATCACAAATTATCTGAACCATTTTTACCAGAACTTTCCTGCTTCTTCTCCAACCCTACAATTTACATGAATTTCTAGTCATTGAATAGCCAATTCAACTCCTTCCTTGTCGATGGTCGTATTGGAGAATTTGAAATGTTAAATATGCTCACATGTTGTTAAATTAATGCCTCAAACTTATCAAGATCAGTATGGGGTAGTGGACATCTGTATCTAGAAATTGAGTTATGAAGGTGAAGGTTGGTGATTGTCAGTTTTGGCAGCAAAGTGAGCTTCAGAACACTAGCAATTGAGAAGTGTTGTGCTCCAGTTTTCTTTGAGATGACAAATTTCTACTCTTATGGAACACAAAAAGAGAAGAACTTTGAATGTTTGATACAATTCAACAGATAAATTCAAGTCGTTTAAAAGGGGCAGGTAGCTCTTCAATGATTATTTGTGATGATAAGAAAACATTTAACTTCTGCAATTTACGCAGTTGCAAAAGCATAAGCAAGTGGATTCTCATTGATTTGGATAATCTAAAGGCTGATAATTGCTTTGTGACTGCCAGAGAGATAAAAGGGGTTGCCCCACAGAATTACGCCACTTGATTGGCATCTGCCCACAAGTGACGCTCCCCATGTTGTCTCAAACTTCAGCAAATAATTTGATAGGCTAAAATAATGCACTCCCTAACGTCTAACACACTAGGTGCCAAGTTAGGCGCTCCCTTGAGTAAATGGAGGCGCTAAATAAAAATCGTAAGACTTTTTAATTGACAAATATGTAGTAAGTTCTTTAAATGACTTGGAATATTCTTAGAAATGTTCACTCGGCTTTCTATTTGTATTGTAATGCTTTGGGACTAAATGAACAAAAAGATATCATTATGATAGCACAAATATGTTATTTGTGGTTTAAAATAAAGGCCACACACTCATGATCTGAACATGCTTGCACTGCAACAATGACTTTCAATTGGTTATTAACAAGAGAGAGAGAGAGAGAGAGAGAGAGAGAGAGAGAGAGATGATGATTGGGATGAAAAAACAGTAGAAGTCAAACTGGCTCAATGGTTCTGAAAAGAAACACCCTGGATCAATGGCTGGTACATGCCCTTTTGGCTTAAAGAGGCCGTTTTAAGATAAAACAGTTGCCAAATAAAGCCCAGCCCATATGAAAATAGCACGTATGCCTCTAAGGTTGCAATTTTGAGTCTTTACCAGCACAAGACATGACTTTTCTCTATCAAAAGTTGTCTGAAGGATTCCTTAAAGAAATTGTTTGCCATATCAACATAATATCAGGTATAGCTCGGGTGTATGATCCTAGGTTCGGATGTCCTGCCCATAAGCTTCCCTCCATAACTTCCCTGATCTTGACTGGCACTTGGTCCAAGAGAAAGGAAGGTCCATACAGTACCGGGTTGAGGCGGCCTGTGCAGTCTGGTTCTGAACAACCGGTTTTGAAAACATTCATTTAAATAAAGTGGTTTAACCGTTTTTGTCATTTATGCACTGTCTTTCGCCACCATAACTCTGATGGGAAAGAACAAACTGCTGTAGCTGGCTGACAACACATGATGCTGTCTGCCACTTCTTGAAAGCATATCTTAACCTAGGCAGAACATCACTCAGGCAATGCTTCAGCAAACTAATTCCTCACATAAGGCGCTTGCCTATGACCAGGTGAGGCAAGAGAAAAGCGACTCACCTCACCAGGCACCTAGGACAGCACCTGCTTCATCTTCGACAAAACTGTTATACAAGTCGGTACTTAAAGTATTCTACATTAAACTAAGTGCTTAAATCTGTATTTTATTAAATGTACCTTATTCTACTCACTGGCCAACAAGAAAATAACTAAAATAAATCTAGTGATAATAAGAATGTGAGCTGATGCAGAAACAGTTAAAATGGCAACTAAGTGCTTAAATCTGTATTTTATTAAATGTACCTTATTCTACTCACTGGCCAACAAGAAAATAGCTAAAATAAATCTAGCGACAACAAGAATATGAGCTGATGCAGAAACAGTTAAATGGCAACCGAGAAAGAGATACTCATCAAAGAAGAAAAATTATAGCCTTACATATTTAACTGAGAGTTATTTACAGTCTTACTCATTCTGCAACAACTTCAGGAAAAATAAGAAATTAATAAAGCAATTAATGTTCATCGAATGAAAATGCCATCAACTAGCATCATGCAAAAAGAAAATTGCTTGTATCATGAACTTGTCCAGTCACGAGTAATCCTTAAAAACTAACCGGACTGCACCAAACAGGACCGGTCATTCAGCCGGTTGAACCAGACATTGGCCTAAGGTCCGCTAAGGATATGGCTCTCAAATCGTCTACAGTCAATACTAGGATCAAACCAGCATTTATCCCGTTGAACCATTAAAATTGGGGGGTGGTTCGCCCATGCGATGAACCTGATTGAACTGGTTCAGTTAGAGACAAATTTTAAAAATTGCACTCTGATATGCAGGAACTGATAAAACACGCATCATGACTTTGAAAAACCCATTCTGAAGACATCCAACCACTTAGATAGAATAAGGGATAATGACACAAATGGTCCCCGAACTTTGATCCAATGTGCAATGTGGTCCCCGAACTTTTAATTTGGCCAATTTGGTCCCTGAATTTTAGCTCAATGTGCAATGTGGTCCCAAAACTTTTAATTTCACCAATATGGTCCATGAATTTTCGGAACATATTCAACTTAGTCCCTGAATTATAGGAAGTTATTCAATATAGTCCTTCCATCAATTCAAGTTCGAGGACAACTTTGAACAATTTCTTATAGTTCGGGGACTAAGTTGAACAAATTAAAAGTTCGAACAAATTAAAAGTTCGGGGATTACATTGAACAAATTAAAAGTTTAGGGAACACATTGTACATTGGACTAAAGTTCATGGATCATATTGACTAAATTAAAAGTTTATGGATCACATTGCACATAGAGCCAAATTTGAGGGACTATTTGCCTTTATTTTCCTTAAAATAATTATATTGTGCAATTAATTAATACTACAATGGGTAGTCTGCTATTTTCCTTTATCTAAGACAATCATCCATGGTGATGATGGATTTTAACAGAACTTAAGCCTCAAACTGTGGGCAGTATGCCTCTCCTTTGCTCGGGATCTTTGAGATTTTGATTTATAGTATACACAAAAGGGACCACTAAACCATGTACTTAAGTTATTTACCAGCTTTCACATAAATTCTTAAATAAAACCTCTAAGCAGTCAAATAGGTGGTTGAAGTGGTCGAACTGCAAATCAGTGGCTTGACCAGTTCGCTCACCAGTCAGATTTCAAAACTTTAATTACGAGAAAATCAATTGATAGATGCATAAATACCAAGACAAACTGCAAGACCATTGAGATTAAAATTAAAATAAAGAATCCAAGAAAGTACCTCGTCTTTTGGTAAGAATGGCAAAACAGGCATTAGAATCTCTATATCCTGTAATCAAACCAGCCATACATCAGCCACTGCCTATGCTTCACCACATATGAGAAAATGAATGGTTTACCTTTAATTTGGAATCGTATAACTTCCTCACGGTAAGTACTAATTCAGGAGAAGGAACTATCCCATCTGTCAGGGAGTGTAAAACCTGATGAAATTGGAAAAGTTATGCAAACTTGAGGTATGTCTAGTGCAGTGTCGACATTCTTAGATGGATGAGGGTCAGGACCTGAGACAGGAGGTTTTCACTTCCTCCAGGAGCATCTGATATTATTTCAAGAAGTTCAGATGACGGCCCCATTGTTCGGACTAAAATAGGGGTATGACGGTGAATTGCCTGCAGCACATAACCGATAAGATGGAAAGCTCATAACAGGAGTAACAACAGGGCCTCCCCTCAAAATGACATTAAAGAAACCTGCTGTGCTGCCGTAGATGCACCTCCATAGATAAGAAATACTTGACGAAAAAGAGAGTGTCTCTGTCAATCAAATTGCAGAAGTTCAATTTTAATTAACACTTCAAAAGAATATTAGAAAAATACAAATACTGTGACAAGCTGAAGCTATACCTTTGTGCAAAGGGCAAAATACAAGGACATGCAGCGCTGGGCCTCAGAGATGGCTATGCTTTCTGCAGCATGCAATTGGCTGGTATCAGATGATCTATCCTCATTGCTTGCGTCCCCTGTAGCACGTTCTTCCAATGGTCTTTCTACATCAGAATCCTGTAATGATCCGAATATATTTGACATTTCGACCAAATCCAATTTTGAGATGCACCAGCTAACACATGCTTGAAATATTGAACGAACAAATACGAGTACAATACTTTTTTGTCTATGTTAGCCAAAATATGGGGTCAATAAATACTTCATAGTTTAATCCTCAACGCAACCGTCACTTTCCATGAGCATAAACAAAATCTGAAGATAATGCCCTCCATGTAGTTGTGGACCAGTAGGATACAACCTCATATGTTTATGTATGCATGCATCTACCAAATATCGCCAATCAAATTGATACAAACCAATCAATCTGTTTTATCTTTGGCTAAAAAATTATAAGTCACATAACTAATGACCATCTTGACCAGCCCAAGTAACCCAACTTGCAGAAGAAGATTCTATTCGTAGCTAAACATCTGATTTGTCAGGCTGCGCCCCATCCCTTCAACTAAAAGCTCCATATTCCTTGAAGCATCTATGAACAATCTTATATGAGTTTCCATCCTTATCATCCCTTCAACTAAAAGCTCCATATTCTCGTTGAAGCATCTATGAACAATCTTATATGAGTTTCCATCCTTATCAGAAGAAACAGGAACTATTTCTTGGTCAAAAATCATCTACAATATCCGTGTGTTTACCCATTAGTCCTTTCTGCACATGCTTATATTTTGCATGTTGTAACAACCCAGCCCGATCCACATGGGCTAAAACCCCAAGAAAAAAAAAAAAGCTCCGTTAGGGCAATAGGACAAGGCTCACAAGAGCCATGATCAAAGACAACAAATTATCAGATTCACTTGGTGGCAGACAATGATATGTGACTTGTCTTCAACAAGATTTACAATAGATATAAGCTATGCTTGACAGAACTTTGCGGCTAAAGGGAACTTGACAGATAGAGGAGCTCAACAGGTTATTGCGGCACAGAAACTTTAAGGACAACCTCAAGTGATAGAGAACAGCATCCAACACTAAGGGGCACAAAGGAGCAACACTATGTGGTGCGAAGGCTCTAACGAGGAATGACTTGTGGATGGGATGACAAAGCCCACTTTACATTGACAAGGCAAAGAGAGGATCGCATGGAAAAGTGGCCCACACCTTGATGGCAACAAACCAGAACAACATGCTTGGTGTCGATTAGGACAGGCAATGAAAGAGATGATCAAGATTGGGCCGACTGGGTCCCTAAGTCCCAAAATGGAGGGACTAGATTGGTGTTGATGTTTGACATAGAAGGTTTTTCTGTGGCGGCTGAAATGAAAATCCTAAGGTTTCGTTTGCTCGCTCTAACTTGGCTCCAATACCATGATAAGTTATTAGCTATGCAAGAGAGATGGAGAGAGAAACTACATAGGTACTACATTATTCCTCAATTGAATCAATGCAAAGGCATGCTCTATATCAATAGCATAAAAAGACAAGCTAATTAATGAGGCAATCCCTATGACCCATAAAGTTCCTTCCAGCATACATAGGCATCATAACCTTTCTTGAATGACTAAAAGTTCAGTGAAAATGGCTCATTTCGAAAAGAACAATGGTTGGTACTTTATTTGTTTTTGAAGACTTCAAAGCTTAACTTCTTTGCTATCAATCCCATATCAATTCTTTGTTTAGAACTGAATACTATATTAACGCTTTGTTCTTGCCTAGAAAATGAGAATATATGTCAATAAATGTATCTTAATAATATTCTCGGGAATGATACAAGAGCAAGTCAAGAACAGTGGCCTAATGCTAATTTTTCCCAATCACGGCTGAAAGTTATGATACCTTCCCTTCAAGTGCCACTTTGTCCAGAAGCCCAGAGCTAGTCACCGAAAGCAACATTTCCTTTGCAAAGTCTTCTATTTTTTGGGCAACGAATGATAAAGGATACAGTTTGTTTGCTACCTGCCAAAAAAGACAATGTCTGTAAGGATCTACTAATTAATGAAGAAGCAGAACAATTTTGCTACAGCTAGTTGCCCAAATGTTACCAGACGGATTGCCTTCATGCGGACTTCCTCCAAATGATGAACTGTACTCTGATAATTAAAAAGAAGGAATAAAGTCAAAAAACGAAAAATAAAATAAAAGGAAGGTGCACTCTTATTGAGACCAACAACATTCAGTTTTTTTCTTATTCGGTGCCCTGCCCCTATACTCAAAGAGGAGCTCCAATTCAAACAGAAGGGGACAGCACAATGAGAAAATGAAAAGATATCATAGCCAAAAAAGCAATAAAAACACATAATCAATATAGTTTTAAAAAAAGAACTAACAAATTTGAAGAAACAATTTACGGTGAGAGTTTCATCACAACCTAAAATTGAATCGTGAGCTGAAGCAACAAAGAAAGCACAACAGTTGTGTCCATAAATAAAACCTGCAAAGAGATTTTCAAGCAAGAATCTCGAATTGGAGGGCGGAGCAAGATAAGACTCCAAACAGCACTCAGACCCTGAGTGACCCGATCTCCAGCTTGTAGCTCCTTCTCGGCCTTTTCCACATTACCAGGAGAGCATAAGCTACCTAATAATTTCAAAACTGACTGCGGAAGATGAGGAACTTCACCAAGCAATCTGTTTAGAGATTTGTCAGAAGGTGGAAAAGCATCTTTCAATGTTTCTGCCTGCATATGAGAAAAATAAATTCATAAAGTTTGCATTGGAGGTAGGAGTCCAATACAGTCGAATGAACACCTACCACATTTAAAAGCAGTGATTCGTAAGAAGAGGAAGCAGTTGTAGAAGAGAAAAAGTCACGTTCCACTTCTGCCTCCCCAAATAATCTGTAGAGGAGACGCAGTGTCAACTCATGTCCCTGAACAAATTGAAAATCACAGTCAGCATCACAAAACTAAAACTTTCAGAATAAGCACATCTAGTTGTATACGAGAAAGGCATGCATATGCAATAATCCTCTTAGGACCACAGGGGAAACCAACAATCCCTGTTTATATTACAAACACCGGTCCCAAAGTTGATAAGATTGAAGAAGCCCAGGATAAGGAAAGAGGTCATCAAGGGTATATCCTTACAACCAACATCTGCCAGATAGTTCTTTCCCACAAAATAAGAAAAGGGAAGAGATTGGTAACGAGACTAGAAGGATGATGCAAATATAACTCTTAAACAAATACCTTCCAAGCCGAACAAAAATAAACATAAAAAATATTTCATGGCTAGAAGAAGGCATAATGATGATTTCTTTTGCTATCACTGAGGGACCCGAGGAAGCTTAATTTGAAAGACATGTCAGTTTCGACAACCCTCAATAACAAAACAAAGTGCCTAGCCAACTAATGCCTTCTTTCTTCAAAGAAAACCTAGCTCATTTTCTGCTACATCTATACAGTAACTTGACCCCGCAACTTCTATCCACTTCAATTTACTGATAGTTCTCTATAGGCATCATATATAGATATGATATCCAATTAGATATTTCGATAACATAGGCCTAAACAGTAGTAGATAATACCCACTCCCAAACACACACTAAGTGACAAAGCAGGGCATAAATCGCTACATCAGAGGCTTTGCGGCCCACTATCCCACCAAAGCCTTTAACATTGACCCCAAGGTCAATGAGCTCAGACGATGCTATTGCCTATGTTACTCAAAAGTCCACGACTGAATAGAGCCCTGCAAAGCCTGAGTCCTGAAACTCTCAAGTTGCCCCCAAATTCTCATCTTTCCTTTCTCTGCACATTGACAAAGGGGCAGCAGCTGCCAAGAACCAACCCCACTGCTGTATAGAAAGATGTTTTGCAAAGTTTGGAGAAACTTGATCTCAATTAGAGTCTATTCTTAGGAAAGACGACTTCAATAGCTTGTAGAGGCAGATTCAGCGGCTGCCAACAAGCAATCGTTACAGTTCAATATGTCAGGCTGTGTCTACCACCAGCTTAATTGTCACTCCTGTCAATACAGCAATACAACAATAACTTACATTTCATTAAATTTGTTATAGTTACTCTTCAACCACTTTAACACATCAAAATCTATCCAATTGGTGTAGAAGTTCAAGAACTCATATGGGTATCATTATCAGTTGGCCCCACTCTACACGTCTTCAAGGGTCCACTTGTTTCACTGGTGTCCTTTGCCAATTTGGATTAGTTTTTGAACTAAATGGACAAACTCCTAGTGATTGTTGTGCTGATGACATCTGCAATAACTGTCAAGGATAGAGTGGCAATTATGTTGTGGAGGTTGAGGTGATGGTTAACTAATGGTTGTTATAGCGGCGGCAACAGCAGATAGAGCTGATCATTTGGAGAGGAAGGCATGTACTGGGGGATAAAAAATGATGCAGAAAAGCAGTTGGCACCAATGATGAAACGTATTCATATTGGACATTCTCCATTACATTAGCAAGAGGAAGAAAGTGCAGTTTCCCTATGGCTATTATTGCTGATGATAAGCAAGCAACACAGGTACCAAATGGCTAGGTCACTGGATGGTGAGGGATGCAACCCCTTTAACTTCAATCTCGGTAAACCTCTTCAGATGAATGGATGTTGTCCATGCCAACATGCAGCTCCCTTAACCACCTTCCTAGCCATCATTTTTCAGGTCTCACGATGCTTATGTCTCTCACATGCAAACGGACGGCCAAAAGCACGTGGAATTGCTGAACAGAAGGACATAAACGAGAAGTAAACCTACGGAAGAAACTTGGCACTGATACTCTGGTAGAATGCCCGTCCAAATGCTTAAATCATAGGTAGACGGATAATAAATAAACAAGGCCTATTGAAAACCCGCGGCTTGGGATATCTTAACAATTTCAAACCTACACAGAAGAGATTCTATGGACCTGAACACGCCCAATAGGTGTGCGCCTTCAACAAGACAAGCAAGCCATGGCTGCTAAGCATAGAATATCACAAGAGAGACCAAAATAACAACTTCTGCTACAAATTCTTGTAAAGTAAACTTGGGGCTAACCGGAGCATATGTTTTCCAAAATTTAAGTTCGTTAGTGTTAGAATTGACAAAATCCTTCGAAATTGGAGTACATGGTTGGCACTTTCCCAGTCACCCCAAGAAATGATTACTGAAGTAGATTTTTCTTTCGACAACATAAGCATGCAATTTTCCAATTCTAAAGGACAACAACAACATGGATTAAAAAGGACCACACCAGGGAATAAGGAAAGAAGATTCAATGTGGAGACATGAGAACACAGGGATCTTACCCAACAAGTTATGTATTGCCTATGCAACAAGTGAATGAGGGGATATCACTTACCTCATGATTCACATAATCTGATGATATATGCTGATGTAGCAGTATCCATGGGTCTAACTCCAAGGGAAACTGCAATTTAAAGAAGAATTAAACTTATTCAGTACTTAAGAAGTTTAGTGGAGCATTTCCAAGTGTCATATACAGCTCGGTAGGGCTGCAAATCATAGATGTATCTTACTTATCATTATCAAGTACGTCACAAAGTTTTCGTCTCATTCCCAGTAATAAGAGAATCATTTTTTACGTGATGTTTGTGCAGGGGATTCACTCCAATGGAATCATTAAAAGGATTGTACCTTCTGTTAGAAAGAGAAGAAGAAATTGTACCTCAACTCCAAGATAAGAAAGCAAAGAAGAGCGAGCTTCTGAACCTCCAGCCACTGCAACTTCCTTATATGTCTCAATAATGCGGGTGAATGCTGATTTCTGCAACTGATCTTTCTGTTCATCAGTCAAATCAATAACAGGGGCTGACATCTTGGGTAACGTAACAGGAGAAGTTAATCCAACAGAAGTTACAGATGAGGAGACTGGAATGTTGTCATCAACAACCAGTGGTCTGGGGCTAAGTTCCTCATATCTATCGTTTGAAATTGATGGAATTGACTCTACTAATGATTTCCCCGACTGACTCGTATCTTGCTCTTGACCATTATCTTCAATACCCATGGATGCCAACGAGGAATCAGGCCGGTTTTCTGAGTGCCCAGCACTATGGCTGGATGAAGCAAGACCAGGTATTTCACTCTCTAAGTTTCTATCTTCATGGATATCAATCGATAGCATCGCGGAGCCCGTTTCTGTTCCAGCTGAAGCATCATTGGAAGTTGGTAAAGCAGTTGGCGAAATAGAACTCTCAACATCATTAGTTTTATCCGTTTGAAGAGCAACATCATTTGTTGCTGCCACCACATGAAGATCATCTGGCTTCTCAGGCTTCTGCAGCAAAAGCAAATGCAAACTTCTCGCAGCTATAAACAAATGAAAATCTTTAAAAGCTCATGGAGAATGAAAAGACGAAAGGTCATCAACATCAGAAACTATGGGGAAAAAGGCAATGAGAAGTTACCGCAGTACCTGTTCAGCAGTCAGCATAGAAGATATCTGTGGAAAAGCACTGGAAAGTGAAAAAACATCCTGCAGCCCCTCTTCATCTTCATCGGCTTTAGGGCGATCAGAAGGGAGATGACACATATTTGCCATGACCACCTCAGCCAGCAAGTCTGCAGATATAGTGGAAATAATGACCTCTAAAGACTGAACAGCTTTTTCACCCTGAGCAACCAAGGCACCAAACATGGCAACCAGTTGATGCACAGTTCCAGAATCACTCTCTGCTTTGGAAGAGAGTGCTCCACTCGAAGCATTTTCTTCCTGATAGACTCTGCCTTTTCTGTTCAATTCATTACTTGATTCTTCAGACATGCTAGGACTTGGTTTGATTCGTTTTCCAGAGACGTCCACCTCAAAAGTGCGATCCTCCGTCGCCACTCTTTTCCGCCCTCTACTACTTTGGGTAGAATCATGGGGTGATATAGATGGTTTCTCTTCCTGCCAAAATTCTTTTCATCAATATCCAGAAGTTTCAAACCAATTAAATGCTTTCTATTTTCTTGGCCCGGTTAGGTCTAGCATCCAAGCATAACTAAACATTGTTAAGCGAAAACAATCCCCACAACAAACCAGTACGTTAGAAACTGAAGGCTCCTCTTTTCCTTCTAAACTTCCATTTATCTTGTAGTCTTGGTCAAGGGTTTGCTCAACTACTGGTCCATCTTTCATCTCCCTCACGGCATCAAGTAACTGATCATGCCACTGCAGAGACCAGAAACTCACAATTATCTGGACTAACACCAGTTCGTAGAACGGTACTGACAACCAAAATTAAAAATAAATAATAAGTTCAGCAGCAACAACTTAGGGATATTCATTGAGTGAAGTGCTCTCAAGATAGGCTCAAGTCAAGTCTGAGAATATTGAGTTATATGCTGTGTCAAATGATGGATCCAAAGTTTGAGCTCCATAGACTCCAAATAAAGCATTAGGTGCCGAGTTTTCAAGTTGATGCAAGCACAATGCCCGTGTTATGCCCAGGGGTCAACTTGAAAAAAATGTCCATGTTAATCACATCACACTAATTAAATTTCTTCTCAAAGTGTAATCAACATTTCCCAATTGTAGTTGAAAAAATACTTTAGAACCATTTTAATGCATTCAAACTCAAGTGAATAGTACAAGAAAGTTTTGTTCTAAGAATTTGATCATCCAATAGGTTAAACAATAGAACAATAAATCAACTCAAGTTGCAGAAAAGGAGCTAGCTATAGATGCCTTCAATTCATCATCCTTGATACTGAACCTCCTAGAGAGCACCAAAAATTTAAGGAAAGGAAAAACGCATATAGCCTCAATTATGCTGCATTGTATCTGTTTTACTCGCCATCCTTTCTATATCAATGTTTGATCTTGCTCTGTTACGAGAGTAAAAATGTTCACTTTCCTGTACTCTTACAGTCTTCCTTGCGCATTTGTCTATGGTGAATCTTACTTAAGAATTGGAAATCTAGAAATCTTCGTAAAAAGAGTTCTTGATAAAATGTTCAAAATCAGCAAAGCAATGAGTAATAATTTTTTTATTTCATTTAGCATTAAGTTGTTCTTAAAGCTTTCGAAAAATGGAATAACATGAGTGTTTCAAACACTCAACAACATATTCTTTGGCCATGTGTGCCATGTAGAAAGGATCATGTCTACACTCCTCATTAAAGTGTAAAAAGCAGTAAAATTGAATAAAGAAAATAGCGTCCTTGCATTTTCCTTGATACCTTCGTCCTTGTTGAAACATTATTCTTCAGATTATCTACAGTGAATCATTTTTTTATTGATTTTCGCTCACTAAATATCTCTTGTAAATTCTATGACAAAAGAAACTATGTCATTTCATCCTTTGCTTAATTTTCCATTTGAATGTTCACTTTAAGAAAAGCAAAAAATATAAATCTGAAAATCTTAAAGAGTAGGTAGTGTTGATTTCAGGAAATAGAATTACCTTAAAAATGAAGAAGAAAAACAATAGGAGAAAAGCTGAAAGGTGGATAAAGAGGAAAAAAATATGAGGTGCAGGTGCACCCAATGTAGTGAGCCACATGTCACTGTTTCATAAACTCTTTGGGTGCATTACAATACTCAAGATTCGTTTCGTGATTTCTCATGTAAAACTACGTATTCTTGTGTGTGCAAGTTTTTGGTCTTGTGTGTACTTAAAGAATCTACTTAGATTCTCCTTACATCTGGAGAATATTTAATGCGGGTTTTCAAGGGATATTGATTCCCTTATATGAAGAGCAAGCGTGTGCTAGAGCTATCTGAGAGAGCTGATTAGGCAGTGGGACATTTAAGAATGTTGTTGTGCTTGTACTTCTGTGATGATAGAGGCTGAGCAACACAGTGGTTGATATGCGCCACAATAAGAACACGGCCAACAACATAGGAAAGTGATCTCTGAGAATTGTGGTGATTCATTTGGGAACTAGTGGAACATGACGGATGGGGATAGACTGTGATATGGGTTCACTAAAGGTGGAGTTTGCTTGTGATTTGCTTGAATCATGGATAGGAAAAAATGTAGGAAACTTCAGAAGACAGTACAAAACAGGATTTCTAATGTGGATTCAGAGGTGATTATGATGGATGTTAGATTAATTAAACATTAAATCATGCCTTCATCTAACAGCTTAAACTTTTAGAACAGTTAGTAGTGATCCCACAATATTTCACATGATACCAAAGCGAGGAGGTCCCGAGTTCGAATCTTCCAGGCCCCATTTGCCTCCCCAATTAAATCTAGGCAAAAGACCAAACTAAGTGTGAGGAGAAGTGTTATGGTAATTAAATATTAAACCACGCCTTTATCTAACAGCTTAAGCTTTGTCTCTTTCATGAGTAAAAAAATATGGTGAGAGGGACCAAAGGAATTTATTTCCTCCTTCTCTGGTATATTGTTCTAGCTAAAAGTGTCGTCTTCATGAGAAAGTATTCTAAATCTGACATCTGAATTTTCTATGAGCAAAAGAGCAGTAAATGGTGTAGAGATTCAGCGTCCCTTGTGAACAGGGCATGATTATTAGGTTTTAATAGGCTAACTTTTATGAGACTTACCACTAACTCCACAGCATCGCACTTTGGCATATCCATGCTTTAATGTTTTAGTGAAGGGCTGCTTTTCAGATTTATGATGATAACTAGATCTTTACAAGGGGTTTGATTGAGCTGAGTTGAGTTGATTGAACATGGTATGTGATAGAATACTACATAATTACAGCTTCAATATTTTCTCAATCCCGGTGCCAAAAAATAATTTAATAATCAAGATTTTTTCACACAGCAGTGTTCTCGTTGCCTCCACTTTCTATACTCCCAAAGAGTAAAGTATTATTATTACCTGCCTCCTCCCTACCCCCTCCTTCCCTCTTTCTTTTCCCTTAACATTTGTCCATCCTATTTTTCACTCAATCAGACCCTCGTGTTGAGCTTTTCGACTTTCTCAGACGTGCAGTAAAATTCAAAGTAACGGATAGAATTCTTGCAACTAATTATCCAGCAAGGAATTTGAGAAACTACATTTTGAGATGATGAGAAGCTGAGAGAAGTAGAAAATGAGGAAATAAACAAATAAAAACTCGGGGACCAAATATTAAGAAAGTCACAAGCAGTTATATATATGCATGGGAAATTCAAAATTGGAAAGTATGAGTTCACAAACTTGAGGACACAAAGAAATGCACTGTAGTAAAGACATACCAGTGCAACACCCGGATAGGTGCTCTCTAAGCAGGAACGAAAAGCATTTTTTAGTGCAAGTCGTACTCCAGATACATGCGCACCCTTTGCAACAGAACTTGTTGGATCCAGACCAAGAAGAACTGGCAAAATGCGTCCATAGTATGCAGGCCTTTCCTTGGCTATTGCAGAAACACTGATAAATAGATCAAAAGCACGGACAAAGTGGTTGGAAGACAGAAATTTAGAAAATTGAATGCGTATTCAGAAATGACAGGGATCATCAGTCATAAAATGATATAGATTAACTACACGGCAACACCAATTTAAACTATTAAATACAGTTAGGCTGCATTTGGTTGGTGAGATAAAATGCATGAATATGATATAAGTAATCCTACCGGGAATTTGAAGCAATCCTCAAATGAGATTAAGTCCAGATAAACCCGGATATGAACTAGATTAAATTACCCCAAGAAAAAACTCCAAAAATAATTGGAATTAAAAAAAAAAAAAAAGATAAGAAGAGGGTGGACTTGAAGGGGAGCTCAATGGACCACAAAGCATGGAAGAGAGAGTTCACCATCAATAGGTAAAATATGAACAGTGACAACCACACGGTGGTCCCACTCCTAAGGCAGCGACCACCATGACTGATTTGTCCCCTTTCTCTTTCTCGCTCACTCTCTTTCTCTTAATGGTTATGTCTTTTGTCACAAGTGGTCTTGGTCGACCGCGTCGACAAAACACCACCCCGGTGGTTGTTATCAATAAAGGCAACCACCATCACCTGGGCGGTTGCCTACCTACGGCTGTGCGAAAAACACCCAGTGGCCCGAAAGCCCCAAGCAACCCAATTTTTTGGGTTAGGTCACGGTCAGTTTCGGCTTATGAGCCTACTTTCGATTTTTGAGCATCTAGCTACAAAGCCCCACAAAAACAAAGTCGGCCTGATACAGTATATATTTGTGACTTTGGTCTAAACCCCCCCCCAATTTGTTGTCCACTCTTGTTCTCCGCCCTTCTCTTCTTTAATCTCAAATAATTTTCATAAAACATCATCAACAATTCAATGCCGAACGACACTAACTCGCCGATGAAACCAGTTAGACCAACGAAAACCATCTATCACTTTCAACCAAAGACGAAACCAGCAGGCCACAATGACAATTATCCGCATCACCCGGATAACTAGCTAGCTCAAGAGAAACCAACTCCAAATCATGGGACAACAATGTTCACCAGAACCATGTCTCAACCACCACCAATTTCTTCATTGACCATAAAGCAACTAGAGACCGAAAAGCCAAACCTCCAAGAAATAGAGTTTCATGTGTTACTTTGTGACTCCGCACAACATCAACATCAACATCACCTTTAACCCAAACTAGTTGGGGTCGGTCGATGAACCCAAAAAGCAAGACCGAAAGAGCTATAAAATAAAACAAAATACAATAACATAGCTATAGCAATATAAAGAAAACAAAGGGCTAGGACTAAACGGCAGTCGGGAACATAGGAATTTTTGCCCCTCCACAATGTTAATCGCTTTCCTCCACTGCCCTAAGACAAATAGTACGCCAATCTATGTCCCACTCCAACAAATCTTGTCTTACTACTTTTCCCCAAGTAAGTTTCACGACCTCTCCCTTTCTCATGTCATGCTCCGTATAACACACTTTCTTCTAGAGCATTTAGGGGTCTTCAAGAATATGTCCAAACCATCTCAAACGATGTTCTCTCATCTTTTGGCCACCGATACTACTCCAACTTTTGTCGAATATCCTCATTTCTTATTTTATCCATTCTTGTATGGCCACACATCCACCTTAGCATTCTCATTTATGTTACTTCCATCTTATGCTCATGTTGCCTTCTTTGGCCAACATCTCTAGTATCATTGCCTTACTACTGTCTATAGAATTTTCCTTTTAGCCTAAGAGGGATTTTGCGATCACACAAAAATCCTGATGCATCGCCATTTCATCCAACTCCGCTCCGATTCTATGGCTTACATCCTCATCAATCTCTCCCCTTTTGCAATATTGATCCTAAATATCGAAAGTATCTTTCTTGGGTACCTCCTGTCCGAGCAAATTGACGGGTTCATCTCCCCTCTTGCCTTGTCGAACTCACACTTCATGTATTCGGTCTTATTTCGACTTAACGTAAACCCTTTGGACTCCAACGACTTCTCCATAATTCTAATTTAGCGTTAACCCCCGCCCTTGTCTCATCGATGAGCACAATATCATCTCGCAAATAGCATACACCACGGCACCTCATCTTGGATATCTCTTGTTAGTCGTCCATAACCATGGCAAAAGATAAGGACTCAAAGCCGAGCCTTGGTGTAAGCCCATTGTGATTGGGAAATAGCTTGATGTTCCATTACAAGCATTCACACATGTAGAAAACTCCATCATACATATCCTTGATTGCCTCTACATACTTTTGACGTTTTTTCTTCTCAAGCACCCACCATAAGATGTCTTGGAACCCTATCATACGCCTTCTCAAGATCAATAAACACCATATGTAGATCTTTCTTCTTTCTTGATACCTCTCCATCACCGTCGTATCAAGAAAATAGCCTCCATGGTAGACCTTCCCAGATAAATCCAAATTGATTTACAGATATCTTAGTCTCTAGTCTCAAACGATGCTCAATAACTCTCTCCCACAACTTCATAGTATGGCTCATAAGCTTAATGCCTCTATAGTTGGAACAATTTGGATATCTCCCTTATTCTTATAGATAGGCACAAGCATACTTTTCCTCCATCCATGGCATCTTATTAGTATGGAGAATCTTGTTAAAAAGGTTAGTCAACCAACGTATTGCCACAACTCCTAAGCATCTCCACACTTCAATAGGGACACCATGGTCCCAAGGCCTTACCGTCTTCATCTTCTTTAATGCCTCCTTAACTTCGTGCGCTCTAATTCTACGCACAAACCTTCTATTTGAATCATCGAAACGTCCTCCAAATCCATCTCCATGATATCACTCTCTCCATTAAAAAGCTTGCGAAAATAGCTCATCCACCTTTCTTGCGCGCATCTCTTACTACAAGTTTTTGATTTTCATCCTTGATGCATCTAACATGTGTCAAGTCTTTACTTTTCTTGTCTCTTATCTTTGCAAGCCTATAGATACCTTTTTCTCCCTTTGCTCCCTAGTTTTTTGTACATGTCGAAAAAACCTTGCTCTAGCCTCCGCCAGCTTTCTTGGCATTTTTCCTCGCTAATCTAAACTTTGCCAAATTCTCTCCATTAGGGCAAATATGCAAACGATGAAAACACTCCTTCCGTTTAATCGCCTCCGCCCTCGTCATTCCACCACCAAGTTTCCTTTGCGTGATGTCCGTTCCCTTTACTTTCCCTAGTACCCCTCTTGCCACTTTTTGGATGCAATTAGACATCTCGTTCCACATCACATTTACTTCGTCCTCTAGTTGCCTGGTCCTACCTAAAACATTCTTTCCTTGAAATCTATTTGTTTTTCCTCTTTTAGCTTCCACCATCTTATTCTCGAATCTGGACACCTCTTTGCGGTTTTGTGCTTTGTTATACCTAACCTCCAAAACCACCAACTTATGTTGCGTAGCTACGCATTCTCCAGGGTAGACTTTGCAATCTACATACGAGGCCCTATCATCTCTTCTAGCAAGGAAAAAGTCAATGCTACAATTTTTACGTGCGAAAAGTAATCGAGATGTGACTCTCTTTTTTCGAAGAAGGTATTTGCCAACATCAAATCATAAGCTAAAGCGACGCTCAAGATGTCCTACCTCATTTCTAGTCTCATAGCCAAAACCTCCATGAACTCGTCAAAACCTCCACTACTCGTCCGACATGTCCATTTAAATCTCCTCCTATGAATACCTTCTCTCGCGTGGTATTCCCTCAAAATCTCCTCCACTCTTCCCAAAATCTGTTCTTATCGGACGCGTCCAACTTGAGGTGCTACACACTAAGGATATTCACAATTAGCTCTCCACTACTAGCTTAACCAAAATAATTCTATCTCCCGATCTTTTGACATCAACCACCTTATCTCGAAACTTTTATCTATCAAAATCCCAACTCCATTTACACTCTTTTTGTGCTTGTACCTGAATCTGCCTTCCACCTCCTTAGCCTTTTCTCCAACTCCGCACAAAATTTGGGAAAATTTCACCATTGCTCTATGGTGTACGTTGTACATCTACTTGGGAGCTCCATTTCATTTAGAGATATATCATGTAAATTTCGATTATGTAAACTGGCTAAGCCTGAACCAAACCAAGATTGATTAGGTTCGAGCCATGCACCCTAGAATCGATCAGGCTAGCCTTTTGAACTTAGGACACCATGACCTAATAAGTTCGGTCCGAGCCTATTTTTTCGTGTAAGCCCAGTCCTCCTCACCATTGAATCTAGGGTCAATTAATTTATTTGATGTTGTAGATTTATTACCGAATCAATCCTAGGTTCGCCGGACACTTGTAAGACCAGGATACATCTTACTTGCCATATAAGAAATCCAAGAGAGACTTTTTCCAATACTACCCTATGAATCTCCTATCGACTAAAGGCAGCCTTAAAGAAGCAGATTTACGCAGCATGCTTCACCTATTTCAATTCTCAACTTGCCACATCCCAAAATCTTTTCAATAGTATCTGCAGTCCTTTGAGTGGGGATTCTAGAGCTATGCCAACATTAAAACAGTGCCAATTAAACTTCGGAATAAACCATAGTTTCCATCAGAGCAGCGAAAAACAAATGACACAGATCAGTCAAACAAGTAGGATTTGCTTGAGTCACCTTTACTTTCCGTCCGTGAGATTTATCCAATCACTACAGTATGAGATTTTTTATGTCTTCCGATATGATTTTTGTAAGTTATAGCACATTAGCACACAAAAGTATTTGAATAGATTGCATATACAATAAACATAAAACACTATGTACCTATTAATAAGCACGACGATTGTTAGATAACCGAGAGATTTCACTGTTGGAGACCTTAGCTGATCAAGCAATAAAACAAGATTTTTGCTAGCTTCCGTAGCCAAATCCCCAACATTTAATATAGGATGACCACCACGAAGCCAGGATGCATTGAAGCCCAACAAGTTTCCTGAAACAAAGGTCACGTGAAGTACTATAGAAACCAGCAGAATTTGCACTTAGTAAAAACCACACAATACAGTTGCTGCGATTGCAATGAACCAGACATTCATCTTACCTTCTAAGCGCTGATCTGAAGGGGGCTCTGAAGATCCATTAGGATCGGGCGTATAGAGTAGAATGATTGCTTGAACAAATTTCAGTGCCGGCAACTTTATCCCGTCACTTCCCGGCTTGTGAACAGGTTTCAACGTGAGTCACACATTGCAAAAAGTTCAATTTCAGCATCCACAAGTTATTGCTTACCTGGAAAGCTATTGAGTATACTTTATCCTTGAATTTCAACATCCATTCCCAAGATGACTCCAGTGAATCATCCAGATCACTAGTATACAGTCCCTAAAACATCTCGGAAACAACAAAGCTATTTAGGAATAACAGTCTCCTCACTATCCATATGAGGCATTTGCATGTAAATGTTAGGAGGCCAAGGCGGTCCAAGTGAGCAAGAAGAGACGCCATCATCATGCAGCAAAAAGATGTCGAAAAAAATCAGAAAAAAATGTGAACACTCTAGCAAAAATTCACAAGGGAAATAGACGAAACAACCCAGTAAGCTAACAACAAATTAGAGGAAATTACTGATAGAATAATTAAACTTTAAACCACGCCTTCATTTAATAGCTTAAGCTTTTACAATAATTAGCAGTGGTCCCATAAAATCTCACGTGGTATCGGAGCGGGAGGTCCGAGTTCAAATCTTTCAGGCACTATTTGCCTCCACAATTAAGTATTTTCACACTTAGTACTAGGCAAAAGAAAAAAAAGACTAAACTAAGCGTGACAAGGATTAATTGAACAATTAAATATTAAATCACGCCTTCATCTAACTCGCTTAAGCTTTTAGAATAGTTGACAATGGTCCCATAAAATCTCACAATTACTTTAAATGTTTGACTTGAATCGCCTAATTTAAATAAGAGAACAAAGGTTGAGGTGGCCATGGGTATCATCTAGTGCCCTCTATAATCCATGAGGTTGCCACCTTATGTTAATGAGCATGATTAGCGATTACAGACCTAGCAAAGATCTTCGTCCATAACATGTTTGTGGCTCTATAATCAAGACCAAGGATTGACTGGTGCAAGCACTATCACACACAAATGTAGAAGATCGAAGGAAGTTAATCTTCACTCCACTGTCTAAACTAAAATGATTATTGCCACTATGAAATTTCCTTGGCCCCACATCTTGTGGTGAGTACACCATCACACATATTTGACTTACTTCAAACCGGAAAAGTAAGATCGATGATGTTAAAACAACCATGTAAGAAGACCCAAGAGCTTCTCTAGGAGGTCCTTTGGTAATATTGGTCGCATTTTACAACAATACCCCAATGGATAATGACGACATATAGCATGAAAAAGCAATCACCAACAAATGAGCTAAGCCAATATTTGAAGTAACAATGCGACCGATTCCCAGTGATCTCTCTCAGAAAAGTACAGTTTCGAGTCGCATAAAAACACGGAATTAGCTTCTATTCATCACAAAGGTTACAAGTTGCAATTGCAACATGCACAGCACAACTATTCAAAACAAATAAGTAGACAAATAGTACCTGGATTGCAATTCTCTCGAAAGTGTGACGAAATAAGTCAATACCGCAACTTATAGCTTGGCGAGCAACTGGCGGCGACTCATCATCCAAGACCGAAATCAAAACAGGCACCATTTCAGGTAGAAATTCTAGCTGCTTAATCCCAATTTCACCAATTATCCTACACACGGCACCAAAAGCGCACAGTCAAGAGGACACTTCGACTTCAGAAGAGTCAGAACAACAGACACACGCGCACACAGAGGGTTTCAGAACGAAGCTTACTGAGTGATGAACTTGCGGACGGGACTGAAGCGGTCGGAGAGGAGATCGAGGAGCTGAGGGAGGAATTCGGCGAGCAGGACGGGGTCGTCCTGCAGAAGGTCCTCCTTCAGGTCGCGCAAGCGGCCGAGCTTCGAGGGGATGTCGGGCGACGCCTTGGCGGAGCCGACGAGGCCCGCGAGCCTCTCTCTGGGAGTTGCGGAGGCCACGATCGCCACCATCGGCGCAGGAGCCTAGGCCGAAATGGGGATCCCCAACCCCGACCGGAGCTCCGATTGGCCGAGCTTTCCGAATCGGAGAGGGACTTTGAGCCTGTGAGGGTTGCACAAGGACCCTTGAACGGAGGAAGAAGGCGAAGAAGGCAGACGGGGGAAGGAGGAGCTCGCGCTTACGGCTTTTTTGCTTCGCTTGTGTGAGCGACGAGCGTTAGGCCTCTGTTCTTGCTGGGCTCTGTTTCCTTTTTCCGAATCGCGCGCTCTCAATTGGATTCGTGGGCCCACAATTATTTTTTTGTGTTGCTAGTTTTATTGGGCCCAATATCTAAAAAAATCTCCAACTTTAACATTTATGATAATTTTACCTAAAAATATTTTTGTCTCATAAAAAAAATTCAACTTTTACGTTTGTTCAATTTTATTCCAAACTTTTGCTTTTATCCCAATTCTACCCGCTAGTACCAAAAAAATTTCATATTTAGCATATGTCCCAATTACATCCAAAACTCTTTTTTTTTATCTCATAAAAAATCTCCAACGATACTTTTGTCTTAATTATATCATCGTTAAGTCTCCGTCCATAATCATCATTAGTTAATCTTATATGGCATTTTCACGTTGTTAATGGAATTACACCTCAAGAAAGACAATATGAAAAAACTCGCGAACTTTTTTTCTATAATTTTACCCCGCATATCTTGGGAGATATATAATCCCTAACGGCACATTTTGTATTCTTTTCAACATTAATTTACCCAAAAAAATGGTTAGACATAGAGATATTTGGACTAACGATCTAAAATTCCGTCGTCCCGAAACCTATTATTTTCCGAATTTCGAAGATTTATTGGTAAGTTCGGCGAGAATACTCGAGCAATGTATGATTAACTAACGGTGATTATGGACGAAAAACCGACAATGATAGATTTGGAAAAAAAAGTAAAAGTTGAGGGTTTTTCATGAGACAAAAAAAAATTGGATATAATTGGACCACATGCTAAAGTTAAGGGTTTTTTTTATTAGCCACATAGAATTGAGACAAAAGTAAAATTGAGAGTTTTTTATGAGATAAAAAAAGTCTTGGATATAATTATCACAAATGCCAAAGTTTGAAGGTTTTTTTGGGTATTATGCCAATTTTATTGTATGGATGTAAATTCAATACTAAAAATTTTCAATTTTATCATATACTCTTGACCTTTTTATGAAATTTAAATATAACCATTCTAATTAATTTTGATATGTAATTGCCTATTTGACGTTCAATCATCACATTGTCTACATGGTATGCAAACGGAGCGAATTATACCGGAAAGGATTTCGGTAGCAATTGATCGAAAAGAGTATCTCGAAATTTGGCACATAAAGATTGCATTGGCAAAATTAAAAAGTTTATGGTTAAAAATATTAAAATTTACATAGCAAATAAACGATAGGTCCCGAGATTTGATATCATCCTCATCCCTAGCCTCCATAACCCTACCTTGTGTAGGGTATCTCGTAGAAGGACAGAGGATTGAGGATATCCCATATGACATATAAAATTTGAGGAAACGCATTGGTATGTTTCGACCAATTAAATTATAAGCCCTTACGGATCTCTACTTGCATTCGCTCACTTCGGAGGAGGAGCGGAAAAAGGAGACCTTTGATCTATCTCGCTTCTCTCTCTCTTTCCGGGAATAAACAATTGCATGTCAAAATTAATCAAAATGGCGAGAAAACTCAAGTTATGTATGATTAACTAATGGTGATTATGGATGGAAGCGATAGTGATAGAATTAAGATAAAAGTAAAAGTTGAAGGTTTTTTTATGAAACAAAAAAATTGGATATAATTGAGACATATGCTAAAGTTGATTGATTTTTTATTTTTTATTGTATTAGACCGGTAGAATTAGGACAAAAGTAAAGTTGATGGTTTTTTATGAGAAAAAAAAAGTTTTTGAATATAATTGTCACAAATGCTAAATTTTGAGGCTTTTTTTGGTATTGGGCCAATTTTATTGTATGGATGTAAAATCAATACTAAAACTTTTCAATTTTATCAATATACCCTTGAACTTTTTATGAAATTTAAATATAAGCCATTCGATTAATTTTGATATGTAATTTGCCTATTTGATGTTCAATCATCGCCAATTGTCTACATGTTATGCAAATAGAGAGAATTATACCCGAAAGGATTTCGGCAACAATCAATCGAAAAGAGTATCTTGAAATTTCACACATAGAAATTGCATTGGCAAAATTAAAAAGTTTATAATTAAAAATATTAAAATTTACATAGCAAATAAACGATAGGTCTCGGGATTTGATATCATCCTCACCCCTAGCCTCCATAACCCTACCTTTTGTAGAAGGATAGAGGAATGAGGATATCCCATATGACATATAAGATTTGAGGAAACGCATTTGTGTATCGAATAGCATAAGGGGGCGTGCCCAAAGGTCGCAGCAGATAACAGTGCGGTTCCAAGTGTCATTGCTAGATTGAGATCCGAATGGTTGCTAGGAAATTCAACCGCCTTGTATCGGATGAAGAAAAGAGGGTGGTAGGTTTAGTAGGGCTTGAACCTACAATAAAATCTTTATGAGTGGTACATTTCGACCAATTAAACTATAAGCCCTTACGGATCTCCACGCGCAATTCGCTCACTTCGAGAGGAGCGAGTGGAAAGAGGAGGCCTTTGCTCTATCTACTTCTTTCTCTTTTTAGGAATAAACAATTGGAAAAAATGATTTTTTAATTTATTAACTATCTATTTTCTTAACTGATTTTCAATGTTTTAAAGGTGTCAAATGATGGGTGGAGCGTTTGTAATATTTTGAATATTATTTTCATTGCTAATATGCCTTGGGTTTATTTTAACAATTAAACATATAGAGTGGTGCATGTGTTGCTAATTGTACCCTACCTATTCGAAAGGGATAATGACATAAATTGTCCATAAATTTTGATCTAATGTGCAATGTGGTCTTTGAAACTTTTAATTTGATCAATTTGGTCCATGAATTTTAGTCAAATATGCAATGTGGTCCCTAAACTTTTAATTTCACCATTATGAGTCCATGAATATTTGAAAAATGTTCAACTTAGTCCCTGAATTATAAAGATGTTCAATATAGTGCTCCCATCAATTCAAGTTTGAGGACAATTTTGAATATTTTCTTATAATTTAGAGGTAAGTTAAACATGTTCCAAAAGTTTGAGAACCACATTAAATAAATTGAAAGTTCATGGACCACATTGCAAATTAGACTAAAGTTGAGGGACCATATTAGTTAAATTAAAAGTTTGGCGATCATATTGCATATTAGGCCAAAATTGAGAGACCATTTGCATTTATTTTCCCATTACGAAACATGCACACACCTAAGTGTAACCACCTACCTACATAATTTCTTGTAAGAGCCCGATCGAGATTGGTGATGATGCTAACCCTATCTACAAATTAGCGCATGATCCATCCCCGCCAAGATTGACCCTAGTCATCATCAATAGTTTGTAGATAATTCTACAACTGTGAGGTGCCTTGGACTTATGTGAATCTTACCATAAGCCGTCATGTTTATGCTTGTGCGACTTTGTGTTTGCTCTCTCTCTCTCTCTAGCAATTGTCTACGTGGGATCATTCCTTCAACATGATTGCTTATGAGGACATCGATCCATGGCAACATTTGTCGATCGCACCTCGACAACTATGTGAGGGTCGTGAGCCTCACCCAAATTTGGTGTGGAGGCGACCCTCGCATCCCCCCCTCCTCCTCCTCTCTTTGTCGCAATTTATATGCTTAGAATTAGATATGGTCATCATATTGACTTTGTCTCGATCTCACTCGAGTGTAAGATGTAGTTGCCTAGATTTGTAAAGGCACTTTCGATTGTGGTTGCAATCATATCATCATTGACTCGTGATTGTAATTGCAACCGATGTGATTTGTGGTGTGCATATCATGTCAATTCACGTGATCTCACCTAGTGTCACGTAGACTTTTCTTCTTTTGTATTAGCCTAGTATGGAAAGGCAGCGGAGATCACATGACCTTTGCCTGGGTTCGGCGAGGGATGTTGTACTCTCATGGTGCTAGGGTGGCTCTAGCAGTCGGCAACGACAATGCAACAACAATCACCTATGCCTAGCCCTCCCTCCACTTCACGCAACATTGAATTGTGTCTTTGGGATAGGCTTTTAATTGTAGTTTTTTGAGTTTTCATTTTCGTCATCCATGCAATTATCACGAGAAAAAAAATATCATCCTAATCGACATTACAACGGCTATTTCACGGAAAATGAATAATATTTTTCTGAAGATGATTGTTTATATTGTTCAAAATAATTTGTCAATAAAAAAATTTCATTATCGACATCGGTTTATGTTTAAATACTTTCGTGGATGGGAAAAATATTTTTTATTTTTAATTGTTTCATTGTCTACATCAAAATTTATGTCTAATTACTTTTCGAGGAAATATTTCTTGTTCATTTATTTTTTAAAAATATATTTTCATTATGTATTTTTCACGAAATAAAATGGGCCTTTAGTCTAGTTACTAGAGTGATTTGGCATTAACGTAACATTAGACATTCAAATTTTGGTTCCATTAACATGAACAAAAAATGCGGTTATAAAAAATTGAATTGGACAAAAAAAATGTTTATGAATAATTTTGAGCAAATAATTTTTTTTTGGTCAAAAGCAAATTAAAAGATTTTTTTTTTTGAGCCGACGGGTTTTATCTCATAATAAATAGTCGAAATTGATAATTTTGCGACCGTCACCATTCAGCGGTGACGGTCAGAAGCGCCCTTTCCGAGCTGCCTTCTCCGCCGCGTAACACACGCGGCGGAGCGGAGAGGAGCATACAAGTCCTTTTCTCAAAAAAAAATAAAAATAAAAGAAAAGGAAAATCGCCATATCACTCCGTTGGGACAGGCTGGTTTAGAACACTGTAATGAACGCGGCTAAATTTACCGTTATATCCTCACCCACCCCTGCCCTCTTCACGGACATCTCCATGCCATTTCTCCACCTCCTAGGGGCA
Source organism: Rhodamnia rubescens (assembly GCA_021437795.1). Taxonomy (NCBI): domain Eukaryota; kingdom Viridiplantae; phylum Streptophyta; class Magnoliopsida; order Myrtales; family Myrtaceae; genus Rhodamnia; species Rhodamnia rubescens. Next base: position 3,000,617 of record JAILYA010000024.1, read on the forward strand.
AATACGTAATATCGCGCTCCTCAATTCAACTGCACCATCACCTTCTCTCTTCTCCACCCCTTCTCTCTTCCCCTTCTCTCTCCTCAAGCTCTGTGTATTCCTCGAGCCCTGTTCTGATCTGGGAGAATCGCCATTGCCACTTTGAATCTTTGGCCTTCGAATTCCCCATCGCCTCTCGATCGGATCGGATCGAATTCTTGGTTTCGATAGAGGAGGGGAGCGTCCTCTCGAGTGATGGGGGATTTCAACCTCGCGCTCGTCATCGTCGCGATAGTCGTGTGCGTCCTCGTCTTCGTCTTCAATGTCTACCTCCTCGTCAACTACCAGCACCCGGACGACGCCAACCAGGCCTATTTCCCCAAGTTTGTCGTTGTCCTCGGCCTCTCGGTGGCCGCCATCTCGATCCTGATGCTGCCGGCCGACGTCGCGAACCGGCAGGCCTGCCGCCGCGCGATTTACAATGGCGCCTGCAGCCTCACCCTCCCGATGAAGGATCTGTGGCTCGCAATCTACATTGCGGATGCGGTGCTCGTGTTCTTCGTCATCCCCTTCGCGATGTTTTACTACGAGGGGGACCAGGACAAGTGCGTTTGATTAGGGTTTTTGGGTGGCAAGTTCTGTGCTTGAGTGCTTTTTGTTTGTGTAATGTGGCCGTTGATTGGGTTTTTTTGGCTGCAGGAGTGTGGGCAAGCGGGTAAAGAGTGCGTTGTTATGGGTCGTGACAACCGGCATTGTTTGCGCTCTCGTGCTTGGCATTTTGTACGGTTAGTTCTTGAATACGCTACTAAAGTTATTTGTTTTAGTCAGCTTCATGCTCTGGGAAAGATATGCTTGAAGTTCGTGAGGTTGCAAATTCTATCTGATTGAGGATGTGATAGACTTGTGCGCGTCAGACTGCAACTTCCGGTCTAGTAAATACTCGATAAATTGAATGCTTGGCTGTGGCAAAGTTTGCCCTTCTTTCGATTGTAGATGGACAATATATTCTTCAGGTAATTGTAGCAGTATTTCTGTAACTAATCTTGATTGTTTCGAGTTTCAGCTTGAATTTTGCAGAGATTATAGTATTTTCTTTCTAGAATTCAGGCTTGTCTGCTTGATTCTTTTGATGTCCAATATGCATTTCTCTTGTTCTTTGATATCAGGGCTTATTGGGAAGGTGGACTTTACTGTCAGGCATCTCTCTTCGAGCACGACTTCCTTTCCAAGCAGTTGGAGTTTTTCTTCTAGTCAGCAGTGTATTGGGAGCAGTTCACATCAGGTTTTATCTAATTGTGGGGAGCTTGCTTGTGATTTATTTTCCGATATCTTGAAAGTAGAAATAAGTAATAATGGCCTGTTAATTTCATGGCATTAGTTTGTGCTGCATGCAAAGGTTGAGGTTCTTATACCTAGTTATTTGGGTGTTGCAGTGTTCCGCCTATCTGGCCCCGGCCTCAGCAGAGAAAACGTGGACCATGCGCGCTACTTTCCCAGAATATGTTGTTGCTCTTGCTACAGTGGTTGGATCGGTGCTTTTTACGGTATGTGTTTCTTTGGTGAACTTTATTGCTCTGAGGAGATATGTTTCGTTTTATTTTTGGTTCAAGCGTATTGTTGTGAATGTCGAAACTCAATAGGGCGAAACTTTATGCTTTGTTTGGGATTGTAATATGCTCTCTCATGTTGATGAGCAATTGGTGTGTGACTAAGACTGAAATGAGAACATGCTGGGACCTGTGATTGCATTTTCTAATGTGAAAAGCTTTAAACGGCTTCAGATTCAGTGAGTGTATTGCTCACTTTACACCAGTTAATGTTCATCAGATATTTGGTGGTGTTGGTATTGCCTGTCTGCCACTGGGACTTATATTTTCGTTCATCCGGCGTCCAAAGGCTGTCATCACACGGTCACAATACATTAAGGTGCTTTCTCATGTTTCTACTATGACCGTCAACTAGCGATTCTATTAGCTAATATATGTCATAGGTAGGTGCAATATGCAACTGGTGTAATTGACTAGTGGGGATATGCTACAGGAAGCGACTGAGTTAGGTAAAAAGGCAAGAGAACTGAAGAAAGCTGCTGATGCTCTCCATCAGGAAGAAAGAGGTGGTGCCAAGGGTAGAAAGTGGCGAAAGAATGTAAAGGCGGTAGAAAAGGTACTTCCCATTTACTGAAAAAAATCAGAACTCCTTTTACTGCGTTTGATATGGTGGCTGATTACCTACTAGTTATTTAGGTATAATACGAATATCTCAAGATTGTTTATCTGTTTGTGGTTACTTCTTTTTCCCAAAATGGGTAAACCTTTTCCTTGCCTTTTGTTTCTCTAAAGTTAACAATGATGTGCTCTATCATATGTTATTTATTGCAATAGTTTGGTTCTCCTTGTTTGTGACATAGTCGGTGTTCTAATTAAGGCCAAATATGCTGATAAGAATGTGTTGCACCGTTCGACACTGGTTCTATTACATATGACACCGCACTCTGGTCCAATTGGGATTGCTCTGATGCATGCAATGTGATTTAGCCTCTGGTTATCCACTTTCTACTTTTGTAGCTTTGAGTAGTTCTGGAAGGATGGGCGTGGATCTAGTAAGTTGCAAAATGTTAAACTCCTCTTAAGTTGGATCATTGCTCAGTAACTTCTCCAAGAGGCTTTTCTGCAGAAATTGCGAGTTGACTTGCACTTGTCTCTTTCTGGTTTAGTTTTTCAATTTTGGGAGTGTGGTAAACACCAGGACACTGATACAATGAAATATGGCTCCTTGGTATATGCCTCTTTTTACTCTTAACTGGTTGCTGCAACTAATGTCATGCTTTGCAAACATACAGGAGTTGCTGCAGTTGGAAGAAGATGTTAATCTTCTGGAAGAAATGTATCCTCAAGGAGAAAAGGTGATGAACTTGGTTTTGCGAACTAAGGAACATTCTTGATTGACTTCTGAGTATACTTTGCTGACAATTGTGTACTCTTCCTTTTCAGGCTGAGACAACTTGGGCTTTGACTGTACTTGGGTATCTAGCGAAACTTGTGTTGGGTGTCTTGGGGTAATGTCACTCAGTCCTATTGAAGAATGACTAGTTTTCTGTGTAATTAATGGCATCAAATGGCTTTTGGTATTGCTTGTGAATATTTCTCGTTGTTCTTCTTTTTCGCTATAGAGATGAACTAGTTTACTTGGATTATTTGCTTACCATGCTTTGTATCATTTTATAAATATTTACTATGATTTATGATGAAAGAAGTGAATTCAATTGACGTAAGATGGGGAAAACTCGCTCAACATGGTGTCGGTGTGGTATATTGGAGAGATATTAATACTAGCTATACCATTGTTTGACATGTGACTTCAATAACTATAAGACACTGATAATTGTTTGCCAAATGTGCTTATCTTATGGAACTCAGCACATGGCTTTATAAAAGTGCTCGTTTGGCCGTAATTTGACTGATATTACAAGATTGCTTTGATTTTCCTAGTATTTTGACTCTACGCCTTTCTAGTATTGAAGATATGTATGGAAATGGTCTAGATAATGTGATCCATGGAGCACGTGTATTAGGTTAATTTGTTTTTCGTTCATCAAGGATGTCAGCATTTTCTTCTTCTTCTCCTTCTTTTTTGGGTTAAAGGAATGGTTTCTTTTACACCCCGATACATACGTCAAACTACTTGACAACTGCAGAACACCACTTAGGAATCTGCTCCTTAATATAATCGATTAGTGACACTGCTCGAAATTACAATCCTCCCCCGAGGTCGAGAACTTTTCTCAGGGCAAAGACTGAAGATTGAAACTATTAGTTGAACTGAGCTTGTATTTCTCACAGCTTTATGCGTTGGTTTGCTGTGATGGACTATTTCTGACAACTTTCTAGTGCATCATCTAAATGAGGGTCTGCTGGTGTGGTACATTTGAGTTCGTTGTCTAGATGGTTGGCTAGTGTCGGTTGGAATTGTGATAGATAGTTCAAACATTGTTTCCTCTCATTTTGTTGTTTTGTTAGATTTCTGTCATTTGAATTTGAAATTACACTATTAACGAGTGATCAATTCCTTCATAAGTTTTAATGTCTAATTGGGCCATCGTTGTTCTATTAGGCTGATCGTTTCAGTGGCTTGGGTTGCTCATATCGTCATATATCTCTTGATAAATCCACCTCTGTCTCCTTTCCTGAACGAGGTTTTCATCAAGCTGGATGATTTGTGGGGTATGTTAAGGCCCTCAGAATTCTATTTCTGTGGCATGTTAAGATGCCTCCATATCTTTGCTCCATTAGATGGATTATCCAATGCTGAATTAATACCCCTTGCTTCTTGCAGGGCTTTTGGGTACCGTGGCGTTTGCATTCTTCTGCTTCTATCTTCTATTGGCTGTAATTGCTGGGGCAATGATGCTTGGTCTAAGATTAGTGTTCATAACAATCCACCCAATGAAGTATGGTGTCCCAGCCACCACTTTCGTCTCTTCCTTTTTTCCCTTTTTTGAAAATTTGCTTGCTGCAGACTGGCTACAAATGCATCAAAAACTAAATAGTCTGCTTTTGGTCATTGATGATTGATTTTGTCAAATTGTTACAGGTGGGGAGCCACTCTCATGAACTCCTTTCTTTTCAACGTGGGACTCATTCTCCTTTGCTCTATCAGGTTTTTGCACTTCAGTCCTTGTGTCTTCTCCTTTGTATGTTGATGTCCCTCTTTGCCATCATTTTCTATGAAAAATCTTGGTCGGTCAGGACTGTGTCCACAGCAACTGATACATCTGCCTGTAAAGAAATTCTCACGTAAAAAAATATTGAGATTCTATTGTCACAAAAAAAATATCTCCATTTCTCCTGCAATATGTCTAGAATTTTCGTTCGTTATGGAGATTTATGATAAGTGGTATGGAGATTTATGATAAGTGGAAACTACTAGACATGGTGTTGACTTGTGCTCTGAGAATCTCTAGGAGGAAACGATATAGGTTGGCTGGATCAAATAGCGACTCTTCTATTGGATACATACAAATGAATCATCACTGGCTAGGAAAGTTTAACTGTGATCTGTTTTGGTTCAGTGTTATCCAATTTTGCGCGACAGCATTTGGATACTATGCTCAAGCAACCGCAGCACAGGAAATTTTTGGGCACACATTGGAGTCACTTCGTGGAATTAAATACTTGTACAAGTGAGTGGCCACTGCTTCTGGGTACAAATGATACTTATTTGCGTTTGATACTGATTGGTCTGTGCATACTATGGCATCACAGGTATAATGTATTCCAGATTGCTTTTGTCGCTCTAGCTGGATTAACCTTTGTGTATTATGCCGCCTTCGTAAGTTCTTCAGATCTCTCCTTGTCGATCTCCTATCTTTTGTGCGCATGCTCATTTTGAATCTTTTGGTGCGGTGTGCTGTTCTATATAAATGCTCACGGTGGAATTTCTCAGGGATGGAGGAGAAAAAAACCCAGTGGCAGGTTCCAGCTTTCTAGCTAAAATTGGATCTTCCAAAATGGGCTAGAGCTGCCATCGTTAGTTGCTTCTCTGGTTATTATCCTCTCCAGAGCGATCTTGAATGCAGATACGGATATGCCCTGATGTTGTCTTTTGTGGAAAGAAGTGGAGGTTTTGGCGTCCGCGATGGATTTGATTGCTGCGGAAAGGATGACTTTTTTCATGCTGGCCACAATTACTGGATGACCTTCTGTATGTAGAATTTCTTTTTTCTGATTGTAGCATACCTTGTTTGAGCATGTGATTGAAAATGAAGGATTAAGATTTACACTGTCCTGAAATGTAAGATAATCAAATTGAGAAGAGCGCTTGTGTTCAATTTTATTGTCCTGTGTGTAATTTGAGTGGGTTCTTGGTGTGCAAACATGTCTTGAGCAGGATAGTGAAATTAATAGCAGGTGTGGGAAGTTCATATCACTGTTCGATCTCTATGTTCTAACCGGTGTTTCCACATAAAACCATGCGGGACGGTAGTTGTGTGGAAGTTCAAACGTGTGGTTGATTGAGACCGGTTGACTACGGTTTATTTTGGGGTGTAATTAGAGTAGTCAAACAAGATATTTAAGCTCGGCCAGACTGATTCGCAAATTCAAGGTTCGATGCTCGACTCAATCTCGATCAAACTTCATTTTTTGAGCTTGAGCTCTATTCGATTAGTCGATCAATTTCATTCTCGACAAGGCTTAAACTACTATTCTCGTTCTCGACAAGGATTAAACTAGAGCTGGAAAATACGCTGTGATAGAAAAATCAATCATCTTTATCTATTCGTTGATATAGGTGATATGATGTATGAATAAACACAAAAATCCAACCGCTGTTAGGCTCGCGAGCTATTTCGGGTCAAGTAAATTCAAGTTCGAGCTTGATTGGATTAAAGTACTCAGCCTACCTGAACTCCAAAAAAAGTTGAACAAGATTTGAGCCTTGGTACAGATCATAAGAGCTGCAATGGGAAATGCGAGCAAAATCAATTAACGGCAACCGTGTTGGCCCTACTGTGCTAGTCGAGCTCAAGCACCTCGTGAGTAATTTGACAAGAACAGAAACCATACGACCTGTGCCATGAAAGCTAATGGATTAGTGACGAATGGTCCAAATTTCCATACTGGATGCAGGGTTCAGGTTTCGAATTAGCTTTTGCGGAGTCTCTTGGAATCAAACAGTTGGAAATATTAAGGAACGCATGCGCGACGCTAGGGAGCAGATGCGAAGCACTCTGGCCATTCATAAACCGAGTTCCTTCTCTTTCAACGGCTAGTGTTAAACCTGCAAAATTCAACAATCTTTCCTAGGGGATAGTTACTATTCCGTCATTTGTTCCATTGGGAAAGGTTGGACAACAGCGCAAGCAAACTGGTTTGGGCAAGCTGGTCCTGGTGAAGCAAATGATTAACTGGTCCTAGAATAATCCCAGGCTTCCTTTTGCTTGCCTTCCCTGAAAACTACCGTTGGTACACATTGTCCTTGAACTCAAAAGCAATTCTTATTGTGGCCTGAACTAGGGGGCACAAAGGAATAAGCACTAAGAATGGAGAAACCGACGATTATCCAGGAAGGAGCACAGATTAGGAGGACAAATACCCAGTTGAAAGCAGTTGAAATGGCTCTCTGCTCTCAGAGGCTACGACAGTCTCTTGTTGTGACGAGCAGAGCTCTAAGGCAAGCAAAGTGGTTTTCTAGTATTTACTACAGTGGTTATTTGTTTGAAAATTGCTCTCCGACAGGTTCACAGTGGTCCTGCCATCGGGACCTACAGGGTAACAAGGTGAAACCTCTCCGAATTCAGTGGGCATCGACTCCCAATAAAGACTCGGTTCCCAGTCAGCCTCCTTGAGGACTCTGGATATCTCCTCCACCACGATCTTGCTTCCCTCCGAGGAGAAATGGATACCGTCCCTGCATAAAAAGGATCAGAGAGCATGGGGTTCAGCCAAAAGCGAAATGATATACCATGCACGAACCCAGCGTATCTACTGACTAGATTAGGATCAAACATATCACATCGTTTTGGTGCTCACAACGGATTTGAGGGAAAATTGAAAGTGAGCTGATTTCAGGCTCTATTACTTGCTTGTGTTCCGGACAAAGTTTGATCATGCACGTCAAGTCGGGACTGTTATAACAAAGTCCAATGAATAGGTCTCGCTTGAAATGTGGTAGAATCTGAACAAAGGGGTGTTCTCAAAGACTACATTAACTAGTTGCAGCCAACCGACCCCTGGACTTTGTCAGATAAATTATTCGGGAAGCAAATCACAATAGTAATAGCTCTGATATGAAGAGCTTTCATTACCTAAAAAAATTAAACACTGCCTCACACAATAAAATTATAGTGGTTGGTTTCAGAAATGCCAAACCACCGCAATTTTATGAGCCCGTCAATTGGTGAGAAAGGAGTGCTATCAGTTAAGAGCACTGACGCAGCTATAGAAGCTTTTGGCAGAACAAGTTTAGATTGATTTTAGAACGATATCGAACTTTCTATTTGATATGTACATACAGAAGTTTGAACCAGAACAGTTGAGGCAACCTTGTATATCTTACTTTTTCTTCATCTCTTACTTTTCATGTGTTTCTAAAGCAAACTTACGTAAAGCATGCCGTAGCCCAATCGTCCCTCTTCTGTATTGCAGTCCATAGATCAACAGCCTTGATGTTCATCTCCCCGCACAGCTCTAAACAGGCCTCCGAGTATACTCGGCATGCGTCGTTTGTTCGACGTATATCTTGAAACTTCCCGCTGATCCAGCTATAAAGCTCTGTCAGAATTCAACAGATGAAACAGAGGCGAAAGTAGGATGAGAAATTCACGATAACACACCTAAAGGATTCGCGAATTTTCTCCTCATTGATGGGTGGAGCACTTAGAAAAATGACGCGGGTACAATCCGACAGGCTCTGCTAAGAAAAGTTTGACAGCCTTAGAATTCGTCTCAAGCAGGCAGAGAGAGAGAGAGAAAGAGACTTAAAAGGCTTGACGAGTTGTATCTCTTGAGCTCAACAGTTCACGAGTTTACATCATGCGTTGGTCTACTCTCTGTGGTGAAAGTAAGCATCAGTCCACACTGATGACTATGAGAAACCCCCTAAAAGAATGTCGCTACAATAAGTCGCTCACACCTCTTTGCTTATGACGCATTCTTTCGTACAATTGCCTAGAATTGTCGTCAACAGACATATTCCATTCTACCTTGAGATATATGGCAATCTTCCTCATGTTCTCGATGTACTCGGGAAGCGGTACATGAGGGCCAAGACCAGATGGGTGAGGCCGCATTGAGTCATTTCCGCCGAAATAGACGATCACCAAGGATGGTTGTGTGGCCGCATCCTAGAATTGAGGTAATTACAGAAATTTAGCCACAGATTGTTTATTAAAGGACAATAGAACTGACAAATAAGATAACCTTGATGATCATGAGATATGATCTTAAGCACATAAAACTAGACATCCTCGGCAACTAATTGCTGCTAAATCTTTTCATGCGACATTTATTAGTACTGATCATGCGCTTTACATGAAGCATGTGGTCCCATCTACATACATTACTGATGAGCAAACCATCAACAAGGGATCTCAAATGCCGAAAATGTGAACTTTGAGAAGGGAAGAAAATTATTGAGGCCCAAAGAATTGAGTGATACCTTTGGGAAGACTTTTTCCAGGACTTCCAGTGCGCCCCTTGAGTTCCATCCGGAGTACCCCCTCAAGATTACGTCTGCCTGCAGAGTTTACAGCTTCTCTAGAATTCCAGACAACCAAATGAAATAAGACTATATAAACTTCAATTCCAAACTAGTCAGTTCTTTGATTTCTTCTGTTAGATTTTCCTTTAGTTTGCTTGTCGGTATGGTTTGCTTTTCGATCTAGGACCAATTTCCTGAGTCTCTCTACAGGCATTCATAGCTGGTTTCTATCCAGCCTAGCGTTTGGCAAGTAAGCCTATTTGTTAACTAAAAAGAAGGAAAAGAGAAAATTATGTCTGCTTGAGCAACATTTCAACAAGCATTTAGGGATCAATTACGCTCCACCCTCTCCAACAATGAGGGTCATGAAGGGCAGCTTTTCAACTCCACAGTGCAACGAATCACCCATTGTTGAACAAGCAGTTCCCATCACCATATTCCATTGGATGTGGTAGAAAAGGATCACAACCTTCACGTTCCCACATCAATCGGGTTAAAAGTTCGACACTTTAGGACCGACATGCATGCCCTCTTCAGACCAAAAAAGGTTCATTCCTCTTAACTGGAAAAGAAAAATTTAAGTAAATGAAAAACAGGGTTACTATTAATTCCACTGCCATCGTTAAAAATTCTATTTTCAGACATTTATCAGTGCATGGGCGACACCATCATCCATGGAACATGTCCATGTGACTATTTCTTGATCCTCTGATGTCGCAACCTCCAAAAATGGAAAAAAAAAAACAAAGAGGAACAGAAAAGAAAAGTCAGAAGAAGAAACAAACAAAGCAAAAGAAAAAGAAACGAGGGTGTGGCCTGATTTGATAAGTCCTAACCAAAGATAAGATGGATGGAACTTTTTTTTTTCCAGGGTGCGGGCGGGTCCCGCCGCCGCCAACGCAGTGGTGGATCGATTCACCGTACCAAGAGGCAAGAGAGAAACCGCGGAGGAGCTTGAAGTGACCCACGTAGAGACATCGAAAACCTCCGCGGAATCCTCGCTCCTCGACCGCGAGTTCGGCACACCATTGGCCTATCCACAACAAATGAAGAATCCCAGAAAAGACTCCTTCCCCCCCGACCAGACCCATTCATCTCCTTCTTCATCCTTTTCGCACGGAGAGAAGAGAAACAAACAGAGGACAGTGGAAATCGATACTCGACGAGGAGGAGGAAAGAAGGAAGACCTTGCGAGCGTACATGTCGGCGAGAGAAGCGCCCCATCCGCCGTTGCTGAAGCTGAACTGGACTATGGACGACCCGAACAGCACGAACTGCGGCCTCTCTGGCCCAACCATCTCTCTCTTTCTCGCTCTGTGCTCTGATTCCGAGAGAAAGACAGAAATGCTTTATGAGCACGCACGCCACTAGTCTTAACTCAATCATGCTCTCTCTCATCTAAATGACTCGTTTATTCTCATTTACCATGTACAACAAAAAAAAAAAATTTATTTAGACCGAACCCGTCAAACTTCATTAGCTGTGTACACACTTACTTTAATAAAACAAAGATGTGTGGAACGACACGTTTGACACGGCAAAGATATTGACTTCTGTACACAAGCGGGCAAGAATATTCCGAACGAAGTTAAAAAATCAACTAGTGACTCGAAGATGACAAAGAGATTTGAAAAGTTAACAGTGTAATAAGCATAACAGTGCAATCTCAATCATACGTATTTTGAATGGTAAAAACATATATAACACATATCTTCGATCTTATGACTAAGAATTCACCGTTATCTTGATATCTTTGTCATACTAGTAACGCCCTATGACAAATTGACGAGCGCGCTAAACTCTCTAGTCACGTGGAATCTCATTTTCAAGCATATGGCGGAAAAAAATCCTAAGAAAAGAGAGCATTTAATTTATTCACCATATTCGGCTGCTCGCTAACCTTACAAGCGTATGGGGCAAGACCAGATGGGTCATTACATGTTTTATGGAGTCAAGAAGATTGAAAAGATGCATTGGTCGATGAAGTTAGGGAAACTTAGTCGATGAGAACGAGTTAGGGTGGGTTTGGTTCAACTTTGAAAATGGGTTTTGGGGAAATATAAATACTTTTAACCGGCATTTGGTAAAAAAAAACTCTTTTGAAAAACATCTTTGGGCTAACTAGTGTTTGGCAAAATAAATTTGCAAGGGGACTTTCTACCATATTTATAAAATTAAAAAAAAAAAAAATCAAAACCCTAAGGTTAATGGCTGGTGGGCGACGGCCAAGGGTCGAACGAGCTGCAGGCCGCGGGGTCATGGGCCCATCGTTGCCTAGGCCACAAAGCTAATACTTGCGTGTAAGGGCCATCGCAGGGGTCCTAGGCTAGTGACCACCTAGCTAGGGCTACCCTAGGGTCGTGAGCACGGGGCCACGCTGGGTTGCGCTTAGGCGACCCTCGCTTGGGCTTGCACCGTCCAGGCCATAGCCGCCGAGGGTCCACCCGACCCTGTGCTGGTGGCGGGGTTCGCTCTACCCGAGGCCTCGGTTGATGGCCGTGATCGTGGGCGACTAGGGTTTGTATTTTTTTATTTAAAAATAATACAACAAAATGAGGGGAGAGTTTGGAGAAAAAATCATAGTTTTATGTACTTTTCAAGCCTTTTGAAATGGGACCCCGTTTTTAAGGTCCATGAGTTTTGAAAACCACCAACCCACCCTTACTTGACAATATTGACTAAAACATGGTTAAAGGTTAAACATATATTGAATTAATGTAGTTCGTTCACTCCTAGACTTCTCGAATAAACTTATGCACTCTATTAAAAAACAAAGGGAAAACTGTCCAAAAAAAAGTCATTAACCTATTATATGACGGCTAATTCGATCATAAACTTTTTGATTTTGCCAATTTAGTCCAATTTTTTTTTATGATTTGTCGGTGTAATCTTTCCGGCCATTTTTGCTTGAAATAATCGCCAATTGTCCTACGCAAAGACGACAATCTTTGGCGTCTCCAATTTTTGTAGTTATTTTCTAAAACTTTTTTTGATTTTATTCTCCTTTTTCTTTTCTTTTTCTTATTTTCCTTTGCGGTCCACGCCCTCGGCGAGGCGTGGTGGCTAGCCTTCGAGGGTCTCCTAGTCCTCACCTGTGGCGGGGCAACCTCCGCGGGCCTTCATCGAGGTCGCGGGACCGGGGCTTGATCTCCTATTTCACGAAATTGATTAGAATATATGATCTTTTGGTAGTTAAGTTTCTACCACATTTTCTTAGCTAATTATTTTGAAAATAAAAATCCTGAAAGCATTTCTCGCACAGAGACAAATCGATCACTTGAGCTTCAGATTGAAGAGTAGCTATGAAGAGAAAAATTGCATGCCCATCTTTAAAGGTATATTACGAAAGAGAAAAGAGAATTATGACAAGAGAAATTACGATTATAAAGCTAGATTTGTGTAAAATATGCACACATATGTTACGAACTGATTTTATTAGCGGACGAGGTATTTTACGAACCCGAACATAATTTACAAGCTTCAATTAGTAAGTGCGATAAAAAGAGGGATACTACTGCTGTTCGAAACTTCTACCTAGTATGGAAATGAAATATATGATATAAATGATCCATGAATTTTGATTCAATGTACAAGATTTTCAATTTATAGAATATGGTTCATGAACTTTAACCTAATATGCAATGTCATCCATGAACTTTAAATTTATTCATGCAAGTAGTCCCTTAACTTTTTATACATGTTCAATTTAGTCCCTAAATTATATGAAAAAGTACAAAGTTGCCCTTCCATTGATTTAAATTCAAGCACTATATTGAACATTTCTCATATAATTTAGAGATTAGATTGAATATGAACAAAAAAATTAGGGATAATACCGAGCAAATTAAAAATTCAAAGATAGCTTTGCAAATTGGAATAAAATTCGGGGTCCACATTTAACAAATTAAAATTTAATTAATTAATTATTTTAAGCGATTCAAGCAATAAAAGCATTTTTCAAATCATTCATTTTTCGCAAATCAAACGAAGCGTTATTATTTCTTAACCCTGCAAAAGTAATTTTTTACAGTTTGAAGTCACACCTAAACAAAAACACCTGGTGAGAATCTTAGAGGAGCATTTTGCATTTTAACTAGTAAAGATTAAAGTAAAAATATTACAGGATGGTTATTACCAAAAAAATCTTATAGGATGTAACAGATGAAGATTGATGAGGAGTATTTAACATGTAAATAATATCAATAAAACTATTAAAAAAACTTAAAAAATAACTAACTTATGCAAAAGTTGAGGCGATGGGTCAACATTGCCATCACAGTTTGTGAGAAAAATTTTGAGTAGGCCGGCCACTCCACGTCACTATTGCAAAGAACGACACGTGGCCGATGGATCCACCTCTTTCTCTCTCCTAAAGTCTCTCTCTCTCTTCCTTTATTTAGTTATTTATTTTTGGTCGAATTTATTTCAAATTTCACTCCCCCTTCTCTCTCGGAGTCCGAAGACACCCTCTCTCTCCTTCTCCATCACGTCGCAGAATCTCGCCTCCGCCTCCGGCACGTCGGCCCCTCCGCCTCCGCCTCCGGCATGTCGGCTCCGGCTCTGCCTCCAAGAGCCCCCCCGGCGGTCGCAGCTGCTGGTTCCGGAGCTCATCCTCCCCTCGGGCACGTCGGGTCAGATCCGCCTCCGCATCCGGCGCGTCGCCTCCACGAGCCCCATCGACGGCTCCGACTCCTCAAAGAGGCCCCGTCGGTGGCTTCGATTCCTCCGGGCATGTGGTTGATTAGTTCTCTCCAAAGTGCGGGATATATAATGCCCTGGTTAGTGGATTGTCAATTACCGAGACAATTTCGCAGGCGTAGGTCCAGACTGCTGTGATAGTTAAGATTATATGATATATGATCACTTATGATGTATCTCTTTCGACTCTTTCGATTCTGTTCGAGCTCTTCTCCTAAAAAACATGGTTAACATGGTCTTTGACATCAGCCGCTTCTTGCATTTGTTTTGATGAGGTTTAGTTTGCATAATACACTTCACAATAGTAGCTCTGCACTTACATCTCATTACCAACCTTTTAGCTTGTGAGCAGGAAATCTTGTTTCTTCTCTCATCTCTTTGCTTGTCATACATTGTTCTGACCCAAAAATTGGAGATGAAGCAAGTGTGGCTCACTGCTTTTGTTTTTGCAAACCCATACGTTAAGTTCTAAGAGCATGTAGATATGCCTCCTCGGAAGTCCAGGAGGCTTTACTTTTACGATATGCAAGTCGTCTAATTTATGCCTTGTTGTTAAGGTGTTCTTTTTTCATTGTGAGTCTCAGTGTTTATACCTCACATATTACAAGCTATAGTAGATGTTCTTTAGTCAGATCACAGGACCTTAGCACCTAGCCACCGCTCGGTAAAAATCTATACAAAATCTGTTCTTGTTTAAGCATGTCACAGCTCATTGTCCAAGATGTCTTGATTCGCAGATTAAGAACACGCCCGCCTCCGCCTACGCCTCCAAATCCCCATCGGCAGCATTGAACCTAATTTTTGCCAAGACTGTAGCTGTATTCTGTGTTTTAAAGCCATCAATCAGTTAATTCACATGTGTAAAGTTATCCGATGACTGAATCAAAGGTAATCCTGAACTCACAATATGTGAAAAATATTAGCTTTCTCAAGAAATGGATGAGATGTTAATTTGCTTGTAAAAGTATTACGTTAAATAATTTTTGTACTTCGCTTGCATTATGAAACTGCCCATCTAGCACATGTAGCCCTTGATTTGGAAAAAGATTTTGAGTTCATAGTAGGAATGGTTTTTGCAGGTGAACTTGAAACATATTCTAAATACGTGGCCTATGCAATAGACACAGAATTTGGGATAACGAAGGCTAAGATTTAAAAAAAAAAGGGCAAATGAGAAATACTCGGCTAACTTTTGTGTGCAATTATGAGAGGTATTCTGTCAACTCATCCGATCAAGAAAAAAAATACAAAAGACCCGGAGTTAGATGTGCTTGTCCTGCTTTTATCAAATTTAAAGTTGAGAATGACATTTATGGAGTCATAAAATATGTTCTAGAGAATAGTCATGAATTTATACATTCAAAGCATTTGATAAGATGTGGAAGAATGATTTCTTATACTTGCAAGGGTGTTTTAATTGACATGTCTAAAGTTGGTATTGGGAGGACAATGGCACATGGCAAACAAAGTAGGAGGAAGTCAAAACTTGGGTTTCATCCCGTGCAGTTGAAGAAGTGGGTGAGATTATCAAAGTTTTCTTATTCATTTTCTTTACATGCAAATGCGAAATCGAATGTTATCACGCCCCGATCTCCGAGCCCGCAACAACCCTATCAATTTACCCCAGGTAAAAAGGATGACGTCCCAAGCACGTCATCACCTATTATTTTTATCTTATTATTAAGCGCATGCGGAACGTGCAACTTCCAGGACAATTACGTAAAACCAACATGGATAGTAAAGTAGGAAATCGCATCAAATACAATCATTTTTATTTATTTACTATTAATCCTGGGAAGTACATAAATACAAGCCCTACCTCAAGGCCATTTTTTACGGTTCTAAAAAAATACCGGAGCAGGTTTAGGGGTTAACGCTACTCTGTACAATTTAACAATGTTCCACGCCCACTTCGAACTCTCCACGGCTAAGGGTTTGAAAAATGGTTAATAACATCGGAGAGATATATAAAATCTCCAGTGAGTCAACGCCTAAGTCCGAATAGGACATTGACTCGCTTAAGGCATCCTAAACATGTAAGACAATGTCGATGGCAGATCAATAACGTGTTGCTCACGGCACGCTCTAGCTACCACATGATCGAGACACAACATTACGGTGAATCATCAATCACATGCAAAAGTACCCCGCCTTGATCCACACGACGAACAGTTCATATATCTACAAATCAACAACATATCAATCAACGCATTCAACCGTAACATTCATCACAGTCTCATACACAATGTATCACACGTGTTCCGGTTATTAGAAGCCATTAGGTCCAGCGCACACGACTAGTGTGGCTTAACACTACGACCGGTAATGTCTACCGGCATGATCGGGCTTTGTCCCTTACTTCCGGCGACGGCATCCGATAGTCCGTAAGATTCGTATAACCGGCACGACACGGAACTACCGGGAATCCCTCGTAGGAGCTTCGTCCTTCACAAGCTGCGACCGGCGTCTAATAATTCATGTTATTTTGTACGATCGGCACGGCACGAACTTACTAGAAAATCGTACGATCGGCACGGCACGAACTTACTAGAAAACCGTAGGACCGGCACGATATAATTCTCATCATAATCTCATCATATGATCATACAAGCACACCTAGGACAATCAAGGCAATTCTTATCTTTGCATTTAGTTCAATGCACTCACAAACAATCGTGCTCAAAACTTGGCTCCAGGCCATTTTCATGCTCAAAATTCAATTCACACACGGTCACATAGATATAAATATCATCCACACGTGATCACATAGTCACGTTTATCCACCAGACTTTGCAATCGCATACGGGATAATCAATCATATCAATCTAGACAAGCAACAGTCGTTATACAATCATCCAACAATAATAATAAAATAATCACCCAATAATAATAATAATAATAATAATAATCATACAATAATAATTAATTACCAAAATTAATTATCCCAATCACATTTAATTAATCCGATTCGATTAATTAATCCAGATTTCCATTAATAATTCCAAAATATTTAGCAAGCTCGATTTCGGATAAATAATTCGATCGCAAATAATTAAATTATTCGGTTCGACTAAATATTTCAATTAACAAATAACGATATTAAAACTAATCCTTAAACGCAGCTTAACGCCTTATTCGAGTTTAGGGGTTAATTCACAACTCCGGTGTTCGGTGTCGAGTCGGGCGCAATGGCGATAACTTGAGCTCGAGGTCTTGCGGTTCAACCTCGGTTTCGCCTCCGTTTGCCTTAGTTTGTGGACGTCATGGGCTCAAGTCCACAGTGGCTTCGAGTTAGCCGTTCAAGTTCGGATTTGGGAGTTACGGGTCAACATCGCAACAACTCATATGGCAATTAGAGGCTCGAGTTAAATTTTCGAGCAAGAGAGCTTCAGTTCAGGTCTCGCCACTGGCATGGGCACGACCTTGGACACGGCACGGGCGCGACCCGGACTCGACTGGATCGCTGGCTCAGAAGTTCGGTCACTTGAGCCCAAATTCTTGGCCACTTGGCCCACGGTCTCGGCCACAGGCTCAGCACACTCGGCTCACGGTCCCGGCCACACGAGCACAGATTCTCGGCCACTCGGCCCAATTCATAGGCCACGGTTCGGCACACGCGGCACACCGGACCGGCTCACGGGCACACCTTCCCGGCTCACGGCCCAGGCTCACGGGCACACTGGCCAGGCTCACGAGCACACTGACCGGCTCACGGATCCCGGTCGAGGAGCTCGGCTCACGGGCTCGGGATGGTCGGGGACTGGCATCGGGGCTTCGGCGCTCGCGGGTCTGGCTTGGGCCGGCGTCGGGGCTGGATTGAGGTGGCTGGAGCCGGCTGGGAGGGGTAGTGGTCAGCGATAAGGCGAGCTGAACACGGTGGATATGGGTTGCGGGTGGATCTCAGGTCCGTCGGATGCAAGACTCGGGCTCGGGCTTGGATTTAGCGTCGGGAAGCTGCTGCAGGCGGCCGGCGGAATCGACTGGAGGCTCGGGTTGAGGCGCGGGGGGCTGGTGGTGGTCGGGACGAGGTTGGGGACGACAGAGCAGAGGGCTTGAGTGGACAAGGTGGCTCACGGCGGGTCAAGAAGCTTTGATTGTAGGGCAGTCACGCCGGGTCTCCGGGCTTGCAGATCTGGGTCGTGGCCTGGCAGTAACGGCGCGGCGGCGGGAGGCTCGACTGGAGCTTGGCTCGCGGGTGGAGATCCGTGGGTCTCGGGGCTCGAGTCTCGTAGAGCTCGGTGGTCGCGCGGCTGAGGAAAGGCTCGGGCTGACGGGGTGGCGACGGGACGAACTCGGCGGCGACCGGGTGTGAGCAGAGGAGGTGGGGGCTGTCGAACAGAAGACCCACGAAGAAGATGAAGAAAAGTCAAGAAGAAGAAGGACAGTAGCAGATGGAGGGAGCGGGAGGGGGAGGGGGGGGTGGTGGCGCTCGTCCAAGTCAATGAGAGAGAGAGAGTAGAAAAAGAAAAAGAAAAAGAAAGGGAAGAGAGAGAACGTGGGAAGCACGTAGGAGAGAAAACTTGGGGGGAAAGTTGATGAGGTGAGGGTGATGTCAGCCTTGCTGACATGGGGCGGCTGCAACTTGGGGAGGGGGATTTGGCCGAATTAAAAAGAAAATGGGACCCATAAAAATTCAAACTCACTTAAATATTTATCTTATGCAAATAAAAGCTAGGACAAAAATGATATTTTGACATTTAGGGTTCGGACAAGACTGAATTTACTTGCGACAAGTCTTGATACTACGAGTCAAAGTTTGACGATTCAAACTCGACTTTTCTTGACAAACGTTTCGAAATAAGCCAATCAACTACTAAATTCTTAAGATCAAATTTCACTATCCACCCTGGAATTTATAATTTTTCCTACGGACGTCAAAATTTTAGGACGTCACAAATGTTTTTTCATAATGTATAAGTAGATCAAGATGGTAGATTAACATATCTATTTTGGGCGGATAGTTTGTCCAAATTTAATTATGACTATTTCGGTGAAGTGATGATTTTTGATACCATGTATCGTACTAACTAGTAAAACATGATATGTGTACCTTTTGTTGGAAGTAATCACCAATGGGGGAATACTTTGTTTGGCTGTACATTTTTATTGGATAAAATTTCAAATTCATTTCCTTGGTTATTTGAAGTGTTTTTGAAGTTTATGGGGAATAAGGCTTCAAGAACCATTTTCACAAATCAAGACCAAATCATGGCAAGCCATTCAAATCGTCTTTCCAAATACTCAACACCATTTATGTGCTTGGCACATTGGGAAAAATGCCAATCAAAACATTTCACATTTTTATCACAAGCGAAGGTTTGAGGATAAACATTTCTTAGATGTAAAGATGCAAATTAGAGGATGAATTTGAATCTACTTGAAGAAAAATGGAAGAGGAGTGGAGCCCTGAGAATAACAATTGGTTTAGAGGTTATACATCCTGAGACATAAATGGAGAAGATAACCCATTATTAATTGCTTTTTATGCTTGTTTTTATCAATTCATCGTTACAATTAGAAGGAAACAATTCGTAGAGGCTTTAGACTTGGCAAACTTAGTTCTCTGTCAGTGATCAACTCTGCTTTGTTGAACAAGGGTATTCTGTTTTTACACTAATACATAATATGTTGTTTAGGGCGTTCGTCCACAATTTTAGAGTTCCGAAGGTAAATTAATTTTTGCGAGTTTCCCACTTTTGAGTTATAAAAAAAAAAACAGTCCTAACCTTCTTATAACAAGAATCTGAAATGACTCTATGAAACAAAATTTAAGGATGCAATCGTAACTGACTCAATTTATATACTTTCAACATTTAACTTGGTTGTTCCTACACCACATGCTCTTCGATTTAGGCTAGCAAAATTATAAGTTCCAAAAATGCATTATTTCTTAACAAGTCCTAATAAAATAACAAATAATACCCAAACAAATGGAATACATCTAATAAGGAAGACATTTAACTGGTGCATATTATGCCACAATCCATGCACACTCTCTCATCAGTGTTCTTCAGCACATCTTACAAATGCTCAAGCAAATACTCAATATTTCTCATGTCATCTTCTAGTATTTTAAGAGGAATCTTTGTGATAGGACAAGGCACGTTGCTTGTCTGCAAACACCAAGAATATAAGTCACACATATTTTTCCTCACAATTACAATAGAGGTTGTGTTTGCTTCTTGTTAATTCTGATATTTTCACGGCGGCGCACTTACCACAATTACACATTCTATTCTGAAACTCACACTCACATTGGACGAAGACATCACACCTGCAAGATGACATTGTTTTTCCTCGGAATCAAAGGGTAAGTTACATAATATATATTAATTTTCTTCTCCAGAACTTTGTCCAACCCAAAAATAACTATAATGACTAATAGTACCTGCATACCCACAAGGGGACGCTGATTAAAAAACAATCATTTGATTTTTTTTCATGCTCTCCCTTAGCAGCAAGAAAGGAGTCTATGTATTTGCCTAGCTTTGGTAGATTTGTCCTCAAGTTCTTAAATCCAAGCGATTTTTTCGTAAGTGAATCCGGTCAATTTATTCTTGCATAGAATTAGTGATACATTTTGCATCATATCTAAGGGATTCCTTGGTTTGAGCGTGATAATAAAAGTGCAACTAAGCAATTTTTATTTTGAGAAAAAAATAGTATTATCGTGCAAGTGTGATGTCTTCATCCAGTGGGAATGAGAGTACTTGGAATTGATTGACCTTCCAAAATAAAAAGTGTGATTGTGGTAAGTGCGCCGCCATGAAAATATCGTAATTAATAAGAAACAAACAAGCTCTACCTGTAATTGTGAGGATAAAAGGTGTGACTTATTTTCTTGGTGTTTGTTGACAAGCGATGTGCCTTGCCCTATCACGAGGATTCTGCTTAAAATACTTGAAGATGACATGAGAAACATTAAGTATTTGCTTGAACATTTGTAAGATGAACTGAAGAGCAATGATGAGAGAGGGTGCATGGGTTGAGGCACAATGTGCACCAGTTAAATGTCTTTCTTGTTAGATGTATTCCATTTGTTTGTGTATTATTTGTTGTTTTATTTGGACTACTTGTCTAGAGATAATATATGTTTGGAACTTGTAATTTTGCTAGCTCGAATCAAAGAGTATCTTGTGTAGGAACCACAAAGTTAAATGTTGAATAGAGCTTCTGGCTAAGTACACAAATCATGGGTCCTGTTTTTTTGTCCTTTTGGAATTTGGATGAATAGTTGTTGTTCTTTTTATTATATGCAAGAAAATATACAAATAGAGTCAGTTACAATTGCAACCTTGTATATTTTTCTTCATGATGTGTCCATTCTATTTCTATATCTGAATGACTTCACTAAATCTAATATAAGAAGAATTTGGTTACTTGTTATAGGTATTTCAGGATTGTTTTTTTTTAATTCTAAAGTGGGGAAATCACAATAATGTAATTAAGTTTCGAACTCCAAACTTGTGGACGAAAATCCCAAACAACCTATTCTCGCATTAATGTAAAAGGGTTACGCTTTTTACATAATCTTTTTGGCTAAATCACTCATAATACGGTGTTCGTTACTATTGCCCTTTATGGGTTCCACTTTTTTAGCATTTACCAGCTATTGTTCTAAGAAAACATTCCCATTTTTTGTAACCACTCGGAGCATGAGAGAGAGAGAGAGAGAGAGAGAGAGAGAGAGAGAGAGAGAGAGAGAGAGAGAGAGAGAGAGAGAGAGAGAGAGAGAGAGATGAGACTTCCAAACTTGTGTAGGCGGAGGCCGTTGAGTTGGTCGTCATTGGAGGTGCTCGAGCATGAAGGCTCTACACCACATCTTATGGCAACGAGGAGATCATGTTCAAGAAGAGCGACGCTTACTAGCCGGGCGTGAGAAGGTTATGTACGTTGCATGTGCCGAGCCCGGCGAATGTTGAGTCCTTCGTGCCAATGAGGAGGGAGGAGCTGGGAAGGGTGGTGGGGAGGCCGAGGGGCGGCAAGTGGCACATGAGGTGTTAATTAGGGTTAGGGCATGGATTTTGTGCCTCTTCTTAAAGCACTCGTGCAACTTGCATTATCTCGAGCAATTTGAGCCACGATACCAATTCAAAGAGCCCGAAACTCGAGCAAGTTCTTCTTCGGGTCAAGCGGCCGCAATGGAAGGAGAATAATGTATCGACGGAAGCAATGGAGCATACCTAATACAGTTCACATAGTGCTCGATTTAAGAGAACTTAGATGCAAGCTCAAATACTGTTCTTGAGTCCACTCGTTGAACGACTCGACGTCCGCTTCGTGCTAGGACTTGCTTATAGCCACCCTCATCAAACCCGTCGGATTTCAGCTCAGCGTACACCCTCTTTGCTTTAATAGAGTCAATGGTGTAATAGGTGGTAGCTAGAGTGACCTCGGGCCTTTGGAAGCCAAGCACTTGGTGAACCGGAGAAGCGGGTTGTGGCTCGCCCGAGTAGAATATGCGAGCTCATCTTTCTGTTTCTTCATTTCTCTACCTCTATTGCTCAGCAAGAAGAAGATGAAGGAAAGTGGATGTACTCAATAAGAAAAGGACTCGACCAAACCAAAAAGGGAACGCTGGATGCTAAAAAGGTGGGATCCGCAAAGGGCAATATAATCGAAAACTATGTTAGGAGTGATTTAGGAGTGGTTTAGCTAAAAAAGGTGTGGAAAAAAACATAACCCATGTGAAACTCGGAGTACACTCGTTGAACAAGAGCTGATTTGATCACCGATGATTTTTAAGTTCACCGAGTGTAAAGCCTCAATGAAAGAATATGAATTGTTTGCTTCTAGTAATAATGATGAACTGATAACAACAAGCATAAAAAGCAATTAATAATGAGTTGTCTTCTTCTTTCATGTCTTATGCCGTGTAATCTCTTAAGCCTCTTGTTATTCTCAATGTCCCACTTCTCTTCCATTTTCCTCTAAGTAGATTCAAATTCATCCTCTCATTTGCATACATACATAAGTTTTGAGAAATATTTATCCTTAAACCCCATATTGTGGTAAAGACGTTGAATGTTTTGATTGGCATTTTTCTCAGTGTGCTAAGTGCATAAATGGTGTTCAATATTTGGAAATACCATTCGAATGGCTTTGCCATGGCTTAGTCTTGATCACCGAAAATGGCTTTTGGAGCCTTATTTTCCATAGAGTTTAAAAACACATCCAATAACTAAGTAAATGAATATGCAGTCTCATCCAATAAACATGTATAGCCAAACGAAGATTTTTTTAAATGATGATTAACTCCAACAAAAGGTGCACGTATCATGTTATATTTGTTGGTACGATATGTGGAATACAAAATCATCACATCACCGAAATAGTCATAATCAAATTTGGACAAACTATCTCTAATAGATATGTCAATCTACCATCCTAATCTCCCTCGTACAATATAGAAAAACTTTGGATTTTGCATTTACATGCAATGAAAATGATTCAAAAGACTTTGACAATCTCCCCACTTATATGATTTGATTTGTCAATCTGCAAAAAATATTGACCATCGCACCGGATGAAATCCAAGTTTAGGTTTCCTCTTGCTTCGTTTGCTAAGAAGTTATATGCCATAGCCAACACCCCCCTTTCCAGCTTTAGCCATGTTAACTAAGGGCGTGTGACAACATTTTTGGAATAGGATTTTGGCTCCACAAGTATTGTTTGGTAATGCAAATTTTGGAGTAAAAATTCGTTTGGTGATGCAATTTTATTTTTCTACTTCTATAGTATTTTTCGCTCTAGAAATAGTTTTGGAGCCACTTGAAAAAGTAAAAGAAAAAAAATCAACTCATGACCAAAGCATGATTTCTAAAATAGAAGCATTGCCATGCATGCCCTAAAATACCCTTGCGAGTATAAAAAAATATTCTTTCACGTCTTATCAAGTGATTTTGATGTTCCGATATAAATTCATGATTATGCTCGGGAATATACTTTATGACTTCATAAAAGCCATTTTCAATCTTAAATATGATAAAAGCGGGGTAATCACATCTACCTTCAAGTCTTTCATATTTTTTTCTCTTGATTAGATGAGTTGATAGAATACCCCTCACTATTACACATAAAATTCAGTGATTTTGATATTCCTTTGCTGATTTTTGTAATCTTAGTCTTCCTCACTCCGAATCGTTTGCCTATTACACGGGACACATATTTATGTTATGCTTCAAGTTCACTCGCAAAAACTATTCCTACTGTAAGCTCAAAATCTTTTTCCAAGTCATGGGTGACATGTTCTAGATAGACAATTTCATGTTGCAAGCAAAGATAAAGAAGTATTTAACACAGTGCTTTTACAAGTACAAAGGCATCTCATCTACTTTTCTAGAGAGCAAATATCTTTAACATAATATGAGTTTAGGATTACCTTTGATTCAACCATCGGATAACCTTACACATGCAAATTAACCGACGAATGACTTTATGACGGAAGAATACAGCTACAATCTAGGCAAAATCGAGGTCCGATGCCATCGATGGGGCTTTGAAGGCATAGGGGAGGCGGAGGTAAACGCTTTCTTAATCTACAAATCAAGATATCTTGGATAATGGGTTGTGACTTGCTTCATCATAAATAGATTTTGTACAGATTTTTAACGAGCGGTGACTAGGTGCTAAGATATCGTGATCTCACAAAAGAACATCCACTGTAGCTTGTATTATGTTAGGTAAAAATTCCGAGATTCATAATAGAGAATGGATTTACAAAAGCAAAAGCATTTAGCTACATTTGTTTCATATCCAATGATAGGTAAGAACACCGTCCGTATATCTACATGTTCTTAGGATTTTATGTAAAGATTTACAAAAACAAAAGCAATTAGCTACACTTGCTTCATCTCCAATTACAGTACGAACATTGTCTAACAAGCAAGAGACGAGAGAAGAAACAATGCAAGTATCATTGGAGTATGAATCTATGGATTTGTGCAAACTAAGCAACCGACTCAATGCCAAATACCATGTTGACCATATTTTTTAGGAGTAGACTCAAACCGAATCAAAAGAGATGCATCATAGGTGCTAAATAAAAAGAGATACATGATAAGTAATCATATATGATATGATCTAATTATCATTGGAGTCTGGACTGTGCCTGCAAAATTGTCTCGGTAATTGAGAACCAAATAAAAATGGCATTATATATACCGCACTTCGGAGAAAACTAGTCAACCACATGCTTGAAGTAATCGTAGCCGCCAACGGGGCTCCTAGAGGCGACGGTGGAAGCAGAGGCGACAAACCGGTGGCGGATATGAGCCTTAGACCTAGCGATTGCGACCAGTGGGGGCCTTCGGAGGAGTCGAAGCCGCCGTTGGGGCTCATGGAGGCAATGGTGGAGGTGGATATGAGCTTCGAACCCAGGTAGCTACGACGGCGAGGGTTATTGGAGGGGTCGGAGCCCTTTGTTGAGGCTCGTTGAGGTAATGGCGGAGGTGGATTCTACACAATATGTTCTCCTAGTTTGTGGGTTTGAGTATACGTGCTCGCACGAGGATGGACATGGCTCTCTTCTATCCATCTCATCTCTTTGCGGACCTTGAGGACTCCTCCTCCGGTTCTCTCTCTCTCTCTCTCTCTCTCTCTCTCTCTCTCTCTCTCTCTCTCTCTCTCGCATAGCTTATCTAGTTTTGTAACATCGATCACAAGCTATGCGACATGCCTTGCGAGACGAGCAATTCCAAGACTCCACTGAGCTGCATGGAGAGGACATGCCGACTCCCTGGAATGGTCATAGCTCCATCCATTTCCTTCCTTCGCTTTTGTTGCGAATGCTCCCTCATCTTCGGTCCGCTTATTACTTGACTTTTTGGTGTTTTGACTATTTACGAATCTATGTGAAAGTAGAACCCGTGCGCTCTTGCTTGGTGACACGAGTATCGGCCTAGATTTATATGGGTTTTAGATTTGTTGTGTCCGAAGATGACCAGTTAGCAAGAACCGATCGATTATGATAGATGATGGTGCTTATTGCAAATCGTTCACCGAGTCTTGTGTATTGAACCTTAGTAGCATGTTGGGGAGTAGAAATGTCAAATGGGTGGATCGGGTTGGGTTTGGGTTGGGTCGAATATGGTCCGACCCATAGTGACCCGTATAATCCGTTTTAACCCATATTTAATGACCCATACTTGACCCGACTAGTTTTGACCCATATTACCACTATTTGCCCGCGCCACCGCCATGCTCATTGCCACCGCCGCCAACCACAGCCCTCGGTTGCCCACCCATCATTGTCGCTCGCCGACCACCGTCCCTAGCCGTTGACCACCACCGTTGTTGCCCATTGACCACCGCTAAAGACAAGCAAAGCCAAGCCCATCCTAAAGGATATGCAGTAGACAATTCCAAACATTCGTTCAAGTCCTATTCCCCACCAAAACACGCACGGGATGTTATCGGAGAGCTAGGAACCGCCACTCGATCCATCTCACCTACCCTAAGTTTCCCCACACTTTCATGTAGGACACATGTTCTTCTCCACTTGTCATCCCAAAAAAACTCGAAATCCAAATGCGGATGTGCGGATACTGAGAACACACAACCATATGATCCACATGGAGGAGCCGAGGGATTTCTCAAATGTTTTCATATTGCAAAATGGACAACTAAGTATTGCGCATTTAATTTGGCTCGACCGAATTCAAAAGTTTATAAGTTTCGTGATTGGTTGGGCCGACGGGATAATAGAAAAACAACCAAGAACCCAACGAAGAAAGAGACAAAATCTAAGATATTGCATGCGCAGAGTGGTGTCTCTTAGTTCTCCGATAGCATCGTGTGTGTGTCTTGGTGGGAAATAGGGCTATCGTAGAAGAAGTGAACAGGTGAGTTTTCTTCCATGAGAAACCTAGGAGATTGTTGAGCCCTCATCGAAGAGGTAAATCGGTTTGAAGTACTCCACTCCTTCGTGCATTATCGGTCTCGCTCTCAACACTTTCCCTTCATTGTTATCGGGAATGAGTTGGGTTGGCAACACTTCAATCATTGCATGTGCATATTGCCTTTGTGGATCTATAAGTTTTGAAAAAAACGCCGAGAATGCTTTGAAGAGTTGATAATAACTTTGCTTTCCCTTTTAACGGGGAAAGATAAGCATGACATCTACATGGATTGTGGATACTAATATTAAAATGGTTCTTAGTTCTCCGATAGCATCGCGTGCTTGGTGGGGAATAGGGCTTGAACAAATGTTTGGAATTATCTATCGCATATCCTTGTAAGACGGGCATGGCTTTCTTTGTCTTCGCCGATGGCGGTGGGCGCTCAACGGGTGGTGGCAACGGTAGGTGGAGGCGGTGGGCAAAGGCGATCGTGGGTGGTGGTAGGGGGTCGGTGGTGGACAACTACGGCGGTAGGTAGTTGGCGGCGCCCCGTGACCCAACCCAAATACAATAATGAGTAAGTTTTTGATCGAGTTGAAAATGGGTTCTATGTGGGTTCCATGTGTAACCCATTTTTGATCTATTAAATTTAACTTCAATTTTTTGGACCTATTTTTATTGAATCCTCTAAAAGCTAACGACCCATATTGAATCAATTTATGCAAAATATGGGTAAAAATGGGTCCATGATCCATATTGACACTTCTACCGGGGAGGAGCTACCAACCTAATTGTGCTTAGGTTCCTAGATGTGAACAGAGATATGGTGGTTGTAGTTGGTATATGGAATAATTCGTGAGTTTTGCTAGTATAACAGTTTTTGGGGGGTCGTGGGAGCAACAATATGTTGTGAGCCACAAATTTTTAAAAGAGTGAATCCCACCATAATTTTTCATTAATTTTATTTTTTTGTGGCCTAAAACAGATAGTTAGTCTTATGGTCACAAAAGCATTACATAATCAATTCTCATAATTCGTTGGGATTGAGAAAATATGGATCACATTTTATGAAAACTGTTCTCATGACGGTTTGCCTAATGCAAGTTTTTTTCATTGTCATTGGTGCCGGTTGTTTGTGACCTCTATGCTACTTGCTCATGCTTTTTGCCGAGCGCTAATTTCTACAACTTGGAAAGATTTCCAGTCTTGAATGGTTCGCCATGTGTAATTACTTGTGTCGAATTTGGTCATTCGAGAGGTTTCCTTCCACCGGCTGAATGCTAAGCCATGGCTAAGGACGTTTGCATTTGCTGAATGGTTAGTTCAAGACCGAACATGGATGGGGCGGACGGCGCAAAGCAGTGAGCTCGGTGGGAGCTCTTGCATGGTCTTGTTGTCTAGACATATCGGGTTTCCATAACCAACCGGTCTCGGAGCGTTACATCTTCATTTGTTGCCATGGGGTATGCTTTTCGAGAAAGAACTTGATTACCTTCCATACACAACATTCGGGGGTTTGAATGCACCTACGATGCTCAAATAATTTCTTTAACCTTAGCAATGTATACCCGCTATGTGACGCCTTAAAAATTGGACCCCCTGTACAGAGACCGAATTCAATAAAAATGAATGATTATTGAATTACCGTTAGTATAAAATTTCGGATCGTAAGGACGTAAGTGACGAATTTTGGATGGTTCCCGATTTGTCGTTCGGTTTAGATTAGGTTTCGAAAATCTTAGTCGTCGCGATTTAGGATTTTAAATCCTCGCATCGAGCCTAATTCCAATCGAGTCCGATCCGTGTAAAGATCAAAATTTTCTTTCGTCGGTTGAACGAAATATCCAACCAATCTTATATTACTTGATATTCAAATGGCCGCAATTTTAAATCACTAAAAGACAAATCTTAATGGGTGATGGGATAAGTGGTGTCCCATCACCACCAACCACTCACATCACTCTTCTCTCTCTCCTCTCTCTCTCTCTCTCTCTCCTTCACCGGCCCCCATCCACGTGCTATCTCCTCTCTCTCTTCTTCTCTTCTTCTTCTTCTTCCTTTCCTTCCTTGGTGCTTTGCAATGCCCCCCCCCTCCCCCGGACTCGAAGCCGTTGCTTCACCGGCCACCACCAACACAGCTTCGCTCGCGTCGCCGCTCTCCTCCACCCGAGCTTCCCTGCGTCGATCTGCTGCCCGCGACATTGAAGAACCCGCAAGCCGCAAACCCGGCCGACTCTGCGACCACCACCGCCAAGTATCACCTTTGCCACCTCTAGTCGCCGTCCGCTACGGCTCGACGCCTCGTCGCTTCTTCAACATAGCCATCGTCACTTCTCGTCATCCGCCCACGAACTTCACCACTCGAGCCCGAACTTGAGCCGAGGCTTCACTTCCACCCCCAAGGATCGAAGCAGCCCGGGCCACCAGCTGTCGCCTACCCCCGCTTCCTCCGCCGTCCTTCGTCGTGGCTATCGGCCCCGGCCAAGCATCCGAGCCATCTACTAGCCTCGTCGACCCTCCACCACGTCCCGGTCACCACCAAGCTACTTCCTCCTCTCGCCACCTCGAGCTCCGTCCACCGCCATCTCTATCCCGGCCGCCCCAAGCCACCTACCCGAGCCGCGAGTTGCCATCGTCGCCGTCGCCACCGCACTGTACCACCCGAAGACTCGTGAAGCCATCCTCCGGCCGTTACCGCCATCACCTCGTCGGTAGCCACCCGAACCCGAGCCCGCCACCCTTGAACTAGCCCGGCCTCCCTTGTTTTTGCCGCCCCTAGCCACCCATCATGAGCCGCCGAGACCGAGCCGTTGAGACGCCGTTTGTCGCCTCGAGTCGTGCCACCATTGAATAGTGCCGATCGTGAACGAGTATCGCCCATGAACAATGCTTGTTATGAATAGTACTCGGCCCGGCCTGTGAATAGTAATTTGAAACCTTACCTGTCTTTGGTCGTCATTTTTTTTAATTGTGAGTTAAACCCTTAAACCCCGATTAGGGCGCTAATTACGCTTTGTTAGTGTAATTAGTACAATTAGTTTAATTAGTTAATAAGGCGTTTAGGTAGCTTAATCATGATCGGTTTAAATAGAGACCGAGTTTAAGTTAAATATCCACGATTAATTAAGCCGATCTGTTAGTCGGGTTGTCGGCGGCTATTTGGTGATTAAATTGGACCGATTGTTTGGGCGGTGATTCTTTGGTGTGTGATCGCAAGCGAGTAATAGGACGAGCCGAGTGAGCGCTTGATTGTTGGTTGGATTGGACTTTCGATAGTTGTTTTACAAATCTGGATCGACTTTTATCGTCGGATTATTGAAAGATGTTTGGTG
Organism: Rhodamnia rubescens; assembly: GCA_021437795.1. Classification (NCBI taxonomy): domain Eukaryota; kingdom Viridiplantae; phylum Streptophyta; class Magnoliopsida; order Myrtales; family Myrtaceae; genus Rhodamnia; species Rhodamnia rubescens. The sequence continues at coordinate 3,030,663 of JAILYA010000024.1, forward strand.
ATTGTCTTAATTGCGTATCTAGGTGCTTGATTTTGCGTGTTGGATGTTATAAGTGAAAATCGTGGGTGTCGGTCTCATGTTTTCGGATGCAAAGTTTGGTGGATAATATGTGCATCCATGCGAATCGAGTGGAAGCAAACCGCATATTTTTAGCTTGAAAATGGCCCGGCGCCGAGTATTTGATCATGATTGTATGAGCATCCGGTTAAGTGTAAAAATAAGAATTTGGACTGGTTGTTGTCGGATGCGCTTGAATGATCACATAATGGTTGTTCCCGACAAGATCGTGCCGTGTCTATCGGAATTAGACGACTTGTCAAATGTACGTTAATCCATGTCGTCGGGTTGATCGGATGCCGATCGCAACTTGTGACATGCACCGACGCTCCTTTTAGAATGCCCTATGTCGTGCCGTGTCGATCGGAATTACATTGGCATAGAAGTCGCCGTCGCCGAAGTAATGGGACGATGCCTGGCCCCTCTAGTAGAGCACCAACTATCTAGTGTGCTAAGCACCAACTTTTTAGTGTGCCGGGCCATATGGCTTCATCTCGTTAATAATTGAATTTCGTGTGGTATCCTGTGCATGCAAATTGATGTGATGCTTTGCTAATGGATTGAATTGATTGGTTTGATTGTTGAGTAGTGCATTGCATTATGCATGGTCAAGACCGGTAATATTGCATGTGGGTGAAGTATATAATTGATGCCTTTGTGATTACTTGATAGGATGTCCGAGCGAATCAAAGCTTTAGCCAGGCTTAGGCGTTGACTCATTGAGATTTCTTTTTCACCCCGTCATTTAACTATTTCAAGTCTCAATTGATGGAGCCCATGATGTTAGGGCATGATTGTCGAGTAGTTTATGGGAGTAGATGATGATTTAACTTTACCCAATTGTGTTTCTTTTTGAGGTCTTAGTGAGCCGCCCCGAAGAATGAGGTTGTATATGCCTTATGTAGCTCCGTAGAGTTAAAACTCATCTACTATGACTTTATGAATAAAATTGTCTTTTGTTTGATGATTGAGTTGATTTCCGCTTTACTATTCCCCGTTGTTAACTGTCGGGAGAATTTACCTTTCCACATGCGCCGCAAGTGAATAGGTCGATAGTGTGTTTGGGACGCTACCCTTTGTGACTGTGACGAGTTTGGTAGAGATGTCGGGGCCCGGGGATCGAGGCATGACATGTTGTGTCCCAATTAAGGCTCATGAGGCAATATCATAGCCGGAAGGGTGATCGAAAGGTGGGCCCGAGGCGATCTCTAAGGAGCTTGGGCATCTCGCCATCGACGAGAGATGGCTTGAAAGTGCTTGATGGCACGTACACCACTCTACTTTGACCATGGCGATTATTTTGATGAATGTTGATGTCGAACGTCTTTAGTTTTCGGCCGTTGGGCCAATTCGTTCCACATGACATAAAATACGTCAAGAAGAGCCACTCTCCATCATAGCCTTCATAACCATCTCACTCACCTCCTTCACCTTCTTCCTCCTCTACCCGGCCTCCTCGCCCTCCATTAACTTCCTTATCCCTCTCGTCTGTTTGGTCCGCTTTGATGTCGTCACTCCCTTTGGCGGGATATCTCGCGATAATTCATCTGGATCTCCATCTTGAGGCGAAGCTCTTCCACCATTAGCTCAAACGCATTGAGCTGTTGCTTTTGCATCTGAGGCCACGCGAAGCTGAACCACATGCTCTATAGGGTGAAGTTTCAATCATGGTGCAACATGAATCCTCATATGGCCGGGTGGGCCGGGAGCACGACTGCGGGGCCACCCAATCACTTTTCGAACCTCAATTGTCCTGTCCGGGAACACCTTCGGCGGGAACTTTCGTAGAATCTACGTAGCCACGGGAACTTGCCCTTCGCAGGTGGGCGTCGGAAGGACCAAAGAAAGTGGCGCCCGCTCCACTCCAAGGCTCGAGGCAATCTCCAATGTTCTAGGCCCTCCGGGGTTTCCACTTTGCGCGTGATCACGGCTCGGTGAATTATAAAAATGTCCTTGGTTTCCTTCATCCTCATTGCGGGGCTCAAGAGTAGCTGGCAATCTTCTTTCATGAACACTTTGGAGGGCGGAAATTTGGTGGTCGGGTGCGGGTTCGGGAAGCATGGGAAGTCCGGCTTGGCGTTGAAGCCGTAGAGCCCATTCGGGTCCATGTGGTGATCATCTTGAGGTGACCGGAGGTGCATCATCAACCGGGGCCTGTAGAGCACGAAGAATACATAGGTGGGCACGCCGAGCTCGTGGCGACATCAATCATCGTGGTGCGAAATGTGTCAACGAGGAGCCTCGTGAGCGGTGGCGAGCCACGGGCGGAGAAGCCGGTGATGGCTTCTCGGATGTTAGCTTTGTGGCTCTTTATGAAGTGATTGAGGAAGGTCATTGGGGACGGCTTCGGGAGGGGTTTCACCAAGGGAGGAGGACGAAGCGGGTGATAGGAACTGCGTTTGACAAAGAACTCTTGATGAGAATTATGGCTTGCACGTTGATAACAAATTAAACATCTTGAAGTTATAAGTGTGTTAGTATAGTTGGCATACTTAAAACTTCAACTAATACCTCATGTTTAGAAAAACTTAAAAGATTATGTAAATATGTTACTATAATCATCAAACTTATTACATCCATCCCCAAGGGCCAATTGCTAGTTTTGAAATTGAGTACTCATCCTATTGTGGACCCTTGAACCAAACCGACCGGTCCATGTCGGGTCAACCCGAGAACCTTCCGATCTTTTTTCTTTTTGGTGATTTAGGGCATGTTTGGTAACGTTTCCGTTCCAACAAAGTGATTCTCGATTAAAATCAATTTTTTTAATTTAAAGAATTAGAACGCATTTGATAACCGCATAAAATTTTTGTTCTCGGAATAGAAATGCGTTTAGTAACTGTACAAAATTTTTGTTCGGACAATAATTTATCTCCCCAATTTGTCATTTAAATCAAATAATTACATAATCACATTTGATGACTTTCCTTAGACCCCATAATTGTGATCCTCTTGCACCATGACATCTTTTTGGGCAAAATATGAATGCTTCAAATTTGTTCATTGAAAGGATAATACACTAAAATTATTATTTTTCCATGCTTCTTTTGAGGCTATGCATATGCTAATGATGAAAGAGAGATGACTCGATTATCTTTTATTATTCAAAATGAATAAAATCCATCTCTCGCCACATAAATGGCTCGGTTTTACTTTTGGATACCATGTGGATGGTCACCGATGCAATATGGTATTCCGACAAAGCAAATCAATTAGGGATTACGAAAAATCGAAAGGAAAAATCACCAAAAAAGGATTGGCTAGTTGAATGGACCAATTTTCTACTTTTTGAGACATTCTTTGGAATTTTCGGGAATTTTTGGAACGATTTGCTCATGAAAGGCAAAATCGTCATTTAGAGAAATCGAAAATAAAAATCATCAAAAATAGGATTGGCCAGTTGGAACGACCCATCTCCTAATTTTTTTAGTTTTTTTTGGAATTTTTCTAATTTTTTTTCCAATTTTTTAGAATTTTTTATGAATTTTCCATTTTTTGGATTTCTCAAAATCATTTTTTTATTAATTTCCGAAATTTTTTATTATATATATTTGAACAGAGTCGGGTTGACCTAGCCCACGCCTCATAAGCGCCCGACAAAAGTGAAAGAAGACTATAGTTGTCTTTTTTTATTTTCAAAAGTGTTCTTTTTTTGAAAAATCAACTTTTTTTTTTGTTCTTATTATTGGTCCAAAAGTGTTCTCCGCATGTAATCGAATTATTTGCGTTATCAAACATGTTTGTGATTTTTTTTTTGTTCCGGGGAACGGAATCGAGGAACAAAAACATTATCAAACGGGCCCTTACACTATAATCTACCGTTGACAGCAACCCTAGATGAGAAGTATGGCCTACAAGCTGATAATGAATTGAACATCATGTAGATATAAGTATATAAGCATAGTTTGCATACTTGAAATTTCAATAAATATATCAGATTTAGAAAATCTTAAATTACTATATAAGGATGCTAAGGTTATAAGTATGCTGCCATTATAATTATCCAACTTATTCCATCCACCCATGTCAGACCCTATTCCTAATTTCTAGTTTTGGAGCTGAGAATTGATTATGTTAACCCTAGAACCTACGCTCGAATCGAACTTTGCCAGCCCGAGCCGATTTCAAAATTAACTTGGGAATTGGCAAAAATTTTTTTCCTTTTAGGTGGTTTCCACTACAATTTGTAGCTGACAACAACTCTTGATGAGAACTATAGCTCGCCCGCCGATAACAAATCGAACATATATAAGTGGCCAAATATCCAAAAAAACCTTCAACTTTAGCATTTGTGGCAACTCTACCAAATTTGTTTTTTATCTCATAAAAAACTTTTAACTTTTATATTTGTCTCAATTTTACCCCGAACTTTTGTTTTTGTTTCAATTCTACCGGCCTAGTACAAAAAAAACTCTCAACTTTAGCATATGTCCCAATTATATCCAAGACTCTTTTTTGTCTTATAAAAAGCCTATAACTCGCTACTTTTGTCCTAATTTTACTATTGTTAACCTTCCGTCAATAATCACTATTGGTTAATCCTATGTGGCATTTTTATGTTGTTAATGAATTACACATCGTTCAAGTTGACATGAAAAAACTCATGAACTTCTCTTCTGTAATTTGCTTCCCCTACATATTGTCGGGAGATATAAAGTCACTCAAGACGGCACGTTTCGTATTCTTTTTGACACTCAGAGCCCAAAAAATGACTAGACATGAAGATATTAGGACTAATGATCTAAAATATCGTCGTCTTGAAACATACTATTTCTAAATTTTGAATATTTATTGGTAAGTTTGATGAGAAAACTTGAGCCACGTAGGATTAACTAACGGTGATTATGGATGGAAAGACGACGGAGGTAGAATTGTGA